>CAWUDS030000669.1:0-725274 GCA_963859935.3 Lathyrus sativus | reverse complement strand
TAACCGGAGTCTGGATACTCAACGAAACTGACCGGAGCCTTAACGTTCAACGTAATAACCGGAGTCTGGATACTCAACGAAAATGACTGGAGCCTGAACGCTCAACGTAATAACCAGAGTCTGGATACTCAAAGAAAATGACCGGAGCCTGAACGCTCAACTTAATAACCGGAGCTTGGATACTCAATGAAACTGACCGAAACCTGAACGCTCAATGTAATAACCGGAGTCTGAATACTCACCAAAAATGACCGGAGCCTGAACGCTCAATTTAATAACCGGAGTCTGGATACCCAACGAAACTGACCAGAGCGTGAGTGCTCAACGTAATAATCGGAGTCTGGATAATCATCGAAACTGACCGAAGCCTGAACGCTCAACGTAATAACCGGAGTCTGGATACCCAACGAAACTGACCAGAGCGTGAGTGCTCAACGTAATAACCGGAGTCTGGATAATCAACGAAACTGACCGGAGCCTAAACGCTCAACGTAATAACCGGAGTCTGGATACCCAACGAAACTGAACAGAGCCTGAACGCTAAACTTAATAACTGGAGTCTGGATACTAAACGAAACTGACCGGAGCCTGAACGCTCAACGTAATAACCAGAGTCTGGATACTAAAAGAAAAAGACCGAAGCCTGAACGCTCAACGTAATAACCAGAGTCTTGATACTCAAAGAAAATGACCGGAGCCTGAACGCTCAACTTAATAACCGGAGTTTGGGTACTAAGCGAAACTGACCGGAGCCTGAATGCTCAATGTACTAACCGGAGTCTGGATACTCAAACGAAACGGACCAGAGCCTGAACGCTCAACGTAATAACTGGAGTCTAGATACTCAACGAAACTGACCGGAACCTAAACGGTCAACGTAATGACCGGAGCCTGAACGCTCAACGTAATAACCAGAGTCTGGATACTCAACAAAAATGACCGGAGCTTGAATGTTGAACTTAATAACCGGAGTCTGGATACTCAACGAAACTGACTGGAGCCTGAACGCTCAACAGAATGACCGGAGTCTGGATACTCAACGAAAATGACCGGAGCCTGAACGCTCAAGGTAATGACCGGAGTCTGGATACTCAACAAAAATGACCGGAGCCTGTACACTCAACTTAATGACCGGAGTCTAGATACTCAACAAAACTTACCAGATCATGGACGCTATACGTAATAACCAGAGTCTGGGTACCTAATGAACCTAACCGGAGCCTGAACGCTCAACGGAATAACCGGAGTCTGGATACTCAACGAAAATCACCGGAGCCTGAATGCTCAACGTAATAACCAGAGTCTGGATACCCAACGAAACTGACCGGAGCTTGAATGCTCAACGTAATAATCGGAGTCTAGATTCTCAACAAAACGAATCGGAGTTTGAACACAAAACGTAATATTCTGAGTCTGGAGACTCAATAAAAATGACCGGAGCCTGAATGTTCAACGTAATAACCGGACTAGATACTCGTCAAAAATGACTGGAGCCTGAAGGCTCAACGTAATAACCGGAGTCTGGATACCCAACAAAACTGACCGGAGCCTGAACACTCAACTTAATAACCGGAGTCTGGATACTCAACGAAACTAACCGGAGCCTGGAAGCTATACGTAATAACCGGAGTCTGGATACCTAACGAAACTAACCACAGCCTGAACGCTCAAGGGAATAACCGGAGTCTAGATACTCAACGAAAATCACCGGAGCCTGAATGCTCAATGTAATAACCAGAGTCTGGAAACCCAACGAAACCGACCGGAGCCTCAAAGCTCAACTAAATAATCGGAGTCTAAATTCTCAACGAAACTAATCAGAGTTTGAACACAAAATGTAATAACCGGAGTCTGGAGACTCAACCAAAATGACGGGAGCCTAAATGCTAAATGTAATAACCGGACTGGATACTCAACAAAAATGACCGGAGCCTGAACGCTCAATGTAATAACCAGAGTCTAGATACCCAACGAAACTGACCGGAGCGTGAGAGCTCAACGAAATAATCGGAGTTTGGATACTCAACAAAACTGACAGGAGCCTGAACGCTCAACGTAATAACCAGAGTCTAGATACCCAACGAAACTGACCGGAGCCTGAACGCTCAACATAATAACCGGAGTCTGGATCCTCACTGAAACTGACCGGAGCCTGAACGCTCAACGTAATAATCAGAGTCTGGATACTCAACGAAAATGACCGGAGCCTGAACGCTCAACGTAATAACCAGAGTCTGGATACTCAAAGAAAATGAACGGAGCCTGAACGCTCAACGTAATGACCGGAGTCTGGGTACTAAACGAAAATGACTGGAGCCTGGACGCTCAACTTAATGACCGGAGTCTGGATACTCAACAAAACTGACCAGAGCGTGGACGCTATACGTAATAACCGGAGTCTGGATACCTAACAAAACTAACCGGAGCCTGAACGCTTAACGGAATAACCGGAGTCTGGATACTCAACGAAAATCACCGGAGCCTGAATGCTCATCGTAATAACCGGAGTCTGGAAACCCAACGAAACTGACCGGAGCCTGAACGCTCAACGTAATAATGGGAGTCTAGATTCTAAACGAAACTAATCTGATTTTATACACAAAACAAAATAACCGGAGTCAGGAGACTCAACAAAAATGACCGGAGCCTGAATGCTAAACGTAATAACCGAACTGGATACTCAACGAAAATGACCGGAGCCTGAACGCTCAAGGTAATAACTAGAGTCTGGATACCCAACGAAACTGACCGGAGCGTGAAAGCTAAACGAAATAATCGGAGTCTGGATACTCAACGAAAATGACCGGAGCCTGAAAGCTCAACGTAATAACCGGAGTCTGGATACCCAACGAAACTGACCGGAGCCTGAACGCTCAACTTAATAACCGGAGTCTGGATACTCAACGAAACTGACCGGAGCCTTAACGTTCAACGTAATAACCGGAGTCTGGATACTCAACGAAAATGACTGGAGCCTGAACGCTCAACGTAATAACCAGAGTCTGGATACTCAAAGAAAATGACCGGAGCCTCAACGCTCAACTTAATAACCGGAGCTTGGATACTCAATGAAACTGACCGAAACCTGAACGCTCAATGTAATAACCGGAGTCTGGATACTCACCAAAAATGACCGGAGCCTGAACACTCAATTTAATAACCGGAGTCTGGATACCCAACGAAACTGACCAGAGCGTGAGTGCTCAACGTAATAATCGGAGTCTGGATAATCATCGAAACTGACCGAAGCCTGAACGCTCAACGTAATAACCGGAGTCTGGATACCCAACGAAACTGACCAGAGCGTGAGTGCTCAACGTAATAACCGGAGTCTGGATAATCAACGAAACTGACCGGAGCCTAAACGCTCAACGTAATAACCGGAGTCTGGATACCCAACGAAACTGAACAGAGCCTGAAAGCTAAACTTAATAACTGGAGTCTGGATACTCAACGAAACTGACCGGAGCCTGAACGCTCAATGTAATAACCAGAGTCTGGATACTAAAAGAAAAAGACCGAAGCCTGAACGCTCAACGTAATAACCAGAGTCTTGATACTCAAAGAAAATGACCGGAGCCTGAACGCTCAACTTAATAACCGGAGTTTGGGTACTAAGCGAAACTGACCGGAGCCTGAATGCTCAATGTAATAACCGGAGTCTGGATACTCAACAAAAATGACCAGAGCCTAACCACTCAATGTAATAACCGGAGTCTGGATACCAAACGAAACGGACCAGAGCCTGAACGCTCAACGTAATAACTGGAGTCTAGATACTCAACGAAACTGACCGGAACCTAAACGGTCAACGTAATGACCGGAGCCTGAACGCTCAACGTAATAACCAGAGTCTGGATACTCAACAAAAATGACCGGAGCTTGAATGTTGAACTTAATAACCGGAGTCTGGATACTCAACGAAACTGACTGGAGCCTGAACGCTCAACAGAATGACCGGAGTCTGGATACTCAACGAAAATGACCGGAGCCTGAACGCTCAAGGTAATGACCGGAGTCTGGATACTCAACAAAAATGACCGGAGCCTGTACACTCAACTTAATGACCGGAGTCTAGATACTCAACAAAACTTACCAGATCATGGACGTTATACGTAATAACCAGAGTCTGGGTACCTAATGAACCTAACCGGAGCCTGAACGCTCAACGGAATAACCGGAGTCTGGATACTCAACGAAAATCACCGGAGCCTGAATGCTCAACGTAATAACCGGAGTCTGGATACCCAACGAAACTGACCGGAGCTTGAATGCTCAACGTAATAATCGGAGTCTAGATTCTCAACGAAACGAATCGGAGTTTGAACACAAAACGTAATATTCTGAGTCTGGAGACTCAACAAAAATGACCGGAGCCTGAATGTTCAACGTAATAACCGGACTGGATACTCATCAAAAATGACTGGAGCCTGAAGGCTCAACGTAATAACCGGAGTCTGGATACCCAACAAAACTGACCGGAGCCTGAACACTCAACTTAATAACCGGAGTCTGGATACTCAACGAAACTAACCGGAGCCTGGAAGCTATACGTAATAACCGGAGTCTGGATACCTAACGAAACTAACCAGATCCTGAACGCTCAAGGGAATAACCGGAGTCTAGATACTCAACGAAAATCACCGGAGCCTGAATGCTCAATGTAATAACCGAAGTCTGGAAACCCAACGAAACCGACCGGAGCCTCAAAGCTCAACTAAATAATCGGAGTCTAAATTCTCAACGAAACTAATCAGAGTTTGAACACAAAACGTAATAACCGGAGTCTGGAGACTCAACCAAAATGACGGGAGCCTAAATGCTAAATGTAATAACCGGACTGGATACTCAACAAAAATGACCGGAGCCTGAACGCTCAATGTAATAACCAGAGTCTAGATACCCAACGAAACTGACCGGAGCGTGAGAGCTCAACGAAATAATCGGAGTTTGGATACTCAACAAAACTGACAGGAGCCTGAACGCTCAACGTAATAACCAGAGTCTAGATACCCAACGAAACTGACCGGAGCCTGAACGCTCAACATAATAACCGGAGTCTGGATCCTCACTGAAACTGACCGGAGCCTGAACGCTCAACGTAATAATCGGAGTCTGGATACTCAACGAAAATGACCGGAGCCTGAACGCTCAACGTAATAACCAGAGTTTGGATACTCAAAGAAAATGAACGGAGCCTGAACGTTCAACGTAATGACCGGAGTTTGGGTACTAAACGAAAATGACCGGAGCCTGGACGCTCAACTTAATGACCGGAGTCTGGATACTCAACAAAACTGACCAGAGCGTGGACGCTATACGTAATAACCGGAGTCTGGATACCTAACAAAACTAACCGGAGCCTGAACACTTAACGGAATAACCGGAGTCTGGATACTCAACGAAAATCACCGGAGCCTGAATGCTCATCGTAATAACCGGAGTCTGGAAACCCAACGAAACTGACCGGAGCCTGAACGCTCAACGTAATAATGGGAGTCTAGATTCTCAACGAAACTAATCGGATTTTGTACACAAAACAAAATAACCGGAGTCAGGAGACTCAACAAAAATGACCGGAGCCTGAATGCCAAACGTAATAACCGAACTAGATACTCAACGAAAATGACCGGAGCCTGAACGCTCAACGTAATAACCAGAGTCTGGATACCCAACGAAACTGACCGGAGCGTGAAAGCTAAACGAAATAATCGGAGTCTGGATACTCAACGAAAATGACCGGAGCCTGAAAGCTCAACGTAATAACCGGAGTCTGGATACCCAACGAAACTGACCAGAGCGTGAGTGCTCAACGTAATAATCGGAGTCTGGATAATCATCGAAACTGACCGAAGCCTGAACGCTCAACGTAATAACCGGAGTCTGGATACCCAACGAAACTGACCAGAGCGTGAGTGCTAAACGTAATAACCGGAGTCTGGATAATCAACGAAACTGACCGGAGCCTAAACGCTCAACGTAATAACCGGAGTCTGGATACCCAACGAAACTGAACAGAGCCTGAACGCTAAACTTAATAACTGGAGTCTGGATACTCAACGAAACTGACTCGAGCCTGAACGCTCAACGTAATAACCAGAGTCTGGATACTCAAAGAAAAAGACCGAAGCCTGAACGCTCAACGTAATAACCAGAGTCTTGATACTCAAAGAAAATGACCGGAGCCTGAACGCTCAACTTAATAACCGGAGTTTGGATACTAAGCGAAACTGACCGGAGCCTGAACGCTCAATGTAATAACCGGAGTCTGGATACTCAACAAAAATAACCAGAGCCTAACCGCTCAATGTAATAACCGTAGTCTGGATACCAAACGAAACGGACCAGAGCCTGAACGCTCAACGTAATAACTGGAGTCTAGATACTCAACGAAACTGACCGGAACCTGAAAGGTCAACATAATGACCGGAGCCTGAACGCTCAACGTAATAACCAGAGTCTGGATACTCAACAAAAATGACCGGAGCTTGAATGTTGAACTTAATAACCGGAGTCTGGATACTCAACGAAACTGACTGGAGCCTGAACGCTCAACAGAATGACCGGAGTCTGGATACTCAACGAAAATGACCGGAGCCTGAACGCTCAAGGTAATGACCGGAGTCTGGATACTCAACAAAAATGACCGGAGCCTGTACACTCAACTTAATGACCGGAGTCTAGATACTCAACAAAACTTACCAGATCATGGACGCTATACGTAATAACCAGAGTCTGGGTACCTAATGAACCTAACCGGAGCCTGAACGCTCAACGGAATAACCGAAGTCTGGATACTCAACGAAAATCACCGGAGCCTGAATGCTCAACGTAATAACCGGAGTCTGGATACTCAACGAAACTGACCGGAGCTTGAATGCTCAACGTAATAATCGGAGTCTAGATTCTCAACGAAACGAATCGGAGTTTGAACACAAAACGTAATATTCTGAGTCTGGAGACTCAACAAAAATGACCGGAGCCTGAATGCTCAACGTAATAACCGGACTGGATACTCATCAAAAATGACTGGTGCCTGAAGGCTCAACGTAATAACCGGAGTCTGAATACCCAACAAAACTAACCGGAGCCTGAACACTCAACTTAATAACCGGAGTTTGGATACTCAACGAAACTAACTGGAGCCTGGAAGCTATACGTAATAACCGGAGTCTGGATACCTAACGAAACTAACCAGAGCCTGAACGCTCAAGGGAATAACCGGAGTCTAGATACTCAACGAAAATCACCGGAGCCTGAATGCTCAATGTAATAACCGGAGTCTGGAAACCCAACGAAACCGACCGGAGCCTCAAAGCTCAACTAAATAATCGGAGTCTAAATTCTCAACGAAACTAATCGGAGTTTGAACACAAAACGTAATAACCGGAGTCTGGAGACTCAACAAAAATGACGGGAGCCTAAATGCTAAATGTAATAACCGAACTGGATACTCAACAAAAATGACCGGAGCCTGAACGCTCAATGTAATAACCAGAGTCTAGATACCCAACGAAACTGACCAGAGCGTGAGAGCTCAACGAAATAATCGGAGTTTGGATACTCAACAAAACTGACAGGAGCCTGAACGCTCAACGTAATAACCAGAGTCTAGATACCCAACAAAACTGACCGGAGCCTGAACGCTCAACATAATAACCGGAGTCTGGATCCTCACTGAAACTGACCGGAGCCTGAACGCTCAACGTAATAATCGGAGTCTGGATACTCAACGAAAATGACCAGAGCCTGAACGCTCAACGTAATAACCAGAGTCTGGATACTCAAAGAAAATGAACGGAGCCTGAACGCTCAACTTAATGACCGGAGTCTGGGTACTAAACGAAAATCACCGGAGCCTGGACGCTCAAATTAATGACCGGAGTCTGGATACTCAACAAAACTGACCAGAGCGTGGACGTTATACGTAATAACCGGAGTCTGGATACCTAACAAAACTAACCGGAGCCTGAACGCTTAACGGAATAACCGGAGTCTGGATACTCAACGAAAATCACCGGAGCCTGAATGCTCATCGTAATAACCGGAGTCTGGAAACCCAACGAAACTGACCGGAGCCTGAACGCTCAACGTAATAATGGGAGTCTAGATTCTCAACGAAACTAATCGGATTTTGTACACAAAACAAAATAACCGGAGTCAGGAGACTCAACAAAAATGACCGGAGCCTGAATGCTAAACGTAATAACCGAACTAGATACTCAACGAAAATGACCGGAGCCTGAACGCTCAACGTAATAACCAGAGTCTGGATACCCAACGAAACTGACCGGAGCGTGAAAGCTAAACGAAATAATCGGAGTCTGGATACTCAACGAAAATGACCGGAGCCTGAAAGCTCAACGTAATAACCGGAGTCTGGATACCCAACGAAACTGACCAGAGCGTGAGTGCTCAACGTAATAATCGGAGTCTGGATAATCATCGAAACTGGCCGAAGCCTGAACGCTCAACGTAATAACCGGAGTCTGGATACCCAACGAAACTGACCAGAGCGTGAGTGCTCAACGTAATAACCGGAGTCTGGATAATCAACAAAACTGACCGGAGCCTAAACGCTCAACGTAATAACCGGAGTCTGGATACCCAACGAAACTGAACAGAGCCTGAACGCTAAACTTAATAACTGGAGTCTGAATACTCAACGAAACTGACTGGAGCCTGAACGCTCAACGTAATAACCAGAGTCTGGATACTCAAAGAAAAAGACCGAAGCCTGAACGCTCAACGTAATAACCAGAGTCTTGATACTCAAAGAAAATGACCGGAGCCTGAACGCTCAACTTAATAACCGGAGTTTGGATACTAAGCGAAACTGACCGGAGCCTGAACGCTCAATGTAATAACCGGAGTCTGGATACTCAACAAAAATAACCAGAGCCTAACCGCTCAATGTAATAACCGGAGTCTGGATACCAAACGAAACGGACCAGAGCCTGAACGCTCAACGTAATAACTAGAGTCTAGATACTCAATGAAACTGACCGAAACCTGAACGGTCAACGTAATGACCGGAGCCTGAACGCTCAACGTAATAACCAGAGTCTGGATACTCAACAAAAATGACCGCAGCTTGAATGTTGAACTTAATAACCGGAGTCTGGATACTCAACGAAACTGACTGGAGCCTGAACGCTCAACAGAATGACCGGAGTCTGGATACTCAACGAAAATGACCGGAGCCTGAACGCTCAAGGTAATGACCGGAGTCTGGATACTCAACAAAAATGACCGGAGCCTGTACACTCAACTTAATGACCGGAGTCTAGATACTCAACAAAACTTACCAGATCATGGACGCTATACGTAATAACCAGAGTCTGGGTACCTAATGAACCTAACCGGAGCCTGAACGCTCAACGGAATAACCGGAGTCTGGATACTCAACGAAAATCACCGGAGCCTGAATGCTCAACGTAATAACCGGAGTCTGGATACCCAACGAAACTGACCGGAGCTTGAATGCTCAACGTAATAATCGGAGTCTAGATTCTCAACGAAACGAATCGGAGTTTGAACACAAAACGTAATATTCTGAGTCTGGAGACTCAACAAAAATGACCGGAGCCTGAATGCTCAACGTAATAACCGGACTGGATACTCATCAAAAATGACTGGAGCCTGAAGGCTCAACGTAATAACCGGAGTCTGGATACCCAACAAAACTGACCGGAGCCTGAACACTCAACTTAATAACCGGAGTATGGATACTCAACGAAACTAACCGGAGCCTGGAAGCTATACGTAATAACCGGAGTCTGGATACCTAACGAAACTAACCAGAGCCTGAACGCTCAAGGGAATAACCAGAGTCTAGATACTCAACGAAAATCACCGGAGCCTAAATGCTCAATGTAATAACCGGAGTCTGGAAACCCAACGAAACCGACCGGAGCCTCATAGCTCAACTAAATAATCGGAGTCTAAACTCTCAACGAAACTAATCGGAGTTTGAACACAAAACGTAATAACCGGAGTCTGGAGACTCAACAAAAATGACGGGAGCCTAAATGCTAAATGTAATAACCGGACTGGATACTCAACAAAAATGACCGGAGCCTGAACGCTCAATGTAATAACCAGAGTCTAGATACCCAACGAAACTGACCGGAGCGTGAGAGCTCAACGAAATAATCGGAGTTTGGATACTCAACAAAACTGACAGGAGCCTGAATGCTCAACGTAATAACCAGAGTCTAGATACCCAACGAAACTGACCGGAGCCTGAACGCTCAACATAATAACCGGAGTCTGGATCCTCACTGAAACTGACCGGAGCCTGAACGCTCAACGTAATAATCGGAGTCTGGATACTCAACGAAAATGACCGGAGCCTGAACGCTCAACGTAATAACCAGAGTCTGGATACTCAAAGAAAATGAACGGAGCCTGAACGCTCAACGTAATGACCGGAGTCTGGGTACTAAACGAAAATGACCGGAGCCTGGACGCTCAACTTAATGACCGGAGTCTGGATACTCAACAAAACTGACCAGAGCGTGGACGCTATACGTAATAACCGGAGTCTGGATACCTAACAAAACTAATCGGAGCCTGAACGCTTAACGGAATAACCGGAGTCTGGATACTCAACGAAAATCACCGGAGCCTGAATGCTCATCGTAATAACCGGAGTCTGGAAACCCAACGAAACTGACCGGAGCCTGAATGCTCAACGTAATAATGGGAGTCTAGATTCTCAACGAAACTAATCGGATTTTGTACACACAAAAAAATAACCGGAGTCAGGAGACTCAACAAAAATGACCGGAGCCTGAATGCTAAACGTAATAACCGAACTAGATACTCAACGAAAATGACCGGAGCCTGAACGCTCAACGTAATAACCAGATTCTGGATACCCAACGAAACTGACCGGAGCGTGAAAGCTAAACGAAATAATCGGAGTCTGGATACTCAACGAAAATGACCGGAGCCTGAAAGCTCAACGTAATAACCGGAGTCTGGATACCCAACGAAACTGACCAGAGCGTGAGTGCTCAACGTAATAATCGGAGTCTGGATAATCATCGAAACTGACCGAAGCCTGAACGCTCAACGTAATAACCGGTGTCTGGATACCCAACGAAACTGACCAGAGCGGGAGTGCTCAACGTAATAACCGGAGTCTGGATAATCAACGAAACTGACCGGAGCCTAAACGCTCAACGTAATAACCGGAGTCTGGATACCCAACGAAACTGAACAGAGCCTGAATGCTAAACTTAATAACTGGAGTCTGGATACTCAACGAAACTGACTGGAGCCTGAACGCTCAACGTAATAACCAGAGTCTGGATACTCAAAGAAAAAGACCGAAGCCTGAACGCTCAATGTAATAACCAGAGTCTTGATACTCAAAGAAAATGACCGGAGCCTGAACGCTCAACTTAATAACCGGAGTTTGGATACTAAGCGAAACTGACCGGAGCCTGAACGCTCAATGTAATAACCGGAGTCTGGATACTCAACAAAAATAACCAGAGCCTAACCGCTCAATGTTATAACCGGAGTCTGGATACCAAACGAAACGGACCAGAGCCTGAACGCTCAACGTAATAACTGGAGTCTAGATACTCAACGAAACTGACCGGAACCTGAACGTTCAACGTAATGACCGGAGCCTGAACGCTCAACGTAATAACCAGAGTCTGGATACTCAACAAAAATGACCGCAGCTTGAATGTTGAACTTAATAACCGGAGTCTGGATACTCAACGAAACTGACTGGAGCCTGAACGCTCAACAGAATGACCGGAGTCTGGATACTCAACGAAAATGACCGGAGCCTGAACGCTCAAGGTAATGACCGGAGTCTGGATATTCAACAAAAATGACCGGAGCCTGTACACTCAACTTAATGACCGGAGTCTAGATACTCAACAAAACTTACCAGATCATGGACGCTATACGTAATAACCAGAGTCTGGGTACCTAATGAACCTAACCGGAGCCTGAACGCTCAACGGAATAACCGGAGTCTGGATACTCAACGAAAATCACCGGAGCCTGAATGCTCAACGTAATAACCGGAGTCTGGATACCCAACGAAACTGACCGGAGCTTGAATGCTCAACGTAATACTCAGAGTCTAGATTCTCAACGAAACGAATCGGAGTTTGAACACAAAACGTAATATTCTGAGTCTGGAGACTCAACAAAAATGACCGGAGCCTGAATGCTCAACGTAATAACCGGACTGGATACTTATCAAAAATGACTGGAGCCTGAAGGCTCAACGTAATAACCGGAGTCTGGATACCCAACAAAACTGACCGGAGCCTGAACACTCAACTTAATAACCGGAGTCTGGATACTCAACGAAACTAACCGGAGCCTGGAAGCTATACGTAATAACCGGAGTCTGGATACCTAACGAAACTAACCAGAGCTTGAACGCTCAAGGGAATAACCGGAGTCTAGATACTCAACGAAAATCACCGGAGCCTGAATGCTCAATGTAATAACCGGAGTCTGGAAACCCAACGAAACCGACCGGAGCCTCAAAGCTCAACTAAATAATCGGAGTTTGAACACAAAACGTAATAACCGGAGTCTGGAGACTCAACAAAAATGACGGGAGCCTAAATGCTAAATGTAATAACCGGACTGGATACTCAACAAAAATGACCGAAGCCTGAACGCTCAATGTAATAACCAGAGTCTAGATACCCAACGAAACTGACTGGAGCGTGAGAGCTCAACGAAATAATCGGAGTTTGGATACTCAACAAAACTGACAGGAGCCTGAACGCTCAACGTAATAACCAGAGTCTAGATACCCAACGAAACTGACCGGAGCCTGAACGCTCAACATAATAACCGGAGTCTGGATCCTCACTGAAACTGACCGGAGCCTGAACGCTCAACGTAATAATCGGAGTCTGGATACTCAACGAAAATGACCGGAGCCTGAACGCTCAACGTAATAACCAGAGTCTGGATACTCAAAGAAAATGAACGGAGCCTGACCGCTCAACGTAATGACCGGAGTCTGGGTACTAAACGAAAATGACCGGAGCCTGGACGCTCAACTTAATGACCGGAGTCTGGATACTCAACAAAACTGACCAGAGCGTGGACGCTATACGTAATAACCGGAGTCTGGATACCTAACAAAACTAACCGGAGCCTGAACGCTTAACGGAATAACCGGAGTCTAGATACTCAACGAAAATCACCGGAGCCTGAATGCTCATCGTAATAACCGGAGTCTGGAAACCCAACGAAACTGACCGGAGCCTGAACGCTCAACGTAATAATGGGAGTCTAGATTCTCAACGAAACTAATCAGATTTTGTACACAAAACAAAATAACCGAAGTCAGGAGACTCAACAAAAATGACCGGAGCCTGAATGCTAAACGTAATAACCGAACTGGATACTCAACGAAAATGACCGGAGCCTGAACGCTCAACGTAATAACCAGAGTCTGGATACCCAACGAAACAGACCGGAGCGTGAAAGCTAAACGAAATAATCGGAGTCTGGATACTCAACGAAAATGACCGGAGCCTGAAAGCTCAACGTAATAACCGGAGTCTGGATACCCAACGAAACTGACCGGAGCCTGAACGCTCAACTTAATAACCGGAGTCTGGATACTCAACGAAACTGACCGGAGCCTTAACGTTCAACGTAATAACCAAAGTCTGGATACTCAACAAAAATGAATGGAGCCTGAATGCTCAACGTAATAACCAGAGTCTGGATACTCAAAGAAAATGACCGGAGCCTGAACGCTCAACTTAATAACCGGAGCTTGGATACTCAATGAAACTGACCGAAACATGAACGCTCAATGTAATAACCGGAGTCTGGATACTCAACAAAAATGACCGGAGCCTGAACGCTCAATTTAATAAGCGGAGTCTGGATACCCAACGAAACTGACCAGAGCGTGAGTGCTCAACGTAATAACCGGAGTCTGGATAATCATCGAAACTGACCGAAGCCTGAACGCTCAACGTAATAACCGGGGTCTGGATACCCAACGAAACTGAACAGAGCGTGAGTGCTCAACGTAATAACCGGAGTCTGGATAATCAACGAAACTGACCGGAGCCTAAACGCTCAACGTAATAACCGGAGTCTGGATACCCAACGAAACTGAACAGAGCCTGAACGCTAAACTTAATAACTGGAGTCTGGATACTCAACGAAACTGACCGGAGCCTGAACACTCAACGTAATAACCAGAGTCTGGATACTCAACGAAAAAGACCGAAGCCTGAACGCTCAATGTAATAACCAGAGTCTTGATACTCAAAGAAAATGACCGGAGCCTGAACGCTCAACTTAATAACCGGAGTTTGGATACTAAGCGAAACTGACTGGAGCCTGAACGCTCAATGTAATAACCGGAGTCTGGATACTCAACAAAAATGACCAGAGCCTAACCGCTCAATGTAATAACCGGAGTCTGGATACCAAACGAAACAGACCAGAGCCTGAACGCTCAACGTAATAACTGGAGTCTAGATACTCAACGAAACTGACCGGAACCTGAACGGTCAACGTAATGACCGGAGCCTGAACGCTCAACGTAATAACCAGAGTCTGGATACTCAACAAAAATGATCGGAGCTTGAATGTTGAACTTAATAACCGGAGTCTGGATACTCAACGAAACTGACTGGAGCCTGAACGCTCAACAGAATGACCGGAGTCTGGATACTCAACGAAAATGATCGAAGCCTGAACGCTCAAGGTAATGACCGGAGTCTGGATACTCAACAAAAATGACCGAAGCCTGTACACTCAACTTAATGACCGGAGTCTAGATACTCAACAAAACTTACTAGATCATGGACGATATACGTAATAACTAGAGTCTGGGTACCTAATGAACCTAACCGGAGCCTGAACGCTCAACAAAATAACCGGAGTCTGGATACTCAACGAAAATCGCCGGAGCCTGAATGCTCAATGTAATAACCGGAGTCTGGATACCCAACGAAACATACCGGAGCTTGAATGCTCAACGTAATAATTGGAGTCTAGATTCTCAACGAAACGAATCGGAGTTTGAACATAAAACGTTATATTCGGAGTCTGGAGACTCAACAAAAATGACCGGAGCCTGAATGCTCAAGTAATAACCGGACTGGATACTCAACAAAAATGACTGGAGCCTGAAGGCTCAACGTAATAACTGGAGTCTGGATACCCAACGAAACTGACCGGAGCCTGAACACTCAACTTAATAACCGGAGTCTGGATACTCAACGAAACTAACCGGAGCCTGGATGCTATACGTAATAACCGGAGTCTGGATACCTAACGAAACTAACCGGAGCCTGAACGCTCAAGGGAATAACCGGAGTCTAGATACTCAACGAAAATCACCGGAGCCTGAATGTTCAATGTAATAACCGGAGTCTGGAAACTCAACGAAACCGACCGGAGCCTCAAAGCTCAACGAAATAATTGGAGTCTAAATTCTCAACAAAACTAATCGGAGTTTGAACACAAAACGTAATAACCGGAGTCTGGAGACTCAACAAAAATGACTGGAGCCTAAATGCTAAATGTAATTACCAGACTGGATACTCAACAAAAATGACTGGAGCCTGAACGCTCAATGTAATAACCAGAGTCTAGATACCCAACGAAACTGACCGGAGCGTGAAAGCTCAACGAAATAATCGGAGTCTGGATACTCAACAAAACTGACCGGAGCCTGAACGCTCAACGTAATAACCAGAGTCTAGATACCCAACGAAACTGACCGGAGCCTGAACGCTCAACATAATAACCGGAGTCTGGATCCTCACTGAAACTGACCGGAGCCTGAACGCTCAACGTAATAATCAGAGTCTGGATACTCAACGAAAATGACCGGAGCCTGAACGCTCAACGTAATAACCAGAGTCTAGATACTCAAAGAAAATGACCGGAGCCTGAACGCTGAACGTAATGACCGGAGTCTGGGTACTAAACGAAAATGACCGGAGCCTGGACGCTCAACTTAATGACCGGAGTATGGATACTCAACAAAACTGACCAGAGCGTGGACGCTATACGTAATAACCGGAGTCTGGATACCTAAAAAAACTAACCGGAGCCTGAACGCTTAACGGAATAACCGGAGTCTCAACGAAATTAATCGAATTTTATACACAAAACGTAATAACCGGAGTCAGGAGACTCAACAAAAATGACCGGAGCCTGAATGCTAAACGTAATAACCGAACTGGATACTCAACAAAAATGACCGGAGCCTCAACGCTCAACGTAATAACCAGAGTCTAGATACTCAACGAAAATGACCGAAGCCTGAAAGCTCAACGTAATAACCGGAGTCTGGATACCGAACGAAACTGACCGGAGCCTGAACGCTCAACTTAATAACTGGAGTCTGGATACTCAACGAAAATGACCGGAGCCTGAACGCTCAACGTAATAACCAGAGTCTGGATACTCAAAGAAAATGACCGAAGCCTGAATGCTCAACGTAATAACCGGAGTCTTGATACTCAAAGAAAATTATCGGAGCCTGAACGCTCAACTTAATAACTGGAGTCTGGATACCAAACGAAACTGACCAGAGCCTGAACGCTCAACGTAATAACTGGAATCTAGATACTCAACGAAACTGACCGGAACCTAAACGATCAATGTAATGACCGGAGCCTGAACGCCCAACGTAATAACCGGAGTTTGGATACTCAACAAAAATGACCGGAGCCTGAATGTTCAACTTAATAACCGGAGTCTGGATACTCAACGAAATTGACTAGAGCCTGAATGCTCAACAGAATGACCGGAGTCTGGATACTCAACAAAAATGACCGGAGCCTGTACACTCAACTTAATGACCGGAGTCTAGATACTCAAAAAAAATTACCAGATCATGGACGCTATACGTAATAACCGGAGTCTGGATACCTAACGAAACTAACCGGAGCCTGAACGCTCAACGGAATAAGCAGAGTCTGGATACTCAATGAAAACCACCGGAGCCTGAATGCTCAACGTAATAACCGGAGTCTGGATACCCAACGAAACTTACCGGAGCTTGAATGCTCAACGTAATAATAGGAGTCTAGATTCTCAACGAAACTAATCGGAGTTTGAACACAAAACGTAATAACCGGAGTCTGGACACTCAACAAAAATGACCGAAGCCTGAATGCTCAACGTAATAACCGGATTGGATACTCAACAAAAATGACTGGAGCCTAAATGCTAAATGTAATAACCAGACTAGATACTCAACAAAAATGACCGGAGCCTGAACGCTCAATGTAATAACCAGAGTCTAGATACCCAACGAAACTGACCGGAGCGTGAAAGCTCAACGAAATAATCGGAGTCTGGATACTCAACAAAACTGACCGGAGCCTGAACGCTCAACGTAATAACCAGAGTCTAGATACCCAACGAAACTGACCGGAGCCTGAACGCTCAACTTAATAACCGGAGTCTGGATCCTCACTGAAACTGACCGGAGCCTGAACGCTCAACGTAATAATCGGAGTCTGGATACTCAACGAAAATGACCGGAGCCTGAACGCTCAATGTAATAACCAGAGTCTGGATACTCAAAGAAAATGACCGGTGCCTGAACGCTCAACGTAATGACCGGAGTCTGGGTACTAAATGAAAATGACCGGAGCCTGGACGCTCAACTTAATGACCGGAGTCTGGATACTCAACAAAACTGACCAGAGTGTGGATGCTATATGTAATAGCCGGAATCTGGATACCTAACAAAACGAACCGGAGCCTGAACGCTTAACGGAATAACCGGAGTCTGGATACTCAACGAAAATCACCGGAGCCTGAATGCTCATCGTAATAACCGGAGTCTGGAAACCCAACGAAACTGACCGGAGCCTGAACGCTCAACGTAATAATGGGAGTTTAGATTCTCAACGAAATTAATCGAATTTTGTACACAAAACGTAATAACCGGAGTCAGGAGACTCAATAAAAATGACCGGAGCCTGAATGCTAAACGTAATAACCGAACTGGATACTCAACAAAAATGACCGGAGCCTGAACGCTCAACGTAATAACCAGAGTCTAGATACCCTACGTAACTGACCGGAGCGTGAAACCTAAACGAAATAATCGGAGTCTGGATAATCAACGAAAATGACCGAAGCCTGAAAGCTCAACGTAATAACCGGAGTCTGGATACCCAACGAAACTGACCGGAGCCTGAACGCTCAACTTAATAACTGGAGTCTGGATACTCAACGAAACTGACCGTAGCCTTAACGTTCAACGTAATAACCGGAGTCTGGATAATCAACGAAAATGACTGGAGCCTGAACACTCAACGTAATAACCGGAGTCTGGATACTCAATGAAAATGACCGGAGCCTGAACGCTCAACTTAATAACCGGAGCTTGGATACTCAATGAAACTGACCGAAACCTTGAACGCTCAATGTAATAACCGGAGTCTGGATACTAAAAAAAAATGACCGGAGCCTGAACGCTCAATTTAATAACCGGAGTCTGGATACCCAACGAAACTGACCAGAGCGTGAGTGCTCAACGTAATAACCGGAGTCTGGATAATCAACGAAACTGACCGGAGCCTGAACGCTCAACGTAATAACCGGAGTCTGGATACCCAACGAAACTGAACAGAGCCTGAACGCTAAACTTAATAACCGGAGTCTGGATACTCAACGAAACTGACCGGAGCCTGAACGCTCAACGTAATAACCAGAGTCTGGATACTCAACGAAAATGACCGGAGCCTGAACGCTCAACGTAATAACCGGAGTCTGGATACTCAAAGAAAATGACCGGAGCCTGAACGCTCAACTTAATAACCGGAGTTTGGATACTTAACGAAAAAGACCGAAGCCTGAATACTCAACGTAATAACCGGAGTCTTGATACTCAAAGAAAATGATCGGAGCCTGAACGCTCAACTTAATAACCGGAGTTTGGATACCAAACGAAACTGACCAGAGCCTGAACGCTCAACGTAATAACTGGAATCTAGATACTCAACGAAACTGACCGGAACCTGAACGATCAATGTAATGACCGGAGCCTGAACGCTCAACGTAATAACCGGAGTCTGGATACTCAACAAAAATGACCGGAGCCTGAATGTTCAACTTAATAACCGGAGTCTGGATACTCAACGAAATTGACTGGAGCCTGAACGCTCAATAGAATGACCGGAGTCTGGATACTCAAAGAAAATGACCGGAGCCTGAACGCTCAACGTAATGACCGGAGTCTGGATACTCAACAAAAATGACCGGAGCCTGTACACTCAACTTAATGACCGGAGTCTAGATACTCAAAAAAAATTACCAGATCATGGACACTATACGTAATAACCGGAGTCTGGATACCTAACGAAACTAACCGGAGCCTGAACGCTCAACGGAATAAGCGGAGTCTGGATACTCAACGAAACTTACCGGAGCTTGAATGCTCAACGTAATAACCGGAGTATAGATTCTCAATGAAACTAATCGGAGTTTGAACACAAAACGTAATAACCGGAGTCTGGAGACTCAACAAAAATGACCGGAGCCTGAATGCTCAACGTAATAACCGGACTGGATACTCAACAAAAATGACCGGAGCCCTAAGGCTCAACGTAACAACTGGAGTCTGGATACCCAACGAAACTGACCGGAGCCTGAACACTCAACTTAATAACTGGAGTCTGGATACTCAACGAAACTGACCGGAGCCTGGACGCTATACGTAATAACCGGAGTCTGGATACCTAACGAAACTAACCGGAGCCTGAACGCTCAACGGAATAACCGAAGTCTGGATACTCAACAAAAATCACCGGAGCCTGAATGCTCAATGTAATAACCGGAGTCTGGAAACCCAACGAAACTGACCGGAGCCTGAAAGCTCAACGAAATAATCGAAGTCTAGATTCTCAAGGAAACTAATCGGAGTTTGAACACAAAACGTATTAACCGGAGTCTGGAGACTCAACAAAAATGACCGGAGCCTGAATGCTAAATGTAATAACCGGACTGGATACTCAACAAAAATGACCGGAGCCTGAACGCTCAATGTAATAACCAGAGTCTGTATACCCAACGAAACTGACCGAAGCGTGAAAGCTCAACGAAATAATCGGAGTCTGGATACTCAAGAAAACTGACCGGAGCCTGAACGCTCAACGTAATAACCAGAGTCTGGATACCCAACGAAACTGTCCGGAGCCTGAACGCTCAACAAAATAACCGGAGTTTGGATCCTCACTGAAACTGACCAGAGCCTGAACGCTCAACGTAATAATCGGAGTTTGGATACTCAACAAAAATGACCGGAGCCTGAACGCTCAACGTAATAACCAGAGTCTGGATACTCAAAGAAAATGACCGGAGCCTTAACGTTCAACTTAATAACCGGAGTTTGGATACACAACGAAACTGACTGGAACCTGAACGCTCAACGTAATAACCGGAGTCTGGATACAGTCCAAAATTGACTGGAGCCTGAACACTCAACGTAGTAACCGGAGTCTGGATACCCAAAGAAACTGACTGGAGCGTGAGTGCTCAACGTAATAACCGGAGTCTGGATACCCAATGAAACTGAACAGAGCCTGAACACTAAACTTAATAACTGGAGTCTGGATACTCAACGAAACTGACCGGAGCCTGAACGTTCAACATAATAACCGGAGTCTGGATACTCAACATAATGACCGGAGCCTTAACTCTCAATGTAATAACCGGAGTTTGGATACCAAACGAAAACTACCAGAGCCTGAATGCTCTACGTAATAACTGGAGTCTAGATACTCAACGAAAGTGACCGGAGGCTGAACGATCAACATAATGACTGGAACCTGAACGCCCAACGTAATAACCGGAGTCTGGATACTAAACAAAAATTACCGGAGTCTGAATGCTCAACGTAATAATCGGAGTCTGGAAACCCAACGAAACTGAACGGAGCCTGAAAGCTCAACGAAATAATCGGAGTCTAGATTCTCAACGAAACTAATCGGAGTTTGAACACAAAACGTAATAACCGGAGTCTGGAGACTCAACAAAAATGACCTGAGCCTGAATGGTAAATGTAATAACCGGATTGGATACTCAACAAAAATTACCGGAGCCTGAACAATCAACGTAGTGACCGAAGCCTGAACGCCTAATGTAATAACCGGAGTCTGGATACTCATCAAAACTGACCGGAGTCTGAACGCTCAACAGAATGACTGGAGTCTGGATACTCAACGAAAATGACCAGAGCCTGAACGCTCAACGTAATGACCGGAGTCTGGATACTCAACAAAAATAACCGGAGTCTGGACACTCAACGTAATGACCGGAATCTAGATACTCAACAAAACTTACCTGAGCATGGACGCTATACGTGATAACCGGAGTCTGGTTACCTAACAAAAGTAACCGGAGCCTGAACGCCCAACGGAATAACAGGAGTATGGATACTTAACAAAAATCACCGGGGCCTGAATGTTCAACGTAATAACCGGAGTCTGGATACCCAACGAAACTGACCGGAGCCTGAGCGCTCAACGTATTTTATCGGAGTCTAGATTCTCAATGAAACTAATCGGAGTTTGAACACAAAACTTAATAACCGGAGTCTGGAGACTCAACAAAAATGACCAGAGCCTGAATGCTAAACGTAATAACCAGACTTGATACTCAACAAAAATGACCAAAGCCTGAACGCTCAACGTAATAACCGGAGTCTAGATACCCAACAAAACTGACCGGAGCCTGAACGCTCACTTAATCACCGGAGTCTGGATACTCAACGAAATTGGTCGGAGCCTGAAAGCTCAACGTAATAACAGGAGTCTGGATACTCAGCGAAAATGATCGGAGCCTAATGCTAAACCTAATAACCGGAGTTTGGATACTCAAAGAAAATGACCGGAGCCTGAACACTCAACTTAATAACCAGAGTTTGGATACTCAACGAAACTGATCGGAACCTGAACGCTCAACATAATAACCGGAGTCTGGATACTCAACAAAAATGACCAGATCCTAAACGCTCAACATAATAACCGGAGTCTGGATACCCAACGAAACTGACCGGAACGTGAGTGCTCAACGTTATAACGAGAGTCTGGATAATCAATGAAACTGACCGGAGCCTGAATGCTCAAGGTAATAATCGGAGTCTGGATACCCAACAAAACTGAACGGAGCCTGAACACTAAACTTAATAACCGGTGTATGGATACTCAACGAAACTGACCGGAGCCTGAACGCTCAACGTAATAACCGGAGTCTGGATACTCAATGAAACTGACCGGAGCCATAACGCTCAACGTAATAACCGGAGTCTGGATACTCAACAAAAATGACCGGAGCCTGAATGCTCAACTTAATAACCGGATTCTGGATACTCAACGAAACTGTCCGGAGCCTGAACGATCAACGTAATGACCGGAGCCTGAACGCTTAACGTAATAACCGGAGTCTGGATACTCAACAAAAATGACCGGAGCCTGAATGCTCAACTTAATTACTGGAGTCTGGATACTCAACGAAACTGACCGGAGCCTGAATGCTCAATAGAATGACCGGAGTCTGGATACGCAACGAAACTGACCGGAGCCTGAACACTCAACTTAATAACCCGAGTCTGGATACTCAACAAAAATAACCGGAGCCTGTACATACAACGTAATGACCGGAGTCTAGATACTCAAGAAAACTTACCAGAGCATGGACGCTATACGTAATAACCGGAGTCTGGATACCAAACAAAACTAACCGGAGCCTGAACGCTCAACCGAATAACCGGAGTCTGGATACTCAACGAAAATCACCGGAACCTGAATGCTCAACTTAATAACCGGAGTCTGGATACCCAAGTTAATTAACCGGAGCCTGAACGCTCAAAGTAATAATCGGAGTCTAGATTCTCAAAGAAACTAATCGGAGTTTAAACACAAAACGTAATAACCGGAGCCTTAACGCTCAACATAATAACCAGAGTTTTGATACCCAACGAAACTGACCAGAGTCTGAACGCTCAACTTAATAACCGGAGTCTAGATACTCTACAAAACTGACCGGAGTCTGGAAGCTATACGTAATAACCGGAGTCTAGATACCTAACGAAACTAACCGGAGCCTGAACGCTCAACGGAATAACCGGAGTCTGGATACTCAACGAAAATCACCAGAGCCTGAATGCTCAACGTAATAACCGGAGTCTGGAAACCCAACGAAACTGACCGGAGCTTGAATGCTCAATGTAATAATCGGAGTCTAGAATCTCAACCAAACTAATCGGAGTTTGAACATAAAATGTAATAACCGGAGTCTGGAGACTCAACAAAAATGACCGGAGCCTGAATGCTAAACGTAATAACCGGACTAGATACTCAACAAAAATGACTGGAGCCTGAACGCTCAACGTAATAACTAAAGTCTGGATACCCAACGAAACTGACCAGAGCGTGAAAGCTCAATGAAATAATCGGAGTCTAGATATTTAACGAAACTTACCGGAGCCTGAACACTCAACGTAATAACCGGAGTCTGGATACCCAAAGAAACTGACCAGAGCCTGAACGCTCAACTTAATAACAGGAGTCTGTACACTAAACGAAACTGACCGGAGCCTGAACGCTCACCGTAATAACCAGAGTCTGGATACTCACCAAAAATGACCGAAGCCTGAACTCTCAATGTAATAACCGGAGTCTGGATACTCAAAGAAAATGACCGGAGCCTGCAAGCTCAACTTAATAACTGGAGTTTGGATACTCAAATAAACTGACCTGAACCTGAACGCTCAACGTAATAACCGGAGTTTGGATACTCAACAAGAATGACCGGAGCCTGAACGCTCAACGTAATAACCGGAGTCTGGACACCCAACGAAACTGACCGGAGCGTGAGTGCTCAACGTAATAACCGAAGTTTGGATAATCAACAAAACTGACAGGAGCCTGAACGCTCAACGTGATAACCGAAGTCTGGATACCCAACGAAACTGAACAGAGCCTAAACGCTAAACTTAATAACCAGAGTCTGGATACTCAACGAAACTGACCGGAGCCTAAACGCTCAACGTAATAACTAGAGTCTGGATACTCAACGAAAATGACCGGAGCCTGAACGCTCAAAGTAATAACCAGAGTGTGGATACTCAAAGAAAATGACCGGAGCCTGAACGCTCAACTTAATAACTGGAGTTTGGATACTAAACAAAACTGACCAGAGCCTGAATGCTCAATATAATAACCGGAGTCTGGATACTCAACAAAAACGACCGGAGCCTTAACGCTCAATGTAATAACCGGAGTCTGGATACCAAACGAAACTGACCAGAGCATGAACACTCAACGTAATAACTTGAGTCTAGATACTCAACGAAACTAACCGGAGCCTGAACGATCAACATAATGACCGGAGCCTGAACGCTCAACATAATAACCGGAGTCTGGATACTCAACAAAAATGACCGGAGCCTAAATGCTCAACTTAATAACCAGAGTCTGGATACTCAACGAAACTGACCGGAGCCTGAACGCTCAACAGAATGACCGGAGTCTGGATACTCAACAAAATGACCGGAGCCTTAACTCTCAATGTAATAACCGGAGTTTGGATACCAAACGAAAACTACCAGAGCCTGAATGCTCTACGTAATAACTGGAGTCTAGATACTCAACGAAAGTGACCGGAGCCTGAACGATCAACATAATAACTGGAGCCTGAACGCCCAACGTAACAACCGGAGTCTAGATACTAAACAAAAATTATCGGAGCCTGAATGCTCAACGTAATAATCGGAGTCTGGAAACCCAACGAAACTGACCGGAGCCTGAAAGCTCAACGAAATAATCGGAGTCTAGATTCTCAACGAAACTAATCGGAGTTTGAACACAAAACGTAATAACCGGAGTCTGGAGACTGAACAAAAATGACCTGAGCCTGAATGGTAAATGTAATAACTGGACTGGATACTCAACAAAAATTACTGGAGCCTAAACAATCAACGTAATGACCGAAGCCTGAACGCCCAACGTAATAACCGGAGTCTGGATACTCAACAAAACTGACCGGAGTATGAACGCTCGACAGAATGACTGGAGTCTGGATACTCAACGAAAATGACCAGAGCCTGAACGCTCAACGTAATGACCGGAGTCTGGATACCCAACAAAAATAACCGGAGTCTGGACACTCAACGTAAAGACCGGAATCTAGATACTCAACAAAACTTACCGGAGCATGGACGCTATACGTGATAACCGGAGTCTGGATACCTAACAAAACTAACCGGAGCCTGAACGCTCAACGGAATAACCGGAGTCTGGATAAATAACGAAAATCAACGGGGCCTGAATGCTCAACGTAATAACCGGAGTCTGGATACCCAACGAAACTGACCGGAGCCTAAGCGCTCAACTTATTAATCGGAGTCTAGATTCTCAATGAAACTAATCGGAGTTTGAACACAAAACTTAATAACCGGAGTCTGGAGACTCAACAAAAATGACCAGAGCCTGAATGCTAAACGTAATAACCGGACTTGATACTCAACAAAAATAACCGAAGCCTGAACGCTCAACGTAATAACCGGAGTCTAGATACCCAACAAAACTGACCGGAGCCTGAACGCTCAACTTAATAACCGGAGTCTGGATACTCAACGAAATTGGCCGGAGCCTGAAAGCTCAACGTAATAACAGGAGTCTGGATACTCAGCGAAAATGATCGGAGCCTGAATGCTCAACCTAATAACCGGAGTCTGGATACTCAAAGAAAATGACCGGAGCCTGAACACTAAACTTAATAACCAGAGTTTGGATACTCAACGAAACTGATCGGAACCTGAACGCTCAACATAATAACCAGAGTCTGGATACTCAACAAAAATGACCAGATCCTGAACGCTCAACATAATAACCGGAGTCTGGATACCCAACGAAACTGACCGGAACGTGAGTGCTCAACGTTATAACCGGAGTCTGGATAATCAACGAAACTAACCGGAGCCTGAATGCTCAAGGTAATAATCGGAGTCTGGATACCCAACAAAACTGAACGGAGCCTGAACGCTAAACTTAATAACCGGTGTATGGATACTCAACGAAACTGACCGGAGCCTGAACGCTCAACGTAATAACCGGAGTCTGGATACTCAACGAAACTGACCGGAGCCATAACGCTCAACGTAATAACCGGAGTCTGGATACTCAACAAAAATGACCGGAGCCTGAATGCTCAACTTAATAACCGGAGTCTGGATACTCAACGAAACTGTCCGGAGCCTGAACGATCAATGTAATGACCGGAGCCTGAACGCTTAACGTAATAACCGGAGTCTGGATACTCAACAAAAATGACCGGAGCCTGAATGCTCAACTTAATAACCGGAGTCTGGATACTCAACGAAACTGACCGGAGCCTGAATGCTCAACAGAATGACCGGAGTCTGGATACGCAACGAAAATGACCGGAGCCTTAACGCTCAACGTAATGACCCGAGTCTGGATACTCAACAAAAATAATCGGATCCTTTACACACAACGTAATGACCGGAGTCTAGATACTCAAGAAAACTTACCAGAGCATGGACGCTATACGTAATAACCGAAGTCTGGATACCTAACAAAACTAACCGGAGCCTGAACGCTCAACCGAATAACCGGAGTCTGGATACTCAACGAAAATCACCGGAACCTGAATGCTCAACTTAATAACCGGAGTCTGGATACCCAAGTTAATTAACCGGAGCCTGAACGCTCAAAGTAATAATCGGAGTCTAGATTCTCAACGAAACTAATCGGAGTTTAAACACAAAACATAATAACCGGAGCCTGAACGCTCAACATAATAACCGGAGTTTTGATACCCAACGAAACTGACCGGAGTCTGAACGTTCAACTTAATAACCAGAGTCTGGATACTCTACAAAACTGACCGGAGCCTGGAAGCTATACGTAATAACCGGAGTCTAGATACCTAACAAAACTAACCGAAGCCTGAACGCTCAACGGAATAAGCGGAGTCTGGATACTCGACGAAAATCACCAGAGCCTGAATGCTCGACGTAATAACCGGAGTCTGGAAACCCAACGAAACTGACCGGAGCTTGAATGCTCATCGTAATAATCGGAGTCTAGAATCTCAACGAAATTAATTGGAGTTTGAACATAAAATGTAATAACCGGAGTCTGGAGACTCAACAAAAATGACCGGAGCCTGAATGCTAAACGTAATAACCGGACTGGATACTCAACAAAAATGACTGGAGCCTGAACGCTCAACGTAATAACTAAAGTCTGGATACCCAACGAAACTGACCGGAGCGTGAAAGCTCAATGAAATAATCGGAGTCTAGATATTTAACGAAACTGACCGGAGCCAGAACACTCAACGTAATAATCGGAGTCTGGATACCCAACGAAACTGACCAGAGCCCGAACGCTCAACTTAATAACAGGAGTCTGTACACTAAACGAAACTGACCGAAGCCTGAACGCTCACCGTAATAACCAGAGTCTGGATACTCACCAAAAATGACCGGAGCCTAAACTCTCAACGTAATAACTGGAGTCTGGATACTCAAAGAAAATGACCGGAGCCTGCAAGCTCAACTTAATAACTGGAGTTTGGATACTCAAATAAACTGACCTGAACCTGAACGCTCAACGTAATAACCGGAGTCTGGATACTCAACAAAAATGACCGGAGCCTGAACGCTCAACGTAATAACCGGAGTCTGGATACCCAACGAAACTGACCTGAGCGTGAGTCCTCAACGTAATAACCGAAGTTTGGATAATCAACAAAACTGACAGGAGCCTGAACGCTCAATGTGATAACCGAAGTCTGGATACCCAACGAAACTGAACAGAGCCTAAACGCTAAACTTAATAACCAGAGTCTGGATACTCAACGAAACTGACCGGAGCCTAAACGCTCAACGTAATAACTAGAGTCTGGATACTCAACGAAAATGACCGGAGCCTGAACGCTCAAAGTAATAACCAGAGTGTGGATACTCAAAGAAAATGACCGGAGCCTGAACGCTCAACTTAATAACTGGAGTTTGGATACTAAACAAAACTGACCAGAGCCTGAATGCTCAATATAATAACCGGAGTCTGGATACTCAACAAAAACGACCGGAGCCTTAACGCTCAATGTAATAACCGGAGTCTGGATACCAAACGAAACTGACCAGAGCATGAACACTCAACGTAATAACTTGAGTCTAGATACTCAACGAAACTAACTGGAGCCTGAACGATCAACATAATGACCGGAGCCTGAACGCTCAACATAATAACCGGAGTCTGGATACTCAACAAAAATGACCGGAGCCTGAATGCTCAACTTAATAACCAGAGTCTGGATACTCAAAGAAACTGACTGGAGCCTGAACGCTCAACAGAATGACCGGAGTCTGGGTACTCAACGAAAATGACCGGAGCCTGAACGCTCAAAGTAATGACCGGAGTCTGGATACTCAACAAATATGATTGGAGCCTGTACACTCAACGTGATGAGCGGAGTCTAGATATTCAACTAAACTTACCAGAGCATGGACGCTATAGGTAATAACCGGAGTCTGGATACCTAACCAAACTAACCGAAGCCTGAAAGCTCAACGGAATAACCAGAGTCTGGATACTCAACGAAAATCACCGGAGTCTGAATGCTCAACGTAATAACCGGAGTCTGGATACCCAACGAAACTGATCGGAGCCTGAGCGCTCAACGTAGTAACCGGAGTCTGGATACCCAAAGAAACTGACTGGAGCGTGAGTGCTCAACGTAATAACCGGAGTCTGGATACCCAATGAAACTGAACAGAGCCTGAACACTAAACTTAATAACTGGAGTCTGGATACTCAACGAAACTGACCGGAGCCTGAACGTTCAACATAATAACCGGAGTCTGGATACTCAACGAAAATGACCAGAGCCTGAAGGCTCAACGTAATAACCGGCATTTGGATACTCAAAGAAAATGACCGGAGCCTGAACGCTCAACTTAATACCGGAGTTTGGATACTAAACGAAACTGACCGGAGCCTGAACGCTCAACGTAATAACCGGAGTCTGGATACTCAACATAATGACCGGAGCCTTAACTCTCAATGTAATAACCGGAGTTTGGATACCAAACGAAAACTACCAGAGCCTGAATGCTCTACGTAATAACTGGAGTCTAGATACTCAACGAAAGTGACCGGAGGCTGAACGATCAACATAATGACTGGAGCCTGAACGCCCAACATAATAACCGGAGTCTGGATACTAAACAAAAATTACCGGAGTCTGAATGCTCAACGTAATAATCGGAGTCTGGAAACCCAACGAAACTGAACGGAGCCTGAAAGCTCAACGAAATAATTGGAGTCTAGATTCTCAACGAAACTAATCGGAGTTTGAACACAAAACGTAATAACCGGAGTCTGGAGACTCAACAAAAATGACCTGAGCCTGAATGGTAAATGTAATAACCGGATTGGATACTCAACAAAAATTACCGGAGCCTGAACAATCAACGTAGTGACCGAAGCCTGAACGCCTAATGTAATAACCGGAGTCTGGATACTCATCAAAACTGACCGGAGTCTGAACGCTCAACAGAATGACTGGAGTCTGGATACTCAACGAAAATGACCAGAGCCTGAACGCTCAACGTAATGACCGGAGTCTAGATACTCAACAAAAATAACCGGAGTCTGGACACTCAACGTAATGACCGGAATCTAGATACTCAACAAAACTTACCTGAGCATGGACGCTATACGTGATAACCGGAGTCTGGTTACCTAACAAAAGTAACCGGAGCCTGAACGCCCAACGGAATAACAGGAGTATGGATACTTAACAAAAATCACCGGGGCCTGAATGTTCAACGTAATAACCGGAGTCTGGATACCCAACGAAACTGACCGGAGCCTGAGCGCTCAACGTATTAATCGGAGTCTAGATTCTCAATGAAACTAATCGGAGTTTGAACATAAAACTTAATAACCGGAGTCTGGAGACTCAACAAAAATGACCAGAGCCTGAATGCTAAACGTAATAACCAGACTTGATACTCAACAAAAATGACTAAAGCCTGAACGCTCAACGTAATAACCGGAGTCTAGATACCCAACAAAACTGACCGGAGCCTGAACGCTCACTTAATCACCGGAGTCTGGATACTCAACGAAATTGGTCGGAGCCTGAAAGCTCAACGTAATAACAGGAGTCTGGATACTCAGCGAAAATGATCGGAGCCTAATGCTAAACCTAATAACCGGAGTTTGGATACTCAAAGAAAATGACCGGAGCCTGAACACTCAACTTAATAACCAGAGTTTGGATACTCAACGAAACTGATCGGAACCTGAACGCTCAACATAATAACCGGAGTCTGGATACTCAACAAAAATGACCAGATCCTAAACGCTCAACATAATAACCGGAGTCTGGATACCCAACGAAACTGACCGGAACGTGAGTGCTCAACGTTATAACCAGAGTCTGGATAATCAATGAAACTGACCGGAGCCTGAATGCTCAAGGTAATAATCGGAGTCTGGATACCCAACAAAACTGAACGGAGCCTGAACACTAAACTTAATAACCGGTGTATGGATACTCAACGAAACTGACCGGAGCCTGAACGCTCAACGTAATAACCGGAGTCTGGATACTCAATGAAACTGACCGGAGCCATAACGCTCAACGTAATAACCGGATTCTGGATACTCAACAAAAATGACCGGAGCCTGAATGCTCAACTTAATAACCGGATTCTGGATACTCAACGAAACTGTCCGGAGCCTGAACGATCAACGTAATGACCGGAGCCTGAACGCTTAACGTAATAACCGGAGTCTGGATACTCAACAAAAATGACCGGAGCCTGAATGCTCAACTTAATTACCGGAGTCTGGATACTCAACGAAACTGACCGGAGCCTGAATGCTCAATAGAATGACCGGAGTCTGGATACGCAACGAAACTGACCGGAGCCTGAACACTCAACTTAATAACTGGAGTCTGGATACTCAACGAAACTGACCGGAGCCTGGACGCTATACGTAATAACCGGAGTCTGGATACCTAACGAAACTAACCGGAGCCTGAACGCTCAACGGAATAACCGAAGTCTGGATACTCAACAAAAATCACCGGAGCCTGAATGCTCAATGTAATAACCGGAGTCTGGAAACCCAACGAAACTGACCGGAGCCTGAAAGCTCAACGAAATAATCGAAGTCTAGATTCTCAAGGAAACTAATCGGAGTTTGAACACAAAACGTATTAACCGGAGTCTGGAGACTCAACAAAAATGACCGGAGCCTGAATGCTAAATGTAATAACCGGACTGGATACTCAACAAAAATGACCGGAGCCTGAACGCTCAATGTAATAACCAGAGTCTGTATACCCAACGAAACTGACCGAAGCGTGAAAGCTCAACGAAATAATCGGAGTCTGGATACTCAAGAAAACTGACCGGAGCCTGAACGCTCAACGTAATAACCAGAGTCTGGATACCCAACGAAACTGTCCGGAGCCTGAACGCTCAACAAAATAACCGGAGTTTGGATCCTCACTGAAACTGACCAGAGCCTGAACGCTCAACGTAATAATCGGAGTTTGGATACTCAACAAAAATGACCGGAGCCTGAACGCTCAACGTAATAACCAGAGTCTGGATACTCAAAGAAAATGACCGGAGCCTTAACGTTCAACTTAATAACCGGAGTTTGGATACACAACGAAACTGACTGGAACCTGAACGCTCAACGTAATAACCGGAGTCTGGATACAGTCCAAAATTGACCGGAGCCTGAACACTCAACGTAGTAACCGGAGTCTGGATACCCAAAGAAACTGACTGGAGCGTGAGTGCTCAACGTAATAACCGGAGTCTGGATACCCAATGAAACTGAACAGAGCCTGAACACTAAACTTAATAACTGGAGTCTGGATACTCAACGAAACTGACCGGAGCCTAAACGTTCAACATAATAACCGGGGTCTGGATACTCAACGAAAATGACCAGAGCCTGAAGGCTCAACGTAATAACCGGCATTTGGATACTCAAAGAAAATGACCGGAGCCTGAACGCTCAACTTAATACCGGAGTTTGGATACTAAACGAAACTGACCGGAGCCTGAACGCTCAACGTAATAACCGGAGTCTGGATACTCAACATAATGACCGGAGCCTTAACTCTCAATGTAATAACCGGAGTTTGGATACCAAACGAAAACTACCAGAGCCTGAATGCTCTACGTAATAACTGGAGTCTAGATACTCAACGAAAGTGACCGGAGGCTGAACGATCAACATAATGACTGGAGCCTGAACGCCCAACGTAATAACCGGAGTCTGGATACTAAACAAAAATTACCGGAGTCTGAATGCTCAACGTAATAATCGGAGTCTGGAAACCCAACGAAACTGAACGGAGCCTGAAAGCTCAACGAAATAATCGGAGTCTAGATTCTCAACGAAACTAATCGGAGTTTGAACACAAAACGTAATAACCGGAGTCTGGAGACTCAACAAAAATGACCTGAGCCTGAATGGTAAATGTAATAACCGGATTGGATACTCAACAAAAATTACCGGAGCCTGAACAATCAACGTAGTGACCGAAGCCTGAACGCCTAATGTAATAACCGGAGTCTGGATACTCATCAAAACTGACCGGAGTCTGAACGCTCAACAGAATGACTGGAGTCTGGATACTCAACGAAAATGACCAGAGCCTGAACGCTCAACGTAATGACCGGAGTCTGGATACTCAACAAAAATAACCGGAGTCTGGACACTCAACATAATGACCGGAATCTAGATACTCAACAAAACTTACCTGAGCATGGACGCTATACGTGATAACCGGAGTCTGGTTACCTAACAAAAGTAACCGGAGCCTGAACGCCCAACGGAATAACAGGAGTATGGATACTTAACAAAAATCACCGGGGCCTGAATGTTCAACGTAATAACCAGAGTCTGGATACCCAACGAAACTGACCGGAGCCTGAGCGCTCAACGTAGTAATCGGAGTCTAGATTCTCAATGAAACTAATCGGAGTTTGAACACAAAACTTAATAACCGGAGTCTGGAGACTCAACAAAAATGACCAGAGCCTGAATGCTAAACGTAATAACCAGACTTGATACTCAACAAAAATGACCAAAGCCTGAACGCTCAACGTAATAACCGGAGTCTAGATACCCAACAAAACTGACCGGAGCCTGAACGCTCACTTAATCACCGGAGTCTGGATACTCAACGAAATTGGTCGGAGCCTGAAAGCTCAACGTAATAACAGGAGTCTGGATACTCAGCGAAAATGATCGGAGCCTAATGCTAAACCTAATAACCGGAGTTTGGATACTCAAAGAAAATGACCGGAGCCTGAACACTCAACTTAATAACCAGAGTTTGGATACTCAACGAAACTGATCGGAACCTGAACGCTCAACATAATAACCGGAGTCTGGATACTCAACAAAAATGACCAGATCCTAAACGCTCAACATAATAACCGGAGTCTGGATACCCAACGAAACTGACCGGAACGTGAGTGCTCAACGTTATAACCAGAGTCTGGATAATCAATGAAACTGACCAGAGCCTGAATGCTCAAGGTAATAATCGGAGTCTGGATACCCAACAAAACTGAACGGAGCCTGAACACTAAACTTAATAACCGGTGTATGGATACTCAACGAAACTGACCGGAGCCTGAACGCTCAACGTAATAACCGGAGTCTGGATACTCAATGAAACTGACCGGAGCCATAATGCTCAACGTAATAACCGGAGTCTGGATACTCAACAAAAATGACCGGAGCCTGAATGCTCAACTTAATAACCGGATTCTGGATACTCAACGAAACTGTCCGGAGCCTGAACGATCAACGTAATGACCGGAGCCTGAACGCTTAACGTAATAACCGGAGTCTGGATACTCAACAAAAATGACCGGAGCCTGAATGCTCAACTTAATTACCGGAGTCTGGATACTCAACGAAACTGACCGGAGCCTGAATGCTCAATAGAATGACCGGAGTCTGGATACGCAACGAAAATGACCGGAGCCTGAACGCTCAACGTAATGACCCGAGTCTGGATACTCAACAAAAATAACCGGAGCCTGTACATACAACGTAATGACCGGAGTCTAGATACTCAAGAAAACTTACCAGAGCATGGACGCTATACGTAATAACCGGAGTCTGGATACCAAACAAAACTAACCGGAGCCTGAACGCTCAACCGAATAACCAGAGTCTGGATACTCAACGAAAATCACCGGAACCTGAATGCTCAACTTAATAACCGGAGTCTGGATACCCAAGTTAATTAACCGGAGCCTGAACGCTCAAAGTAATAATCGGAGTCTAGATTCTCAAAGAAACTAATCGGAGTTTAAACACAAAACGTAATAACCGGAGCCTTAACGCTCAACATAATAACCAGAGTTTTGATACCCAACGAAACTGACCAGAGTCTGAACGCTCAACTTAATAACCGGAGTCTGGATACTCTACAAAACTGACCGGAGCCTGGAAGCTATACGTAATAACCGGAGTCTAGATACCTAACGAAACTAACCGGAGCCTGAACGCTCAACGGAATAACCGGAGTCTGGATACTCAACGAAAATCACCAGAGCCTGAATGCTCAACGTAATAACCGGAGTCTGGAAACCCAACGAAACTGACCGGAGCTTGAATGCTCAATGTAATAATCGGAGTCTAGAATCTCAACCAAACTAATCGGAGTTTGAACATAAAATGTAATAACCGGAGTCTGGAGACTCAACAAAAATGACCGGAGCCTGAATGCTAAACGTAATAACCGGACTGGATACTCAACAAAAATGACTGGAGCCTGAACGCTCAACGTAATAACTAAAGTCTGGATACCCAACGAAACTGACCAGAGCGTGAAAGCTCAATGAAATAATCGGAGTCTAGATATTTAACGAAACTTACCGGAGCCTGAACACTCAACGTAATAACCGGAGTCTGGATACCCAAAGAAACTGACCAGAGCCTGAACGCTCAACTTAATAACAGGAGTCTGTACACTAAACGAAACTGACCGGAGCCTGAACGCTCACCGTAATAACCAGAGTCTGGATACTCACCAAAAATGACCGAAGCCTGAACTCTCAATGTAATAACCGGAGTCTGGATACTCAAAGAAAATGACCGGAGCCTGCAAGCTCAACTTAATAACTGGAGTTTGGATACTCAAATAAACTGACCTGAACCTGAACGCTCAACGTAATAACCGGAGTTTGGATACTCAACAAAAATGACCGGAGCCTGAACGCTCAACGTAATAACCGGAGTCTGGATACCCAACGAAACTGACCGGAGCGTGAGTGCTCAACGTAATAACCGATGTTTGGATAATCAACAAAACTGACAGGAGCCTGAACGCTCAACGTGATAACCGAAGTCTGGATACCCAACGAAACTGAACAGAGCCTAAACGCTAAACTTAATAACCAGAGTCTGGATACTCAACGAAACTGACCGGAGCCTAAACGCTCAACGTAATAACTAGAGTCTGGATACTCAACGAAAATGACCGGAGCCTGAACGCTCAAAGTAATAACCAGAGTGTGGATACTCAAAGAAAATGACCGGAGCCTGAACGCTCAACTTAATAACTGGAGTTTGGATACTAAACAAAACTGACCAGAGCCTGAATGCTCAATATAATAACCGGAGTCTGGATACTCAACAAAAACGACCGGAGCCTTAACGCTCAATGTAATAACCGGAGTCTGGATACCAAACGAAACTGACCAGAGCATGAACACTCAACGTAATAACTTGAGTCTAGATACTCAACGAAAATAACCGGAGCCTGAACGATCAACATAATGACCGGAGCCTGAACGATCAACATAATAACCGGAGTCTGGATACTCAACAAAAATGACCGGAGCCTAAATGCTCAACTTAATAACCAGAGTCTGGATACTCAACGAAACTGACCGGAGCCTGAACGCTCAACAGAATGACCGGAGTCTGGATACTCAACAAAATGACCGGAGCCTTAACTCTCAATGTAATAACCAGAGTTTGGATACCAAACGAAAACTACCAGAGCCTGAATGCTCTACGTAATAACTGGAGTCTAGATACTCAACGAAAGTGACCGGAGCCTGAACGATCAACATAATAACTGGAGCCTGAACGCCCAACGTAACAACCGGAGTCTAGATACTAAACAAAAATTATCGGAGCCTGAATGCTCAACGTAATAATCGGAGTCTGGAAACCCAACGAAACTGACCGGAGCCTGAAAGCTCAACGAAATAATCGGAGTCTAGATTCTCAACGAAACTAATCGGAGTTTGAACACAAAACGTAATAACCGGAGTCTGGAGACTGAACAAAAATGACCTGAGCCTGAATGGTAAATGTAATAACTGGACTGGATACTCAACAAAAATTACTGGAGCCTAAACAATCAACGTAATGACCGAAGCCTGAACGCCCAACGTAATAACCGGAGTCTGGATACTCAACAAAACTGACCGGAGTATGAACGCTCGACAGAATGACTGGAGTCTGGATACTCAACGAAAATGACCAGAGCCTGAACGCTCAACGTAATGACCGGAGTCTGGATACTCAACAAAAAAACCCGAGTCTGGACACTCAACGTAAAGACCGGAATCTAGATACTCAACAAAACTTACCGGAGCATGGACGCTATACGTGATAACCGGAGTCTGGATACCTAACAAAACTAACCGGAGCCTGAACGCTCAACGGAATAACCGGAGTCTGGATAAATAACGAAAATCAACGGGGCCTGAATGCTCAACGCAATAACCGGAGTCTGGATACCCAACGAAACTGACCGGAGCCTAAGCGCTCAACGTATTAATCGGAGTCTAGATTCTCAATGAAACTAATCGGAGTTTGAACACAAAACTTAATAACCGGAGTCTGGAGACTCAACAAAAATGACCAGAGCCTGAATGCTAAACGTAATAACCGGACTTGATACTCAACAAAAATAACCGAAGCCTGAACGCTCAACGTAATAACCGGAGTCTAGATACCCAACAAAACTGACCGGAGCCTGAACGCTCAACTTAATAACCGGAGTCTGGATACTCAACGAAATTGGCCGGAGCCTGAAAGCTCAACGTAATAACAGGAGTCTGGATACTCAGCGAAAATGATCGGAGCCTGAATGCTCAACCTAATAACCGGAGTCTGGATACTCAAAGAAAATGACCGGAGCCTGAACACTAAACTTAATAACCAGAGTTTGGATACTCAACGAAACTGATCGGAACCTGAACGCTCAACATAATAACCAGAGTCTGGATACTCAACAAAAATGACCAGATCCTGAACGCTCAACATAATAACCGGAGTCTGGATACCCAACGAAACTGACCGGAACGTGAGTGCTCAACGTTATAACCGGAGTCTGGATAATCAACGAAACTAACCGGAGCCTGAATGCTCAAGGTAATAATCGGAGTCTGGATACCCAACAAAACTGAACGGAGCCTGAACGCTAAACTTAATAACCGGTGTATGGATACTCAACGAAACTGACCGGAGCCTGAACGCTCAACGTAATAACCGGAGTCTGGATACTCAACGAAACTGACCGGAGCCATAACGCTCAACGTAATAACCGGAGTCTGGATACTCAACAAAAATGACCGGAGCCTGAATGCTCAACTTAATAACCGGAGTCTGGATACTCAACGAAACTGTCCGGAGCCTGAACGATCAATGTAATGACCGGAGCCTGAACGCTTAACGTAATAACCGGAGTCTGGATACTCAACAAAAATGACCGGAGCCTGAATGCTCAACTTAATAACCGGAGTCTGGATACTCAACGAAACTGACCGGAGCCTGAATGCTCAACAGAATGACCGGAGTCTGGATACGCAACGAAAATGACCGGAGCCTTAACGCTCAACGTAATGACCCGAGTCTGGATACTCAACAAAAATAACCGGATCCTTTACACACAACGTAATGACCGGAGTCTAGATACTCAAGAAAACTTACCAGAGCATGGACGCTATACGTAATAACCGAAGTCTGGATACCTAACAAAACTAACCGGAGCCTGAACGCTCAACCGAATAACCGGAGTCTGGATACTCAACGAAAATCACCGGAACCTGAATGCTCAACTTAATAACCGGAGTCTGGATACCCAAGTTAATTAACCGGAGCCTGAACGCTCAAAGTAATAATCGGAGTCTAGATTCTCAACGAAACTAATCGGAGTTTAAACACAAAACATAATAACCGGAGCCTGAACGCTCAACATAATAACCGGAGTTTTGATACCCAACGAAACTGACCGGAGTCTGAACGTTCAACTTAATAACCAGAGTCTGGATACTCTACAAAACTGACCGGAGCCTGGAAGCTATACGTAATAACCGGAGTCTAGATACCTAACGAAACTAACCGAAGCCTGAACGCTCAACGGAATAAGCGGAGTCTGGATACTCGACGAAAATCACCAGAGCCTGAATGCTCGACGTAATAACCGGAGTCTGGAAACCCAACGAAACTGACCGGAGCTTGAATGCTCATCGTAATAATCGGAGTCTAGAATCTCAACGAAATTAATCGGAGTTTGAACATAAAATGTAATAACCGGAGTCTGGAGACTCAACAAAAATGACCGGAGCCTGAATGCTAAACGTAATAACCGGACTGTATACTCAACAAAAATGACTGGAGCCTGAACGCTCAACGTAATAACTAAAGTCTGGATACCCAACGAAACTGACCGGAGCGTGAAAGCTCAATGAAATAATCGGAGTCTAGATATTTAACGAAACTGACCGGAGCCAGAACACTCAACGTAATAATCGGAGTCTGGATACCCAACGAAACTGACCAGAGCCCGAACGCTCAACTTAATAACAGGAGTCTGTACACTAAACGAAACTGACCGAAGCCTGAACGCTCACCGTAATAACCAGAGTCTGGATACTCACCAAAAATGACCGGAGCCTAAACTCTCAACGTAATAACCGGAGTCTGGATACTCAAAGAAAATGACCGGAGCCTGCAAGCTCAACTTAATAACTGGAGTTTGGATACTCAAATAAACTGACCTGAACCTGAACGCTCAACGTAATAACCGGAGTCTGGATACTCAACAAAAATGACCGGAGCCTGAACGCTCAACGTAATAACCGGAGTCTGGATACCCAACGAAACTGACCTGAGCGTGAGTCCTCAACGTAATAACCGAAGTTTGGATAATCAACAAAATTGACAAGAGCCTGAACGCTCAACGTGATAACCGAAGTCTGGATACCCAACGAAACTGAACAGAGCCTAAACGCTAAACTTAATAACCAGAGTCTGGATACTCAACGAAACTGACCGGAGCCTAAACGCTCAACGTAATAACTAGAGTCTGGATACTCAACGAAAATGACCGGAGCCTAAACGCTCAAAGTAATAACCAGAGTGTGGATACTCAAAGAAAATGACCGGAGCCTGAACGCTCAACTTAATAACTGGAGTTTGGATACTAAACAAAACTGACCAGAGCCTGAATGCTCAATATAATAACCGGAGTCTGGATACTCAACAAAAACGACCGGAGCCTTAACGCTCAATGTAATAACCGGAGTCTGGATACCAAACGAAACTGACCAGAGCATGAACACTCAACGTAATAACTTCAGTCTAGATACTCAACGAAACTAACTGGAGCCTGAACGATCAACATAATGACCGGAGCCTGAACGCTCAACATAATAACCGGAGTCTGGATACTCAACAAAAATGACCGGAGCCTGAATGCTCAACTTAATAACCAGAGTCTGGATACTCAAAGAAACTGACTGGAGCCTGAACGCTCAACAGAATGACCGGAGTCTGGGTACTCAACGAAAATGACCGGAGCCTGAACGCTCAAAGTAATGACCGGAGTCTGGATACTCAACAAATATGATTGGAGCCTGTACACTCAACGTGATGAGCGGAGTCTAGATACTCAACTAAACTTACCAGAGCATGGACGCTATAGGTAATAACCGGAGTCTGGATACCTAACCAAACTAACCGAAGCCTGAAAGTTCAACGGAATAACCAGAGTCTGGATACTCAACGAAAATCACCGGAGTCTGAATGCTCAACGTAATAACCGGAGTCTGGATACCCAACGAAACTGATCGGAGCCTGAGCGCTCAACGTATTAATCGGAGTCTAGATTCTCAATGAAACTAATCGGAGTTTGAACACAAAACTTAATAACCGGAGTCTGGAGACTCAACAAAAATGACCGGAGCCTGAATGCTAAACGTAATAACCGGACTGGATACTCAACAAAAATGACCGGAGCCTGAACGCTCAACGTAATAACCGGAGTCTGGATACACAACGAAACTGACCGGAGCCTGAACGCTCAACTTAATAACCGGAGTCTGGATACTCAACGAAATTGACCGAAGCATGAACGCTCAACGTAATAACAGAAGTCTGGATACTCAGCCAAAATGACCGTAGCCTGAACGCTCAACCTAATAACCGGAGTCTGGATACTCAAACAAAATGACCGGAGCCTGAACACTCAACTTAATAACCAGAGTTTGGATACTCAACGAAACTGACCGGAACCTGAACGCTCAACATAATAATCGGAGTCTATACTCAACAAAAATGACCGGAGCCTAAACGCTCAACGTAATAACCGGAGTCTGGATACCCAACGAAACTGACCGGAACGTGAGTGCTCAACGTCATAACCGGAGTCTGGATAATCAACGAAACTGACCGGAGCCTGAATGCTCAAGGTAATAACCAGAGTCTGGATACCCAACAAAACTGAACGGAGCCTGAACGCTAAACATAATAACTAGTGTCTGGATACTCAACAAAACTGACCGGAGCTTGAACGCTCAACCTAATAACCGGAGTCTGGATACTCAACGAAACTGACCGGAGCCATAATGCTCAACGTAATAACCGGAGTCTGGATACTCAACAAAACTGACCGGAGCCTGAATGCTCAACTTAATAAACGGAGTCTGGATACTCAACGAAACTGACCGGAGCCTGAACGATCAACGTAATGACCGGAGCCTGAACGCTTAACGTAATTACCGGAGTCTGGATACTCAACAAAAATGACCGGAGCCTGAATGCTCAACTTAATAACCAGAGTCTAGATACTCAACAAAACTGACCGGAGCCTGAACGCTCAACAGAATGACCGGAGTCTGGATACGCAACGAAAATGACCGGAGCCTGAACGCTCAACGTAATGACCCGAGTCTGGATACTCAACAAAAATGACCAGAGCCTGTACACACAACATAATGACCGGAGTCTAAATACTCAAGAAAATTTACCAGAGCATGGACGCTATACGTAATAACCGGAGTCTGGATACCTAACGAAACTAACCGGAGCCTGAACACTCAACGGAATAACTGGAGTCTGGATACTCAACGAAAATCACCGGAACCTGAATGCTCAACGTAATAACCGGAGTCTGGATACCCAACGAAATTGACCGGAGCCTGAACGCTCAAAGTAATAATCGGAGTCTAGCTTCTCAACGAAACTAATCGGACTTTGAACATAAAACGTAATAACCGGAGTCTGAATGCTCAACGTAATAACCGGACTGGATACTCAACAAAAATGATCAGAGCCTGAACGCTCAACGTAATAACTGGAGTTTGGATACCCAACAAAACTGACCGGAGTCTGAACGCTCAACTTAATAACCGGAGTCTAGATACTCAACGAAACTGACCGGAGCCTGGATGCTATACGTAATAACCGGAGTCTAGAAACCTAACGAAGCTGTTCGGAGGCTGAACGCTCAACGGAATAATCGGAGTCTGGATACTCAACGAAAATCACCGAAACCTGAATGCTCAACATAATAATCGAAGTCTGGAAACCCAACGAAACTGACCGGAGCTTGAATGTTCAACGTAATAATCGGAGTCTAGATTCTCAACGAAACTAATCGGAGTTTGAACATAAAATGTAATAACCGGAGTTTCGAGACTCAACAAAAATGACCGGAGCCTGAATGCTAAACGTAATAACCGGACTGGATACTCAACAAAAATGACCGGAGCCTGAACGCTCAACGTAATAACTAAAGTCTAGATACCCAACGAAACTGACTGGAGCGTGAAAGCTCAACGAAATAATCGGAGTCTAGATAAACAACGAAACTGACCGGAACCTGAACGCTCAACGTAATAACCGGAGTCTGGATACTCAACAAAAATGACCGGAGCCTGAACGCTCAATGTAATAACTGGAGTCTGGATACCCAACAAAACTGACCGGAGCGTGAGTGCTCAACATAATAATCGAAGTCCGGATAATCAACGAAACTGACAAGAGCCTGAACGCTCAATGTAACAACCAGAGTCTGGATACCCAACGAAACTGAACAGAGCCTGAACGCCAAACTTAATAACCGGAGTCTTGATACTCAACGAAACTGACCGGAGCCGGAACGCTCAACGTAATAACCAGAGTCTGGATACTCAACTAAAATGACCGGAGCCTGAACGCTCAACGTAATAACCAGAGTCTGGATACTCAACGAAAATGACCGGAGCCTGAATGCTCAACGTAATAACCGGAGTCTGGATACCCAACGAAACTGATCGGAGCCTGAGCGCTCAACGTATTAATCGGAGTCTAGATTCTCAATGAAACTAATCGGAGTTTGAACACAAAACTTAATAACCGGAGTCTGGAGACTCAACAAAAATGACCGGAGCCTGAATACTAAACGTAATAACCGGACCGGATACTCAACAAAAATGACCAGAGCCTGAACGCTCAATGTAATAACCGGAGTCTGGATACCCAACGAAACTGACCGGAGCCTGAACGCTCATCTTAATAACCGGAGTCTGGATACTCAACGAAATTGACCGGAGCATGAACGCTCAACGTAATAACAGGAGTCTGGATACTCAGCGAAAATGACCGTAGCCTGAACGCTCAACCTAATAACCGGAGTCTGGATACTCAAAGAAAATGACCGGAGCCTGAACACTCAACTTAATAACCAGAGTTTGGATACTCAACGAAATTGACCGGAACCTGAACGCTCAACATAATAATCGGAGTCTGGATACTCAACCAAAATGACCGGAGCCTAAACGCTCAACGTAATAACCGGAGCCTGGATACCCAACGAAACTGACCGGAACGTGAGTGCTCAACGTTATAACCGGAGTCTGGATACTCAACGAAATTGGCCGGAGCCTGAAAGCTCAACGTAATAACAGGAGTCTGGATACTCAGCGAAAATGATCGGAGCCTGAATGCTCAACCTAATAACCGGAGTCTGGATACTCAAAGAAAATGACCGGAGCCTGAACACTAAACTTAATAACCAGAGTTTGGATACTCAACGAAACTGATCGGAACCTGAACGCTCAACATAATAACCAGAGTCTGGATACTCAACAAAAATGACCAGATCCTGAACGCTCAACATAATAACCGGAGTCTGGATACCCAACGAAACTGACCGGAACGTGAGTGCTCAACGTTATAACCGGAGTCTGGATAATCAACGAAACTAACCGGAGCCTGAATGCTCAAGGTAATAATCGGAGTCTGGATACCCAACAAAACTGAACGGAGCCTGAACGCTAAACTTAATAACCGGTGTATGGATACTCAACGAAACTGACCGGAGCCTGAACGCTCAACGTAATAACCGGAGTCTGGATACTCAACGAAACTGACCGGAGCCATAACGCTCAACGTAATAACCGGAGTCTGGATACTCAACAAAAATGACCGGAGCCTGAATGCTCAACTTAATAACCGGAGTCTGGATACTCAACGAAACTGTCCGGAGCCTGAACGATCAATGTAATGACCGGAGCCTGAACGCTTAACGTAATAACCGGAGTCTGGATACTCAACAAAAATGACCGGAGCCTGAATGCTCAACTTAATAACCGGAGTCTGGATACTCAACGAAACTGACCGGAGCCTGAATGCTCAACAGAATGACCGGAGTCTGGATACGCAACGAAAATGACCGGAGCCTTAACGCTCAACGTAATGACCCGAGTCTGGATACTCAACAAAAATAACCGGATCCTTTACACACAACGTAATGACCGGAGTCTAGATACTCAAGAAAACTTACCAGAGCATGGACGCTATACGTAATAACCGAAGTCTGGATACCTAACAAAACTAACCGGAGCCTGAACGCTCAACCGAATAACCGGAGTCTGGATACTCAACGAAAATCACCGGAACCTGAATGCTCAACTTAATAACCGGAGTCTGGATACCCAAGTTAATTAACCGGAGCCTGAACGCTCAAAGTAATAATCGGAGTCTAGATTCTCAACGAAACTAATCGGAGTTTAAACACAAAACATAATAACCGGAGCCTGAACGCTCAACATAATAACCGGAGTTTTGATACCCAACGAAACTGACCGGAGTCTGAACGTTCAACTTAATAACCAGAGTCTAGATACTCTACAAAACTGACCGGAGCCTGGAAGCTATACGTAATAACCGGAGTCTAGATACCTAACGAAACTAACCGAAGCCTGAACGCTCAACGGAATAAGCGGAGTCTGGATACTCGACGAAAATCACCAGAGCCTGAATGCTCGACGTAATAACCGGAGTCTGGAAACCCAACGAAACTGACCGGAGCTTGAATGCTCATCGTAATAATCGGAGTCTAGAATCTCAACGAAATTAATCGGAGTTTGAACATAAAATGTAATAACCGGAGTCTGGAGACTCAACAAAAATGACCGGAGCCTGAATGCTAAACGTAATAACCGGACTGGATACTCAACAAAAATGACTGGAGCCTGAACGCTCAACGTAATAACTAAAGTCTGGATACCCAACGAAACTGACCGGAGCGTGAAAGCTCAATGAAATAATCGGAGTCTAGATATTTAACGAAACTGACCGGAGCCAGAACACTCAACGTAATAATCGGAGTCTGGATACCCAACGAAACTGACCAGAGCCCGAACGCTCAACTTAATAACAGGAGTCTGTACACTAAACGAAACTGACCGAAGCCTGAACGCTCACCGTAATAACCAGAGTCTGGATACTCACCAAAAATGACCGGAGCCTAAACTCTCAACGTAATAACCGGAGTCTGGATACTCAAAGAAAATGACCGGAGCCTGCAAGCTCAACTTAATAACTGGAGTTTGGATACTCAAATAAACTGACCTGAACCTGAACGCTCAACGTAATAACCGGAGTCTGGATACTCAACAAAAATGACCGGAGCCTGAACGCTCAACGTAATAACCGGAGTCTGGATACCCAACGAAACTGACCTGAGCGTGAGTCCTCAACGTAATAACCGAAGTTTGGATAATCAACAAAACTGACAGGAGCCTGAATGCTCAACGTGATAACCGAAGTCTGGATACCCAACGAAACTGAACAAAGCCTAAACGCTAAACTTAATAACCAGAGTCTGGATACTCAACGAAACTGACCGGAGCCTAAACGCTCAACGTAATAACTAGAGTCTGGATACTCAACGAAAATGACCGGAGCCTGAACGCTCAAAGTAATAACCAGAGTGTGGATACTCAAAGAAAATGACCGGAGCCTGAACGCTCAACTTAATAACTGGAGTTTGGATACTAAACAAAACTGACCAGAGCCTGAATGCTCAATATAATAACCGGAGTCTGGATACTCAACAAAAACGACCGGAGCCTTAACGCTCAATGTAATAACCGGAGTCTGGATACCAAACGAAACTGACCAGAGCATGAACACTCAACGTAATAACTTGAGTCTAGATACACAACGAAACTAACTGGAGCCTGAACGATCAACATAATGACCGGAGCCTGAACGCTCAACATAATAACCGGAGTCTGGATACTCAACAAAAATGACCGGAGCCTGAATGCTCAACTTAATAACCAGAGTCTGGATACTCAAAGAAACTGACTGGAGCCTGAACGCTCAACAGAATGACCGGAGTCTGGGTACTCAACGAAAATGACCGGAGCCTGAACGCTCAAAGTAATGACCGGAGTCTGGATACTCAACAAATATGATTGGAGCCTGTACACTCAACGTGATGAGCGGAGTCTAGATACTCAACTAAACTTACCAGAGCATGGACGCTATAGGTAATAACCGGAGTCTGGATACCTAACCAAACTAACCGAAGCCTGAAAGCTCAACGGAATAACCAGAGTCTGGATACTCAACGAAAATCACCGGAGTCTGAATGCTCAACGTAATAACCGGAGTCTGGATACCCAACGAAACTGATCGGAGCCTGAGCGCTCAACGTATTAATCGGAGTCTAGATTCTCAATGAAACTAATCGGAGTTTGAACACAAAACTTAATAACCGGAGTCTGGAGACTCAACAAAAATGACCGGAGCCTGAATGCTAAACGTAATAACCGGACTGGATACTCAACAAAAATGACCGGAGCCTGAACGCTCAAAGTAATAACCGGAGTCTGGATACACAACGAAACTGACCGGAGCCTGAACGCTCAACTTAATAACCGGAGTCTGGATACTCAACGAAATTGACCGAAGCATGAACGCTCAACGTAATAACAGAAGTCTGGATACTCAGCCAAAATGACCGTAGCCTGAACGCTCAACCTAATAACCGGAGTCTGGATACTCAAACAAAATGACCGGAGCCTGAACACTCAACTTAATAACCAGAGTTTGGATACTCAACGAAACTGACCGGAACCTGAACGCTCAACATAATAATTGGAGTCTATACTCAACAAAAATGACCGGAGCCTAAACGCTCAACGTAATAACCGGAGTCTGGATACCCAACGAAACTGACCGGAATGTGAGTGCTCAACGTCATAACCGGAGTCTGGATAATCAACGAAACTGACCGGAGCCTGAATGCTCAAGGTAATAACCAGAGTCTGGATACCCAACAAAACTGAACGGAGCCTGAACGCTAAACATAATAACTAGTGTCTGGATACTCAACAAAACTGACCGGAGCTTGAACGCTCAACCTAATAACCGGAGTCTGGATACTCAACGAAACTGACCGGAGCCATAATGCTCAACGTAATAACCGGAGTCTGGATACTCAACAAAACTGACCGGAGCCTGAATGCTCAACTTAATAAACGGAGTCTGGATACTCAACGAAACTGACCGGAGCCTGAACGATCAACGTAATGACCGGAGCCTGAACGCTTAACGTAATTACCGGAGTCTGGATACTCAACAAAAATGACCGGAGCCTGAATGCTCAACTTAATAACCAGAGTCTGGATACTCAACAAAACTGACCGGAGCCTGAACGCTTAACAGAATGACCGGAGTCTGGATACGCAACGAAAATGACCGGAGCCTGAACGCTCAACGTAATGACCCGAGTCTGGATACTCAACAAAAATGACCAGAGCCTGTACACACAACATAATGACCGGAGTCTAAATACTCAAGAAAATTTACCAGAGCATGGACGCTATACGTAATAACCGGAGTCTGGATACCTAACGAAACTAACCGGAGCCTGAACACTCAACGGAATAACTGGAGTCTGGATACTCAACGAAAATCACCGGAACCTGAATGCTCAACGTAATAACCGGAGTCTGGATACCCAACGAAATTGACCGGAGCCTGAACGCTCAAAATAATAATCGGAGTCTAGCTTCTCAACGAAACTAATCGGACTTTGAACATAAAACGTAATAACCGGAGTCTGAATGCTCAACGTAATAACCGGACTGGATACTCAACAAAAATGATCAGAGCCTGAACGCTCAACGTAATAACTGGAGTTTGGATACCCAACAAAACTGACCGGAGTCTGAACGCTCAACTTAATAACCGGAGTCTAGATACTCAACGAAACTGACCGGAGCCTGGATGCTATACGTAATAACCGGAGTCTAGAAACCTAACGAAGCTGTTCGGAGGCTGAACGCTCAATGGAATAATCGGAGTCTGGATACTCAACGAAAATCACCGAAACCTGAATGCTCAACATAATAATCGGAGTCTGGAAACCCAACGAAACTGACCGGAGCTTGAATGTTCAACGTAATAATCGGAGTCTAGATTCTCAACGAAACTAATCGGAGTTTGAACATAAAATGTAATAACCGGAGTTTCGAGACTCAACAAAAATGACCGGAGCCTGAATGCTAAACGTAATAACCGGACTGGATACTCAACAAAAATGACCGGAGCCTGAACGCTCAACGTAATAACTAAAGTCTAGATACCCAACGAAACTGACTGGAGCGTGAAAGCTCAACGAAATAATCGGAGTCTAGATAAACAACGAAACTGACCGGAACCTGAACGCTCAACGTAATAACCGGAGTCTGGATACTCAACAAAAATGACCGGAGCCTGAACGCTCAATGTAATAACTGGAGTCTGGATACCCAACAAAACTGACCGGAGCGTGAGTGCTCAACATAATAATCGAAGTCCGGATAATCAACGAAACTGACAAGAGCCTGAACGCTCAATGTAACAACCAGAGTCTGGATACCCAACGAAACTGAACAGAGCCTGAACGCCAAACTTAATAACCGGAGTCTTGATACTCAACGAAACTGACCGGAGCCGGAACGCTCAACGTAATAACCAGAGTCTGGATACTCAACTAAAATGACCGGAGCCTGAACGCTCAACGTAATAACCAGAGTCTGGATACTCAACGAAAATGACCGGAGCCTGAATGCTCAACGTAATAACCGGAGTCTGGATACCCAACGAAACTGACCGGAGCCTGAGCGCTCAACGTATTAATCGGAGTCTAGATTCTCAATGAAACTAATCGGAGTTTGAACACAAAACTTAATAACCGGAGTCTGGAGACTCAACAAAAATGACCGGAGCCTGAATACTAAACGTAATAACCGGACCGGATACTCAACAAAAATGACCAGAGCCTGAACGCTCAACGTAATAACCGGAGTCTGGATACCCAACGAAACTGACCGGAGCCTGAACGCTCATCTTAATAACCGGAGTCTGGATACTCAACGAAATTGACCGGAGCATGAACGCTCAACGTAATAACAGGAGTCTGGATACTCAGCGAAAATGACCGTAGCCTGAACGCTCAACCTAATAACCGGAGTCTGGATACTCAAAGAAAATGACCGGAGCCTGAACACTCAACTTAATAACCAGAGTTTGGATACTCAACGAAATTGACCGGAACCTGAACGCTCAACATAATAATCGGAGTCTGGATACTCAACCAAAATGACCGGAGCCTAAACGCTCAACGTAATAACCGGAGCCTGGATACCCAACGAAACTGACCGGAACGTGAGTGCTCAACGTTATAACCGGAGTCTGGATAATCAACGAAACTGACCGGAGCCTGAATGCTCAAGGTAATAACCAGAGTCTGGATACCCAACAAAACTGAACGGAGCCTGAACGCTAAATATAATAACTAGTGTCTGGATACTCAACAAAACAGACCGGAGCCTGAACGCTCAATTTAATAACCGGAGTCTGGATACTCAACAAAACTGACCAGAGCCATAACGTTCAACGTAATAACCGGAGTCTGGATACTCAACAAAAATGACTGGAGCCTGAATGCTCAACTTAATAAACGGAGTCTGGATACTCAACGAAACTGACCGGAGCCTGAACGATCAACGTAATGACCGGAGCCTGAACGCTTAACGTAATAACCGGAGTCTAGATACTCAACAAAAATGACCGGAGCCTGAATGCTCAACTTAATAACCGGAGTCTGGATACTCAACAAAACTGACCGGAGCCTGAACGCTCAACAGAATGACCGGAGTCTGGATACGCAACGAAAATAACCGGAGCCTGAACGCTCAACGTAATGACCCGAGTCTGGATACTCAACAAAAATCACCAGAGCCTGTACACACAACATAATGACCGGAGTCTAGATACTCAAGAAAACTTACCAGAGCATGGACGCTATACGTAATAACCGGAGACTGGATACCTAACGAAACTAACCGGAGCCTGAACACTCAACGGAATAACCGGAGTCTGGATACCCAATGAAACTGACCGGAGCCTGAACGCTCAACGTAATAACCGGTGTCTTGATACCCAACGAAACTGACCGGAGCCTGAACGCTCAACGTAATAACCGGAATCTGGATACTCAACCAAACTGACCGGAGCCTGAACGCTCAACATCATAACCAGAGTCTGGATACTCAACGAAAATGACCGGAGCCTGAACGCTCAAGTTAATACTCGGAGTCTGGATACTCAACGAAACTGACCGGAGCCTGAATGCTCAACGTAATAACAGGAGTCTGGATACTCAACGAAAATGACTGAAGCCTGAACGCTCAACGTAATAACCGGAGTCTGGATACCCAACGAAAGTGAGCGGAGCTTGAACGCTCAACGTAATAACCGGAGTCTGGATACCCAACGAAACTGACCGAAGCCCAAACGCTCAACGTAATAATCGGAATCTAGATACTCAACGAAACTGATCGGAGCCGGAACGCTCAACGTAATAACTAGAGTCTGGATACTCAACAAAAATGACCGGAGCCTGAACGCTCAACTTAATAACCGGAGTCTGGATACTCAACGAAACTGACCGGAGCCTGAACGCTCAACGTAATAACATGAGTCTGGATACTCAACGAAAATGACTGGAGCCTGAACGCTCAACGTAATAACCGGAGACTGGATACCCAACGAAACTGACCGGAGCCTGAACGCTCAACGTAATAACCGGAGTCTGGATACCCAACAAAACTGACCGGAGCCTGAACGCTCAACGTAATAACCGGAATCTGGATACTCAATGAAACTGACTGGAGCCCGAACGCTCAACGTAATAACCCGAGTCTGGATACTCAACGAAAATGACCGGAGCCTGAACGATCAACATAATAACCGGAGTTTGAATACCCAACGAAACTGACCGGAGCCTGAACGCTCAACATAATAACTGGAGTCCGGATACTCAACGAAACTGACCGGATCCTAAACGCTCAACGTAATAAATGGATTTATGATACTCAACAAAAATGACTGGATCCTGAACGCTCAATGTAATGACCGGAGTCTGGATACTCAACGAAAATGACCGGAGACTGAACGCTCAACGTATTGACCAGAGTATGCATACTCAACGAAAATGATCGGAGCCTGAACGCTCAACGTAATGACAGGAGTCTAGATACTCAACGAAAATGACCGGAGTCTGAACCCTCAACGTAATAACCAGAGTCTAGATACTCAACGAAAATGACCGGAGCCTGAACACTCAACGTGATAAGCGGAGTCTGGATACTCAACAAAAATGATCGGAGCTTGGCGCTCAACTTAATAACCGGAGTCTGGATACTCAACGAAAATGACCGGAGCCTGAACGTTCAACGTAATAACCGGAGTCTGGATACCAAACGAAACTGACCAGAGCCTGAACGCTCAACATAATAATCGGAATCTGGATACTCAACGAAACTGATCGGAGCCAGAACGCTCAACGTAATAACTAGAGTCTAGATACTCTACAAAAACGACCGGAGCCGGAACACTCAACGTAATAACCGGAGTTTGGATACCCAACGAAACTGACTGGAGCCTGAACGTTCAACGTAATAACTGGAGTCTGGATACTCAACGAAAATGACCGGAGCCAGAACGATCAACGTAATAACCGGAGTCTGGATACCCAATGAAACTGACCGGAGCCTGAACGCTCAATGTAATAACCGGTGTCTTGATACCCAACGAAACTGACTGGAGCCTGAATGCTCAACGTAATAACCGGAATCTGGATACTCAACGAAACTGACCGGAGCCTGAACGCTCAACATAATAACCAGAGTATGGATACTCAACGAAAATGACCGGAGCCTGAACGCTCAACTTAATAACCAGAGTCTGGATACTCAACGAAACTGACCGGAGCCTGAACGCTCAACGTAATAATAGGAGTCTGGATACTCAACAAAAATGACTGGAGCTTAAACGCTCAACGTAATAACCGGAGTCTGGATACCCAACGAAACTGACCGGAGCCTGAACGCTCAACGTAATAACCAGAGTCTGGATACCCAACGAAACTGACCGGAGCCTGAACGCTCAACGTAATAACCGGAATCTGGATACTCAATGAAACTGACCGGAGCCCGAACGCTCAACGTAATAACCCGAGTCTGGATACTCAACGAAAATGACCGGAGCCTGAATGATAAACATAATAACCGGAGTTTGGATACCCAACGAAACTAATCGGAGCCTGAACGCTCAACATAATAACTGGAGTCCGGATAATCAAGGAAACTGACCGGATCCTGAACGCTCAACGTAATAAATGGAGTTATGATTCTCAACGAAAATGACTGGATCCTGAACGCTCAATGTAATGACTGTAGTCTGGATACTCAACGAAAATGACCGGAGCCTGAACGCTCAACTTAATAACTGGAGTTTGGATACTAAACAAAACTGACCATAGCCTGAATGCTCAATATAATAACCGGAGTCTGGATACTCAACAAAAACGACCGGAGCCTTAACACTCAATGTAATAACCGGAGTCTGGATACCAAACGAAACTGACCAGAGCATGAACACTCAATGTAATAACTTGAGTCTAGATACTCAACGAAACTAACCAGAGCCTGAACGATCAACATAATGACCGAAGCCTGAACGCTCAACATAATAACCGGAGTCTGGATACTCAACAAAAATGACCGGAGCCTGAACGCTCAACGTAATAACAGGAGTCTGGATACTCAACGAAAATGACTGGAGCTTGAACGCTCAACGTAATAACCGGAGTCTGGATACCCAACGAAACTGACCGGAGCCTGAACGCTCAACGTAATAACCGGAATCTGGATACTCAATGAAACTGACCGGAGCCCGAACGCTCAACGTAATAACCCGAGTCTGGATACTCAACGAAAATGACCGGAGCCTGAATGATAAACATAATAACCGGAGTTTGGATACCCAACGAAACTGACCGGAGCCTGAACGCTCAACATAATAACTGGAGTCCGGATAATCAAGGAAACTGACCGGATCCTGAACGCTCAACGTAATAAATGGAGTTATGATTCTCAACGAAAATGACTGGATCCTGAACGCTCAATGTAATGACCGTAGTCTGGATACTCAACGAAAATGACCGGAGACTGAATGCTCAACGTATTGACCGGAGTATGCATACTCAACGAAAATGATCGGAGCCTGAACACTCAACATAATGACAGGAGTCTAGATGCTCAACGAAAATGACCGGAGCCTGAACGCTCAACGTATTAATCAGAGTCTAGATACTCAACAAAAATGATCGGAGCTTGACGCTCAACTTAATAACCGGAGTCTGGATACTCAACGAAAATGACTGGAGCCCGAACGCTCAACGTAATAACCGGAGTCTGGATACCCAACGAAACTGATTGGAGCCTGAACGCTCAACATAATAATCGGAATCTGGATACTCAACGAAATTGACCGGAGCCGGAACGCTCAACGTAATAACTAGAGTCTGGATACTCTACAAAAACGACAGGAGCCGGAACACTCAACGTAATAACCGGAGTTTGGATACCCAACGAAACTGATCGGAGCCTGAACGTTCAACGTAATAACTGGAGTCTGGATACTCAACGAAAATGACCCGAGCCAGAACGATCAACGTAATAACCGGAGTCTGGATACCCAATAAAACTGACTGGAGCCTGAACGCTCAACGTAATAACCGGTGTCTTGATACCCAACAAAACTGACCGGAGCCTGAACGCTCAATGTAATAACCGGAATCTGGATACTCAATGAAACTGACCGGAGCCTGAACGCTCAACGTAATAACCAGAGTCTAGATACTCAACGAAAATGATCGGAGCCTGAACGCTAAACTTAATAACCGGAGTCTGGATACTCAACGAAACTGACCGGAGCCTGAACGCTCAACGTAAAAACCGGAGTCTGGATACCCAACGAAACTGACCGGAGCGTGAACGCTCAACGTAATAACCGGAGTCTGGATACCCAATAAAACTGACCTGTGCCTGAACGCTCAACATAATAATCGGAATCCTTATACTCAACGAAACTGACCGGAGTCGGAACGCTCAACGTAATAACTAGAGTCTGGATACTCAACAAAAACGACCAGAGCCGGAACACTCAACGTAATAACCGGAGTTTGGATACCCAACGAAACTGATCGGAGCCTGAACGTTCAACGTAATAACTGGAGTCTGGATACTCAACGAAAATGACCGGAGCCAGAACGATCAACGTAATAACCGGAGTCTGGATACCCAATGAAACTGACCGGAGCCTGAATGCTCAACGTAATAACCGGTGTCTTGATACCCAACGAAACTGACCAGAGCCTGAACGCTCAATGTAATAACCGAAATCTGGATACTCAACGAAACTGACCGGAGCCTGAACGCTCAACGTAATAACCAGAGTCTGGATACTCAACGAAAATGACCGGAGCCTGAACGCTCAACTTAATAACCGGAGTCTGGATACTCAACGAAACTGACCGGAGCCTGAACGCTCAACGTAAAAACCGGAGTCTGGATACCCAACGAAACTGACCGGAGCCTGAACGCTCAACGTAATAACCGGAATCTGGATACTCAACGAAACTGACCGGAGCCCGAACGCTCAACGTAATAACCCGAGTCTGGATACTCAACGAAAATGACCGGAGCCTGAACGATCAACATAATCACCGGAGTCTGGATACCTAACGAAACTAACCGGAGCCCGAACGCTCAACGTAATAACTGGAGTCCGGATACTCAACGAAACTGACCGGATCCTGAACGCTCAACGTAATAAATGGAGTTATGATACTCAACAAAAATGACTGGATCCTGAACGCTCAATGGAATGACCGAAGTCTGGATACTCAACGAAAATGACCGGAGCCTGAACGCTCAACTTAATAACCAGTGTCTAGATACTCAACGAAACTGACCGGAGCGTGAACGCTCAACGTAATAACAGGAGTCTAGATTCTCAACAAAAATAACTGGAGCCTGAACGCTCAACGTAATAACGGAGTCTGGATACCCAATGAAACTGACCGGAGCCTGAACGCTCAACGTAATAACCAGAGTCTGGATACCCAACGAAACTGACCTGAGCCTGAACACTCAACGTAATAACCGGAATCTGGATACTCAACGAAACTGACCGGAGCCCGAACGCTCAACGTAATAACCCGTGTCTGAATACTCAATGAAAATGACCGGAGCCTGAACGATCAACATAATAACCAGAGTTTGGATACCCAACGAAACTGACCAGAGCCTGAACGCTCAACGTAATAACTAGAGTCCAGATACTCAACGAAACTGACCGGATCTCGAACGCTCAACGTAATAAATGAAGTTATGATACTCAACGAAAATGACTGGATCATGAACGCTCAATGTAATGACCGGAGTCTGGATACTCAACGAAAATGATCGGAGACTGAATGCTCAACGTATTGACCGGAGTATGCATACTCAATGAAAATGACCGGAGCCTGAACGCTCAATATAATGACAGGAGTCTAGATACTCAACGAAAATGACCGAAGTCTGAACCCTCAACGTAATAACCAGAGTCTAAATACTCAACGAAAATGACCGGAGCCTGAACGCTTAACGTAATAACCGGAGTCTTGATACTCAACGAAAATGATCGGAGCCTGACGCTCAACTTAATAACCGGAGTCTGGATACTCAGAGAAAATGACAGGAGCCTGAACGCTCAACGTAATAACCGGAGTCTGGATACCCAACGAAACTGACCGGATCCTGAACGCTCAACGTAATAACAGGAGTCTGGATTCTCAACGAAAATGACTGGAGCCTGAATGCTCAACGTAATAACCGGAGTCTGGATACCAAACGAAACTGACCGGAGCCTGAACGCTCAACGTAATAACCGGAGTCTAGATACCCAACGAATCTGGTCGGAGCCTGAACACTCAACGTAATAACCGGAATCTGGATACTCAACGAAACTGACCGGAGCCCAAACGCTCAACGTAATAACCCGAGTCTGGATACTCAACAAAAATGACCGGAGCCTGAACGATCAACATCATAACCGGAGTTTGGATACCAAACGAAACTGACCGGAGCCTGAACGCTCAACGTAATAACTGGAGTCCGGATACTCAATGAAACTGACCGGATCTCGAACACTCAACGTAATAAATGGAGTTATGATACTCAACGAAAATTACTGGATCTTGAACGCTCAATGTAATGACCGGAGTATGGATACTCAACGAAAATGACCGGAGACTGAACGCTCAACGTATTGACCAGAGTATGCATACTCAACGAAAATGATCGGAGCCTGAACGCTCAACGTAATGACAGGAGTCTAGATACTCAACGAAAATGACCGGAGTCTAAACCCTCAACGTAATAACCAGAGTCTAGATATTCAACGAAAATGACCGGAGCCTAAATGCTCAACATAATAAGCGGAGTCTGGATACTCAACAAAATTGATCGGAGCTTGACGCTCAACTTAATAACCGGAGTCTGGATACTCAACGAAAATGACCGGAGCCTGAACGCTCAATGTAATAACCGGAGTCTAGATTCCCAACGAAACTGACCGGAGCCTGAACGCTCAACATAATAATCGGAATCTGGATACTCAACGAAATTGGTCGGAGCCAGAACGCTCAACGTAATAACTAGAGTCTGGATACTCAACAAAAACGACAGGAGTCGAAACACTCAACGTAATAACCGGAGTTTGGATACCCAACGAAATTGACTGGAGCCTGAACGTTCAACGTAATAACTGGAGTCTGGATACTCAACGAAAATGACCGGACCCAGAACGATCAACGTAATAACCGGAGTATGGATACCCAACGAAAATGACCGAAGTCTGAACCCTCAACGTAATAACCAGAGTCTAAATACTCAACGAAAATGACCGGAGCCTGAACGCTTAACGTAATAACCGAAGTCTTGATACTCAACGAAAATGATCGGAGCCTGACGCTCAACTTAATAACCGGAGTCTGGATACTCAACGAAAATGACCAGAGCCTGAACGCTCAACGTAATAACCGGAGTCTGGATACCCAACGAAACTGACCGGAGCCTGAACGCTCAACATAATAACAAGAGTCTGGATTCTCAACGAAAATGACTGGAGCCTGAACGCTCAACGTAATAACCGGAGTCTGGATACCCAACGAAACTGACCGGAGCCTAAATGCTCAACGTAATAACCAGAGTCTGGATACCCAACGAAACTGGCTGGAGCCTGAACACTCAACGTAATAACCGGAATCTGGATACTCAACGAAACTGACCGGAGCCCGAACGCTCAACGTAATAACCCGAGTCTGGATACTCAACGAAAATTACCGGAGCCTGAACGATCAACATAATAACCAGAGTTTAGATACCCAACGAAACTGACCAGAGCTTGAACGCTCAACGTAATAACTGGAGTCCGGATACTCAACGAAACTGACCGGATCTCGAACGCTCAACGTAATAAATGGAGTTATGATACTCAACGAAAATGACTGGATCCTGAACGCTCAATGTAATGACCGGAGACTGGATACTCAACAAAATGACCGGAGACTGAACGCTCAACGTATTGACCAGAGTATGCATACTCAACGAAAATGATCGGAGCCTGAACGCTCAACGTAATGACAGGAGTCTAGATACTCAACGAAAATGACCGGAGTCTAAACCCTCAACGTAATAACCAGAGTCTAGATATTCAACGAAAATGACCGGAGCCTAAATGCTCAACATAATAAGCGGAGTCTGGATACTCAACAAAATTGATCGGAGCTTGACGCTCAACTTAATAACCGGAGTCTGGATACTCAACGAAAATGACCGGAGCCTGAACGCTCAATGTAATAACCGGAGTCTAGATTCCCAACGAAACTGACCGGAGCCTGAACGCTCAACATAATAATCGGAATCTGGATACTCAACGAAACTGATCGGAGTCGGAACGCTCAACGTAATAACTAGAGTATGGATACTCAACAAAAACGACCGGAGCCGGAACACTCAACGTAATAACCGGAGTTTGGATACCCAACGAAACTGACTGGAGCCTGAACGTTCAACGTAATAACTGGAGTCTGGATACTTGTTGCACCCTAAAATTTGACCAACACTTATTTATCCATCAAGTGTTTGACGGTTGATACCTTTGTCAGAAAACTCGGGAGATCCTCAGAGGAATTGGTTGAAACCAAGGTTGTGTGCCTCATAGCTTGAGAGTTGTGGGAACTCCTCAGATGATTCTGAGAACTATGAGGATGGACTTGAAGCTTTGAGAAAGCTTAGGAGATGTCTTGAAAGCCATCATGAAGCCCAGAGAGGTCACTATACAGGAATTCAGAAGATTCAACCATGAATGGTAGAATTAGGGTTTGACTGGGTCAACCCTAGGTCAACTGAAGATTTGGAGAAGGTTGAGACCTAATCCAAGAGCCATGTGATCATGGAATGATGTATTGAGATACTATAAGGATAATTCCTAGACGAACTCATCATGATTGAAGAGTTTAAGAAGTTTCAGGCTAGGGTTTCTAAGGATTGACAGTGTAAAATCCCCTAGTTTGATCCCTATCTTCCAGGCAGTTTTAGCTCAAGATGTGATTGTCATCTCATCTTCCCCATAACATGAATGTTGTAGAGCTTGTTATTAGCTTTAATTTGAGTGGTAGAAGTCCTTTATAGGATTTGCAGAGCTCAAGTTATGGTTTTGACAAATTACAGGTCATCTGAGGTATGTGAATTTGGGTCCTTGAAAGTCACCCAACTTGCAGACAACGTTTTCCCTAGTAGGATGATTCCTATGATCTCTTGGTCAACATGAATGTTGAATAGCATCTTCTTAGCTTTCTAGAGAGTACTAGAAGTCCTTGATAGGATTTGTAGAACTCAACTTATGGCTTTGACAAGCCAAGGGCATTTTGGTCATTTGGAAGTTATAGGTCATTTCAAGCATAAGGCCATATCTCCTACTTCCAAGCTTCAAGTGGAAAAATCTTCAACATCAAACTTTCTTATAATGATGTTTTAAAGCTAGTAGGGTGGTCATGAGATGTTGAAAAGGCTCATATCAAATAGTGATAAAAATGGCCTAAAAATGAGGCATAAGTTAATTCAAGTGAGATTGAAAATCATAAATCATAAGCTATAAGTCCAAACCATGTCATATGATAGGTAATTTTGACTCCAAATGACATTTTAAGAACAATGGTTAAGCCACAATTTTGGTTTGAGGCTTTAATCTTAGGGTTGCTTTGAAAAAGTCTTGCTTGCATAATGGGGTACCAAACCAAAACAAAGAAAAGCTTAATAAACAAGGTGTTTATGCATTGTATCTTGTCTTAAATATCATGTAAGGAGAAATTCAAGTTGGTTACAAGGATTATAAGGGTTTTTGCATGATATATCATGTGGTGAGAATTGAAAATGCAAATTACCATATCATGGAAAGTTCAAGTTCTTACTAGATGGTTCTAGGAAGTTCTAGACCTTTCCAAACCATTCTATATATTGAATATGAATTGCATTGATTCAAAGTTGGTGATGGTTAGTGTTAATTGTGGAAGAAAATAGAGATTGAATCCAAAATTCTCCATTTGCAAATCACATTGAATCTTCATTTTTCTCTTCATTACCATTCCATTTTTCTTCACAAATCATCTACACAAACATTGCTGAGTGTGTTCATGCTAGAATGAGACTCCATTGATGAAGAATTGAAAGCTTTCCCATTGAAATTGCAAGGAAGCAAAAGGCATTGGATCTTGAGATACAAGCTTTCAACATCCAATTTTGTGCTAGCAGAGGAGTATTCATCACCTAAGGACTGTTCTTGAGGAGCTACAAGGCTTGGATTGAAGAATTGCATCACCTACCATTTCAAGAAGCAAGGTATGCAAAACCACTTCTACACCTTAATTTAGGCATGGCTAGGATGAATTCTTATTGTAAAACCATTAGAGACAATTAGGTGGTTCATTTTAATGAGTTTGGGACTGATTGGAGAAGATTCATCAATGGTGGTCAATTCTTGATGGAGTTAGAACATGCTGTTTAAGGGATGATAATGCAAGATTTTTGGCTAGTTTTAATCAGTATAGCATGAGGATTATTTTTGTATAAAGAATGTTGAGTTTGGTGAAGGTCGAAAACTGATGAAATTATGAGTTCATGGAGTTCCCCCGTTCGGTTAACTCTTCTGGGACTTCTAACTCTTCATCATTCTCTTCTTCAGCTTGGAAGACAAATGAACCGCTAGTAGAAGGAACCGAAGGATCATAGGATTCTGTGGTTGATGGAGGTATTCTGCATGTTTTATTTTGGAACAATTAGGCACACACACACACACACAGACATGCAGATGAAGGGTTGTCTTTTATTTTTTATTTTAAAAAAGGTTGCCATTTTTCTTTTAACAAAAAGAGTGGGAATGATACGCAAAAAAAATAACAAGAGTTTTAACAAAAACACTTTTCATTAATGTTTTCCAATTTAGCAAAGTGGCCCAATACAAAATAATTCGCATGCCTTGGGCAAGACCAGGAATTTTTTAAAGAAAAACACAAAGCTAACAAGCAGAGTGAATTACTCTAAAGGTAAAAAGATGGGAACTTCCACAACCTCCCAATTGCGCAACGCTGCTCCTCCTCTTGTTATTAGATGATCCAGATTACCGCCTTCATCTTCAGCAATGATGGCATTGACTTGCATGCCGCCACTGGTGAATATCTCTTTTAAAGACTTCTTCTTTATGGTGCTTTCTTCTGGCTCGCCTTCCGGAGTTGGTTTGTAACCCAACCCTTGTCGATCATGTTTGGCTCGAGCATTGACTTTGATGACCTCTCCCCATCCCAGTGGGACTCCAGCTTTCAGTGCTGCCTTAATACTTTGAGCAGAGGTAAATGACGGCCCTTGGGTTATGTCTGATTCATCAACTACAACAGCGTGAGCTATTTCTAGTGCTTGGAAGGCCGTCTCGAGGGAATCTTCATCAGCCTCAATATACCGGAATGAGGACAAGTTGCTCACCATTAAGTCTTCTTCTCCATGGATAATGACCAACTGGTCATTCACAACAAACTTCATTTTTTGGTAGAGAGTGGAAGTGACAGCGCCATCTGTATGAATCCATGGTCTTCCCAATAGACAACTGTAGACCGGATTTATGTCCATCACCTGGAAGGTGACTTTCAAGATTTGTGGTCCAATTAGGATAGGAAGATCAACTTCTCCTATCACGGTTCTCCTGGATCCGTCAAATGCCTTGACTATAAGAGAAGTTGGTCTCATGGTAGCACCTTGATATGCTAGCTTGGCCAAAGTCCTTTTAGGCATTACGTTGAGTGTTGATCCCGTGTCGACAAGAACTCGGGACATTGTATCTTCTTCATATTTGACTGACACATGTAAAGCACGATTGTGCTTACGCTTCTCAGCTGTCAGGTCGTTATCATCAAAGCTCAAAGTGTTGCAGGCAGTGATATTTGCTACAACAGAGTCAAACTGCCCCACTATAATATCTTTAGTGACGTGGGCCTATGTCAGGATTTTGAGCAATGCCTGGCGGTGTGCTGGAGAGCTTAAAAGCAAAGCCATGACCGAGATCTTGGAGGGTGTTTGGTTTAATTGGTCCACCACCCTATAATCACTTCGCCGAATGATTCTCAAGAAATCTTCTTCATTGTTCTTGAGACTTTCTTTTCCACTGGCAATGTTGGCCACACTTACTGGTTTCTTTTCTTTGAAAATCCCCTCACACCATGAATAGTCTTGTTTTGGTGTCACGGCTCTTGAGTGAGGCTTGGATCCTCCCCTCGGCTCAAACCTAGTCTGTCCCCTCCCAAATTTCGGGGGTGCATCATCGCGAAATACTGGCCGAATGTTCTTGTAGTTTTTGTTACTATTATCATCTCTGAATACGGCTCCTTTGTTGGGCTCTCCTAGTATGTTAAACACAAGTTCGATGACCGCCACATCTTCTTCCTTTTTTCGATGAGCGATTTCTATCATTCCCTGTTCAATCATAGCCCGAATGTCCTTTTTCACCGCGTCACAACCCTCAGGATTCAGCATACATTCTTTGCAATCTTCGTGAGATGTCTTGAGTGACCATGCCTGAGCGAGGCGTTTGTGTAGGTCTGCTAGTGGCACTTTGATCTCACCAATAGTAGTAACTTTCTTGTCTTTTGACCCCTCCCCTTCTTCAGTAATGGCGTTGACTCCACCATGATTTGGAAGAGGGTTTCTCTTAACGTGGGGGGATTATCTTCGAAGGATAGAATTCTCTTTTCAATTAGTTCACGAACTAGATGCTGAAAGGTGAAGCACCCTTCGAGATTGTGGCCTGGAGCATTCTCATGAAATAGGCAGCGAGCATTTGCATTGTAATAGAACGGGAGTGGATTAGGTGGAGCACCTAATTTTCTTGTTTTAACCAGCCTTCTTTCTATTAGCATGGGAAACAGGTCGGTGTAACTCATTGGAATAGGCTGTATCTTTGGCCTATTTGCTTGATAATTTGCCCTCGAGGCCCTGTTCTGAGGTTGTTGACCCTGCGGTTGCTGGTATTGTTGCTGATTATTGGTGTGGTGGTAATGTTGCTGATTGCCAGGCTGATATTGGTGCTGATTGCTGGATGCCCCAGGCTGGGGACCATGCTGTGAAGAAGGTTGAAACACCGGGGTCACTGCCACCACATATGATGATTGGTACTGTTGGTGGTGGCTTCGTGAGCTCTGGGCTTTCTTTCCATATGTGATTGCACTCACCTCTCCCTCTTTCTTTTTGTGGAAAGTGTTGACTGGCTTCTTTGTCGTGCTGGCGCTTGAGGTAATATTTGGAGTGGTCACTTTTCCACTCTTTAAACCTGCTTCCACCTTGTCTCCCACTGCCACAATATCAGAGAAATTTGTTGTAACACTGCTGATCAAACGTTCATAAAATTCTGGTCGAACTGTATCCACAAACTAGTCTGCCAACTCCTTGTCAGTAAGGGGAGGCTCTACTTGTGCTGCAGTTTCGCGCCATCTTTGCGCATACTCCTTGAAGGTTTCATTATTTTTCTGTGTCATGCTGAGAAGCTGACGGCGGTCGGGAGCTAGGTCCATGTTATACTTGTACTGTTGAATAAAAGCATTTGAAAGGTCTTGGACACTGTGGATTTTAGCTTGATCTAAACCGAGATACCACTTAGCCGAAGCCCCTTTAAGACTATATTGGAAACAATGTACTAACACTTTATCATTTTCGATATGCGGAGCCATCCGCCTACAGTACATGATTAGGTGCTCTTTAGGACAAGTGGTCCCCTCATATTTTTCGAAGATTGGCATTTTAAATTTTTGAGGAAACACCAATCCAGATACCAAACATAGATCCTTGGCATCAGATCCAAAGACATGATTTCCTTCAATGGCCCTCATCCTTTTGGCCATGATGTCCATCTCCACTCTTAATTTTTTGTGTTTTTCGTCCTCAGCTTCAGACCCATCGGGTATATCAAAGATTGGCTGTTGATTGGTGAAAACTGGTCGTATTGTGGTAGGTCCACCTGCTGGAGTGAAAATGGGGTTTCTGATCGTTGAGTCGAACAAGGGATTGAGACCTGAAGACTGCATGTTGTTGAAAGGTGGCACAAAATCCCGGGACATGCCATAGGGAAACTCCGCTGAAGTAACATGAGCTATTGTGACATTGGCTGCTGCTACGGAAACTTCGGAGATCACTGTAGGTTGCGTATCCATTTTTGCTTTGATTATGTTGAGGACTTCCATGATCTGGTTGACGTCCCCTTTGATCCCTTCAATGTCATTATCCATTTGATCGAACCTTTGGTCGTTATCTGCCATCTTCTTTTGAGCTTGGGACCGTGTGTTGTATCTGGGGGTACTCAGCGTGACTCCTTATCTCCTTCTGGACAAGAACAAAGGATGAGCTGCGGAACCCAAATGCAGGACTAATGCAGGATGACATGCAAATGCAAATGCGGACGCATAAACCATTCAAGGAAACTCAAAATTTTTGTTTACAAACAAAAAGTTAGACCAACATGTAACAACATGCTTAAAAAGCGTTTTTCATTTGATAGCTGGAAATCTATTACAATAGAGTGGCCCTTGCTAAAAAGCAAGACCCTTCTTACAAGGAAAATGAAAGTAAATGCAACAAACAGGATTTCAATCCTTTTTTAGGGAAAGCAGGGAAATGGTGAAACAAAGATCAATCTAACAAGACGACCCTTCTCCTTCTTGGACTCTGACATGAACTTGATCCTGGCGGATAATCTCCCACATGTCTTCGTTTTCTCTTTGCGCTTTGACCAAAGCGTATCTTAGCTCTTGCCTAGTTGCGTGGACCTCAAGCTCCATGGTTATCTCATAGTCATGACTGTAGAACATGTTTAAGGCAATTTCTTTTGACCATAGCAGGTACCCCTAGTGGTTAAGCAACTTGCATTCTCCATTGGAGTCGGGCCCATGAGGTGTGGATCTCTTTGAGCGTATTGAGAGTTTTCTTCTAGTTCTTGGTTGGGACCTGTCTCACAGAAGCGAGGCCTCAACGGTTCTAGTACAGGCTCTGGTCCGGTAGGATACCCATGTTGACGCCGAGCGAGAATAGGATTATAAGTGATCACCCCTTCTATCCCAATGAGAGGCACATTGGGGAAATCTTTGTAGCTAGAAATCATGACTTGGTCACCGATGCTGGTGTCATACCATGTGATATCATGGTGTCTGAGAGTGACAAGTTTAGAAACCCATGCACTTTTGGTAGGAAGCCTCCAAAGGATATGGGTCCTTGGCAGATGAGAAGTAAACCATCGGTCGAGTAGTGCAAGACAGCATGAGAATTGCCCACAATCATACAAGACGAAACAGTGGATGACTACATAAGTGTCAGCCAGTATTGTGTTGACCGGATTTTTGAGGATGAAGAGGCGGATCGCTTCTTCGCTGATGAAGTCGTAACTGCTTGGGAACAGATACAGTCCATATATTAGTAGTTCCAGAATCACCTCAAAAATGCCCAGGTTTCTGCTTTCGTAATGATACTCACCATATCCATTAGAGGCCTGGCATCCATTCCATACCACCCTCCTTTCGCTCTCATCGGTGGTAAGTCTTCCAGCTTGATATGCAGGGCTTTAGCTAAGTCCCTTTTCTTTGGTTTTTGATGGGCTAAAGACGTGTCTACTTATGCGTCTAGCGGTATCTTACTGCAAGTGCACAGCCTATCGAAGTAATATTTAAGATTATCGATCCACAGGGATTCTATGGTTACTTAGTGCTAGATGAACTTCTAGTTTAGCTAAGGCGAATGGTTGTCACGATTTTTGTTGGTTTTTAAGACTATTAAAGGCGGAATTAAATTTAAGTTTTAATAGAGTAATATTAAGGCGGTCGGTATGTAATTATACTAACTTAGGTGGGTCAATCTAACCTAGGCTTATAAAGGTGTTCACTTAATCTATTCGGTAGAGATTACCAGTTTAAATACCCTCAACTCCCACTCTCGTGGTCTTATATCAGATCTTATCCCTAAAGCCCTATGCCTGCTCTCGCTAGCCCATAAGTGTTTAGAGGTAATTTTTGGAAACTAAGTAATTCTAATTTATCTTAAAGCGCTCTCGCTGTGTTTAATTTAAATGCCTAACTTTAGCTATCTGGTTAAAATCTCACTCTCTCGTGGTCTTGACCTAACCGAATACTCTTTTCTTACTCTCGTAACGAAAAGGTCTATTTCAATTAAAAAGTATCAGCCAGAATGTTAAGTGATTAATTATTTTCAGCCTATGGTTATATTTTACCGGTTAAGTTTGTTATAACTACATACCGCCCTAAGGTGTTTAGCTACTCATCGATGTTGAACCAGACAGAGACAGAGAATTTAATAATAACGTACTCATGGCAGAAAAATAAATAAACATTATAATTAAATTAAATTGCAATATAATGAAAAACCTGGTTAACAAATATTCGAGCAGACTCCTTCTTCCACAGACCGGAAAGCTTGGAGTTGGCGGAAATTGAAAATAAACGAATGCTGAAGGTTTAGAAACAAATAAATGTATAACAATTTCCTGATGTTGGAAATTGTTATATGGCGGGTTTGGATACAATAAAAACGAAACAGAAAACTAAAAATAATGCAGGAATAGAAAGGCTGGTTCGTAATACAGTTCGGCAGAGCTTCCGCAGGAATTTGAATAAAGAATGCTCTCCCCTTGTTCATAGAACTTGTACTATTTATAGAATCCTTAATGGGCTGAATTTTTGGTCCTTTTTTGCATGGGCCTTGCTGAATTTGTTGAAGGAATGCAGGAACGTGGCAACAAAATAGGAGAAATGGTCTTCACGTAATGCCAATAGGAGAAGTGGTCTTCACGTAATGCCTTGACGTAGTCTGAGTCAAAAACCTAATTTTACCCTTGTCACGGTCGTAACAAGGTCTTCACGTTCGTAACTTGTGGTTTTTAAGTGTCACGGTCGTGACCACTCTCTTACGGTCGTGATGGCTCAAATTGGGGTGTCACGGTCGTGACACCCTTGTGACGACCGTGGCTGCAACAAATTATGCAGTCTTTTGCAGGCTTCTTCATTTCTTCATCTCTTTATGGTTTCTTTTGTTCCTTTTGCTCTTAATTCATGATTTAGCTCCATATAATGATGTACCTGTAAAATGGTAAGAAAAACTCGAGAAATCGAGTGTTAAAACGGTGAATATGCGATAAAACGTTAATGAAACCTAGCAATATAATCGATGCGTTTTCTCGTTATCAAACTTCCCCAAACTTAAACCTTTGCTTGTCCTCAAGCAAATAGTCGGTTGAAAATCGGCGGACAAGATTTTATTCACGCATACTCATAACAAACCGTACGAGGGATCGTTTTGTCGGATAATCCGGTACTTTGATAGAACACTACCGATACACTAATGACACAAGCAACAAGCTATGTCGTCGACTTCCCGTTAAACGAAACAATCGGCAATTACATTACGATTTCACCTGGAGTTTTTCGATCTTATTTCGCCCGGTTTCATTCTAGCGCATTCACATTAAGCCCTTTGCCTTAGCACGCACGTAGTGGAGTAGCCGGTTAGCGACTTTGATCCTTTTTGAGCACGGGGTCTAGTACACGAGTGTCGTAACCCTACATATTTTATCCGATTTGGAGGTTGTGGGGGATCGAGCCGTAGCACGCCCTACCGAGTTCAGAACCAGTACCTCTGAACCAACTTGCAACGGACTCCTTCTCATATTTCTCGTTTCTTATATGCGACCGTGTACTTTGGTGCAATTTCTTTTCATTTTGCATCGAGATATGAAGGATCATTATTGATTAGGCATCAAACGCTTATATTCATCGGCTCCCCACGTGGTTTGTGTTCAGACGGTGCTGACTGCTAGTATAAACTACTAGGGGTTACTTTTGAACTGAAACTAAAAGTGTACTCGTAATGGTAATCGGGATGGAATTGCTTAAGTAGGGAGTCAAAGATGTCAAGATTGTATTGGTCTTGTTTAATCGTTCTCGGCTTCCTAATTACGATTCCGTAGGTAAGTCGGGTAATGCGAATAAGTAAAGATTTTTTCTGGTATAGCTAAATAATCGGGGAAAGTTCGAAATTAAAGAAAATAGCACAAAGATTTTCTCATTTCATTAACTTGCGAAAAGAAATACAACGGAATTGAAAATACAACGAAATGGAAAAGTGCGAAAAAGGGAAAATGCGGAAATGAAAGGTACCTCTCCCACACTATATCAGACATTGTCCTCAATGTTGTGATATAAATGCGGTAAAAGTACAGTACAACGACAAAAACGAAAAACAAACATAAGCAAACTAAAACTATGGCTGCTGAGGACCGCGGGCTCGGCCTCTGGTGCGGGAGCGGCGTCTGGAAGGAGTCGCTTCAAGATCAGAACCGGTGCCGGAGGCAGCAGTGATGCTAATGCGGAGGGCTTCTAGCTCGTTGAAAATTTCTCCAAACTTCTCATTAGTAGCTTCCTGGTTTGCTGCAATAGTGCTGAGTAAAGCATCATACTGCTCCTTCTGCCTTCGCTCCAGTGCGGCGTTCATCTGGTTCTGCTGATGAATCGCACGGAGGACTTCCTCAAGTGTGATTTCGGGAGCAGGGGGCTGTCGGGTAGATGTCTCTGGTATATCCTGGACAGGCTCAGCTGCATCCATAGCGTCCTGCATCTCATCTGCTGGAGGGTCTGCCTGATCATCATGAATAGGGACGTGATCGGCAGCAACAGGTAAAACAAAGAGCCAGTTGGCTCGGTTTGATGGATCGATGCGGTCGTGGGACGGCAGAATGATATGATGGAAAATGGTGCCATTGACAACAGGGCTATACCTGCCATCCTCTCGCTGCGCAATCAGGTGAGCGGACCTGCAATAACTCTTGGTGAGGAATTCTGCGGCTAGGTGAGGCTGATTAACGACCAAGTCACCAAGCCCCAACTGAATGACGAGGGTGGTGACAATGCCGCCTATGAAGAATGGGGTGGAGCCTCTGTGTGCAATGGCCTGGATATGATAAAGCATGAAAGGGGCAGCGTTGATCGGCTCGTCATTAAGAGCGCAGTGTAAGAATAGAAGCTCCTTGGAGTTGAGCTTATGGTTGCTTTCTCGAGCGAAGATGGTGTTGCATATGACACGGTGGAAATAGCGGATTGCCGGGTTGTGGATGTGCGTAGCGTTGAGGCTTTGGAAGGCGGATGCACGGGTGTTGGTTAAGTCGTGCCATAGAGTGAAAGCTTGTTCACTAAAATTATCGGGCACGCGACGGTGAGCTTCAGTTCCATGATCGAAGCCTAACAACTCGGCTATCCTGGTTTGCGAAATGTTGAACTCTTGGCCATGCAATCTGAATTTGGCGACACCGGTGAGCTGACTCTGAGAACCGGTACCGGTGATGTAACTAAATGAGCTTAAGAACTACAGTGTCAGAAGTTCGAATGTGGGCTTAGGTTGACTTCAAAGATCCCACAGACCGACTTTTTGAAGCAGGCTTTTAACACTGGCAAGCATTCCGAGTTCCCTCAAACAGACAGTGTCAATGTAACGTGTAGGTTGCACACCGCGGTTTTGGAATCGGAGAAAATGTTCTCTCTGAGTTTCTCCAGCATCACCTTCTCTAAAAGTAATAGAATCCATTGCATGCAAGAGCTTAGAGTGAAGAATGAAGAGTTTTGATGTTTTGTGAAAAAAATGGTAAAATGAAAGAAATATTGATTCGGGATAAATAATGGAGAGTGAGAATGTGATAGGTTATGATAATGGGGGGTTAATGTTGGTAATGGGGAGGTTACGGAGGTTATGGAGAAAATGGGTAGTTTTGAGGAAGTTATGGAGGAAGAAGAAGAAGAGCACGATGAGAAACAGTTTTGTTTCTCACGATTCCTGTAATAGGGGTTGTCACGGTCGTGACAGGGGTGTGACGGTCGTGACACGCTATTTAAGCACGTCACGATCGTGAGATGGGTATGACGACCGTGAGGGCACGCTTCGTTGAATAATTTCCAGAAAAACATTTTCTCACTTAATTCACATATTTTATAATAATGTATTTTCTTCACTAACACTCATATTAAATTATAAACACCATATAGTATATAATTTCAACACAGTACTATACTAACTTGCATGGCATGAGAGATTGTATATAATATGAAATAATGCAAGCATAACAGTACATAGAATGAAAAATATATAAATTGCTAAAAATGGAGAAATTTTGGAATTAAAGGTGCATTGCATAAAGTAATTGAAATTGAAGTTACATAAACGGAAATTACGGTATGAAATTGTTGCGAAAAATAAATCTAACTAGAAACGAAAACAATGAGAAAAATAAACTAAATCACTTATAGCATTTTCAAAAGCGTTTCTTCAAGTCTTCGATGGCGGAGTTCAAGTGATAGAATTGTTCGCAGGTTATGTCAGTCAATCCTATAATGTCCAATCGCATGCTCTTAATGTCTTCTTTAAATAGATTAATGTCAGTTTGGTAAGCATTGATAGTGTTCATGATGTTTTGTAAGTTGTTAGCATAATCTCCTTGATTCACTTCAGGGGTTTCATGTACTTCTTCAGTGTGGTCAATGTCACGGTAACCAGGAGGTGTCTCAGGGTCAGTTTCGACAGCGGTCATTATATCATCTTTTATCTTGTAAGACTGAGGTGTTTCAGGAGTAGATGGATAATCAGGTGGGTTTAACTCATAAAGCCAGTTATCCTTATTGTGAACACTTACTCTAGCATGATTAGGCAATGTGAACAGGGTTACTACTTCGTTCCGGATTAGGTACTCAAAAGGTGGATGTCCTAAATTCCTTATGATATTCCTATTGAAGCAGAAATTAAGATTCATAGGGCAGATTGTTCCTAGACGGTTGCACCTGTCCAGTTGGTACCTAAGTCCTATGGCATCAGCAATCATGGTTACAAGACCTCCTACTAATATAGGTAATTCATGTTCTTCTTGGATACGGGTGAAGGTTTGCATCATGAAAGGTACACCATTAACAGGCTGTCCATTAGTGAAACATGACATAATAAATATTTCATCTTTAGAAACTCCGGTAATGTTTTCTTCTTTTCCAAAGAAGGTGTGGGCAAGGAATTTATGGAAGTAACGGAGAGCAGGATTATGGATCTCATCATTATTCATGTTATTTGGTTCAGGGTGGTAGTTTCCGGTTAAAGTTCCCCAAAAGAAATCTAGCTCCATATCCATCAATTCTACCTGTGTGGTAGTAAAAGCAAATGGTCCACTAGGGAATCCTAACAAGTCAGCTAGTTCTTTATGGTTAAAGTCATATTCTATTCCAAATAGGCGGAAACTAATAAATCCTTTCCTAAATCCAAAACCGCGCTCAGGTAGGTAAATTAAGGAGCTAAGGAACTCAAGGGTGAGCTCGCGGTAAGTCACAAACTTATGTTGGATCAATGCATTCTCCCATCCGAGTCGGTTTAACAAGTACATGACACTATCATGGATACCTAGGGTTTCCATAGTCTTATCATCCGGGTACAGGGTCAAATCCATTTGCCTCTGTGATAACTCTTCAAACTTCATTCTTTGGTTCCTACCTCTAAATTTGGTTTCCATATGGTTAATTGGTTGGTTAGCCATGGTCAGTGCAAATATGGGGGAAACAAATCAGTGGAAAAGACTTTAGAAAATCTGTAACAAGTGATTTAAGATAAAAATAAGAAAATGAAATGCATAATGTAATGGCAATAATAGTAATATAAATTAGAACTATAAAATGACAAAACAATTAAACAAATAGTAAAACGATAAATAACAATATGCTAAAAAAAGAATAGTTTAAATAATTAAATAAGTAAATGGGTTGCCTCCCACTAAGCGCTGTTTTTATCGTCCAAAGCCTGACGTAATGCTTAGGTTTAGATTAATCAGGGGAATTAGTGGACAATTCTAAAAGCTTTAGATTATTGCATAATCTCTATTTCCAACTTTATGATAGTGTTTTAAACGTTGTCCGTTTACTATGAATGGTTCACTATTTCTACCCTTAATTTCTATTGCTCCACTCGGGAATACTTTAGTTATTTCAAAGGGTCCTGACCATCTAGATTTTAATTTTCCAGGAAAGAGCCTAAGCCTTGAATTAAAGAGGAGTACAACTTCTCCCACACTAAATTCTTTCCTAGATAGGCGTTTATCATGCCATCGCTTAGTTCTTTCTTTATATATCTTAGCATTCTCATATGCATCTAACCTTAATTCTTCTAATTCGTTAATGTCTAGGATTCGCTTTTCTCCTGCATCATTATAGTTTATATTGAGAGTTCTGATCGCCCAATAAGCTTTGTGTTCTAGTTCTACTGGGAGGTGACAAGATTTTCCATAAACTAGTTTGAAAGGTGTAGTACCTATGGGTGTCTTGTAAGCGGTCCTATAAGCCCATAAAGCTTCATTAAGTTTAGATGACCAATCTTTCCGAGATATGGCGACAGTCTTTTCTAAGATTTGTTTAATTTCTCTGTTTGAGACTTTGACTTGTCCACTTGTTTGTGGGTGATATGGTGTAGCCACACGGTGTCTTACTCCATATTTAGATAGTAACTTGTCAAAGATTTTTGAAATGAAGTGCGAGCCACCGTCACTTATGACGAGTCTAGGCACACCAAATCTGGGAAAGATTATATTTTTGAAAAGCTTTATTACTACTCGTGTATCGTTTGTAGGAGAAGCTATGGCTTCAATCCATTTCGAAACATAATCGACAGCTACGAGTATGTAATTATTACCGAAAGATGATGGGAATGGTCCCATGAAATCTATTCCCCAGACGTCAAAGATTTCTACTTCTAAAATTCCTTTTTGAGGCATTTCATCTCTTCTTGAAATATTGCCAGTGCGTTGACACCGATCGCAATTTATAACAGCGATGTGGACATCCTTCCATAGATTAGGCCAGAATAAGCCGGCTTGCAAGATTTTTGCACAAGTCTTGGAAGTGCTTGCATGTCCACCATAAGGAGATGAATGGCATTGAGCAATGACATCTTCTATTTCTTCTTCGGGAATACATCGGCGAAAGATTCCATCTGGTCCTCTTTTGAACAATAATGGTTCATCCCAATAGTAATGTTTCAGATTATGAAAGAATTTCTTTTTCTGCTGATAGGTTAGATCGGGTGGAAGAGCTCCTGCGGCTAGGTAGTTGACAATGTCAGCGTACCATGGCAGTCCTACAGTTGTCTGGATTGTTTCCACGGATTCTGGTTCATTTATATCTAACTGAGCTAGGTCGCTTCCTATTTGTGTTATCAGCTGTTCATACGAAAAATCATCGTTAATCGGCACTTGTTCGGGTTTAATACCTTCTATTCTAGATGAATGGTCCGCTACGACGTTCTCAGTACCTTTCTTATCTTTTATTTCTAGATCAAACTCTTGTAAGAGTAAAATCCATCTTAAGAGTCTTGGTTTAGCATCTTTCTTAGTTAATAGATATCGGATAGCAGCATGGTCTGTGTAAATGATTATTTTCGCTCCAACTAGGTAAGAACGGAATTTATCAAGCGCAAAGACAACTGCTAACAATTCTTTTTCTGTAGTAGCGTAGTTCATCTGGGCAGAATCTAAGGTTCTACTGGCATAGTAAATCGCATGAAGTTTCTTTTCCTTTCTCTGGCCCAGAACTGTGCCTACAGCATAGTCACTCGCATCGCACATGATTTCAAAAGGTAATCTCCAGTCAGGGGGTTGCATGATTGGTGCGATGATGAGGGCTGTTTTTAGAGTTTCGAATGCTTTAAGACAATCTTCATTGAATATGAACTCAGCGTCTTTCATTAATAAACCAGTAAGAGGTTTAGTGATTTTCGAGAAATCTTTGATGAATCGTCGGTAAAAACCGGCGTGTCCTAAAGAGCTTCGTATTTCTCGAACGGTTTTAGGGGGTTGAAGATCTTTTATTACTTCAATCTTAGCTTTATCAACTTCAATTCCCTTGTCGGATATTACATGACCTAATACTATTCCTTCGTTGACCATAAAATGACATTTCTCCCAGTTAAGCACGAGATTTACTTTTACACATCTTTCTAACACCATTTCTAAGTTCGATAAGCATCCTTCAAAACTTTGCCCGCATACAGAGAAGTCGTCCATGAACACTTCCATGATGTTGTCTATAAAATCTGCGAAGATTGACATCATACATCTTTGAAAGGTTGCAGGAGCGTTGCATAATCCAAAGGGCATTCGCCTATAAGCGAACGTTCCATAAGGACATGTGAATGTAGTCTTCTCTTGATCATCAGGATGGATAGGGATTTGGAAAAATCCTGAGTAACCATCAAGATAACAGAAGTAAGAATGCTTGGCTAATTGTTCTAACATTTGATCTATGAAAGGTAGTGGGAAATGATCTTTTCGAGTGGCTTTGTTTAGTTTACGATAATCTATGCACACTCTATATCCCGTCACTACTCTTTGCGATATCGTTTCGCCTTGGGCGTTTTTCACAACAGTGATACCTCCTTTCTTTGGCACTACATGTATTGGACTAACCCATTCACTATCAGAGATTGGATATATTATCCCGACATCTAATAATTTCTTAACTTCTTCTTTTACTACAGTGCTAAGGGTTGGGTTAATTCTTCTTTGAGATTCTCTGGAGGTTCTGCAATCTTCTTCTAGCAGAATACGATGCATACAAACTGAAGGACATATTCCTTTGAGATCAGATATGTTATACCCTAATGCAGTTGGATATTTCTTCAAGACATCTAAAAGTTTCTTTGTCTCTATAGTTCCTAAACTGGAATTTACTATAACTGGTCTTTTACATTCAACGTCTAAGAATTCGTACCTTAGGTTATGAGGTAAAGTTTTTAATCCTAATGTAGGTTTATCTTTACTTGGCATGGGATCCTGTGTAAGTGCTAAACTTTCGCTTAGACTATCATCCTGATACGGTTTTCGCCAATTATCATCTTCGAAAATCGGAGGGATTTGAATTTTCATTATTTCAGAATAAGTGGTCTCTTTCAGTTCCATTTCTCTTACACATTCGTCAATTACGTCCAATAGATAGCATGTATCCTCTATAGCTGGTGATTGTAAGAATTGTGTTAAAACAAATTCAACTTTCTCTTCACCTACTTCAAAGGTTAGCTTTCCTCTTTTTACGTCTATTATAGCTCCGGCAGTAGCTAAGAATGGTCTTCCTAGTATGATAGGTGTAGTGGAGTCTTCAGAGATGTCCATGATTATAAAATCAGTAGGGATGTAGAATTGTCCTATACGTACTGGGACGTTTTCAAGTATGCCTACAGGATATTTAACAGAGCGATCGGCTAGTTGAACAGACATTTTAGTTGGTCTTAGGTCTCCCATGTCTAGCCTTTTGCAAATCGTTAAGGGCATAACACTGATACTGGCTCCTAAATCGCATAGAGCTTTGTCAATGACGAATTTTCCTATTACACAGGGTATAGAGAAACTTCCTGGATCTTTTAGCTTAGGAGGCATTTTATTCTGAATTATGGCGCTACACTCGGCAGTAAGTGTAACTGTTCCGTTATCCTCTATCTTTTTCTTATTGGATAAGATTTCTTTTAAAAACTTAGCATACGAGGGTATTTGGGTAATTGCTTCTGTAAACGGAATAGTAATATTCAACTGTTTCAGAAGTTCGACAAATTTCTTAAATTGACCCGTCGTCTTGGAATTTATTAATCTTTGAGGGTACGGAATTGGTGGTTTATAGGGTGGTGGAGGCACATAAGGTTGTTCTTTCTCCACTACCTCTCGATTGTCATCTTCCTTTTCTTCTGGATCATTCACCACTTCAGTCGGTTTATCCGGTTTTTGGTACATGGCTGGATTGTCAAGTCTTGGATCGGTAGGTCCGTCAAGTTCCTTGCCACTTCTTAATATTACAGCGTTAGCATGTCCTTTCGGGTTAGGTTGAGGTTGTCCAGGGAATACTCCAGCTGGTGCAGCAGTAGGTGCTTGTTGTTGAGCTACTTGTGAAATCTGAGTTTCAAGCATTTTGTTATGTGTAGCTAATGCATCTACTTTGCTCACTAATTGTTTAATCTGCTCACTAGTGTGAATGTTTTGGTTTAAGAAGTCCTTGTTTGTTTGATATTGGTTAGCTATAAAGTTCTCCATCATCAATTCAAGGTTCGATTTTCTAGGGATATTAGGAGCAGTCTTTTGATATCCTGGTGATGTAGCTGGTGCTTGACCTGGTGCGTAATAAGCATTGTTATTCTTATAGGAGAAGTTCGGATGATTCTTCCAACCTGGTTTGTATGTGTTTGAGTAAGGGTTTCCTTGAGCATAATTCACTTGATCAGTGGGAGTTCCTGCCAATAGTTGACAATCAGAAACTTCGTGTCCTGGGACTCCACATAACTCACAGTTAGGTGTTACTGCAGCCACGGTGGCTGTAGGTGTTATGGCCAAGTTATCGATCTTTTGGCTTAGTTGGTCAAACTTCGCATTGACTTGGTCCATACTACATACTTCGTACATACCTCCCTTTTTTGGTTTCTCAGTTGCGACTCTCTCGCTTCCCCAAAGGTAATGATTTTGAGCCATACTTTCGATAAGTGCATAGGCATCATTATATTCTTTGTCCATCAATGCACCACCCGCGGCAGCGTCAATTGTCATTCTTGTATTGTACAAGAGTCCATTATAGAAGGTATGGATGACCATCCATTCTATTAATCCATGATGTGGACAAAGTCTCAGTAGATCCTTATAGCATTCCCAAGCTTCGAATAATGATTCACTTTCTCTTTGCTTAAATCCGTTGATCTGAGCTCTCAGCATAGCTGTCTTGCTAGGTGGAAAATACCTATTCAAGAAAACTCTCTTAAGTTCTTCCCACGTAGTTACTGAGTTCGAAGGCAGAGATTGAAGCCAAGCTCTTGCTCTGTCTCGAAGCGAAAAAGGAAATAAACGTAGTCTAATAGCTTCTTGGGTAACTCCATTGGCTTTTACGGTATCTGCATATTGCACAAAGATCGAAAGATGAAGATTCGGATCCTCGGTAGGATTTCCGGCGAATTGATTTTGTTGCACGGCTGATATCAACGAAGGTTTTAGTTCGAAATCATTTCGGTTGATAGTCGGCGCTGCAATGCTTGAATGCGGTTCAGCTTGCGAAGGATTAGCGTAATACTTGAGTGGATGAGTCTGTTCTTCAGCCATCTCTGCGTCCTTTGATTTTACGACTGGTTTAGGCGGATCTAATTGAAGATCTGGAATATTGTAATTATTTTCGAAATCGAATATACGTCTTCTTACGTGTAAGAAGCGTTCCGATTCAGGGATTAGAGGTTGCAAGTCTTCGCTTTTAGAGCGAGTACTTGGCATACACTCGGAGATTAGATTAAATTAAATAGTTGATACCTTAGTCTAGACAATGCTACCTAAATGCACTAGTAACTAAATTAAGGAATCCCCGGCAACGGCGCCAAAAACTTGATGGGCTAAAGACGTGTCTACTTATGCGTCTAGCGGTATCTTACTGCAAGTGCACAGCCTATCGAAGTAATATTTAAGATTATCGATCCACAGGGATTCTATGGTTACTTAGTGCTAGATGAACTTCTAGTTTAGCTAAGGTGAATGGTTGTCACGATTTTTGTTGGTTTTTAGGACTATTAAAGGCGGAATTAAATTTAAGTTTTAATAGAGTAATATTAAGGCGGTCGGTATGTAATTATACTAACTTAGGTGGGTCAATCTAACCTAGGCTTATAAAGGTGTTCACTTAATCTATTCGGTAGAGATTACCAGTTTAAATACCCTCAACTCACACTCTCGTGGTCTTATATCAGATCTTATCCCTAAAGCCCTATGCCTGCTCTCGCTAGCCCATAAGTGTTTAGAGGTAATTTTTGGAAACTAAGTAATTCTAATTTATCTTAAAGCGCTCTCGCTGTGTTTAATTTAAATGCCTAACTTTAGCTATCTGGTTAAAATCTCACACTCTCGTGGTCTTGACCTAACCTAATACTCTTTTCTTACTCTCGTAACGAAAAGGTCTATTTCAATTAAAAAGTATCAGCCAGAATGTTAAGTGATTAATTATTTTCAGCCTATGGTTATATTTTACCGGTTAAGTTTGTTATAACTACATACCGCCCTAAGGTGTTTAGCTACTCATCGATGTTGAACCAGATAGAGACAGAGAATTTAATAATAACATACTCATGGCAGAAAAATAAATAAACATTATAATTAAATTAAATTGCAATATAATGAAAAACCTGGTTAACAAATATTCGAGCAGACTCCTTCTTCCACAGACTGGAAAGCTTGGAGTTGGCGGAAATTGAAAATAAACGAATGCTGAAGGTTTAGAAACAAATAAATGTATAACAATTTCCTGATATTGGAAATTGTTATATGGCGGGTTTGGATACAATAAAAACGAAACAGAAAACTAAAAATAATGCAGGAATAGAAAGGCTGGTTCGTAATACAGTTCGGCAGAGCTTCCGCAGGAATTTGAATAAAGAATGCTCTCCCCTTGTTCATAGAACTTGTACTATTTATAGAATCCTTAATGGGCTGGATTTTTGGTCCTTTGTTGCATGGGCCTTGCTGAATTTGTTGAAGGAATGCAGGAACGTGGCAACAAAATAGGAGAAATGGTTTTCACGTAATGACAATAGGAGAAGTGGTCTTCACGTAATGCCTTGACGTAGTCTGAGTCAAAAACCTAATTTTACCCTTGTCACGGTCGTGACAAGGTCTTCACGTTCGTAACTTGTGGTTTTTAAGTGTCACGGTCGTGACCACTCTCTTACGGTCGTGATGGCTCAAATTGGGGTGTCACGGTCGTGACACCCTTGTGACGACCGTGGCTGCAACAAATTATGCAGTCTTTTGCAGGCTTCTTCATTTCTTCATCTCTTTATGGTTTCTTTTGTTCCTTTTGCTCTTAATTCATGATTTAGCTCCATATAATGATGTACCTGCAAAATGGTAAGAAAAACTCAAGAAATCGAGTGTTAAAACGGTGAATATGCGATAAAACGTTAATGAAACCTAGCAATATAATCGATGCGTTTTCTCGTTATCAGTTTTCCATAAGGGAGCGTAAAAGTCCATGGAATCTTTAAGTAATCATTATACTCCTCGAGGGTCGGGAGTGTCGCTACTGCGAAAATCGGCGCCGGCTATGACAGAAGAGTCGCCACCGTGCGTTATTTATCCCAAAGGAGGGAAAGGAAGCGCTCAGAGTAAACCTAACGCAAAGACGGGAAAGGAATGGTCATCGCAACCAAATCCTGGATTCGGAAGTCGGTTACGCAAGGGGAAGGTATTAGCACCCCTCACGTCCGCCGTACTCGACGGGATCCACGCTTGTTTTCTAGTACGGATTGTTATTCTATCTACTCTAGAGGTCTGGGTTAAAAAGAAAAAGAAAATGACTCGGCAAAGTATCGCACTTTATGCCTACGTATTCCCGTCTAGAACGAGAAATCAGAGTCAATGTAGTTCTCCTACCTACGGGAAAGGAGGGGAAGGTTGCTCGCTAGGATACGGCATCCTATGCCTACGTACTTTCATACAGCATGAAAGATCAGAGCAAACGTAGTTCGGGCCACGAAAGACACAGATTTGTCTGACTGTTTTTTTATCTTTCTGAAAAGAGGTTTTCTTCTTATTAGGAGTCCAAGCGGACAAAAATGACACTTTGATGTTTGTTTTCAGTCTTTTACGCAAGAACTGTTTTTTATTGTGTTTGAAACATTATTGTGTTTTTTGATTGTTTCAAGATAAGAAGAGAAAGACGCTCTAAAATCCTATGGTTGAAAATGGGAATCAAAGCTACCCTAATGTTGTCATGCGTGGGTTAAAACCTAATGTCTGTCATGTTTCTCTCTTGCACAGAGGGAAATAGAGATCCTAGGGGATAAACGGAAAAGAAACAACATATATACAGTAAACAGTAAAATGCATGAGATGCAGCAATTCAAGCGAGGCAAGGGAGTCCCACTCAACCTCGAACCTGGGAAAACAATAGGCAAAGTGAAACAGCTTCACTTCAAACCTAAGGGGCAAGCTGAACAAGCCAACCAACAATACAGAAAAAGAAATACAATCCAACACCAGCTCTGACAGCAACACCAGCTCCTATAATAAGCAACTCAAACAGCAACAGCTCCAACAGCTACGGTTGATTAACAGCAAAAAGGTTGATAGTAACAACTTCAAGCAAGATCCCATCTTCACTCTTCAATGATCCCCAAGCTTTAGAAAAGCTCTTGTCTTCAAAAATACCCCAGCTCTGGCAAGCAATGAACCCCAACAAATAAACAGCTTCACACAGCAGCAAACCCTAGTCTTCAACAAATAACTATCTTTGACAGGCACAAGCTTCCCCTTCACCAATCTTCAATGAACTTCATTCTTCAATGGGCTAATATCTTCAAGGCAAGCACTCACAGGAGAGAATCACTTAACAGATTAAGTTGAAATGCTAAACAACTTATTGACAACCAAAGGAAGCCTATAAGTGTTTAACATTATAAGAGAAATGTTGCCTCAAAGTTCTACTTCTAAGGTAAGCCACTTATCCCTCCAAAGGAAGGATGTGGATACCCTGAAAGGACTTTTTGTCATAGGGAGGAATAGAAGCACAAGATGCTTTCTATGTTTGTAAGAAGAAATCATTCTAATCTAAGGCTCGCCCTATTTTTCCTATCTCCTAAGTCTTCACAAACCATCTTCAAGGAGAGGAATCTTCATGCATCAAGCTCTATCTCTTGTCTTCAATCATCATCCAAGGTCTTCATTATCTCCAACAAGCAAAGCCCAAGCCCAACACCCAATTGAAATGACCCAAACCCCACAAACAAAACAACATCCCAATTGGGAAACACACCAATATCAACCAAATTGCAAAAATCAATTAAAATATTAATATTCATTAAAAAATCCTAGATTAATTTCTAAGGGAACTTAACTATATACCCTATACCCCACATAAACCCCAAGGCCTAAATCAATTTTAGAACCCCAAAACTATGTGTCAAAATACACCTAAGTGTTATGAAACCCTAATTCTGATACCTCTCCTATCTACCTCTCAAATTAATCTAATTTTTAGTCACAAAAATATGACAAAATTCCTAAGGGTACCTACTTCCCTAATCTAATCAAACTCACAAGAATCAATCAAAAATTATGCACCAATATCTCATACTAAATTCAGAAAAATGAAGTGTCAAACAAATGTAAAATAAAAGCAATAATATTGTAAAATATACCAAAAATATAAAATGCATGAAATTAATATTTTGATTATTTCACAATTTTCTAGAGGTCCTAAGGGAACTAGGGAAAAAATCCCATCCTAAAATGATTATTTTTCAATTTAATATGAATTATTTACTAACCTATATGCAAACATGAAATAAAATGAAAATCAACTAAAAATAAGAAACAGGCGTGGTGAATAGCAATTTGATACAGTTCAAAATAAATGTTGGGCTCAGGAGGGGGTGCAAATATCAAAATGCGCACTAGGCCCATCCAGTCAGAAAATAATTGGAAAAAACTCAGGAAAAAATGTAAAAAGCTTGTGGCGAATAGCAAACAATTTGCATGCTATTTTCCATTGGGCCTAAGGGAGGTGTGTGTTTAGCAATGTCCTCTAAGCCCAAACCCACAATTCTTACACGGAGAGGGAGGTGCCATGAGGAAAACGGGGAGATGAGTAGCAAAAACACAATGGGCCTAAGGCCCGAATCCAACCTCACCTCTATCAGCACACAAAAACCCTAATGCACCAAAACTCTTCTCTACTGTTCATCATCCTAGCGCCGTTCTCCTCTCTGATTCTCTCTGCCTCACCATTCCCTCTTCTCAACCTTGTTCATCAATGTCTAACACAAACTACACCGCTCAATCTATCAGCTCCAATCATCCTCCTAACCTAGTCTTGTTTCACCAAACTACACTCAAACTAACCTAGTTCTTTAGCTAACAACAACAAATTATGAAAACTAACAAGTTCAGAGCGAAGAAAAACCTGGAGATGCGACGAATGTGATGAGTTCTCTGGAAGAACTTCTTGAAGATTTCTGGAAGGAAGTGAACTCGTATGTTGACGAACTTGAAGAACCGGATAAACTTGATGAACGAGATTGAAGGTACTTGCGTTTCTGGAAATGTACGAAGGAGCTTGAAGGACGATGATGAACTTAATGAAGGATTCTTGCACTGCTGATGAAGATTTGAATGAATCTTGTAAATCGTGGCGCGTTGATGGACACACGGGGAGAATTGATGAGAGATCTGGAGAAATTGATGAGGATCGGTGACGAATCTTGATGAAGATGAACGATGATGATGAAAGATTGACGCTGAGATGAAGAATTGTTGATGAACATAGCAGATTCCGGTGAGGATGTATTTTCCGACGAGGGGTTGATGAAGATTGGTGAAGAAGATTGGGAGAGATTCTTGGTGATTCTGGAAAATTGCAGTTTCCGGAGGGTTTGAGGATTCCGGCGGTCAGTTGCGGTGGTAGATGGTATTTCCGGCGATGTCTCTGGCCGTTTGCATGGCCGGCGGCGAGGATTGGTTAGTGGAATCTAGGTGTCTCTAGGGTGGAGGAGAGAGACACGCATGGCAGTGGGTGTGGGGTTAGAGAGAGACACGTGGGAGAGAGAGGGAGAGAGGTGGCAGAGAGAGAGAGAGAGTGGTGTGAGGTGGAAGCAGAAATGAGGTGTGGGTGAGACGCGTGGATCAGGGAGGGAGAGAAAGACGGACGCGTGGCACACCTTTATATGGGACACCTGGCGTTGGACCTTTGACTTGGGCCTTTGAAATGGATAAATGACCCACTACTCTGATGAATGATGAAATGATTAAAATGGATTAATTGGAATTAACTAACTGCAGACTAATTAATTAAAGGCTAATAAACGAAAATGATTAATGCAAATGATCTAGTTCTAATTAATAAACCTACATTATCTAACTAAACACAATCTATTAAATCTAAAAATAATATTCTAAACTAATATCTATTATATTAAAACTATTCAATTAAATCTAAAAAACTATTTGACTATTAAATCTATATTAAAATCTAACCAATTAAAAACTATTTATTATCTAAACTATTCTATTTCTATATTAAAACTAATATCTAATAAAACTCAATTAAAAAACTATTATTCTATATTAATATCTAGAAAAAGAAATATCTATTAAAACTATTTAAAAAAAAGAATATCTATTTAAAAATTCTAGAAAAATATATTTAATTCTATAAGAAAATATTAAAACCTATTTAATATCTAAAAAAAAACTATCTATTTAAAACTATTAAATCCTATAAAAAATATTAAAGACCTATTTAATATCTAAAAACTCAAATAAACCTATTTAAAAAATCTATTAAAAATCTAGAAAATAAAAGGGAAAATTCTAACAATGCCAGGACGCCAAATAAATCGGTTAGAGAACAATTACGCAACCATAACGAAATAGACGGTAAAAGCCGGACACTAAAATGTTCTCAAAACAACAGCGCAATCTGAAAATACCGGGACGAGCACAAGTTCTCAAATTAAATCCTCGTATTGGCCTGAAATGCCTGAAGCGCCAGGGGAGGCTGTGATCCTGATAAAATCAATCTGACCGAGAAAATGCAATGTATGCGGTATGCGAATGCAAATGCAAAAGGCGTCGAAACATAAACCAGATGTGGAAACCGGTTGGTCAAATTTTGGGGTGCAACAGTTGCCCCTATTCAAACGGCTTGGACCCGACTGGGTGAAGAGCGAACGGCCTTCAAACATTCGAGGTACAAGACGGTTGAATACCAAAGAAACTCTGAAATTTGCCAACCGTGGAGATAAACTGCCAAAACTGCTTGAGAAGCAACGTCCAATGAACTGAGTCTGGTTGTCACGGCAACAACTGGTCAATTATATGGTACAATTTTGATTTCAACCTCAACCACCTGTGTGACGCCACATGTATTGGACTATCTTCTCAAAAACACCTTCGTACACCATTGGGCTAACCTCATCAACACCAGAAGAGAAATCAATTCGTCAACACGAGTAGAGATTTCGTCGTCACAGGAGTAACCTTATCCACATCTGGACCCAAATTCCGTCAAATCACGAATAAATGCAAATCTGTCCACGTGAGGACTCTCATTTCGTCAACCCGAAGGAAGACATCTGCTGGGGATAAATGATTCCTGAAGAGTAATCAATCTTGTCTACGTCAGGACTTCACATTACGGAAAACTCCTGGTGCTTTCGCTGGGGAAACATTTCTGTTTAATCACAGGGAACTCATCTGCCTATCCCTACAGGCACATCCTCTGCCTAAACCCAGGAAACCCCATTCGTCTACTCCATACGGGAAAAGTCATCTGCCCGATTACAGGAACATTCATCAGCTTGCTTCATACGTGAAAAGTCATCTGCCTGATTACAGGAAAGTTCGTCTGCCTGCTCCATACGGGAAAATTATCTAAATACCATTTCTCTGCCTACCTCTGCAGTAGCTAACTTCACTGGTCCCAACCCACAAAAGACTTTGAGGAGGGCTCTACTGGGGATAGTAACACGAGGAAATCACGGCGACTTCCTTGGGGAAAAAAACTTTTGTCAAATATCGGAACACAATTTACATACTCTGTCTATCACGGGAGAATTATCTATCCGGATACCGAAAGATTCATCCGCCTGCTTCATACGGGAAAATACATCGGCCTGATTCTTACAGGAAAGTTCATCCGCCTGTTTCTCACGGGAAAACATAACACATCTGCCTGGTTCATACAGGAAAGTTCATCCGCCTGATTCATACGGGAAAATCATAACACATCTGCCTGGTTCATACAGGAAAGTTCATCCGCCTGATTCATACGGGAAAATCATAACACATCTGCCTGGTTCATACAGGAAAGTTCATCCGCCTGATTCTTACGGGAAAAGATAACACATCTGCCTGATACTTACAGGAAAGTTCACCCGCCTGATTCTTAAGGGAAAACATAACACATCTGCCTGGTTCATACAGGAAAGTTCATCCGCCTGATTCTTACGGGAAAACATAACACATCTGCCTGATACTTACAGGAAAGTTCATCCGCCTGATTTTTACGGAAAAACATAACACATCTTCCTGGTTCATACAGGAAAGTTCATCCGCCTGATTCTTACGGGAAAACATAACACATCTGCCTGATACTTACAGGAAAGTTCATCCGCCTGATTCTTACGGCAAAACATAACACATCTTCCTGATACTTACAAGAAAGTTCATCCGCCTGATTCTTACGGGAAAACATAACAGATCTACCTGGTTCATACAGGAAAGTTCATCCGCCTGATTCTTACGGGAAAACATAACACATCTGCCTGATACTTAAAGGAAAGTTCATCCGCCTGATTCTTACGGGAAAACATAACACATCTTCCTGATACTTACAAGAAAGTTCATCCGCCTGATTCTTACGGGAAAACATGACACATCTGCCTGGTTCATACAGGAAAGTTCATCCGCCTGATTCTTACGGGAAAACATAACACATCTGCTTGATACTTACAGGAAAGTTCATCCGCCTGATTCTTACGGGAAAACATAACACATCTGCCTGATACTTACAAGAAAGTTCATCCGCCTGATTCTTACGGGAAAACATAACATATCTTCCTGGTTCATATAGGAAAGTTCATCCGCCTGATTCTTACGGGAAAACATAACACATCTGCCTGATATTTACAGGAAAGTTCATCCGCCTGATTCTTACGGGAAAACATAACACATCTGCCTGGTTCATACATGAAAGTTCATCCGCCTGATTCTTACGGGAAAACATAACACATCTGCCTGATACTTACAGGAAAGTTCATCCGCCTGATTCTTACGGGAAAACATAACACATCTGCCTGGTTCATACAGGAAAGTTCATCCGTCTAATTCTTACGGGAAAATATAACACATCTGCCTAGTTCATATAGGAAAGTTCATCCGCCTGATTCTTACGGGAAAACATAACACATCTGTCTAGTTCATACAGGAAAGTTCATCCGCCTGATTCTTACGGGAAAACATAACACATCTGCCTGGTTCATACAGGATAGTTCATCCACATGATTCTTACGGGAAAACATAACACATATGCCTGATACTTACAAGAAAGTTCATCCGCCTGATTCTTACGGGAAAATATAACACATCTTCCTGGTTCATACAGGAAAGTTCATCCGCCTGATTCTTACGGGAAAACATAACACATCTGCCTGATACTTACAGGAAAGTTCATCCGCCTGATTCTTACGGGAAAACATAACACATCTTCCTGATACTTACAGGAAAGTTCATCCGCCTGATTCTTACGGGAAAACATAACACATCTGCCTGATACTTACAAGAAAGTTCATCCGCCTGATTCTTACGGGAAAATATAACACATCTGCCTGGTTCATACAGGAAAGTTCATCCGCCTGATTCTTACGGGAAAATATAACACATCTGCCTGATACTTACAGGAAAGTTCATCCGCCTGATTCTTACGGGAAAACATAACACATCTGCCTGATACTTACAGGAAAGTTCATCCGCCTGATTCTTACGGGAAAACATAACACATCTGCCTGGTTCATATAGGAAAGTTTATCCGCCTGATTCTTACGGGAAAACATAACACATCTGCCTGATATTTACAGGAAAGTTCATCCGCCTGATTCTTACGGGAAAACATAACACATCTGTCTGGTTCATACAGGAAAGTTCATCCGCCTGATTCTTACGGGAAAACAAAACACATCTGCCTGATACTTACAGGAAAGTTCATCCGCCTGATTCTTACGGGAAAACATAACACATCTGCCTGGTTCATACAGGAAAGTTCATCCGCCTGATTCTTACGGGAAAACATAACACATCTGCCTGGTTCATACATGAAAGTTCATCCGTCTGATTCTTACGGGAAAACATAACACATCTGCCTGGTTCATACAGGAAAGTTCATCCGCCTGATTCTTATGGGAAAACATAACACATCTGCCTGGTTCATACAGGAAAGTTCATCCGCCTGATTCTTACGGGAAAACATAACACATCTTCCTGATACTTACAAGAAAGTTCATCCGCTTGATTCTTACGGGAAAACATTACACATCTGCCTGGTTCATACAGGAAAGTTCATCCGCCTGATTCTTACGGGAAAACATAACACATCTTCCTGATACTTACAGGAAAGTTCATCCGCCTGATTCTTACGGGAAAACATAACACATCTGCCTGGTTCATACATGAAAGTTCATCCGCCTGATTTTTACGTGAAAACATAACACATCTGCTTGATACTTACAGGAAAGTGCATCCGCCTGATTTTTACGTGAAAACATAACACATCTGCCTGATACTTACAGGAAAGTTCATCCGCCTGATTCTTACAGGAAAACATAACACATATGCCTAGTTCATACAGGAAAGTTCATCCGCCTGATTCTTACAGGAAAATATAACACGTCTGCCTGATACTTACAGGAAAGTTCATCCGCCTGATTCTTACGGGAAAACATAACACATCTGCCTGGTTCATACAGGAAAGTTCATCCGCCTGATTCTTACGGGAAAACATAACACATCTTCCTGATACTTACCGGAAAGTTCATCCGCCTGATTCTTACGGGAAAACATAACACATCTGCCTGGTTCATACAAGAAAGTTCATCTGCCTGATTCTTACGGGAAAACATAACACATCTGCCTGATACTTACAGGAAAGTTCATCCGCCTGATTCTTACGAGAAAATATAGCACTGGATATAGCTTCCTGGCCTGTTCGCGGTAGTAGATAACTCCACTGGGGATATTCTGAAAGTAGCTACCCGACACCCGTTTCGACAACAAGTGTCCACTTCTGAAATTTGGATTCATGAAACCCTGAAATGCTGCCGCGACAGCAAACCTGAAGAAGAACACTCCGCTGGTCGGATAAGAGGAACTTCAACCAGTAATTCTGTGGGGACTAATAACAAGAATTGTGTCATCCCCTGTCTCACGGCGAGACCTCGATCGTCTGGTAATAAACCTGAATTATAACTTCATACTCCTGCTGAGAAACACACCTGAAAGCAAAAAGGTTAACCAACCTGATTTATGTCTCAAAATGCGTATGTTTGGCAATAGCGTAATGCTCCATACGGCATGGAAATGGTACGCGTTTTTGGGTAGATGCAAACATGATAATGTATGCAAATGCAAATGCAAGTTCGGACTGATGGGGAAGCTCTGACAAGCTTTCTTCAACACGGATGTTGAGAGCAAATACCACCCTGTTGGGGATGAACAGGTATCATAAAGTAATCCGGCAAAATAAATTCCGGAAATACAACCAACTCTGCCGAGGAGAGGTTACACATCAATCTCCACTGGAAGGAAAGAATAACACCTGCTGGGAAGATTAACCCTTCTAGGAGGCAATGGTCTGGGTACAGTTCACCAACTCGGAACTACCACTCCGCTGGGGATAATCATCCTGACGAAGGCATGACGACCTGTGGGGAGAAAGAAAACCATCCTCGGTGGGGATAATCCTTCTGAACTTACTATCTTGGTTATGCGCCATGAAAATCCTTCCAGCTGGGGATTGAATGCGCACATCTTCGGCTCTCTGGGGAGTATAACCTCTGCGTGGGATACTGATCTCGACTTGCTGGGGATATCCTGTGGACAATTTCCATGAGGATGTTCTTCTGGGAGAAATAATCCTTCCTTCGGGAAGGGATAACGTCATTCCAACTCTCTGGGGATAAGATGCGACTAGCCGAGGAATGACATCAACTAAAATCAATCTCTTCATCAAGAGATTTTGGCTGGGGAAACATGAGTTCCATCTTCTCGGAAATTTGCCCCAAAAATACCAACATGCCCCAGTCTGAACACTTCGTCTTGAAAGGAAAAGCTAGCCATGGTGCTACCTCACAATACCTTGCCCCTGAACCGGCACCAACTTCCTGATAAAGACTCTTCGATTTCTGTACCCTGACGGTTAGATATGAACTGTTCCTGCACGTCAAACCCAAAAGGATGTCCCAACAAAATCTTTTGTTCTTAGGGTGATCTGCCCCGGTCTTGCAATAATCTTTTGCCCCTGATTGGTCGATTCGTGCAGCAATGCCCCTAGCTGTGAGAGATCTGCCAAATCTCGACCTAATTGCCCCAGATTAACTGATTCTTGGATGGCTGACTCCCACTGGGGATTAACTGATATATCCTGCCCCGTCTCACGAAACATTCAGACACTCTGCATTCTATCCTGATCAGACTTCCCACTGTAGGAAACTTTCCTCCTGCATGCACTTACTCGCAAGTAAAAATAGTTGTTCTGCATAAAAGATATATTAAATGCAATGCATATGACAGTTCCAAAATCCAAGTCTGTTCACTGGAAAAAAAATTTGTGACATATTAATGCTGATAAGAGGAACCCTTTTAGGAATCAGTTTCGGTGCGATCTTTACCGAAGTATGCTCTCGAACTAAATCTGTTTCAATTAGGACTTTTTCGGGTTGTAACGTGGTCAGGTTCACGGTTAACAAGGAAAGATATAGGCTCAAAATTTATTTCAACCCACCCATTCTTCGTGATGTTCTCCGATCCTGTGTTCAACTAATTTGACTTCAGCGTTCACCTATTTAAAGGTGGAGTGATAGTTCAAGAAATCATCCTTTTTCGAAGTGACATTCACCCCCTTTTCGTCTTTGTTTGGGCACCGGTAGCCATACGATTTCGTTCTTTTCGAGGATTTTTCTTTTCGTTTTTCGTGTTCCCCTAACTTTTTCCTGGACTAACCCCTTTGAGTTTCTTCGATTTTGAAGTCCAGCGGGGTACCCTAATTTTTGCCTAAGTCGCTTGCTTTCAAGATTCGACTTAGAGGGCTTTTCGATTCTTTTCTTTTTCTTTTTTTTGAACAAATCGTATGGCATCGGCTCGTATGACTTGTTAAAGAGATTGTGACTGTTTCACTCTTGATCGGCCAGGTTTAACCATCATGGTTTTTTTTAGGTACGACCTATAACGGCGTGATTGATCCTCGAACAGACACTCGTTTTGTTATTTGAACGCCTGGTCAAATTAACTGACACCTACCCTGCCCCGGGTTAAGATTGAGGGTTTTTCATTTTCAGAAAGAAACTCCTACTACTAGGCTCAAAGGGGTTAACAAGGGATTATCTTCCTTATATCTCTGGTGTTTGTAGATTTGAAACAATGCTTGTATATCGTCAACAGGTTTTTTTATTCAAGAGCATACAATCGGAAGTTTTTCCGTCATCGGTTTCGTCATCCTCCCCGGATTCTACTTAACAAGCGTTTGAAATAAATGAAAACACCAAGAGTGAACATGAATGGATTAATTCAAAACATGCATATTTATTTCATTTATCAATATCAGTTGAAAAAACAACAAGTTTTACAAACGAAATTTGCAATTGGACAGAAAGGCATCTACAAATGCAAAGACATGAACAAGATAACATGAAAAATGACAGTGTCTCAGAACCGGACTTCTTGCATCCTGACTTATTGGCGAGTCAACCATCCTCAGAAACAGTTGTTAGAGGTAGCCTGCTGCTGTCTTGACCTGCTTTCCCCGGCCCGACCAAATTTAGGAACCTTTTTCATCAACCCGACCTTTGCTTGTCCGTGGCCCTGCACCACATTGGGGACCCTATCAGCAAAGCTGATAGCCTTGCTGTCGATCAAATCTTGGACATTATGCTTGAAAGCGTGGCAACCCTCAATATCATGTCCGAGTGCCCCGGAATGAAACTCACAATGCTTACTGGCGTCGAAACCAAATGGAGGTGCGCCCGTTGGTGGGGCCAACATTCTCTTTTCAACAAGGTGCAACCCTAACAAGGTCTGAAAGAGTTCGGCATACGTTGATGGAGGTGCCTCAAATACCCTCCTTGACTTCCCCTCCTGAAATCTTTGCTGAGCCAGATGCTGGCGTTTCATGCGCTGCTGGTTTTGATCAACCCGTCCCTCAGGTTCATGCACTGTCATCCTCAAATTCAGCCCAGACATTGGCAACTGATGTGGACCTGGGGATTCAGTTTCCAATGATTCCAGGATATGCCTCGATTCTTTTGCGACTTCCGGTGGGGAGATAGGGATATCGGTCCCTGAGACCTTTATACCGCCCGACACAAATTCAATTGCCTTCTCATCCAGCAAATCCAGAATCTTCTGCTTAAACGACTTGCAGTCCGCAATGTTATGCCCTGGTGCACCGGCGTGGAAGACACAGGGCAAGGATGTCGTTGAATGCGACCCAACATCCGTCTTTGGCGCACTGCTGAGCCTTTCCCACTAAAAACTGCAAGGAGAAACCAGGAACCTTGTTCCAACTAGACAACACCAACTCGGAGGCATCCAGATGAAGTGAAAGAGCTAAACCAGCCAGGTCAGGCTCAGCATCCATATGAACAAAAGGCATCTGCCTCTTGATAGGCACACCTAGTAAATCAGCATATTCTTCCAGCGTGGGTGCGAGAACAAAATCCTAGAAAGTGAAACATCTCAGCGGAGGATCGTAGAACTGAAGCAGAGCGTGCAACCCATTCAACTCGAACGCAGAAGGTTTACGAACCAAACTGAGCAATTTGCCGTAAGATTTTCTGAACTCATCCCTCACAGAATCATCTGCTAAAGCTATCAAACGAGTCAGCTTAACCACATCAGGGGCAGGGAACTTGTAAGCCACGGTCTTCCTCAGAGAACCCATAACAATACAATAGGAGGCAAGAAATCCTGGATCGGGGAAAACGGTACCTGCAACACAGACACACGTTAATGAAATGCAAATGAATATGCAAAATAATGTGAAATGCAATCATGCAGCAGGAGATCAGGGCAACTGTGCTGTGGAGATTCTGTATCAACAAAACCATAATCCTGCTCTATCAAGAACAACCACTGCATCTGATAAGAAGAAAACCCTGATATCGGACCACAAATCTGCTCTGTCAAGAACAACCATCTGATAGGGCCATATACATAGGATCATAATTCTGCTCTGTCAAGAACAAACGTCCGATAATAAGGACCTCTGATACAGGACCACAAAAACTGCTCTGTCAAGAACAGACATCTGATAATAAAACTCTGTTCTATCAAGAACAAACATACATCTGCTGACGAGATCTTCAGACCCCAATCATAAATCTGCTCTGTCAAGAACAAATACACCTCTGATGATAAGATCCTCTGATCAAAACCTGCTCTATCAAGAACAAATACACATCTGATGATAAGATCCTCTGATCCCAATCTGCTCTATCAAGAACAAATACACATCTGATGATAAGATCCTCTGATCCCAATCAAAAACCTGCTTTGTCAAGAACAATCATATATCTGTAGATGAGAACCTCAGATCCCAACAAAACTGATCCACTATCAAGAAAACCAGGTGGTCTGAAGGTCGAAGTTTCCTGCAATAAACCCAACCCTGTTCACAGGTATGGACCTAAACTGACTCAAGTTCGGCATCCTATGCGTTCATCAGCGTCACAGACATTCAAGAGGGGTGATACGATACCCAGAAGGTGTGGCATCACCAGCTCATGAAGCGGCCTCACTCGGCTGAATCACAAATGATCGGTCCCCAGAGTCGACAATCCTCCAAACCACCAACCGTCTCAACCCAAAGGGTTGAAAGAGAAGCCAACCGGGAGAACCTCGTCTGAGCGTGGATTTCATGAGACACTATTGCCTGCAAAGCAAGTACACGCCCACTAATTTCCACAACTAATGCTATGTTCACTCAAGCCTGGGTCTGGCTTCTCACTCATCAGAATGCCCCTCCCACAACAGCACAGATAATCATATCATACTGAAAACAAAATGCGGGAAATAAAATGCGATAAATAAACACAACCCAACAAGTAATCATACAAGCGCTAGGATTGACTCTCGCATAGGGAACCGGAGAACCAGAGATTCTGGGTTCGATCCCCAGCAGAGTCGCCAGCTGTCGCTTTCGCGAAAATAAGGTGCCGGCACAATAGAAGAGTCGCCACCTTTCGTTATTTATCCCTCGGAGCGGGAAAGGAAACGATCGGAAAAACCTAACGAAAAAGGGTAAGACAAGGTCGTCGCAACCGTTGTCTGGGTTCGGGAGTCGGTTACGCAAGGGGAAGGTATTAGCACCCCTCACGTCCGTCGTACTCGACGGGATCCACGCTTGTTGTGTTTACTGGACAAGTTGGTTTATCTATCTACCTATCAAGGCTAGCTTAAACAGGAAAGAAACTGACTCGGCAAAGCGTCACACTTTATGCCTACGTATTCTCATCAGAGAACGAGAAATCAGAGTCAACGTAGTTCGACCTACGACGGGATATGGGGATGGTAGCTCGCAAATACATCAGTATTGTGCCTACATACTCTCAACAGGTATGAGAGATCAGAGCTTACGTAGTTCGGGACACTACGCATTATGGGGATTCAGATTCATCTGTTTTATCGAGTAGGTTTAAACAACCGTTCCAGCAGTTAGGGACAAAGCCTGTTTGCATCGGCGCTGAAGTTTAAAGACACTCTTTTCTTCAGAAAAGCTTTCCTTTGAATTATGGGCCCGCGGGGCAAAAAGGTTTGAAGTTTGTTTTCTGTCTTTTACGGAAGAAGTGTTTTTTATTGTGTTTGCAATTTCAATCGCACTAAAGACTATGACCTGAGAGTGAATGCGTCGCATGTCACCCAAAGGGTGCCATACTAAACATCCAGACTATGGAAAAGAACCTCTCCCACAATCCTTTCTCAGATAGCTTAAGGCTCGTGACGTACGAAAGAAATCATTCATGATTACTGTATCTTAAGCTGTTTTGAGATGAGAAGAGAACAAGCTCAACTACGGGGATTCTATCAATTCCTACTGTTGTCATGCCAAGGATTCATCCTATGGTTGAGGTTTGAACAGGGAACTCCTAGAAGCTATCATGCATAGGTTTCAACCTAAATTTCTATCATCACTTCCATATCAAAGGAAATGAGAGTCCTAAGGGATCATGTCAATGATACACCGAAACAGATAAAGCATCAGCTTAAACAGTAAATAGTAATACAGTAAAATGCATGCAATTCAAGTGAGGGAGGAAATGTGTGTGGGGCATCAGCCTCCACAAGCTCATCTCAACCTCAAGCCAGAATGAATAACAGTAATCATACTGAAAGATAAAACATGCTATCAAGCAAAATACAGTAAACTGCAATCATACAGAAGAAATAAAGTCATGCTATCAAGCAAAACAAACCACATGGGCAAGGGAGCAGGGCTCTACCGAATACCCGCAAACAAAGCCATACAGTAACAATACAAGCAGAGGGAGCAACTCAACCTCTAGTGCAATCATGCTCCTAGCTTACGTCAGTCTAGATATGAACTTATTCTAATGCATCAAGCAAGTCAAACAAGGCACATCAATACAGAAAAGAAAAAGACAAGAAAGTAGATCAACTCCTCTCTCAACTCCAAGCTTCAGCTCTTCTAACAGCAACTCAGTCTTCAGACTTCCATCACTCTTGACAAATATCAATTTGCTTCTCCAGGTTTCCACCCTTCCACATAAGTTTCAACTTATTCTCTCTTCTCCAAGCTTCAGCTCCTTAATCAGTTCCACCTTCAAGCTTCACCCTTAACCACAAGTATCAACTTGATTCCTTCAGGATCTCCAAGCTTCAAAGTAAGTATCAACTTCCTTTGTTCTTCAAGCTTAAGCTCTTCAGTCAATCTCAATTGAATCCTATTTATAAGTATCAACTTAGTCTTCAAGCTCTTAAGCTCTCTTTGCTTTACCAGTCTCAACTTGGTCTTCTCTTCCTGCAAGCTTCAGCTTCTCAAGGTAGCCTTCATTTACTTAGAAGTGTCAACTTCATCCTTCAATCTTTAAGCCTCAGCCCTTCATTCAGTCTTTACTGGATCTTCATTGGGTCTTCAAGTATCAACTTGCTCTTGTTGCTCTTCAAGCTTCAGCTGAAATGGCAATGCTCAAGGAATCATCCTCTTCCACATTCTTCAATGAAGTCTTCATCTTCAAGCCCAACATCTCTCAAGATACTCAAACCAGAGGAAATCACTTAACTGGATAAGCTGGGATATTAAACTGCTTATTGACCACCAAAGGTGACCTATAAGGGTTTAACATCAGGAGAATGGTTCCCTCAAAAGTTCTACTTCCTAGGTACCATCACTTATCCCTCCTAAGGAGGGAGGTGTATACCATGGAAGGACTTTGAATCATGGGGAAGAATGGAGGTGAAAGATACCATCCATGTTTAAGAAAGAAGTTAACTAGGTCTAAGCTCTTCTTAATCCCTAACCCTAAAACAACAATAAAACAAACAAGATCAAGCTCTCAGGCTCCTTCTTCAACTCTCAAGTCTTCTACTATGCTCCTCAAAGCAAAACCAAGCTCACCAAGCCCACAAAGCAAAGCAAACAAAAATACAAGCCCACAAGGGCAACACAAACAACAATCAACTACAAAAATCATTTAAAAATAGTATACTATTATATTAAAATCTAATATAATTTCTAAGGGATCCTATATACCTACCCTTAATACCCTTATATGTCCCAATGTTTATCTTAACCTAGAAACCCAAAATTCTAGTGTTATTGTGGACCTATGTTAAGGATTGACCTAATTCTTATACAACCTAATGTCATCTAACCAAAACTAATCAAAAATTAATCACAAAATTATGGAATAAATCCAGAGGGGAGCTAAAGTCCTAATCTAACTATCCTAAAAAGAATAGCTTAAAAATATGAAGGAAACTAGCTAAACAAAATTCTACAAATCTATGCCTCAACATAAAAGAATTAAAATGCTATTAAAAGAAAAAATACACAAAAAATATTAAAATGCATGAAATGCAAATATTTTGATTTCATAATTTTCTAGACATGAACATGAAATGGGAGAAAAAAATCCCCATGCAAAAATCATCATTTTTCTATTTATTATGATTTTTCAAAGATGAACGAAAAATGGAGAAAAAGAAATTAAAATATGAGAACATTGGTGCAGATAGCAACTATATGCAGTACAAATTCCAGATGGGCTTAAAATGGGGGTGGAGATATCAATGCGCGCCAGGCCCAGTTTCCATCAGAAAATCAATTAAAAATCACAAAGAAAAAGAAAAATGAACGGTGCAGTTAGTAACAAAAATCAGTTAAAAATCTCAATGGGCCATGACTTGGGATGTGAATATCAATTACCAACTAAAGCCCAATACCCCAAGTTTAATGAAACGCTTCGTTTTGGTGATGTCTTCAGACTTCTCTTCACACGCGATATGGAATCTCAGCCACACGATCCCCACTCAGTCAAAGGTCTACGCATGATCAAACGACCATGGCATTGTCTTCTTCATTTGAATAGGGCTTGGAGGGAAGAACAGCCATGGAAGCTCAGAGCTTCAAGCTCATCCTCTCCAATTCGAACCTCATCAATTCTCCATGAAAAACTGAAATTCAAAACCCTAATCTGTCCAGAATTTCACCCTGAATCTAACCATGATATCAGATCCATTGAAACTTCCTCAAACCTAAAACACGAATCAAACCTCCAAATATGCTCAGAAATCAAAGTTCACCATTCTTGAAATTGACTACCTCAGAATGATCACCACTTCACCCTGGTTAATTCTTGATATCAAATTCATGCTATAACTCGCTATATCTCATGTTCTTGGTCAAAACAAAAATGGTGTCACCAACTGAAACCTCACCAATTGATCTCAAACTTCCCAGAATCCAACACCTAATTGTCTCTAACCGTTCTAACCTAACAATTCTACCTAATTATGCTTAAATCATGGTGTAGAAGAAAGTTTACTAATCTGTCAAATCTTGAACACCATATAGGGTAATCCTCCACTTCAAGCTCTCAAACTCTTTAGAATCAATCCTTGAATGATGATAAAGCTTCTGTTTGCAAAAGATTTGACCAAGAAAGCCTGAATCTCCAAACCCGATGGTGACTTGCAACCTTCAAAATCCAAAAGCTATCTCCTCAATTCTCCATGGTCTTGCCTTCAATTTGGTATGCACAGCTTCAGTGTGATCAATGGAATGTGTTTGGATTGAAAGAAGAAATGGAAATGAATCAGAATGTGGAAATTGATTTCAACTTGCAATGGAAGCAATTGAAATGGCTATCTCACTCTTCTCTCAAATCTCTCACCAACCTTACATCTGAGCAAGTTCTATACACTATATAGAATGCATTGGACCTCTCTAGAACCATCTGGAATCATCCAATGAGAAATTGGAATTCTCATGTCATGAGTTTATGATTTCATCTCATCTCATGCATCATCTCATGCCATGCCCCTTGCAGCAACTTATCCTGACCTAAAATTCTCCTTAGGTGAGATATGGGATGTGTTAAGACACTTTACTAGCTTGTGCATTGAGTTCTCTTGTGTTTTGCATTTGTACCTTATTATGCAAGCAAGCATTTTCCAAAGCAAGTCCATGATCTAGGCCTCAATTCAAAAAAGTGGCTGAACCATTGTTTTTAGAATGTCTTTTAGAGTCAACATGACCTATTATATGCCATGGTTTGTATGTGTAGCTTGGAAATTTCAATTTCCAACTTGGACTTATTTAACTTATGCCTCCATTTTAGGTCATTTTTACCATTTTTTGCTACAAGCCTTTTCAACATCTCATGACCTCCCTACTAGCCTTAAAACATCATTTTAAGCAAGTTTGATGTTGAAGATTTTTCCATTTGAGCCTTGGAAATAGGAGTTATGGCCTTATGCTTGAAATGACCTATAATCTCCAAATGACCAAAATGCCCTTGACTTGTCAAAGCCATAACTTGAGTTCTACAAATCATATCAAGGACTTCTAGTACTCTCTAGAAAGCTAAGAATATGAGGAACAACATTCATGTTCACCAAAAGTTCATAGGAATCATCCTTCTTGGGCAAAAGTTGGATGCAAGTTGGGTGACTTTCAAGGCCCCAGATTCACATACCTCAGATGACCTGTAACTTGTCAAAGTCATAACTTGAGCTCTACAAATCCTATCAAGGATTTCTAGTACTCAAATTAAAGCTAAGAACAAGCTCTACAAAATCATGTTGGGGGTAAGATGATATGAAAATCACATCTTGAGCTAAACTGCCTTGAAGATAGAGATCAAACTAGGGGATTTTACACTGTCAAGCCTTAGAAACCCTAGCTTGAAACTTCTTAAACTCATCAATCATGATGAGTTGATCTTGGAATCATCCTTATAGCATCTCAATGCATCAATCCATGATCACATGGCTCTTGGATTAGGTCTCAACCCTCTCCAAATCATCAGTTAACCTAGGGTTGACCCAGTCAAACCCTAATTACACCACTCATGGCTGAGTCTTCTTAAACTTGTACAATGACCTCTCTAGGCCTCATGATGGCTTTCCAGACATCTCATAAGCTCTCTCAAAGCTTCAAGTCCATCCTCATAGCCTCAGAATCATCTGAGGAGCTCCCACAACTCTCAAGTTATGAGGCACACAACCTTGGTTTCAACCAATCTTTCTGAGGATCTCTTAACTTCTCTGACAAAGATATCAATCCTTGAGCACTTGAATAACCTTCTTGGCTAGCTTCAAAGTCTTGTATAGCTCTTGATTGGTAATCATACCTCTTGATATACTGCACATATATCAATGAAATACAGATGATAATGCTAGTGAACACAAGCTAGGTAAATAAATGTTGGGCAAATTTTGGGGTGCAACAGATACCCAACAAAACTGACCGGAGCCTGAACGCTCAACGAAAAACCGGAGTCTGGATACATAACAAAACTGACCGGAGCCTGAACGCTCAATGTAATAACCGAAGTCTGAATACCCAACGAAACTGACCGAAGCCTGAACGCTCAACGTCATAACCGGAGTCTGGGTACCCAACGAAACTGACCGGAGCCTGAACGCTCAACGTAATAACCGGAGTCTGGATACCCAAAGAAACTGACTGGAGCCTGAACGCTCAATGTAATAACCGAAGTCTGGATACCCAACGAAACTGACCGGAGCCTGAATGTTCAACGTAATAACCGGAGTCTGGAAACCCAACGAAACTGACCGGAGCCTGAATGCTCAACGTAATAACCGGAGTCTGGATACCCAAAGAAACTGACTGGAGCCTGAACGCTCAATGTAATAACCGAAGTCTGGATACCCAACAAAACTGACCGGAGCCTGAACGTTCAACGTAATAACCGGAGTCTGGATACCCAACAAAACTGCCCAGAGCCTGAACGCTCAACGTAATAACTGGAGTCTGGATTCCCAACGAAACTTACCGGAGCCTGAACCCTCAACATAATAATCAGAGTTTGGATATCCAAGAAAACTGACCGGAGCCTGAACGCTCAACGTAAAAACCGGAGTCTGGATACCCAACGAAACTGACCGGAGCCTGAACGCTCAACGTAATAACCGGAGTCTGGATACCCAACGAAATTGACCGGAGCCTGAACTCTCAACGTAATAACCGGAGTCTGAATACCCAACGAAATTGAATGGAGCCTGAACGCTCAACGTAATAACCGGAATCTGGATACTCAACGAAACTGACCGGAGCCTGAACGCTCAACGTAATAACCGGAGTCTGGATACTCAACGAAACTAACTGGAGCCTGAACGATCAACGTAATAACCGGAGTCTGGATACACAACGAAATTGACCGGAGCCTGATTGCTAAACGTAATAACCGGAGTCTGGATACACAACGAAACTGACCGGATCCTGAACGCTCAACGTAATAACCAGAGTCTGGATAACCAACGAAACTGACCGGAGCCTGAACGCTCAACGTAATAACCGGAGTCTGGATACCTAACGAAACTGACCGGAGCCTGCTATCTCAACGTAATAACCGGAGTCTGGATACCTAAAGAAATTGACCGGAGCCTGAACGCTAAACGTAAAAACCGGAGTCTGAATACCAACAAAACTGACCGGGGCCTGAACGTTCAACGTAATAAACGGAGTCTGGATACCCAACAAAACTGTCCGGAGCCTAAACGCTCAATGTAATAACCGAAGTCTGGATACCAAACGAAACCGACCGGGGCCTGAACGCTCAACGTAATAACCGGAGTCTGGATACCCAACGAAACTGACTGAAGCCTAAACGATCAACGTAATAACTGGAGTATGGATACACAACGAAATTGACCGAAGCCTGAACGCTAAACGAAATAACCGGAGTCTGGATACCCAAAGAAACTGACCGGAGCCTGAACGCTCAACGTAATAACCGGAGTCTGGATACCCAAAGAAACTGACCGGAGCCTGAACGCTCAACGTAATAACAGGAGTCTGGATACCCAACGAAACTGACCGGAGCCTGAACGCTCAATGTAATAACCGGAGTCTGGATACCCAACGAAACTGACCGGAGCCTGAACGCTCAACATAAAAACCGGAGTCTGGATACCCAACAAAACTGACCGGAGCCTGAACGCTCAACAAAAAACCGGAGTCTGGATACACAACGAAACTGACCGGAGCCTGAACGCTCAATGTAATAACCGAAGTCTAGATACCCAACGAAACTGACCGGAGACTAAACGCTCAACGTAATAACCGGGGTCAAGATATCCAAAGAAACTGACCGGAGCCTGAACGCTCAACGTAAAAACCGGAGTCTGGATACCCAACGAAACTGACCGGAGCCTGAACGCTCAACGTAAAAACCGGAGTCTGGATACCCAACGAAACTGACCGGAGCCTAAACGCTCAACGTAGTAACCGGAGTCTGGATACACAACGAAACTAACCGGTGCCTGAACGCTCAACGTAATAACGTGAGTCTGGATACCCAACGAAACTGATCAGAGCCTGAACGCTCAATGTAATAACCTGAGTCTGGATACCCAACGAAACTGACCGGAGCCTGAACGCTCAACATAATAACCAGAGTCTGGATACCCAACCAAACTGACCGGAACCTGAACGCTCAACGTAAAAACCGGAGTCTGGATACCCAACGAAACTGACCGGAGCCTGAACGCTCAACGAAATAACCAGAGTCTGGATACCCAACGAAACTGACCGGAGCCTAAACGCTCAACGTAATAACCGGAGTCTGGATACACAACGAAACTGACCGGTGCCTGAACACTCAACGTAATAACCTGAGTCTGGATACCCAACAAAACTGATCAGAGCCTGAACGCTCAATGTAATAACCTGAGTCTGGATACCCAACGAAACTGACCGGAGCCTGAATGCTCAACGTAATAACCGGTGTCTGGATACCCAACAAAACTGACCAGAACCTGAACGCTCAACGTAAAAACTGGAGTCTAGATACCCAACGAAACTGACCGGAGCCTGAACGCTCAACGTAATAATCGGAGTCTGGATACCGAAAGAAACTGACCGGAGCCTGAACGATTAACGTAATAACCGGAGTCTGGATACCCAACGAAGCTGACCGGAGCCTGAACGCTCAACGTAATAACGGAGTCTGGATACCCAATGAAACTGACCGGAGCCTGAAAGTTCAACATAAAAACCGGAGTCTGGATACCCAACAAAACTGACCGGAGCCTGAACGCTCAACGAAAAACCGGAGTCTGGATACACAATGAAACTGACCGGAGCCTGAACGCTCAACGTAATAATCGAAGTCTGGATACCAAAAGAAACTGACCGGAGCCTGAATGCCCAACTTAATAACCGGAGTCTGGATACCCAACGAAACTGACCGGAGCCTGAACGCTCAACGTAATAACCGGAGTCTGGATATCCAAAGAAACTGATCGGAGCCTGAACACTCAACGTAAAAACCGGAGTCTGGATACCCAACGAAACTGACCGGAGCCTGAACGCTCAACGTAAAAACCGGAGTCTGGATACACAACGAAACTGACCGGAGCCTGAACGCTCAACGTAATAACCGGAGTCTGGATACACAACGAAATTGACCGGTGCCTGAACGCTCAACGTAATAACCTGAGTCTGGATACCCAACGAAACTGATCAGAGCCTGAACGCTCAACGTAATAACCTGAGTCTGGATACCCAACGAAACTGATTGGAGCCTGAACGCTCAACGTAATAACCGGAGTCTGGATACCCAACAATACTGACCGGAACCTGAACGCTCAACGTAAAAACCGGAGTGTGGATACCCAACGAAACTGACCGGAGTCTGGATACACAACCAAACTGGCCGGAGCCTGAACGCTCAATGTTATAACCGGAGGCTGGATAGCCAACAAAACTGAACGGAGCCTGAACGCTCAACGTAATAACCGGAGTCTGGATACACAACGAAACTGACCGGAGCCTGAACGCTCAATGTAATAACCGAAGTCTAGATACCCAACGAAACTGACCGGAGACTAAACGCTCAACGTAATAACCGGGGTCAAGATATCCAAAGAAACTGACCGGAGCCTGAACGCTCAACGTAAAAACCGGAGTCTGGATACCCAACGAAACTGACCGGAGCCTGAACGCTCAACGTAAAAACCGGAGTCTGGATACCCAACGAAACTGACCGGAGCCTAAACGCTCAACGTAATAACCGGAGTCTGGATACACAACGAAACTAACCGGTGCCTGAATGCTCAACGTAATAACCTGAGTCTGGATACCCAACGAAACTGATCAGAGCCTGAACGCTCAATGTAATAACCTGAGTCTGGATACCCAACGAAACTGACCGGAGCCTGAAAGTTCAACATAAAAACCGGAGTCTGGATACCCAACAAAACTGACCGGAGCCTGAACGCTCAACGAAAAACCGGAGTCTGGATACACAATGAAACTGACCGGAGCCTGAACGCTCAACGTAATAATCGAAGTCTGGATACCAAACGAAACTGACCGGAGCCTGAATGCTCAACTTAATAACCGGAGTCTGGATACCCAACGAAACTGACCGGAGCCTGAACGCTCAACGTAATAACCGGAGTCTGGATATCCAAAGAAACTGATCGGAGCCTGTACACTCAACGTAAAAACCGGAGTCTGGATACCCAACGAAACTGACCGGAGCCTGAACGCTCAACGTAAAAACCGGAGTCTGGATACACAACGAAACTGACCGGAGCCTGAACGCTCAACGTAATAACCGGAGTCTGGATACACAACGAAATTGACCGGTGCCTGAACGCTCAACGTAATAACCTGAGTCTGGATACCCAACGAAACTGATCAGAGCCTGAACGCTCAACGTAATAACCTGAGTCTGGATACCCAACGAAACTGATTGGAGCCTGAACGCTCAACGTAATAACCGGAGTCTGGATACCCAACAAAACTGACCGGAACCTGAACGCTCAACGTAAAAACCGGAGTGTGGATACCCAACGAAACTGATTGGAGCCTGAACGCTCAACGTAATAACCGGAGTCTGGATACCCAACAAAACTGACCGGAACCTGAACGCTCAACGTAATAACCGGAGTCTGGATACACAACGAAACTGACCGGAGCCTGAACGCTCAATGTAATAACCGAAGTCTAGATACCCAACGAAACTGACCGGAGACTAAACGCTCAACGTAATAACCGGGGTCAAGATATCCAAAGAAACTGACCGGAGCCTGAACGCTCAACGTAAAAACCGGAGTCTGGATACCCAACGAAACTGACCGGAGCATGAATGCTCAACGTAAAAACCGGAGTCTGGATACCCAACGAAACTGACCGGAGCCTAAACGCTCAACGTAATAACCGGAGTCTGGATACACAACGAAACTAACCGGTGCCTGAATGCTCAACGTAATAACCTGAGTCTGGATACCCAACGAAACTGATCAGAGCCTGAACGCTCAATGTAATAACCTGAGTCTGGATACCCAACGAAACTGACCGGAGCCTGAACGCTCAACGTAATAACCAGAGTCTGGATACCCAACCAAACTGACCGGAACCTGAACGCTCAACGTAAAAACCGGAGTCTGGATACCCAACGAAACTGACCGGAGCCTGAACGCTCAACGAAATAACCAGAGTCTGGATACCCAACGAAACTGACCGGAGCCTAAACGCTCAACGTAATAACCGGAGTATGGATACACAACGAAACTGACCGGTGCCTGAACACTCAACGTAATAACCTGAGTCTGGATACCCAACGAAACTGATCAGAGCCTGAACGCTCAATGTAATAACCTGAGTCTGGATACCCAACGAAACTGACCGGAGCCTGAATGCTCAACGTAATAACCGGAGTCTGGATACCCAACAAAACTGACCAGAACCTGAACGCTCAACGTAAAAACTGGAGTCTAGATACCCAACGAAACTGACCGGAGCCTGAACGCTCAACGTAATAATCGGAGTCTGGATACCGAAAGAAACTGACCGGAGCCTGAACGATTAACGTAATAACCGGAGTCTGGATACCCAACGAAGCTGACCGGAGCCTGAACGCTCAACGTAATAACCGGAGTCTGGATACCCAATGAAACTGACCGGAGCCTGAAAGTTCAACATAAAAACCGGAGTCTGGATACCCAACAAAACTGACCGGAGCCTGAACGCTCAACGAAAAACCGGAGTCTGGATACACAATGAAACTGACCGGAGCCTGAACGCTCAACGTAATAATCGAAGTCTGGATACCAAACGAAACTGACCGGAGCCTGAATGCTCAACTTAATAACCGGAGTCTGGATACCCAACGAAACTGACCGGAGCCTGAACGCTCAACGTAATAACCGGAGTCTGGATATCTAAAGAAACTAATCGGAGCCTGAACACTCAACGTAAAAACCGGAGTCTGGATACCCAACGAAACTGACCGGAGCCTGAACGCTCAACGTAAAAACCGGAGTCTGGATACACAACGAAACTGACCGGAGCCTGAACGCTCAACGTAATAACCGGAGTCTGGATACACAAAGAAATTGACCGGTGCCTGAACGCTCAACGTAATAACCTGAGTCTGGATACCCAACGAAACTGATTGGAGCCTGAACGCTCAACGTAATAACCGGAGTCTGGATACCCAACAAAACTGACCGGAACCTGAACGCTCAACATAAAAACCGGAGTCTGGATACCCAACGAAACTGACCGGAGTCTGGATACACAACCAAACTGGCCGCAGCCTAAACGCTCAACGTAATAACCGGAGTCTGGATACACAACGAAACTGAACGGAGCCTGAACGCTCAACGTAATAACCGGAGTCTGGATACTCAACGAAACTGACCGGAGCCTGAACGCTCAACGTAATAACCGGAGTCTGGATACCAAACAAAACTGACCGGAGCCTGCTATCTCAACGTTATAACCGGAGTCTGGATACCAAACAAAACTGACCGGAGCCTGCTATCTCAACGTTATAACCGGAGTCTGGATATCCAACAAAACTGACCAGAGCCTAAACGCTCAACGTTATAACCGGAGTCTGGATACCCAACAAAACTGATCGGAGCCTTAACGTTCAACGTAATAAACGGAGTCTGGATACCCAAAAAAACTGATCGGAGCCTTAACGTTCAACGTAATAAACGGAGTCTGGATACCCAAAGAAACTGACCGGAGCCTGAACGCTCAACGTAATAACCGAAGTCTGGATACCCAACGAAACTGATCGGAGCCTAAACGCTCAACGTAATAACCAGAGTCTGGATACCCAACGAAATTGACCGGAGCCTGCTATCTCAATGTAATAACCAGAGTCTGGATATCCAACAAAACTGACCGGAGCCTGAATGCTTAACGTAAAAACCGGAGTCTGGATACCCAACAAAACTGACCGGAGCCTGAACGTTCAACGTTATAAACGGAGTCTGGATACCCAACGAAACTGACCGGAGCCTGAACACTCAATGTAATAACCGAAGTCTGGATACTAAACGAAACGGACCGGAGCCTGAACGCTCAACGTAATAACCGGAGTCTGGATACCTAACAAAACTGACTGGAGCCTGAACGATCAACGTAATAACCGGAGTCTGGATACACAACGAAATTGACCGGAGCCTGAACGCTCAATGAAATAACCGGAGTCTGGATACCCAAAGAAACTGACTGGAGCCTGAACGATCAACGTAATAACCGGAGTGTGGATACACAACGAAATTGACCGGAGCCTGAACGCTCAACGAAATAACCGGAGTCTGGATACCCAAAGAAACTGACCGGAGCCTGAACGCTCAACGTAATAACCGGAGTCTGGATACCCAAAGAAACTGACCGGAGCCTGAACGCTCAACGTAATAACCGGAGTCTGGATACCCAACGAAACTGACCGGAGCCTGAACGCTCAACGTAATAACCGGAGTCTGGATACCCAACGAAACTGACCGGAGCCTGAACGCTCAACGTAATAACTGGAGTCTGGATACCCAACGAAACTGACCGGAGCCTGAACGCTCAACATAAAAACCGGAGTCTGGATACCCAACAAAACTGACCGGAGCCTGAACGCTCAACGAAAAACCGGAGTCTGGATACACAACGAAACTGACCGGAGCCTGAACGCTCAATGTAATAACCGAAGTCTGGATACCCAACGAAACTGATCGGAGACTAAACGCTCAACGTAATAACCGGAGTCTAGATATCCAAAGAAACTGACCGGAGCCTGAACGCTCAACGTAAAAACCGGAATCTGGATACCCAACGAAACTGACCGGAGCCTGAACGCTCAACGTAAAAACCGATGTCTGGATACCCAACGAAACTGACCGGAGCCTAAACGCTCAACGTAATAACCGGAGTCTGGATACACAACGAAACTAACCGGTGCCTGAACGCTCAACGTAATAACCTGAGTCTGGATACCCAACGAAACTGATAAGAGCCTGAACGCTCAACGTAATAACCTGAGTCTGGATACCCAACGAAACTGACCGGAGCCTGAACGCTCAACGTAATAACCGGAGTCTGGATACCCAACCAAACTGACCGGAACCTTAACGCTCAACGTAAAAACCGGAGTCTGGATACCCAACAAAACTGACCGGAGCCTGAACGCTCAACGTAATAACCAGAGTCTGGATACCCATCGAAACTGACCGCAGCCTAAACGCTCAACGTAATAACCGGAGTCTGGATACACAACGAAACTGACAGGTTCCTGAACGCTCAACGTAATAACCTGAGTCTGGATACCCAACGAAACTGATCAGAACCTGAACGCTCAATGTAATAACCTGAGTCTGGATACCCAACGAAACTGACCGGAGCCTGAACGCTCAACGTAATAACCGAAGTCTGGATACCCAACAAAACTGAGCGGAACCTGAACACTCAACGTAAAAACCGGAGTCTGGATACCCAACGAAACTGACCGGAGCCTGAACGCTCAACATAATAATCGGAGTCTGGATACCCAACAAAACTGACCGGAGCCTGAACGATTAACGTAATAACCGGAGTCTGGATACCCAACGAAGCTGACCGGAGCCTGAACGCTCAACGTAATAACCGGAGTCTAGATACCCAATGAAACTGACCGGAGCCTGAAAGTTCAACATAAAAACCGGAGTCTGGATACCCAACAAAACTGACCGGAGCCTGAACGCTCAATGAAAAACCGGAGTCTGGATACCCAACCAAACTGACCGGAACCTGAATGCTCAACGTAAAAACCGGAGTCTGGATACCAAACGAAACTGACCGGAGCCTGAACGCTCAACTTAATAACCAGAGTCTGGATACCCAACGAAACTGACCGCAGCCTAAACGCTCAACGTAATAACCGGAGTCTGGATACACAACGAAACTGACCGGTTCCTGAACGCTCAACGTAATAACCTGTGTCTGGATACCCAACGAAACTGACCGGAGCCTGAACGCTCAATGTAATAACCTGAGTCTGGATACCCAACGAAACTGACCGGAGCCTGAACGCTCAACGTAATAACCGGAGTCTGGATACACAACGAAATTGACCGGTGCCTGAACGCTCAACGTAATAACCTGAGTCTGGATACCCAACGAAACTGATTAGAGCCTGAACGCTCAACGTAATAACCTGAGTCTGGATACCCAACGAAACTGATTGGAGCCTGAATGCTCAACGTAATAACCGGAGTCTGGATACCCAACAAAACTGACCGGAACCTGAACGCTCAACGTAAAAACCGGAGTCTGGATATCCAACGAAACTGACCGGAGTCTGGATACACAACCAAACTGGCCGGAGCCTGAACGCTCAACGTTATAACCGGAGGCTGGATAGCCAACAAAACTGAACGGAGCCTGAACGCTCAACGTAATAACCGGAGTCTGGATACTCAACGAAACTGACCGGAGCCTGAACGCTCAACGTAATAACCGGAGTCTGGATACCAAACAAAACTGACCGGAGCCTGCTATCTCAACGTTATAACCGGATTCTGGATATCCAACAAAACTGACCAGAGCCTAAACGCTCAACGTAAAAACCGAAGTCTGGATACCCAACAAAACTGATCGGAGCCTTAACGTTCAACGTAATAAACGGAGTCTGGATACCCAAAGAAACTGACCGGAGCCTGAACGCTCAACGTAATAACCGAAGTCTGGATACCAAATGAAACTAACCGGAGCCTGAACGCTCAACGTAATAACCGAAGTCTGGATACCCAATGAAACTGACCGGAGCCTAAACGCTCAACGTAATAACCGGAGTCTGGATACCCAACGAAATTGACCGGAGCCTGCTATCTCAACGTAATAACCAGAGTCTGGATATCCAACAAAACTGACCGGAGCCTGAATGCTTAACGTAAAAACCGGAGTCTGGATACCCAACAAAACTGACCGGAGCCTGAACGTTCAACGTTATAAACGGAGTCTGGATACCCAACGAAACTGACCGAGCCTGAACACTCAATGTAATAACCGAAGTTTGGATACCAAACGAAACGGACCGGAGCCTGAACGCTCAACGTAATAACCGGAGTCTGGATACCCAACAAAACTGACTGGAGCCTGAACGATCAACGTAATAACCGGAGTCTGGATACACAACGAAATTGACCGGAGCCTGAACGCTCAATGAAATAACCGGAGTCTGGATACCCAAAGAAACTGACTGGAGCCTGAACGATCAACGTAATAACCGGAGTGTGGATACACAAAGAAATTGACCGGAGCCTGAACGCTCAACGAAATAACCGGAGTCTGGATACCCAAAGAAACTGGCCGGAGCCTGAACGCTCAACGTAATAACCGGAGTCTGGATACCCAAAGAAACTGACCGGAGCCTGAACGCTCAACGTAATAACCGGAGTCTGGATACCCAAAGAAACTGACCGGAGCCTGAACGCTCAACGTAATAACCGGAGTCTGGATACCCAACGAAACTGACCGGAGCCTTAACGCTCAACGTAATAACCGGAGTCTGGATACCCAACAAAACTGACTGGAGCCTGAACGCTCAACATAAAAACCGGAGTCTGGATACCCAACAAAACTGACCGGAGCCTGAACGCTCAACGAAAAACCGGAGTCTGGATACACAACGAAACTGACCGGAGCCTGAACGCTCAATGTAATAACCGAAGTCTGGATACCCAACGAAACTGACCGGAGACTAAACGCTCAACGTAATAACCGGAGTCTAGATATCCAAAGAAACTGACCGGAGCCTGAACGCTCAATGTAATAACCTGAGTCTGGATACCCAACGAAACTGACCGGAGCCTGAACGCTCAACGGAATAACCTGAGTCTGGATAACCAACGAAACTGATCAGAGCCTAAACGCTCTACGTAATAACCTGAGTCTGGATACCCAACGAAACTGACCGGAGCCTGAACGCTCAACGTAATAACCGGAGTCTGGATACCCAACCAAACTGACCGGAACCTGAATGCTCAACGTAAAAACCGAAGTCTGGATACCCAACAAAACTGACCGGAGCCTGAACGCTCAACGTAATAACCGGAGTCTGGATACTCAACGAAACTGACCGGAGCCTGAATGCTCAACGTAATAACCGGAGTCTGGATACCAAACAAAACTGACCGGAGCCTGCTATCTCAACGTTATAACCGGAGTCTGGATATCCAACAAAACTGACCAGAGCCTAAACGCTCAACGTAAAAACCGGAGTCTGGATACCCAACAAAACTGATCGGAGCCTTAACGTTCAACGTAATAAACGGAGTCTGGATACCCAAAGAAACTTACCGGAGCCTGAACGCTCAACGTAATAACCGAAGTCTGGATACCAAATGAAACTGACCGGAGCCTGAACGCTCAACGTAATAACCGAAGTCTGGATACCCAACGAAACTGACCGGAGCCTAAATGCTCAACGTAATAACCGGAGTCTGGATACCCAACGAAATTGACCGGAGCCTGCTATCTCAACGTAATAACCAGAGTCTGGATATCCAACAAAACTGACCGGAGCCTGAATGCTTAACGTAAAAACCGGAGTCTGGATACCCAACAAAACTGACCGGAGCCTGAACGTTCAACGTTATAAACAGAGTCTGGATACCCAACGAAACTGACCGAGCCTGAACACTCAATGTAATAACCGAAGTTTGGATACCAAACGAAACGGACCGGAGCCTGAACGCTCAACGTAATAACCGGAGTCTGGATACCCAACAAAACTGACTGGAGCCTGAACGATCAACGTAATAACCGGAGTCTGGATACACAACGAAATTGACCGGAGCCTGAACGCTCAATGAAATAACCGGAGTCTTGATACCCAAAGAAACTGACTGGAGCCTGAACGATCAACGTAATAACCGGAGTGTGGATACACAAAGAAATTGACCGGAGCCTGAACGCTCAACGAAATAACCGGAGTCTGGATACCCAAAGAAACTGGCCGGAGCCTGAACGCTCAACGTAATAACCGGAGTCTGGATACCCAAAGAAACTGACCGGAGCCTGAACGCTCAACGTAATAACCGGAGTCTGGATACCCAAAGAAACTGACCGGAGCCTGAACACTCAACGTAATAACCGGAGTCTAGATACCCAACGAAACTGACCGGAGCCTTAACGCTCAACGTAATAACCGGAGTCTGGATACCCAACAAAACTGACTGGAGCCTGAACGCTCAACGAAAAACCGGAGTCTGGATACACAACGAAACTGACCGGAGCCTGAACGCTCAATGTAATAACCGAAGTCTGGATACCCAACGAAACTGACCGGAGACTAAACGCTCAACGTAATAACCGGAGTCTAGATATCCAAAGAAACTGACCGGAGCCTGAACGCTCAATGTAATAACCTGAGTCTGGATACCCAACGAAACTGACCGGAGCCTGAACGCTCAACGGAATAACCTGAGTCTGGATAACCAACGAAACTGATCAGAGCCTAAACGCTCTACGTAATAACCTGAGTCTGGATACCCAACGAAACTGACCGGAGCCTGAACGCTCAACGTAATAACCGGAGTCTGGATACCCAACCAAACTGACCGGAACCTGAATGCTCAACGTAAAAACCGGAGTCTGGATACCCAACAAAACTGACCGGAGCCTGAACGCTCAACGTAATAACCAGAGTCTGGATACCTAACGAAACTGACCGCAGCCTAAACGCTCAACGTAATAACCGGAGTCTGGATACACAACGAAACTGACCGGTTCCTGAACGCTCAACGTAATAACCTGTGTCTGGATACCCAACGAAATTGATCAGAGCCTGAACGCTCAATGTAATAACCTGAGTCTGGATACCCAACGAAACTGACCGGAGCCTGAACGCTCAACGTAATAACCGGAGTCTGGATACCCAACAAAACTGACCGGAACCGGAACACTCAACGTAAAAACCGGAGTCTGGATACCCAACGAAACTGACCAGAGCCTGAACGCTCAATGTAATAATCAGAGTCTGGATACCGAAAGAAACTGACCGGAGCATGAACGATTAACGTAATAACTGGAGTCTGGATACCCAATGAAACTGACCGGAGCCTGAAAGTTCAACATAAAAACCGGAGTCTGGATACCCAACAAAACTGACCGGAGCCTGAACGCTCAACGAAAAACCGGAGTCTGGATACACAACAAAACTGACCGGAGCCTGAACGCTCAACGTAATAATCGAAGTCTGGATACCAAACAAAACTAACCGGAGCCTGAATGCTCAACTTAATAACCGGAGTCTGAATACCCAACGAAACTGACCGGAGCCTGAACGCTCAACGTATAAACCGGAGTTTGGATATCCAAAGAAACTGATCGGAGCCTGAACACTCAACGTAAAAACCGGAGTCTGGATACCCAACGAAATTGACCAGAGCCTGAACGCTCAACGTAAAAACCGGAGTCTGGATACACAACGAAACTGACCGGAGCCTGAACACTCAACGTAATAACCGGAGTCTGGATAAACAACGAAACTGACCGGTGCCTGAACGCTCAACGTAATAACCTAAGTCTGGATACCCAACGAAACTGATCAGAGCCTGAACGCTCAACGTAATAACCGGAGTCTGGATACCCAATAAAACTAACCGGAACCTGAACGCTCAACGTAAGAACCAGAGTCTGGATACCCAACGAAACTGAGCGGAGTCTGGATACACAACCAAACTGGCCGGAGCCTGAACGCTCAACGTTATAACCGGAGGCTGGATAGCCAACAAAACTGAACGGAGCCTGAACGCTCAACGTAATAACCGGAGTCTGGATACCCAACAAAACTGACCGGAGCCTGAACGCTCAACGTAATAACCGGAGTCTGGATACCAAACAAAATTGACCGGAGCCTGCTATCTCAACGTTATAACCGGAGTCTGGATATCCAACAAAACTGACCAGAGCCTAAACACTCAACGTAAAAACCGGAGTCTGGATACCCAACAAAACTGATCGGAGCCTGAACGTTCAACGTAATAAATGGAGTCTGGATATGCAAAGAAACTGACCGTAGCCTGAACACTCAACGTAATAACCGAAGTCTGGATACCAAACGAAACTGACCGGAGCCTGAACGCTCAACGTAATAATCGAAGTCTGGATACCCAACAAAACTGACCGGAGCCTAAACGCTCAACGTAATAACCGGAGTCTGGATACCCAACGAAATTGACCAGAGCCTGCTATCTCAACGTAATAACCAGGGTCCGGATATCCAACAAAACTGACCGGAGCCTGAATGCTCAACGAAAAACCGGAGTCTGGATACACAACGAAACTGACCGGAGCTTGAACGCTCAATGTAATAACCGAAGTCTGGATACCCAACGAAACTGACCGGAGCCTGAACGCTCAATGTAATAACCGAAATCTGGATACCAAACGAAACAGACCGGAGCCTGAACGCTCAACGTAATAACCGGAGTCTGAACACCAAACAAAACTGACTGGAGCCTGAACGATCAACGTAATAACCGGAGTCTGGATACACAACGAAATTGACCGGAGCCTGAACGCTCAACGTAATAACCAGAGTCTGGATACCCAACGAAACTGACCGGAGCCTGAACGCTCAACGTGATAACCGGTGTCTGGATACCCAACGAAACTGACTGGAGCATTAACGCTCAACGTAATAACCGGAGTCTGGATACCCAACGAAACTGACCGGAGCCTGAACGCTCAACGTAAAAACCGGAGTCTGGATATCCAAGAAAACTGACCGGAGCCTGAATGCTCCACGTAAAAACCGGAGTCTGGATACCCAACGAAACTGACCGAAGCCTGAACGCTCAACGTAATAACCAGAGTCTGGATACCCAACGAAACTGACCGGAACCTGAACGCTCAACGTGATAACCGGAGTCTGGATACCCAACGAAATTGAATGGAGCCTGAATGCTCAACGTAATAACCGGAATCTGGATACTCAACAAAACTGACCGGAGCCTGAACCATCAACATAATAACCGGAGTCTGGATACCCAAAAAAACTGACCGGAACCTGAACGCTCAATGTAAAAACCGGAGTCTGGATACCCAATGAAACTGACCGGAGCTTGAACGCTCAACGTAATAACCGGAGTCTGGATACCCAACGAAACTGACCGGAGCCTGAACGTTCAACGTAATAACCGGAGTCTGAATACCCAACGAAATTGAATGGAGCCTAAACGCTCAATGTAATAACCGGAATCTGGATACTCAACGAAACTGACCAGAGCCTGAACGCTCAACGTAATAACCGGAGTCTGGATACTCAACGAAATTGACTGAAGCCTGAACGATCAACGTAATAACTGGAGTCTGGATACACAACGAAATTGACCGAAGCCTGATTGCTCAACGTAATAACCGGAGTCTGGATACACAACGAAACTGACCGGAGCCTGAACGCTCAATGTAATAACCGAAGTCTGGATACCAAACGAAACTGACCAGAGCCTGAACACTCAACGTAATAACCGGAGTCTGGATACCCAACGAAACTGACTGGAGCCTGAATGCTCAACGTAAAACCGGAGTCTCGATACCCAACGAAATTGACCGGAGCCTGAACGCTCAATGAAATAACCGGAGTCTGGATACCCAAAGAAACTGACTGGAGCCTGAACGCTCAAAGTAATAACCGGAGTCTGGATACCCAAAGAAACTGGCCGGAGCCTGAACGCTCAACGTAATAACCAGAGTCTGGATACCCAACGAAACTAACCGGAGCCTGAACGCTCAACGTAATAACCGGAGTCTGGATACCCAAAGAAACTGACCGAAGCCTGAACGCTCAACGTAATAACCTGAGTCTGGATACCCAACAAAACTGACCGGAGCCTGAACGCTCAACGAAAAACCGGAGTCTGGATACACAACGAAACTGACCGGAGCCTGAACGCTCAACGTAATAACCGGAGTCTGGATACACAACCAAACTGACCGGAGCCTGAACGCTCAAAGTTATAACCAGAGGCTGGATACCCAACAAAACTGAATGGAGCTTGAACGCTCAACGTAATAACCGGAGTCTGGATACTCAAGGATCTGACCGGAGCCTGAACGCTCAGCGTAATAACCGGAGTCTGGATACCCAAAAAAACTGACCAGAGCCTGCTATCTCAACGTAATAACCGGAGTCTGGATATCCAAAAAAACTGACCGGAGACTGAACGCTCAACATAAAAACCGGAGTCTGGATACCCAACAAAACTGACCGGAGTCTGAACGTTCAACGTAATAAACGGAGTCTGGATACCCAAAGAAATTGACCGGAGCCTGGACGCTCAACGTAATAACCGAAGTCTGGATACCAAACGAAACTGACTGGAGCCTGAACGCTCAACGTAATAACCGGAGTCTGGATACCCAACGAAACTGACTGGAGCCTGAACGCTCAACGTAATAACCGGAGTCTGGATACCCAACAAAACTGACCGGAGCCTGCTATCTCAACGTAATAAGCGGAGTCTGGATATCCAACAAAACTGACCGGAGCCTGAACGCTCAACGTAAAAACCGGAGTCTGGATACCCAACAAAACTGACCGGAGCCTGAACGTTCAACGTAATAAACGGAGTCTGGATACCCAACGAAACTGACCGGAGCCTGAACGCTCAACGTAATAACCGAAGTCTAGATACCAAACGAAACTGACCAGAGCCTGAATGATCAACGTAATAACCGGAGTCTGGATACCCAACGAAACTGATTGGAGCCTAAACGATCAACGTAATAACCGGAGTCTAGATACACAACGAAATTGATCGGAGCCTGAACGTTCAACAAAATAACCGGAGTCTGGATACCCAACGAAACTGACCGGAGCCTGAACGCTCAATGTAATAACCGAATTCTGGATACCAAATGAAACGGACCGGAGCCTGAACGCTCAACGTAATAACCGGAGTCTGGATACCCAACAAAACTGACTGGAGCCTGAACGATCAACGTAATAACCGGAGTCTGGATACACAACGAAATTGACCGGAGCCTGAACGCTCAACGTAATAACCAGAGTCTGGATACCCAACGAAACTGACCGGAGCCTGAACGCTCAACGTGATAACCGGTGTCTGGATACCCAACGAAAATGACTGGAGCATTAACGGTCAACGTAATAACCGGAGTCTGGATACCCAACGAAACTGACCGGAGCCTGAATGCTCAACGTAAAAACCGGAGTTTGGATATCCAAGAAAACTGACCGGAACCTGAATGCTCCACGTAAAAACCGGAGTCTGGATACCCAACGAAACTGACCGAAGCCTGAACGCTCAACGTAATAACCAGAGTCTGGATACCCAACGAAACTGACCGGAACCTGAACGCTCAACGTGATAACCGGAGTCTGGATACCCAACGAAATTGAATGGAGCCTGAATGCTCAACGTAATAACCGGAATCTGGATACTCAACAAAACTGACCGGAGCCTGAACCATCAACATATTAACCGGAGTCTGGATACCCAAAAAAACTGACCGGAACCTGAACGCTCAATGTAAAAACCGGAGTCTGGATACCCAATGAAACTGACCGGAGCTTGAACGCTCAACGTAATAACCGGAGTCTGGATACCCAACGAAACTGACCGGAGCCTGAACGTTCAACGTAATAACCGGAGTCTGAATACCCAACGAAATTGAATGGAGCCTAAACGCTCAATGTAATAACCGGAATCTGGATACTCAACGAAACTGACCAGAGCCTGAACGCTCAACGTAATAACCGGAGTCTGGATACTCAACGAAACTGACTGAAGCCTGAACGATCAACGTAATAACTGGAGTCTGGATACACAACGAAATTGACCGAAGCCTGATTGCTCAACGTAATAACCGGAGTCTGGAGACACAACGAAACTGACCGGAGCCTGAACGCTCAACGTAATAACCGAAGTCTGGATACCAAACGAAACTGACCGGAGCCTGAACACTCAACGTAATAACCGGAGTCTGGATACCCAACGAAACTGACTGGAGCCTGAACGCTCAACGTAAAACCGGAGTCTCGATACCCAACGAAATTGACCGGAGCCTGAACGCTCAATGAAATAACCGGAGTCTGGATACCCAAAGAAACTGACTGAAGCCTGAACGCTCAAAGTAATAACCGGAGTCTGGATACCCAAAGAAACTGACCGGATCCTGAACGCTCAACGTAATAACCGGAGTCTGGATACACAACCAAACTGACCGGAGCCTGAACGCTCAACGTTATAACCAGAGGCTGGATACCCAACAAAACTGAATGGAGCTTGAACGCTCAATGTAATAACCGGAGTCTGGATACTCAACGAAACTGACCGGAGCCTGAACGCTCAGCGTAATAACCGGAGTCTGGATACCCAACAAAACTGACCAGAGCCTGCTATCTCAACGTAATAACCGGAGTCTGGATATCCAAAAAAACTGACCGGAGACTGAACGCTCAACATAAAAACCAGAGTCTGGATACCCAACAAAACTGATCGGAGCCTGAACGTTCAACGTAATAAACGGAGTCTGGATACCCAAAGAAATTGACCGGAGCCTGAACGCTCAACGTAATAACCGAAGTCTGGATACCAAACGAAACTGACTGGAGCCTGAACGCTCAACGTAATAACCGGAGTCTGGATACCCAACGAAACTGACTGGAGCCTGAACGCTCAACGTAATAACCGGAGTCTGGATACCCAACAAAACTGACCGGAGCCTGCTATCTCAACGTAATAACCGGAGTCTGGATATCCAACAAAACTGACCGGAGCCTGAACGCTCAACGTAAAAACCGGAGTCTGGATACCCAACAAAACTGACCGGAGCCTAAACGTTCAACGTAATAAACAGGGTCTGGATACCCAACAAAACTGACCGGAGCCTGAACGCTCAACGTAATAACCGAAGTCTAGATACCAAACGAACCTGACCAGAGCCTGAATGATCAACGTAATAACCGGAGTCTGGATACCCAACGAAACTGATTGGAGCCTAAACGATCAACGTAATAACCGGAGTCTAAATACACAACGAAATTGATCGGAGCCTGAACGTTCAACGAAATAACCGGAGTCTGGATACCCAACGAAACTGACCGGAGCCTGAACGCTCAATGTAATAACCGAATTCTGGATACCAAATGAAACGGACCGGAGCCTGAACGCTCAACGTAATAACCGGAGTCTGGATACCCAACAAAACTGACTAGAGCCTGAACGATCAACGTAATAACCGGAGTCTGGATACACAACGAAATTGATCGGAGCCTGAACGCTCAACGTAATAACCAGAGTCTGGATACCCAACGAAACTGACCAGAGCCTGAACGCTCAACGTGATAACCGGTGTCTGGATACCCAACAAAACTGACTGGAGCATTAACGCTCAACGTAATAACCGGAGTCTGGATACCCAACGAAACTGACTGGAGCCTGAACGCTCAACGTAATAACCGGAGTCTGGATACCCAACAAAACTGACCGGAGCCTGCTATCTCAACGTAATAAGCGGAGTCTGGATATCCAACAAAACTGACCGGAGCCTGAACGCTCAACGTAAAAACCGGAGTCTGGATACCCAACAAAACTGACCGGAGCCTGAACGTTCAACGTAATAAACGGAGTCTGGATACCCAACGAAACTGACCGGAGCCTGAACGCTCAACGTAATAACCGAAGTCTAGATACCAAACGAAACTGACCAGAGCCTGAATGATCAACGTAATAACCGGAGTCTGGATACCCAACGAAACTGATTGGAGCCTAAACGATGAACGTAATAACCGGAGTCTAGATACACAACGAAATTGATTGGAGCCTGAACGTTCAACGAAATAACCGGAGTCTGGATACCCAACGAAACTGACCGGAGCCTGAACGCTCAATGTAATAACCGAATTCTGGATACCAAATGAAACGGACCGGAGCCTGAACGCTCAACGTAATAACCGGAGTCTGGATACCCAACAAAACTGACTGGAGCCTGAACGATCAACGTAATAACCGGAGTCTGGATACACAACGAAATTGACCGGAGCCTGAACGCTCAACGTAATAACCAGAGTCTGGATACCCAACGAAACTGACCGGAGCCTGAACGCTCAACGTGATAACCGGTGTCTGGATACCCAACGAAAATGACTGGAGCATTAACGGTCAACGTAATAACCGGAGTCTGGATACCCAACGAAACTGACCGGAGCCTGAATGCTCAACGTAAAAACCGGAGTTTGGATATCCAAGAAAACTGACCGGAGCCTGAATGCTCCACGTAAAAACCGGAGTCTGGATACCCAACGAAACTGACCGAAGCCTGAACGCTCAACGTAATAACCAGAGTCTGGATACCCAACGAAACTGACCGGAGCCTGAACGCTCAACGTGATAACCGGAGTCTGGATACCCAACGAAATTGAATGGAGCCTGAACGCTCAACGTAATAACCGGAATCTGGATACTCAACGAAACTGACCGGAGCCTGAACCCTCAACATAATAACCGGAGTCTGGATACCCAACAAAACTAACCGGAGCCTGAACGCCTAATGTAAAAACCGGAGTCTGGATACCCAATGAAACTGACCGGAGCTTGAACGCTCAACGTAATAACCGGAGTCTGGATACCCAACGAAACTGACCGGAGCCTGAACGTTCAACGTAATAACCGGAGTCTGAATACCCAACGAAATTGAATGGAGCCTGAACGCTCAACGTAATAACCGGAATCTGGATACTCAACGAAACTGACCAGAGCCTGAACGCTCAACGTAATAACCGGAGTCTGGATACTCAACGAAACTGACTGAAGCCTGAACGATCAACGTAATAACTGGAGTCTGGATACACAACGAAATTGACCGAAGCCTGATTGCTCAACGTAATAACCGGAGTCTGGATACACAACGAAACTGACCGGAGCCTGAACGCTCAACGTAATAACCGAAGTCTGGATACCAAACGAAACTGACCGGAGCCTGAACACTCAACGTAATAACCGGAGTCTGGATACCCAACGAAACTGACTGGAGCCTGAACGCTCAACGTAAAACCGGAGTCTCGATACCCAACGAAATTGACCGGAGCCTGAACGCTTAATGAAATAACCGGAGTCTGGATACCCAAAGAAACTGACTGGAGCCTGAACGCTCAAAGTAATAACCGGAGTCTGGATACCCAAAGAAACTGACCGGAGCCTGAACGCTCAACGTAATAACCGGAGTCTGGATACCCAATGAAACTGACCGGAGCCTGAACCCTCAACGTAATAACCGGAGTCTGGATACCCAACGAAACTGACCGAATCCTGAACGCTCAACGTAATAACCTGAGTCTGGATACCCAACGAAACTGACCGGAGCCTGAACGCTCAACGTAATAACCAAAGTCTGGATACCAAACGAAACTGACCAGAGCCTGAATGATCAACGTAATAACCGGAGTCTGGATACCCAACGAAACTGATTGGAGCCTGAACGATCAACGTAATAACCGGAGTTTAGATACACAACGAAATTGATCGGAGCCTGAACATTCAACGAAATAACCGGAGTCTGGATACCCAATGAAACTGACCGGAGCCTGAACGCTCAATGTAATAATCGAATTCTGGATACCAAATGAAACGGACTGGAGCCTGAATGCTCAACGTTATAACCGGAGTCTGGATACCCAACAAAACTGACTGGAGCCTGAACGATCAACGTAATAACCGGAGTCTGGATACACAACGAAATTGACCGGAGCCTGAACGCTCAACGTAATAACCAGAGTCTGGATACCCAACGAAATTGACCGGAGCCTGAACGCTCAACGTGATAACCGGTGTCTGGATACCCAACGAAACTGACTGGAGCATTAACGCTCAACGTAATAACCGGAGTCTGGATACCCAACGAAACTGACCGGAGCCTGAATGCTCAACGTAAAAACCGGAGTCTGGATATCCAAGAAAACTGACCGGAGCCTGAATGCTCCACGTAAAAACCGGAGTCTGGATACCCAACGAAACTGACCGAAGCCCGAACGCTCAACGTAATAACCAGAGTCTGGATACCCAACGAAACTGACCGGAGCCTGAACGCTCAACGTGATAACCGGAGTCTGGATACCCAACGAAATTGAATGGAGCCTGAACGCTCAACGTAATAACCGGAATCTGGATACTCAACGAAACTGACCGGAGCCTGAACCCTCAACATAATAACCGGAGTCTGGATACCCAACAAAACTGACCGGAGCCTGAACGCTCAATGTAAAAACCGGAGTCTGGATACCCAATGAAACTGACCGGAGCTTGAACGCTCAACGTAATAACCGGAGTCTGGATACCCAACGATACTGACCGGAGCCTGAACGTTCAACGTAATAACCGGAGTCTGAATACCCAACGAAATTGAATGGAGCCTGAACGCTCAACGTAATAACCGGAATCTGGATACTCAACGAAACTGACCAGAGCCTGAACGCTCAACGTAATAACCAGAGTCTGGATACTCAACGAAACTGACTGAAGCCTGAACGATCAACGTAATAACTGGAGTCTGGATACACAACGAAATTGACCGAAGCCTGATTGCTCAACGTAATAACCGGAGTCTAGATACACAACGAAACTGACCGGAGCCTGAACGCTCAACGTAATAACCGAAGTCTGGATACCAAACGAAACTGACCGGAGCCTGAACACTCAACGTAATAACCGGAGTTTGGATACCCAACGAAACTGACTGGAGCCTGAACGCTCAACGTAAAACCGGAGTCTCGATACCCAACGAAATTGACCGGAGCATGAACGCTCAATGAAATAACCGGAGTCTGGATACCCAAAGAAACTGACTGGAGCCTGAACGCTCAAAGTAATAACCGGAGTCTGGATACCCAAAGAAACTGACCGGAGCCTGAACGCTCAACGTAATAACCAGAGTCTGGATACCCAACGAAACTGACCGGAGCCTGAACGCTCAACGTAATAACCGGAGTCTGGATACCCAACGAAACTGACCGAAGCCTGAACGCTCAACGTAATAACCTGAGTCTGGATACCCAACAAAACTGACCGGAGCCTGAACGCTCAACGAAAAACCGGAGTCTGGATACACAACGAAACTGACCGGAGCCTGAACGCTCAACGTAATAACCGGAGTCTGGATACACAACCAAACTGACCGGAGCCTGAACACTCAACGTTATAACCGGAGGCTGGATACCCAACAAAACTGAACGGAGCCTGAACACTCAACGTAATAACCGGAGTCTGGATACTCAACGAAACTGACCGGAGCCTGAACGCTCAACGTAATAACCGGAGTCTGGATACCCAACAAAACTGACCAGAGCCTGCTATCTCAACGTAATAACCGGAGTCTGGATATCCAAAAAAACTGACCGAAGACTGAACGCTCAACATAAAAACCGGAGTCTGGATACCCAACAAAACTGACCGGAGCCTGAACGTTCAACGTAATAAACGGAGTCTGGATACCCAACGAAACTGACCGGAGCCTGAACGCTCAACGTAATAACCGAAGTCTGGATACCAAACGAAACTGACCAGAGCTTGAATGCTCAACGTAATAACCGGACTCTGGATACCCAACGAAACTGATTGGAGCCTGAACGATCAACGTAATAACCGGAGTCTAGATACACAACGAAATTGATCGGAGCCTGAACATTCAACGAAATAACCGGAGTCTGGATACCCAAAGAAACTGACCGGAGCCTGAACGCTCAAAGTAATAACTGGAGTCTGGATACCCAAAGAAACTGACCGGAGTCTGAACGCTCAACATAATAACCGGAGTCGGGATACCCAACGAAACTGAACGGAGCCTGAACGCTCAACGTAATAACCGGAGTCTGGATACCCAACGAAACTGACCGGAGCCTGAACGCTCAACGTAAAAACCGAAGTCTGGATAACCAACAAAACTGACCGGAGCCTGAACGGTCAACGAAAAACCGGAGTCTGGATACACAACGAAACTGACCGGAGCCTGAACGCTCAACGTAATAACCGAAGTCTGGATACCAAACGAAACTGACTGGAGCCTGAGCGCTCAACGTAATAACCGGAGTCTGGATACCCAACGAAACTGACTGGAGCCTGAACGCTCAACGTAATAACCGGAGTCTGGATACCCAACGAAACTGACCGGAGCCTGCTATCTCAACGTAATAACCGGAGTCTGGATATCCAACAAAACTGACCGGAGCCTGAACGCTCAACGTAAAAACCGGAGTCTGGATACCCAACAAAACTGACCGGAGCCTGAACGTTCAACGTAATAAACGGAGTCTGGATACCCAACGAAACTGACCGGAGCCTGAACGCTCAACGTAATAACCGAAGTCTGGATACCAAACGAAACTGACCAGAGCTTGAATGCTCAACGTAATAACCGGAGTCTGGATACCCAACGAAACTGATTGGAGCCTGAACGATCAACGTAATAACCGGAGTCTAGATACACAACGAAATTGATCGGAGCCTGAACATTCAACGAAATAACCGGAGTCTGGATACCCAAAGAAACTGACCGGAGCCTGAACGCTCAAAGTAATAACCGGAGTCTGGATACCCAAAGAAACTGACCGGAGTCCGAACGCTCAACATAATAACCGGAGTCGGGATACCCAACGAAACTGACCGGAGCCTGAACGCTCAACGTAATAACCTGAGTCTGGATACCCAACGAAACTGACCGGAGCCTGAACGCTCAACGTAAAAACCGAAGTCTGGATACCCAACAAAACTGACCGGAGCCTGAACGGTCAACGAAAAACCGGAGTCTGGATACACAACGAAACTGACCGGAGCCTGAACGCTCAACGTAATAACCGAAGTCTGGATACCAAACGAAACTGACCGGAGCCTGAATGCTCAACGTAATAACCGGAGTCTGGATACCCAACGAAACTGACTGGAGCCTGAACGCTCAACGTAATAACCGGGGTCTGGATACCTAAAGAAACTGACCGGAGCCTGAACGCTCAACGTAAAACCGGAGTCTCGATACCCAACGAAACTGACCGGAGCCTAAACGCTCAACGTAAAAACCGGAGTCTGGATACCCAACGAAATTGACCAGAGCCTGAACGCTCAACCTAAAAACCGGAGTCTGGATACCCAACGAAACTGACTGGAGCCTGAACGCTCAACGTAATAACCGGAGTCTGGATACCTAACGAAACTGACCGGAGCCTGAACGCTCAACGTAATAACCGGAGTCTGGATACCCAACGAAACTGACCGGAGCCTGAACGCTCAACGTAAAAACCGGAGTCTGGATACCCAACAAAACTGACTGCAGCCTGAACGGTCAACGAAAAACCGGAGTCTGGATACACAACGAAACTGACCGGAGCCTGAACGCTCAACGTAATAACCGAAGTCTGGATACCAAACGAAACTGACCGGAGCCTGAATGCTCAACGTAATAATCGGAGTCTGGATACCCAACGAAACTGACTGGAGCCTGAACGCTCAACGTAATAACCGGGGTCTGGATACCTAAAGAAACTGACCGAAGCCTGAACGCTCAACGTAAAACCGGAGTCTCGATACCCAACGAAACTGACCGGAGCCTAAACGCTCAACGTAAAAACCGGAGTCTGGATACCCAACGAAATTGACCGGAGACTGAACGCTCAACATAAAAACCGGAGTCTGGATACCCAACAAAACTAACCGGAGCCTGAACGTTCAACGTAATAAACGGAGTCTGGATACCCAAAGAAATTGACCGGAGCCTGAACGCTCAACGTAATAACTGAAGTCTGGATACCAAACGAAACTGACTGGAGCCTGAGCGCTAAACGTAATAACCGGAGTCTGGATACCCAACGAAACTGACCGGAGCCTGCTATCTCAACGTAATAACCGGAGTCTGGATATCCAACAAAACTGACCGGAGCCTGAACGCTCAACGTAAAAAGCGGAGTCTGGATACCCAACAAAACTGACCGGAGCCTGAACGTTCAACGTAATAAACGGAGTCTGGATACCCAACGAAACTGACCGGAGCCTGAACGCTCAACGTAATAACCGAAGTCTGGATACCAAACGAAACTGACCAGAGCTTGAATGCTCAACGTAATAACCGGAGTCTGGATACCCAACGAAACTGATTGGAGCCTGAACGATCAACGTAATAACCAGAGTCTAGATACACAACGAAAATGATCGGAGCCTGAACATTTAACGAAATAACCGGAGTCTGGATACCCAAAGAAACTGACCGGAGCCTGAACGCTCAAAGTAATAACCGGAGTCTGGATACCCAAAGAAACTGACCGGAGTCTGAACGCTCAACATAATAACCGGAGTCGGGATACCCAACGAAACTGACCGGAGCCTGAACGCTCAACGTAATAACCGGAGTCTGGATACCCAACGAAACTGACCGGAGCCTGAACGCTCAACGTAAAAACCGAAGTCTGGATACCCAACAAAACTGACCGGAGCCTGAACGGTCAACGAAAAACCGGAGTCTGGATACACAACGAAACTGACCGGAGCCTGAACGCTCAACGTAATAACCGAAGTCTGGATACCAAACGAAACTGACCGGAGCCTGAATGCTCAACGTAATAACCGGAGTCTGGATACCCAACGAAACTGACTGGAGCCTGAATGCTCAACGTAATAACCGGGGTCTGGATACCTAAAGAAACTGACCGGAGCCTGAATGCTCAACGTAAAACCGGAGTCTCGATACCCAACGAAACTGACCGGAGCCTAAACGCTCAACGTAAAAACCGGAGTTTGGATACCCAACGAAATTGACCGGAGCCTGAACGCTCAACGTAAAAACCGGAGTCTGGATACCCAACGAAACTGACTGGAGCCTGAACGCTCAACGTAATAATCGGAGTCTGGATACCTAACGAAACTGACCGGAGCCTGAACGCTCAACGTAATAACCGGAGTCTGGATACCCAACGAAACTGACCGGAGCCTGAACGCTCAACGTAAAAACCGGAGTCTGGATACCCAACAAAACTGACCGGAGCCTGAACGGTCAACGAAAAACCGGAGTCTGGATACACAACGAAACTGACCGGAGCTTGAACGCTCAACGTAATAACCGAAGTCTGGATACCAAACGAAACTGACCGGAGCCTGAATGCTCAACGTAATAACCGGAGTCTGGATTCCCAAAGAAACTGACTGGAGCTTGAACGCTCAACGTAATAACCGGGGTCTGGATACCTAAAGAAACTGACCGGAGCCTGAACGCTCAACGTAAAACCGGAGTCTCGATACCCAACGAAACTGACCGGAGCCTAAACGCTCAACGTAAAAACCGGAGTCTGGATACCCAACGAAATTGACCGGAGCCTGAACGCTCAACGTAAAAACCGGAGTCTGGATACCCAACGAAACTGACTGGAGCCTGAACGCTCAACGTAATAACCAGAGTCTGGATACCTAACGAAACTGACCGGAGCCTGAACGCTCAACGTAATAACCGGAGTCTGGATACCTAAAGAAATTGACCGGAGCCTGAACACTCAACGTAAAACCGGAGTCTCGATACCCAACGAAACTGACCGGAGCCTGAACGCTCAACGTAATAACTGGAGTCTGGATACCCAACGAAACTGACCGGAGCCTGAACGGTCAACGAAAAACCGGAGTCTGGATACATAACGAAACTGACCGGAGCCTGAACGCTCAACCCTCAGGATTCAGCATACATTCTTTGCAATCTTCGTGAGATGTCTTGAGTGACCATGCCTGAGCGAGGCGTTTGTGTAGGTCTGCTAGTGGCACTTTGATCTCACCAATAGTAGTAACTTTCTTGTCTTTTGACCCCTCCCCTTCTTCAGTAATGGCGTTGACTCCACCATGATTTGGAAGAGGGTTTCTCTTAATGTGGGGGGATTATCTTCGAAGGATAGAATTCTCTTTTCAATTAGTTCACGAACTAGATGCTGAAGGGTGAAGCACCCTTCGAGATCGTGGCCTGGAGCATTCTCATGAAATAGGCAGCGAGCATTTGCATTGTAATAGAACGGGAGTGGATTAGGTGGAGCACCTAATTTTCTTGTTTTAACCAGCCTTCTTTCTATTAGCATGGGAAACAGGTCGGTGTAACTCATTGGAATAGGCTGTATCTTTGGCCTATTTGCTTGATAATTTGCCCTCGAGGCCCTGTTCTGAGGTTGTTGACCCTGCGGTTGCTGGTATTGTTGCTGATTATTGGTGTGGTGGTAATGTTGCTGATTGCCAGGCTGATATTGGTGCTGATTGCTGGATGCCCCAGGATGGGGACCATGCTGTGAAGAAGGTTGAAACACCGGGGTCACTGCCACCACATATGATGATTGGTACTGTTGGTGGTGGCTTCGTGAGCTCTGGGCTTTCTTTCCATATGTGATTGCACTCACCTCTCCCTCTTTCTTTTTGTGGAAAGTGCTGACTGGCTTCTTTGTCGTGCTGGCGCTTGAGGTAATATTTGGAGTGGTCACTTTTCCACTCTTTAAACCTGCTTCCACCTTGTCTCCCACTGCCACAATATCAGAGAAATTTGTTGTAACACTGCTGATCAAACGTTCATAAAATTCTGGTCGAACTGTATCCACAAACTAGTCTGCCAACTCCTTGTCAGTAAGGGGAGGCTCTACTTGTGCTGCAGTTTCGCGCCATCTTTGCGCATACTCCTTGAAGGTTTCATTATTTTTCTGTGTCATGCTGAGAAGCTGACGGCGGTCGGGAGCTAGGTCCATGTTATACTTGTACTGTTGAATAAAAGCATTTGAAAGGTCTTGGACACTGTGGATTTTAGCTTGATCTAAACCGAGATACCACTTAGCCGAAGCCCCTTTAAGACTATATTGGAAACAATGTACTAACACTTTATCATTTTCGATATGCGGAGCCATCCGCCTACAGTACATGATTAGGTGCTCTTTAGGACAAGTGGTCCCCTCATATTTTTCGAAGATTGGCATTTTAAATTTTTGAGGAAACACCAATCCAGATACCAAACATAGATCCTTGGCATCAGATCCAAAGACATGATTTCCTTCAATGGCCCTCATCCTTTTGGCCATGATGTCCATCTCCACTCTTAATTTTTTGTGTTTTTCGTCCTCAGCTTCAGACCCATCGGGTATATCAAAGATTGGCTGTTGATTGGTGAAAACTGGTCGTATTGTGGTAGGTCCACCTGCTGGAGTGAAAATGGGGTTTCTGATCGTTGAGTCGAACAAGGGATTGAGACCTGAAGACTGCATGTTGTTGAAAGGTGGCACAAAATCCCGGGACATGCCATAGGGAAACTCCGCTGAAGTAACATGAGCTATTGTGACATTGGCTGCTGCTACGGAAACTTCGGAGATCACTGTAGGTTGCGTATCCATTTTTGCTTTGATTATGTTGAGGACTTCCATGATCTGGTTGACGTCCCCTTTGATCCCTTCAATGTCATTATCCATTTGATCGAACCTTTGGTCGTTATCTGCCATCTTCTTTTGAGCTTGGGACCGTGTGTTGTATCTGGGGGTACTCAGCGTGACTCCTTATCTCCTTCTGGACAAGAACAAAGGATGAGTTGCGGAACCCAAATGCAGGACTAATGCAGGATGACATGCAAATGCAAATGCGGACGCATAAACCATTCAAGGAAACTCAAAATTTTTGTTTACAAACAAAAAGTTAGACCAACATGTAACAACATGCTTAAAAAGCGTTTTTCATTTGATAGCTGGAAATCTATTACAATAGAGTGGCCCTTGCTAAAAAGCAAGACCCTTCTTACAAGGAAAATGAAAGTAAATGCAACAAACAGGATTTCAATCCTTTTTTAGGGAAAGCAGGGAAATGGTGAAACAAAGATCAATCTAACAAGACGACCCTTCTCCTTCTTGGACTCTGACATGAACTTGATCCTGGCGGATAATCTCCCACATGTCTTCGTTTTCTCTTTGCGCTTTGACCAAAGCGTATCTTAGCTCTTGCCTAGTTGCGGGGACCTCAAGCTCCATGGTTATCTCATAGTCATGACTGTAGAACATGTTTAAGGCAATTTCTTTTGACCATAGCAGGTACCCCTAGTGGTTAAGCAACTTGCATTCTCCATTGGAGTCGGGCCCATGAGGTGTGGATCTCTTTGAGCGTATTGAGAGTTTTCTTCTAGTTCTTGGTTGGGACCTGTCTCACAGAAGCGAGGCCTCAACGGTTCTAGTACAGGCTCTGGTCCGGTAGGATACCCATGTTGACGCCGAGCGAGAATAGGATTATAAGTGATCACCCCTTCTATCCCAATGAGAGGCACATTGGGGAAATCTTTGTAGCTAGAAATCATGACTTGGTCACCGATGCTGGTGTCATACCATGTGATATCATGGTGTCTGAGAGTGACAAGTTTAGAAACCCATGCACTTTTGGTAGGAAGCCTCCAAAGGATATGGGTCCTTGGCAGATGAGAAGTAAACCATCGGTCGAGTAGTGCAAGACAGCATGAGAATTGCCCACAATCATACAAGACGAAACAGTGGATGACTACATAAGTGTCAGCCAGTATTGTGTTGACCGGATTTTTGAGGATGAAGAGGCGGATCGCTTCTTCGCTGATGAAGTCGTAACTGCTTGGGAACAGATACAGTCCATATATTAGTAGTTCCAGAATCACCTCAAAAATGCCCAGGTTTCTGCTTTCGTAATGATACTCACCATCTCCATTAGAGGCCTGGCATCCATTCCATACCACCCTCCTTTCGCTCTCATCGGTGGTAAGTCTTCCAGCTTGATATGCAGGGCTTTAGCTAAGTCCCTTTTCTTTGGTTTTTGATGGGCTAAAGACGTGTCTACTTATGCGTCTAGCGGTATCTTACTGCAAGTGCACAGCCTATCGAAGTAATATTTAAGATTATCGATCCACAGGGATTCTATGGTTACTTAGTGCTAGATGAACTTCTAGTTTAGCTAAGGCGAATGGTTGTCACGATTTTTGTTGGTTTTTAAGACTATTAAAGGCGGAATTAAATTTAAGTTTTAATAGAGTAATATTAAGGCGGTCGGTATGTAATTATACTAACTTAGGTGGGTCAATCTAACCTAGGCTTATAAAGGTGTTCACTTAATCTATTCGGTAGAGATTACCAGTTTAAATACCCTCAACTCACACTCTCGTGGTCTTATATCAGATCTTATCCCTAAAGCCCTATGCCTGCTCTCGCTAGCCCATAAGTGTTTAGAGGTAATTTTTGGAAACTAAGTAATTCTAATTTATCTTAAAGCGCTCTCGCTGTGTTTAATTTAAATGCCTAACTTTAGCTATCTGGTTAAAATCTCACTCTCTCGTGGTCTTGACCTAACCTAATACTCTTTTCTTACTCTCGTAACGAAAAGGTCTATTTCAATTAAAAAGTATCAGCCAGAATGTTAAGTGATTAATTATTTTCAGCCTATGGTTATATTTTACCGGTTAAGTTTGTTATAACTACATACCGCCCTAAGGTGTTTAGCTACTCATCGATGTTGAACCAGACAGAGACAGAGAATTTAATAATAACGTACTCATGGCAGAAAAATAAATAAACATTATAATTAAATTAAATTGCAATATAATGAAAAACCTGGTTAACAAATATTCGAGCAGACTCCTTCTTCCACAGACCGGAAAGCTTGGAGTTGGCGGAAATTGAAAATAAACGAATGCTGAAGGTTTAGAAACAAATAAATGTATAACAATTTCCTGATGTTGGAAATTGTTATATGGCGGGTTTGGATACAATAAAAACGAAACAGAAAACTAAAAATAATGCAGGAATAGAAAGGCTGGTTCGTAATACAGTTCGGCAGAGCTTCCGCAGGAATTTGAATAAAGAATGCTCTCCCCTTGTTCATAGAACTTGTACTATTTATAGAATCCTTAATGGGCTGAATTTTTGGTCCTTTGTTGCATGGGCCTTGCTGAATTTGTTGAAGGAATGCAGGAACGTGGCAACAAAATAGGAGAAATGGTCTTCACGTAATGCCAATAGGAGAAGTGGTCTTCACGTAATGCCTTGACGTAGTCTGAGTCAAAAACCTAATTTTACCCTTGTCACGGTCGTAACAAGGTCTTCACGTTCGTAACTTGTGGTTTTTAAGTGTCACGGTCGTGACCACTCTCTTACGGTCGTGATGGCTCAAATTGGGGTGTCACGGTCGTGACACCCTTGTGACGACCGTGGCTGCAACAAATTATGCAGTCTTTTGCAGGCTTCTTCATTTCTTCATCTCTTTATGGTTTCTTTTGTTCCTTTTGCTCTTAATTCATGATTTAGCTCCATATAATGATGTACCTGTAAAATGGTAAGAAAAACTCGAGAAATCGAGTGTTAAAACGGTGAATATGCGATAAAACGTTAATGAAACCTAGCAATATAATCGATGCGTTTTCTCGTTATCAAACTTCCCCAAACTTAAACCTTTGCTTGTCCTCAAGCAAATAGTCGGTTGAAAATCGGCGGACAAGATTTTATTCACGCATACTCATAACAAACCGTACGAGGGATCGTTTTGTCGGATAATCCGGTACTTTGATAGAACACTACCGATACACTAATGACACAAGCAACAAGCTATGTCGTCGACTTCCCGTTAAACGAAACAATCGGCAATTACATTACGATTTCACCTGGAGTTTTTCGATCTTATTTCGCCCGGTTTCATTCTAGCGCAATCACATTAAGCCCTTTGCCTTAGCACGCACGTAGTGGAGTAGCCGGTTAGCGACTTTGATCCTTTTTGAGCACGGGGTCTAGTACACGAGTGTCGTAACCCTACATATTTTATCCGATTTGGAGGTTGTGGGGGATCGAGCCGTAGCACGCCCTACCGAGTTCAGAACCAGTACCTCTGAACTAACTTGCAACGGACTCCTTCTCATATTTCTCGTTTCTTATATGCGACCGTGTACTTTGGTGCAATTTCTTTTCATTTTGCATCGAGATATGAAGGATCATTATTGATTAGGCATCAAACGCTTATATTCATCGGCTCCCCACGTGGTTTGTGTTCAGACGGTGCTGACTGCTAGTATAAACTACTAGGGGTTACTTTTGAACTGAAACTAAAAGTGTACTCGTAATGGTAATCGGGATGGAATTGCTTAAGTAGGGAGTCAAAGATGTCAAGATTGTATTGGTCTTGTTTAATCGTTCTCGGCTTCCTAATTACGATTCCGTAGGTAAGTCGGGTAATGCGAATAAGTAAAGATTTTTTCTGGTATAGCTAAATAATCGGGGAAAGTTCGAAATTAAAGAAAATAGCACAAAGATTTTCTCATTTCATTAACTTGCGAAAAGAAATACAACGGAATTGAAAATACAACGAAATGGAAAAGTGCGAAAAAGGGAAAATGCGGAAATGAAAGGTACCTCTCCCACACTATATCAGACATTGTCCTCAATGTTGTGATATAAATGCGGTAAAAGTACAGTACAACGACAAAAACGAAAAACAAACATAAGCAAACTAAAACTATGGCTGCTGAGGACCGCGGGCTCGGCCTCTGGTGCGGGAGCGGCGTCTGGAAGGAGTCGCTTCAAGATCAGAACCGGTGCCTGAGGCAGCAGTGATGCTAATGCGGAGGGCTTCTAGCTCGCTGAAAATTTCTCCAAACTTCTCATTAGTAGCTTCCTGGTTTGCTGCAATAGTGCTGAGTAAAGCATCATACTGCTCCTTCTGCCTTCGCTCCAGTGCGGCGTTCATCTGGTTCTGCTGATGAATCGCACGGAGGACTTCCTCAAGTGTGATTTCGGGAGCAGGGGGCTGTCGGGTAGATGTCTCTGGTATATCCTGGACAGGCTCAGCTGCATCCATAGCGTCCTGCATCTCATCTGCTGGAGGGTCTGCCTGATCATCATGAATAGGGACGTGATCGGCAGCAACAGGTAAAACAAAGAGCCAGTTGGCTCGGTTGGATGGATCGATGCGGTCGTGGGACGGCAGAATGATATGATGGAAAATGGTGCCATTGACAACAGGGCTATACCTGCCATCCTCTCGCTGCGCAATCAGGTGAGCGGACCTGCAATAACTCTTGGTGAGGAATTCTACGGCTAGGTGAGGCTGATTAACGACCAAGTCACCAAGCCCCAACTGAATGACGAGGGTGGTGACAATGCCGCCTATGAAGAATGGGGTGGAGCCTCTGTGTGCAATGGCCTGGATATGATAAAGCATGAAAGGGGCAGCGTTGATCGGCTCGTCATTAAGAGCGCAGTGTAAGAATAGAAGCTCCTTGGAGTTGAGCTTATGGTTGCTTTCTCGAGCGAAAATGGTGTTGCATATGACACGGTGGAAATAGCGGATTGCCGGGTTGTGGATGTGCGTAGCGTTGAGGCTTTGGAAGGCGGATGCACGGGTGTTGGTTAAGTCGTGCCATAGAGTGAAAGCTTGTTCACTAAAATTATCGGGCACGCGACGGTGAGCTTCAGTTCCATGATCGAAGCCTAACAACTCGACTATCCTGGTTTGCGAAATGTTGAACTCTTGGCCATGCAATCTGAATTTGGCGACACCGGTGAGCTGACTCTGAGAACCGGTACCGGTGATGTAACTAAATGAGCTTAAGAACTACAGTGTCAGAAGTTCGAATGTGGGCTTAGGTTGACTGCAAAGATCCCACAGACCGACTTTTTGAAGCAGGCTTTTAACACTGGCAAGCATTCCGAGTTCCCTCAAACAGACAGTGTCAATGTAACGTGTAGGTTGCACACCGCGGTTTTGGAATCGGAGAAAATGTTCTCTCTGAGTTTCTCCAACATCACCTTCTCTAAAAGTAATAGAATCCATTGCATGCAAGAGCTTAGAGTGAAGAATGAAGAGTTTTGATGTTTTGTGAAAAAAATGGTAAAATGAAAGAAATATTGATTCGGGATAAATAATGGAGAGTGAGAATGTGATAGGTTATGATAATGGGGGGTTAATGTTGGTAATGGGGAGGTTACGGAGGTTATGGAGAAAATGGGTAGTTTTGAGGAAGTTATGGAGGAAGAAGAAGAAGAGCACGATGAGAAACAGTTTTGTTTCTCACGATTCCTGTAATAGGGGTTGTCACGGTCGTGACAGGGGTGTGACGGTCGTGACACGCTATTTAAGCACGTCACGATCGTGAGATGGGTATGACGACCGTGAGGGCACGCTTCGTTGAATAATTTCCAGAAAAACATTTTCTCACTTAATTCACATATTTTATAATAATGTATTTTCTTCACTAACACTCATATTAAATTATAAACACCATATAGTATATAATTTCAACACAGTACTATACTAACTTGCATGGCATGAGAGATTGTATATAATATGAAATAATGCAAGCATAACAGTACATAGAATGAAAAATATATAAATTGCTAAAAATGGAGAAATTTTGGAATTAAAGCTGCATTGCATAAAGTAATTGAAATTGAAGTTACATAAACGGAAATTACGGTATGAAATTGTTGCGAAAAATAAATCTAACTAGAAACGAAAACAATGAGAAAAATAAACTAAATCACTTATAGCATTTTCAAAAGCGTTTCTTCAAGTCTTCGATGGCGGAGTTCAAGTGATAGAATTGTTCGCAGGTTATGTCAGTCAATCCTATAATGTCCAATCGCATGCTCTTAATGTCTTCTTTAAATAGATTAATGTCAGTTTGGTAAGCATTGATAGTGTTCATGATGTTTTGTAAGTTGTTAGCATAATCTCCTTGATTCACTTCAGGGGTTTCATGTACTTCTTCAGTGTGGTCAATGTCATGGTAACCAGGAGGTGTCTCAGGGTCAGTTTCGACAGCGGTCATTATATCATCTTTTATCTTGTAAGACTGAGGTGTTTCAGGAGTAGATGGATAATCAGGTGGGTTTAACTCATAAAGCCAGTTATCCTTATTGTGAACACTTACTCTAGCATGATTAGGCAATGTGAACAGGGTTACTACTTCGTTCCGGATTAGGTACTCAAAAGGTGGATGTCCTAAATTCCTTATGATATGCCTATTGAAGCAGAAATTAAGATTCATAGGGCAGATTGTTCCTAGACGGTTGCACCTGTCCAGTTGGTACCTAAGTCCTATGGCATCAGCAATCATGGTTACAAGACCTCCTACTAATATAGGTAATTCAGGTTCTTCTTGGATACGGGTGAAGGTTTGCATCATGAAAGGTACACCATTAACAGGCTGTCCATTAGTGAAACATGACATAATAAATATTTCATCTTTAGAAACTCCGGTAATGTTTTCTTCTTTTCCAAAGAAGGTGTGGGCAAGGAATTTATGGAAGTAACGGAGAGCAGGATTATGGATCTCATCATTATTCATGTTATTTGGTTCAGGGTGGTAGTTTCCGGTTAAAGTTCCCCAAAAGAAATCTAGCTCCATATCCATCAATTCTACCTGTGTGGTAGTAAAAGCAAATGGTCCACTAGGGAATCCTAACAAGTCAGCTAGTTCTTTATGGTTAAAGTCATATTCTATTCCAAATAGGCGGAAACTAATAAATCCTTTCCTAAATCCAAAACCGCGCTCAGGTAGGTAAATTAAGGAGCTAAGGAACTCAAGGGTGAGCTCGCGGTAAGTCACAAACTTATGTTGGATCAATGCATTCTCCCATCCGAGTCGGTTTAACAAGTACATGACACTATCATGGATACCTAGGGTTTCCATAGTCTTATCATCCGGGTACAGGGTCAAATCCATTTGCCTCTGTGATAACTCTTCAAACTTCATTCTTTGGTTCCTACCTCTAAATTTGGTTTCCATATGGTTAATTGGTTGGTTAGCCATGGTCAGTGCAAATATGGGGGAAACAAATCAGTGGAAAAGACTTTAGAAAATCTGTAACAAGTGATTTAAGATAAAAATAAGAAAATGAAATGCATAATGTAATGGCAATAATAGTAATATAAATTAGAACTATAAAATGACAAAACAATTAAACAAATAGTAAAACGATAAATAACAATATGCTAAAAAAAAGAATAGTTTAAATAATTAAATAAGTAAATGGGTTGCCTCCCACTAAGCGCTGTTTTTATCGTCCAAAGCCTGACGTAATGCTTAGGTTTAGATTAATCAGGGGAATTAGTGGACAATTCTAAAAGCTTTAGATTATTGCATAATCTCTATTTCCAACTTTATGATAGTGTTTTAAACGTTGTCCGTTTACTATGAATGGTTCACTATTTCTACCCTTAATTTCTATTGCTCCACTCGGGAATACTTTAGTTATTTCAAAGGGTCCTGACCATCTAGATTTTAATTTTCCAGGAAAGAGCCTAAGCCTTGAATTAAAGAGGAGTACAACTTCTCCCACACTAAATTCTTTCCTAGATAGGCGTTTATCATGCCATCGCTTAGTTCTTTCTTTATATATCTTAGCATTCTCATATGCATCTAACCTTAATTCTTCTAATTCGTTAATGTCTAGGATTCGCTTTTCTCCTGCATCATTATAGTTTATATTGAGAGTTCTGATCGCCCAATAAGCTTTGTGTTCTAGTTCTACTGGGAGGTGACAAGATTTTCCATAAACTAGTTTGAAAGGTGTAGTACCTATGGGTGTCTTGTAAGCGGTCCTATAAGCCCATAAAGCTTCATTAAGTTTAGATGACCAATCTTTCCGAGATATGGCGACAGTCTTTTCTAAGATTTGTTTAATTTCTCTGTTTGAGACTTTGACTTGTCCACTTGTTTGTGGGTGATATGGTGTAGCCACACGGTGTCTTACTCCATATTTAGATAGTAACTTGTCAAAGATTTTTGAAATGAAGTGCGAGCCACCGTCACTTATGACGAGTCTAGGCACACCAAATCTGGGAAAGATTATATTTTTGAAAAGCTTTATTACTACTCGTGTATCGTTTGTAGGAGAAGCTATGGCTTCAATCCATTTCGAAACATAATCGACAGCTACGAGTATGTAATTATTACCGAAAGATGATGGGAATGGTCCCATGAAATCTATTCCCCAGACGTCAAAGATTTCTACTTCTAAAATTCCTTTTTGAGGCATTTCATCTCTTCTTGAAATATTGCCAATGCGTTGACACCGATCGCAATTTATAACAGCGATGTGGACATCCTTCCATAGATTAGGCCAGAATAAGCCGGCTTGCAAGATTTTTGCACAAGTCTTGGAAGTGCTTGCATGTCCACCATAAGGAGATGAATGGCATTGAGCAATGACATCTTCTATTTCTTCTTCGGGAATACATCGGCGAAAGATTCCATCTGGTCCTCTTTTGAACAATAATGGTTCATCCCAATAGTAATGTTTCAGATTATGAAAGAATTTCTTTTTCTGCTGATAGGTTAGATCGGGTGGAAGAGCTCCTGCGGCTAGGTAGTTGACAATGTCAGCGTACCATGGCAGTCCTACAGTTGTCTGGATTGTTTCCACGGATTCTGGTTCATTTATATCTAACTGAGCTAGGTCGCTTCCTATTTGTGTTATCAGCTGTTCATACGGAAAATCATCGTTAATCGGCACTTGTTCGGGTTTAATACCTTCTATTCTAGATGAATGGTCCGCTACGACGTTCTCAGTACCTTTCTTATCTTTTATTTCTAGATCAAACTCTTGTAAGAGTAAAATCCATCTTAAGAGTCTTGGTTTAGCATCTTTCTTAGTTAATAGATATCGGATAGCAGCATGGTCTGTGTAAATGATTATTTTCGCTCCAACTAGGTAAGAACGGAATTTGTCAAGCGCAAAGACAACTGCTAACAATTCTTTTTCTGTAGTAGCGTAGTTCATCTGGGCAGAATCTAAGGTTCTACTGGCATAGTAAATCGCATGAAGTTTCTTTTCCTTTCTCTGGCCCAGAACTGTGCCTACAGCATAGTCACTCGCATCGCACATGATTTCAAAAGGTAATCTCCAGTCAGGGGGTTGCATGATTGGTGCGATGATGAGGGCTGTTTTTAGAGTTTCGAATGCTTTAAGACAATCTTCATTGAATATGAACTCAGCGTCTTTCATTAATAAACCAGTAAGAGGTTTAGTGATTTTCGAGAAATCTTTGATGAATCGTCGGTAAAAACCGGCGTGTCCTAAAGAGCTTCGTATTTCTCGAACGGTTTTAGGGGGTTGAAGATCTTTTATTACTTCAATCTTAGCTTTATCAACTTCAATTCCCTTGTCGGATATTACATGACCTAATACTATTCCTTCGTTGACCATAAAATGACATTTCTCCCAGTTAAGCACGAGATTTACTTTTACACATCTTTCTAACACCATTTCTAAGTTCGATAAGCATCCTTCAAAACTTTGCCCGCATACAGAGAAGTCGTCCATGAACACTTCCATGATGTTGTCTATAAAATCTGCGAAGATTGACATCATACATCTTTGAAAGGTTGCAGGAGCGTTGCATAATCCAAAGGGCATTCGCCTATAAGCGAACGTTCCATAAGGACATGTGAATGTAGTCTTCTCTTGATCATCAGGATGGATAGGGATTTGGAAAAATCCTGAGTAACCGTCAAGATAACAGAAGTAAGAATGCTTGGCTAATCGTTCTAACATTTGATCTATGAAAGGTAGTGGGAAATGATCTTTTCGAGTGGCTTTGTTTAGTTTACGATAATCTATGCACACTCTATATCCCGTCACTACTCTTTGCGATATCGTTTCGCCTTGGGCGTTTTTCACAACAGTGATACCTCCTTTCTTTGGCACTACATGTATTGGACTAACCCATTCACTATCAGAGATTGGATATATTATCCCGACATCTAATAATTTCTTAACTTCTTCTTTTACTACAGTGCTAAGGGTTGGGTTAATTCTTCTTTGAGATTCTCTGGAGGTTCTGCAATCTTCTTCTAGCAGAATACGATGCATACAAACTGAAGGACATATTCCTTTGAGATCAGATATGTTATACCCTAATGCAGTTGGATATTTCTTCAAGACATCTAAAAGTTTCTTTGTTTCTATAGTTCCTAAACTGGAATTTACTATAACTGGTCTTTTACATTCAACGTCTAAGAATTCGTACCTTAGGTTATGAGGTAAAGTTTTTAATCCTAATGTAGGTTTATCTTTACTTGGCATGGGATCCTGTGTAAGTGCTAAACTTTCGCTTAGACTATCATCCTGATACGGTTTTCGCCAATTATCATCTTCGAAAATCGGAGGGATTTGAATTTTCATTATTTCAGAATAAGTGGTCTCTTTCAGTTCCATTTCTCTTACACATTCGTCAATTACGTCCAATAGATAGCATGTATCCTCTATAGCTGGTGATTGTAAGAATTGTGTTAAAACAAATTCAACTTTCTCTTCACCTACTTCAAAGGTTAGCTTTCCTCTTTTTACGTCTATTATAGCTCCGGCAGTAGCTAAGAATGGTCTTCCTAGTATGATAGGTGTAGTGGAGTCTTCAGAGATGTCCATGATTATAAAATCAGTAGGGATGTAGAATTGTCCTATACGTACTGGGACGTTTTCAAGTATGCCTACAGGATATTTAACAGAGCGATCGGCTAGTTGAACAGACATTTTAGTTGGTCTTAGGTCTCCCATGTCTAGCCTTTTGCAAATCGTTAAGGGCATAACACTGATACTGGCTCCTAAATCGCATAGAGCTTTGTCAATGACGAATTTTCCTATTACACAGGGTATAGAGAAACTTCCTGGATCTTTTAGCTTAGGAGGCATTTTATTCTGAATTATGGCGCTACACTCGGCAGTAAGTGTAACTGTTCCGTTATCCTCTATCTTTTTCTTATTGGATAAGATTTCTTTTAAAAACTTAGCATACGAGGGTATTTGGGTAATTGCTTCTGTAAACGGAATAGTAATATTCAACTGTTTCAGAAGTTCGACAAATTTCTTAAATTGACCCGTCGTCTTGGAATTTATTAATCTTTGAGGGTACGGAATTGGTGGTTTATAGGGTGGTGGAGGCACATAAGGTTGTTCTTTCTCCACTACCTCTCGATTGTCATCTTCCTTTTCTTCTGGATCATTCACCACTTCAGTCGGTTTATCCGGTTTTTGGTACATGGCTGGATTGTCAAGTCTTGGATCGGTAGGTCCGTCAAGTTCCTTGCCACTTCTTAATATTACAGCGTTAGCATGTCCTTTCGGGTTAGGTTGAGGTTGTCCAGGGAATACTCCAGCTGGTGCAGCAGTAGGTGCTTGTTGTTGAGCTACTTGTGAAATCTGAGTTTCAAGCATTTTGTTATGTGTAGCTAATGCATCTACTTTGCTCACTAATTGTTTAATCTGCTCACTAGTGTGAATGTTTTGGTTTAAGAAGTCCTTGTTTGTTTGAGATTGGTTAGCTATAAAGTTCTCCATCATCAATTCAAGGTTCGATTTTCTAGGGATATTAGGAGCAGTCTTTTGATATCCTGGTGATGTAGCTGGTGCTTGACCTGGTGCGTAATAAGCATTGTTATTCTTATAGGAGAAGTTCGGATGATTCTTCCAACCTGGGTTGTATGTGTTTGAGTAAGGGTTTCCTTGAGCATAATTCACTTGATCAGTGGGAGTTCCTGCCAATAGTTGACAATCAGAAACTTCGTGTCCTGGGACTCCACATAACTCACAGTTAGGTGTTACTGCAGCCACGGTGGCTGTAGGTGTTATGGCCAAGTTATCGATCTTTTGGCTTAGTTGGTCAAACTTCGCATTGACTTGGTCCATACTACATACTTCGTACATACCTCCCTTTTTTGGTTTCTCAGTTGCGACTCTCTCGCTTCCCCAAAGGTAATGATTTTGAGCCATACTTTCGATAAGTGCATAGGCATCATTATATTCTTTGTCCATCAATGCACCACCCGCGGCAGCGTCAATTGTCATTCTTGTATTGTACAAGAGTCCATTATAGAAGGTATGGATGACCATCCATTCTATTAATCCATGATGTGGACAAAGTCTCAGTAGATCCTTATAGCGTTCCCAAGCTTCGAATAATGATTCACTTTCTCTTTGCTTAAATCCGTTGATCTGAGCTCTCAGCATAGCTGTCTTGCTAGGTGGAAAATACCTATTCAAGAAAACTCTCTTAAGTTCTTCCCACGTAGTTACTGAGTTCGAAGGCAGAGATTGAAGCCAAGCTCTTGCTCTGTCTCGAAGCGAAAAAGGAAATAAACGTAGTCTAATAGCTTCTTGGGTAACTCCATTGGCTTTTACGGTATCTGCATATTGCACAAAGATCGAAAGATGAAGATTCGGATCCTCGGTAGGATTTCCAGCGAATTGATTTTGTTGCACGGCTGATATCAACGAAGGTTTTAGTTCGAAATCATTTCGGTTGATAGCCGGCGCTGCAATGCTTGAATGCGGTTCAGCTTGCGAAGGATTAGCGTAATACTTGAGTGGATGAGTCTGTTCTTCAGCCATCTCTGCGTCCTTTGATTTTACGACTGGTTTAGGCGGATCTAATTGAAGATCTGGAATATTGTAATTATTTTCGAAATCGAATATACGTCTTCTTACGTGTAAGAAGCGTTCCGATTCAGGGATTAGAGGTTGCAAGTCTTCGCTTTTAGAGCGAGTACTTGGCATACACTCGGAGATTAGATTAAATTAAATAGTTGATACCTTAGTCTAGACAATGCTACCTAAATGCACTAGTAACTAAATTAAGGAATCCCCGGCAACGGCGCCAAAAACTTGATGGGCTAAAGACGTGTCTACTTATGCGTCTAGCGGTATCTTACTGCAAGTGCACAGCCTATCGAAGTAATATTTAAGATTATCGATCCACAGGGATTCTATGGTTACTTAGTGCTAGATGAACTTCTAGTTTAGCTAAGGCGAATGGTTGTCACGATTTTTGTTGGTTTTTAGGACTATTAAAGGCGGAATTAAATTTAAGTTTTAATAGAGTAATATTAAGGCGGTCAGTATGTAATTATACTAACTTAGGTGGGTCAATCTAACCTAGGCTTATAAAGGTGTTCACTTAATATATTCGGTAGAGATTACCAGTTTAAATACCCTCAACTCACACTCTCGTGGTCTTATATCAGATCTTATTCCTAAAGCCCTATGCCTGCTCTCGCTAGCCCATAAGTGTTTAGAGGTAATTTTTGGAAACTAAGTAATTCTAATTTATCTTAAAGCGCTCTCGCTGTGTTTAATTTAAATGCCTAACTTTAGCTATCTGGTTAAAATCTCACACTCTCGTGGTCTTGACCTAACCTAATACTCTTTTCTTACTCTCGTAACGAAAAGGTCTATTTCAATTAAAAAGTATCAGCCAGAATGTTAAGTGATTAATTATTTTCAGCCTATGGTTATATTTTACCGGTTAAGTTTGTTATAACTACATACCGCCCTAAGGTGTTTAGCTACTCATCGTTGTTGAACCAGATAGAGACAGAGAATTTAATAATAACATACTCATGGCAGAAAAATAAATAAACATTATAATTAAATTAAATTGCAATATAATGAAAAACCTGGTTAACAAATATTCGAGCAGACTCCTTCTTCCACAGACTGGAAAGCTTGGAGTTGGCGGAAATTGAAAATAAACGAATGCTGAAGGTTTAGAAACAAATAAATGTATAACAATTTCCTGATGTTGGAAATTGTTATATGGCGGGTTTGGATACAATAAAAACGAAACAGAAAACTAAAAATAATGCAGGAATAGAAAGGCTGGTTCGTAATACAGTTCGGCAGAGCTTCCGCAGGAATTTGAATAAAGAATGCTCTCCCCTTGTTCATAGAACTTGTACTATTTATAGAATCCTTAATGGGCTGGATTTTTGGTCCTTTGTTGCATGGGCCTTGCTGAATTTGTTGAAGGAATGCAGGAACGTGGCAACAAAATAGGAGAAATGGTTTTCACGTAATGCCAATAGGAGAAGTGGTCTTCACGTAATGCCTTGACGTAGTCTGAGTCAAAAACCTAATTTTACCCTTGTCACGGTCGTGACAAGGTCTTCATGTTCGTAACTTGTGGTTTTTAAGTGTCACGGTCGTGACCACTCTCTTACGGTCGTGATGGCTCAAATTGGGGTGTCACGGTCGTGACACCCTTGTGACGACCGTGGCTGCAACAAATTATGCAGTCTTTTGCAGGCTTCTTCATTTCTTCATCTCTTTATGGTTTCTTTTGTTCCTTTTGCTCTTAATTCATGATTTAGCTCCATATAATGATGTACCTGCAAAATGGTAAGAAAAACTCGAGAAATCGAGTGTTAAAACGGTGAATATGCGATAAAACGTTAATGAAACCTAGCAATATAATCGATGCGTTTTCTCGTTATCAGTTTTCCATAAGGGAGCGTAAAAGTCCATGGAATCTTTAAGTAATCATTATACTCCTCGAGGGTCGAGAGTGTCGCTACTGCGAAAATCGGCGCCGGCTATGACAGAAGAGTCGCCACCGTGCGTTATTTATCCCAAAGGAGGGAAAGGAAGCGCTCAGAGTAAACCTAACGCAAAGACGGGAAAGGAATGGTCATCGCAACCAAATCCTGGATTCGGAAGTCGGTTACGCAAGGGGAAGGTATTAGCACCCCTCACGTCCGCCGTACTCGACGGGATCCACGCTTGTTTTCTAGTACGGATTGTTATTCTATCTACTCTAGAGGTCTGGGTTAAAAAGAAAAAGAAAATGACTCGGCAAAGTATCGCACTTTATGCCTACGTATTCCCGTCTAGAACGAGAAATCAGAGTCAATGTAGTTCTCCTACCTACGGGAAAGGAGGGGAAGGTTGCTCGCTAGGATACGGCATCCTATGCCTACGTACTTTCATACAGCATGAAAGATCAGAGCAAACGTAGTTCGGGCCACGAAAGACACAGATTTGTCTGACTGTTTTTTTATCTTTCTGAAAAGAGGTTTTCTTCTTATTAGGAGTCCAAGCGGACAAAAATGACACTTTGATGTTTGTTTTCAGTCTTTTACGCAAGAACTGTTTTTTATTGTGTTTGAAACATTATTGTGTTTTTTGATTGTTTCAAGATAAGAAGAGAAAGACGCTCTAAAATCCTATGGTTGAAAATGGGAATCAAAGCTACCCTAATGTTGTCATGCGTGGGTTAAAACCTAATGTCTGTCATGTTTCTCTCTTGCACAGAGGGAAATAGAGATCCTAGGGGATAAACGGAAAAGAAACAACATATATACAGTAAACAGTAAAATGCATGAGATGCAGCAATTCAAGCGAGGCAAGGGAGTCCCACTCAACCTCGAACCTGGGAAAACAATAGGCAAAGTGAAACAGCTTCACTTCAAACCTAAGGGGCAAGCTGAACAAGCCAACCAACAATACAGAAAAAGAAATACAATCCAACACCAGCTCTGACAGCAACACCAGCTCCTATAATAAGCAACTCAAACAGCAACAGCTCCAACAGCTACGGTTGATTAACAGCAAAAAGGTTGATAGTAACAACTTCAAGCAAGATCCCATCTTCACTCTTCAATGATCCCCAAGCTTTATAAAAGCTCTTGTCTTCAAAAATACCCCAGCTCTGGCAAGCAATGAACCCCAACAAATAAACAGCTTCACACAGCAGCAAACCCTAGTCTTCAACAAATAACTATCTTTGACAGGCACAAGCTTCCCCTTCACCAATCTTCAATGAACTTCATTCTTCAATGGGCTAATATCTTCAAGGCAAGCACTCACAGGAGAGAATCACTTAACAGATTAAGTTGAAATGCTAAACAACTTATTGACAACCAAAGGAAGCCTATAAGTGTTTAACATTATAAGAGAAATGTTGCCTCAAAGTTCTACTTCTAAGGTAAGCCACTTATCCCTCCAAAGGAAGGATGTGGATACCCTGAAAGGACTTTTTGTCATAGGGAGGAATAGAAGCACAAGATGCTTTCTATGTTTGTAAGAAGAAATCATTCTAATCTAAGGCTCGCCCTATTTTTCCTATCTCCTAAGTCTTCACAAACCATCTTCAAGGAGAGGAATCTTCATGCATCAAGCTCTATCCCTTGTCTTCAATCATCATCCAAGGTCTTCATTATCTCCAACAAGCAAAGCCCAAGCCCAACACCCAATTGAAATGACCCAAACCCCACAAACAAAACAACATCCCAAGTGGGAAACACACCAATATCAACCAAATTGCAAAAATCAATTAAAATATTAATATTCATTTAAAAATCCTAGATTAATTTCTAAGGGAACTTAACTATATACCCTATACCCCACATAAACCCCAAGGCCTAAATCAATTTTAGAACCCCAAAACTATGTGTCAAAATACACCTAAGTGTTATGAAACCCTAATTCTGATACCTCTCCTATCTACCTCTCAAATTAATCTAATTTTTAGTCACAAAAATATGACAAAATTCCTAAGGGTACCTACTTCCCTAATCTAATCAAACTCACAAGAATCAATCAAAAATTATGCACCAATATCTCATACTAAATTCAGAAAAATGAAGTGTCAAACAAATGTAAAATAAAAGCAATAATATTGTAAAATATACCAAAAATATAAAATGCATGAAATTAATATTTTGATTATTTCACAATTTTCTAGAGGTCCTAAGGGAACTAGAGAAAAAATCCCATCCTAAAATGATTATTTTTCAATTTAATATGAATTATTTACTAACCTATATGCAAACATGAAATAAAATGAAAATCAACTAAAAATAAGAAACAGGCGTGGTGAATAGCAATTTCATACAGTTCAAAATAAATGTTGGGCTCAGGAGGGGGTGCAAATTTCAAAATGCGTACTAGGCCCATCCAGTCAGAAAATAATTGGAAAAAACTCAGGAAAAAATGTAAAAAGCTTGTGGCGAATAGCAAACAATTTGCATGCTATTTTCCATTGGGCCTAAGGGAGGTGTGTGTTTAGCAATGTCCTCTAAGCCCAAACCCACAATTCTCACACGGAGAGGGAGGTGCCATGAGGAAAACGGGGAGATGAGTAGCAAAAACACAATGGGCCTAAGGCCCGAATCCAACCTCACCTCTATCAGCACACAAAAACCCTAATGCACCAAAACTCTTCTCTATTGTTCATCATCCTAGCGCCGTTCTCCTCTCTGATTCTCTCTGCCTCACCATTCCCTCTTCTCAACCTTGTTCATCAATGTCTAACACAAACTACACCGCTCAATCTATCAGCTCCAATCATCCTCCTAACCTAGTCTTGTTTCACCAAACTACACTCAAACTAACCTAGTTCTTCAGCTAACAACAACAAATTATGAAAACTAACAAGTTCAGAGCGAAGAAAAACCTGGAGATGCGACGAATGTGATGAGTTCTCTGGAAGAACTTCTTGAAGATTTCTGGAAGGAAGTGAACTCGTATGTTGACGAACTTGAAGAACCGGATAAACTTGATGAACGAGATTGAAGGTACTTGCGTTTCTGGAAATGTACGAAGGAGCTTGAAGGACGATGATAAACTTAATGAAGGATTCTTGCACTGCTGATGAAGATTTGAATGAATCTTGTAAATCGTGGCGCGTTGATGGACACACGGGGAGAATTGATGAGAGATCTGGAGAAATTGATGAGGATCGGTGACGAATCTTGATGAAGATGAACGATGATGATGAAAGATTGACGCTGAGATGAAGAATTGTTGATGAACATAGCAGATTCCGGTGAGGATGTATTTTCCGACGAGGGGTTGATGAAGATTGGTGAAGAAGATTGGGAGAGATTCTTGGTGATTCTGGAAAATTGCAGTTTCCGGAGGGTTTGAGGATTCCGGCGGTCAGTTGCGGTGGTAGATGGTATTTCCGGCGATGTCTCTGGCCGTTTGCATGGCCGGCGGCGAGGATTGGTTAGTGGAATCCAGGTGTCTCTAGGGTGGAGGAGAGAGACACGCATGGCAGTGGGTGTGGGGTTAGAGAGAGACACGTGGGAGAGAGAGGGAGAGAGGTGGCAGAGAGAGAGAGAGAGTGGTGTGAGGTGGAAGCAGAAATGAGGTGTGGGTGAGACGCGTGGATCAGGGAGGGAGAGAAAGACGGACGCGTGACACACCTTTATATGGGACACCTGGCGTTGGACCTTTGACTTGGGCCTTTGAAATGGATAAATGACCCACTACTCTGATGAATGATGAAATGATTAAAATGGATTAATTGGAATTAACTAACTGCAGACTAATTAATTAAAGGCTAATAAACGAAAATGATTAATGCAAATGATCTAGTTCTAATTAATAAACCTACATTATCTAACTAAACACAATCTATTAAATCTAAAAATAATATTCTAAACTAATATCTATTATATTAAAACTATTCAATTAAATCTAAAAAACTATTTGACTATTAAATCTATATTAAAATCTAACCAATTAAAAACTATTTATTATCTAAACTATTCTATTTCTATATTAAAACTAATATCTAATAAAACTCAATTAAAAAACTATTATTCTATATTAATATCTAGAAAAAGAAATATCTATTAAAACTATTTAAAAAAAAGAATATCTATTTAAAAATTCTAGAAAAATATATTTAATTCTATAAGAAAATATTAAAACCTATTTAATATCTAAAAAAAAACTATCTATTTAAAACTATTAAATCCTATAAAAAATATTAAAGACCTATTTAATATCTAAAAACTCAAATAAACCTATTTAAAAAATCTATTAAAAATCTAGAAAATAAAAGGGAAAATTCTAACAATGCCAGGACGCCAAATAAATCGGTTAGAGAACAATTACGCAACCATAACGAAATAGACGGTAAAAGCCGGACACTAAAATGTTCTCAAAACAACAGCGCAATCTGAAAATACCGGGACGAGCACAAGTTCTCAAATTAAATCCTCGTATTGGCCTGAAATGCCTGAAGCGCCAGGGGAGGCTGTGATCCTGATAAAATCAATCTGACCGAGAAAATGCAATGTATGCGGTATGCGAATGCAAATGCAAAAGGCGTCGAAACATAAACCAGATGTGGAAACCGGTTGGTCAAATTTTGGGGTGCAACAGTTGCCCCTATTCAAACGGCTTGGACCCGACTGGGTGAAGAGCGAACGGCCTTCAAACATTCGAGGTACAAGACGGTTGAATACCAAAGAAACTCTGAAATTTGCCAACCGTGGAGATAAACTGCCAAAACTGCTTGAGAAGCAACGTCCAATGAACTGAGTCTGGTTGTCACGGCAACAACTGGTCAATTATATGGTACAATTTTGATTTCAACCTCAACCACCTGTGTGACGCCACATGTATTGGACTATCTTCGCAAAAACACCTTCGTACACCATTGGGCTAACCTCATCAACACCAGAAGAGAAATCAATTCGTCAACACGAGTAGAGATTTCGTCGTCACAGGAGTAACCTTATCCACATCTGGACCCAAATTCCGTCAAATCACGAATAAATGCAAATCTGTCCACGTGAGGACTCTCATTTCGTCAACCCGAAGGAAGACATCTGCTGGGGATAAATGATTCCTGAAGAGTAATCAATCTTGTCTACGTCAGGACTTCACATTACGGAAAACTCCTGGTGCTTTCGCTGGGGAAACATTTCTGTTTAATCACAGGGAACTCATCTGCCTATCCCTACAGGCACATCCTCTGCCTAAACACAGGAAACCCCATTCGTCTACTCCATACGGGAAAAGTCATCTGCCCGATTACAGGAACATTCATCAGCTTGCTTCATACGTGAAAAGTCATCTGCCTGATTACAGGAAAGTTCGTCCGCCTGCTCCATACGGGAAAATTATCTAAATACCATTTCTCTGCCTACCTCTGCAGTAGCTAACTTCACTGGTCCCAACCTACAAACGACTTTGAGGAGGGCTCTACTGGGGATAGTAACACGAGGAAATCACGGCGACTTCCTTGGGGAAAAAAACTTTTGTCAAATATCGGAACACAATTTACATACTCTGTCTATCACGGGAGAATTATCTATCCGGATACCGAAAGATTCATCCGCCTGCTTCATACGGGAAAATACATCGGCCTGATTCTTACAGGAAAGTTCATCCGCCTGTTTCTCACGGGAAAACATAACACATCTGCCTGGTTCATACAGGAAAGTTCATCCGCCTGATTCATACGGGAAAATCATAACACATCTGCCTGGTTCATACAGGAAAGTTCATCCGCCTGATTCATACGGGAAAATCATAACACATCTGCCTGGTTCATACAGGAAAGTTCATCCGCCTGATTCTTACGGGAAAACATAACACATCTGCCTGATACTTACAGGAAAGTTCACCCGCCTGATTCTTAAGGGAAAACATAACACATCTGCCTGGTTCATACAGGAAAGTTCATCCGCCTGATTCTTACGGGAAAACATAACACATCTGCCTGATACTTACAGGAAAGTTCATCCGCCTGATTTTTACGGAAAAACATAACACAGCTTCCTGGTTCATACAGGAAAGTTCATCTGCCTGATTCTTACGGGAAAACATAACACATCTGCCTGATACTTACAGGAAAGTTCATCCGCCTGATTCTTACGGCAAAACATAACACATCTTCCTGATACTTACAAGAAAGTTCATCCTCCTGATTCTTACGGGAAAACATAACAGATCTGCCTGGTTCATACAGGAAAGTTCATCCGCCTGATTCTTACGGGAAAACATAACACATCTGCCTGATACTTACAGGAAAGTTCATCCGCCTGATTCTTACGGGAAAACATAACACATCTGCCTGATACTTACAAGAAAGTTCATCCGCCTGATTCTTACGGGAAAACATGACACATCTGCCTGGTTCATACAGGAAAGTTCATCCGCCTGATTCTTACGGGAAAACATAACACATCTGCCTGATACTTACAGGAAAGTTCATCCGCCTGATTCTTACGGGAAAACATAACACATCTGCCTGATACTTACAAGAAAGTTCATCCGCCTGATTCTTACGGGAAAACATAACATATCTGCCTGGTTCATATAGGAAAGTTCATCCGCCTGATTCTTACGGGAAAACATAACACATCTGCCTGATATTTACAGGAAAGTTCATCCGCCTGATTCTTACGGGAAAACATAACACATCTGCCTGGTTCATACAGGAAAGTTCATCCGCCTGATTCTTACGGGAAAACATAACACATCTGCCTGATACTTACAGGAAAGTTCATCCGCCTGATTCTTACGGGAAAACATAACACATCTGCCTGGTTCATACAGGAAAGTTCATCCGTCTAATTCTTACGGGAAAATATAACACATCTGCCTAGTTCATATAGGAAAGTTCATCCGCCTGATTCTTACGGGAAAACATAACACATCTGTCTAGTTCATACAGGAAAGTTCATCCGCCTGATTCTTACGGGAAAACATAACACATCTGCCTGGTTCATACAGGAAAGTTCATCCACATGATTCTTACGGGAAAACATAACACATCTGCCTGATACTTACAAGAAAGTTCATCCGCCTGATTCTTACGGGAAAATATAACACATCTTCCTGGTTCATACAGGAAAGTTCATCCGCCTGATTCTTACGGGAAAACATAACACATCTGCCTGATACTTACAGGAAAGTTCATCCGCCTGATTCTTACGGGAAAACATAACACATCTTCCTGATACTTACAGGAAAGTTCATCCGCCTGATTCTTACGGGAAAACATAACACATCTGCCTGATACTTACAAGAAAGTTCATCCGCCTGATTCTTACGGGAAAATATAACACATCTGCCTGGTTCATACAGGAAAGTTCATCCGCCTGATTCTTACGGGAAAATATAACACATCTGCCTGATACTTACAGGAAAGTTCATCCGCCTAATTCTTACGGGAAAACATAACACATCTGCCTGATACTTACAGGAAAGTTCATCCGCCTGATTCTTACGGGAAAACATAACACATCTGCCTGGTTCATATAGGAAAGTTTATCCGCCTGATTCTTACGGGAAAACATAACACATCTGCCTGATATTTACAGGAAAGTTCATCCGCCTGATTCTTACGGGAAAACATAACACATCTGTCTGGTTCATACAGGAAAGTTCATCCGCCTGATTCTTACGGGAAAACAAAACACATCTGCCTGATACTTACAGGAAAGTTCATCCGCCTGATTCTTACGGGAAAACATAACACATCTGCCTGGTTCATACAGGAAAGTTCATCCGCCTGATTCTTACGGGAAAACATAACACATCTGCCTGGTTCATACATGAAAGTTCATCCGCCTGATTCTTACGGGAAAACATAACACATCTGCCTGGTTCATACAGGAAAGTTCATCCGCCTGATTCTTACGGGAAAACATAACACATCTGCCTGGTTCATACAGGAAAGTTCATCCGCCTGATTCTTACGGGAAAACATAACACATCTTCCTGATACTTACAAGAAAGTTCATCCGCTTGATTCTTACGGGAAAACATTACACATCTGCCTGGTTCATACAGGAAAGTTCATCCGCCTGATTCTTACGGGAAAACATAACACATCTTCCTGATACTTACAGGAAAGTTCATCCGCCTGATTCTTACGGGAAAACATAACACATCTGCCTGGTTCATACATGAAAGTTCATCCGCCTGATTCTTACGTGAAAACATAACACATCTGCTTGATACTTACAGGAAAGTGCATCCGCCTGATTTTTACGTGAAAACATAACACATCTGCCTGATACTTACAGGAAAGTTCATCCGCCTGATTCTTACAGGAAAACATAACACATATGCCTAGTTCATACAGGAAAGTTCATCCGCCTGATTCTTACAGGAAAATATAACACGTCTGCCTGATACTTACAGGAAAGTTCATCCGCCTGATTCTTACGGGAAAACATAACACATCTGCCTGGTTCATACAGGAAAGTTCATCCGCCTGATTCTTACGGGAAAACATAACACATCTTCCTGATACTTACCGGAAAGTTCATCCGCCTGATTCTTACGGGAAAACATAACACATCTGCCTGGTTCATACAAGAAAGTTCATCTGCCTGATTCTTACGGGAAAACATAACACATCTGCCTGATACTTACAGGAAAGTTCATCCGCCTGATTCTTACGAGAAAATATAGCACTGGATATAGCTTCCTGGCCTGTTCGCGGTAGTAGATAACACCACTGGGGATATTCTGAAAGTAGCTACCCGACACCCGTTTCGACAACAAGTGTCCACTTCTGAAATTTGGATTCATGAAACCCTGAAATGCTGCCGCGACAGCAAACCTGAAGAAGAACACTCCGCTGGTCGGATAAGAGGAACTTCAACCAGTAATTCTGTGGGGACTAATAACAAGAACTGTGTCATCCCCTGTCTCACGGCGAGACCTCGATCGTCTGGTAATAAACCTGAATTATAACTTCATACTCCTGCTGAGAAACACACCTGAAAGCAAAAAGGTTAACCAACCTGATTTATGTCTCAAAATGCGTATGTTTGGCAATAGCGTAATGCTCCATACGGCATGGAAATGGTACGCGTTTTTGGGTAGATGCAAACATGATAATGTATGCAAATGCAAATGCAAGTTCGGACTGATGGGGAAGCTCTGACAAGCTTTCTTCAACACGGCTGTTGAGAGCAAATACCACCCTGTTGGGGATGAACAGGTATCATAAAGTAATCCGGCAAAATAAATTCCGGAAATACAACCAACTCTGCCGAGGAGAGGTTACACATCAATCTCCACTGGAAGGAAAGAATAACACCTGCTGGGAAGATTAACCCTTCTAGGAGGCAATGGTCTGGGTACAGTTCACCAACTCGGAACTACCACTCCGCTGGGGATAATCATCCTGACGAAGGCATGACGACCTGTGGGGAGAAAGAAAACCATCCTCGGTGGGGATAATCCTTCTGAACTTACTATCTTGGTTATGCGCCATGAAAATCCTTCCAGCTGGGGATTGAATGCGCACATCTTCGGCTCTCTGGGGAGTATAACCTCTGCGTGGGATACTGATCTCGACTTGCTGGGGATATCCTGTGGACAATTTCCATGAGGATGTTCTTCTGGGAGAAATAATCCTTCCTTCGGGAAGGGATAACGTCATTCCAACTCTCTGGGGATAAGATGCGACTAGCCGAGGAATGACATCAACTAAAATCAAGCTCTTCATCAAGAGATTTTGGCTGGGGAAACATGAGTTCCATCTTCTCGGAAATTTGCCCCAAAAATACCAACATGCCCCAGTCTGAACACTTCGTCTTGAAAGGAAAAGCTAGCCATGGTGCTACCTCACAATACCTTGCCCCTGAACCGGCACCAACTTCCTGATAAAGACTCTTCGATTTCTGTACCCTGACGGTTAGATATGAACTGTTCCTGCACGTCAAACCCAAAAGGATGTCCCAACAAAATCTTTTGTTCTTAGGGTGATCTGCCCCGGTCTTGCAATAATCTTTTGCCCCTGATTGGTCGATTCGTGCAACAATGCCCCTAGCTGTGAGAGATCTGCCAAATCTCGACCTAATTGCCCCAGATTAACTGATTCTTGGATGGCTGACTCCCACTGGGGATTAACTGATATATCCTGCCCCGTCTCACGAAACATTCAGACACTCTGCATTCTATCCTGATCAGACTTCCCACTGTAGGAAACTTTCCTCCTGCATGCACTTACTCGCAAGTAAAAATAGTTGTTCTGCATAAAAGATATATTAAATGCAATGCATATGACAGTTCCAAAATCCAAGTCTGTTCACTGGAAAAAAAATTTGTGACATATTAATGTTGATAAGAGGAACCCTTTTAGGAATCAGTTTCGGTGCGATCTTTACCGAAGTATGCTCTCGAACTAAATCTGTTTCAATTAGGACTTTTTCGGGTTGTAACGTGGTCAGGTTCACGGTTAACAAGGAAAGATATAGGCTCAAAATTTATTTCAACCCACCCATTCTTCGTGATGTTCTCCGATCCTGTGTTCAACTAATTTGACTTCAGTGTTCACCTATTTAAAGGTGGAGTGATAGTTCAAGAAATCATCCTTTTTCGAAGTGACATTCACCCCCTTTTCGTCTTTGTTTGGGCACCGGTAGCCATATGATTTCGTTCTTTTCGAGGATTTTTCTTTTCGCTTTTCGTGTTCCCCTAACTTTTTCCTGGACTAACCCCTTTGAGTTTCTTCGATTTTGAAGTCCAGCGGGGTACCCTAATTTTTGCCTAAGTCGCTTGCTTTCAAGATTCGACTTAGAGGGCTTTTCGATTCTTTTCTTTTTCTTTTTTTTGAACAAATCGTATGGCATCGGCTCGTATGACTTGTTAAAGAGATTGTGACTGTTTCACTCTTGATCGGCCAGGTTTAACCATCATGGTTTTTTTTAGGTACGACCTATAACGGCGTGATTGATCCTCGAACGGACACTCGTTTTGTTATTTGAACGCCTGGTCAAATTAACTGACACCTACCCTGCCCCGGGTTAAGATTGAGGGTTTTTCATTTTCAGAAAGAAACTCCTACTACTAGGCTCAAAGGGGTTAACAAGGGATTATCTTCCTTATATCTCTGGTGTTTGTAGATTTGAAACAATGCTTGTATATCGTCAACAGGTTTTTTTATTCAAGAGCATACAATCGGAAGTTTTTCCGTCATCGGTTTTGTCATCCTCCCCGGATTCTACTTAACAAGCGTTTGAAATAAATGAAAACACCAAGAGTGAACATGAATGGATTAATTCAAAACATGCATATTTATTTCATTTATCAATATCAGTTGAAAAAACAACAAGTTTTACAAACGAAATTTGCAATTGGACAGAAAGGCATCTACAAATGCAAAGACATGAACAAGATAACATGAAAAATGACAGTGTCTCAGAACCGGACTTCTTGCATCCTGACTTATTGGCGAGTCAACCATCCTCAGAAACAGTTGTTAGAGGTAGCCTGCTGCTGTCTTGACCTGCTTTCCCCGGCCCGACCAAATTTAGGAACCTTTTTCATCAACCCGACCTTTGCTTGTCCGTGGCCCTGCACCACATTGGGGACCCTATCAGCAAAGCTGATAGCCTTGCTGTCGATCAAATCTTGGACATTATGCTTGAAAGCGTGGCAACCCTCAATATCATGTCCGAGTGCCCCGGAATGAAACTCACAATGCTTACTGGCGTCGAAACCAAATGGAGGTGCGCCCGTTGGTGGGGCCAACATTCTCTTTTCAACAAGGTGCAACCCTAACAAGGTCTGAAAGAGTTCGGCATACGTTGATGGAGGTGCCTCAAATACCCTCCTTGACTTCCCCTCCTGAAATCTTTGCTGAGCCAGATGCTGGCGTTTCATGCGCTGCTGGTTTTGATCAACCCGTCCCTCAGGTTCATGCACTGTCATCCTCAAATTCAGCCCAGACATTGGCAACTGATGTGGACCTGGGGATTCAGTTTCCAATGATTCCAGGATATGCCTCGATTCTTTTGCGACTTCCGGTGGGGAGATAGGGATATCGGTCCCTGAGACCTTTATACCGCCCGACACAAATTCAATTGCCTTCTCATCCAGCAAATCCAGAATCTTCTGCTTAAACGACTTGCAGTCCGCGATGTTATGCCCTGGTGCACCGGCGTGGAAGACACAGGGCAAGGATGTCGTTGAATGCGACCCAACATCCGTCTTTGGCGCACTGCTGAGCCTTTCCCACTAAAAACTGCAAGGAGAAACCAGGAACCTTGTTCCAACTAGACAACACCAACTCGGAGGCATCCAGATGAAGTGAAAGAGCTAAACCAGCCAGGTCAGGCTCAGCATCCATATGAACAAAAGGCATCTGCCTCTTGATAGGCACACCTAGTAAATCAGCATATTCTTCCAGCGTGGGTGCGAGAACAAAATCCTGGAAAGTGAAACATCTCAGCGGAGGATCGTAAAACTGAAGCAGAGCGTGCAACCCATTCAACTCGAACGCAGAAGGTTTACGAACCAAACTGAGCAATTTGCCGTAAGATTTTCTGAACTCATCCCTCACAGAATCATCTGCTAAAGCTATCAAACGAGTCAGCTTAACCACATCAGGGGCAGGGAACTTGTAAGCCACGGTCTTCCTCAGAGAACCCATAACAATACAATAGGAGGCAAGAAATCCTGGATCGGGGAAAACGGTACCTGCAACACAGACACACGTTAATGAAATGCAAATGAATATGCAAAATAATGTGAAATGCAATCATGCAGCAGGAGATCAAGGCAACTGTGCTGTGGAGATTCTGTATCAACAAAACCATAATCCTGCTCTATCAAGAACAACCATTGCATCTGATAAGAAGAAAACCCTGATATCGGACCACAAATCTGCTCTGTCAAGAACAACCATCTGATAGGGCCATATACATAGGATCATAATTCTGCTCTGTCAAGAACAAACGTCCGATAATAAGGACCTCTGATACAGGACCACAAAAACTGCTCTGTCAAGAACAGACATCTGATAATAAAACTCTGTTCTATCAAGAACAAACATACATCTGCTGACGAGATCTTCAGACCCCAATCATAAATCTGCTCTGTCAAGAACAAATACACCTCTGATGATAAGATCCTCTGATCAAAACCTGCTCTATCAAGAACAAATACACATCTGATGATAAGATTCTCTGATCCCAATCTGCTCTATCAAGAACAAATACACATCTGATGATAAGATCCTCTGATCCCAATCAAAAACCTGCTTTGTCAAGAACAATCATATATCTGTAGATGAGAACCTCAGATCCCAACAAAACTGATCCACTATCAAGAAAACCAGGTGGTCTGAAGGTCGAAGTTTCCTGCAATAAACCCAACCCTGTTCACAGGTATGGACCTAAACTGACTCAAGTTCGGCATCCTATGCGTTCATCAGCGTCACAGACATTCAAGAGGGGTGATACGATACCCAGAAGGTGTGGCATCACCAGCTCATGAAGCGGCCTCACTCGGCTGAATCACAAATGATCGGTCCCCAGAGTCGACAATCCTCCAAACCACCAACCGTCTCAACCCAAAGGGTTGAAAGAGAAGCCAACCGGGAGAACCTCGTCTGAGCGTGGATTTCATGAGACACTATTGCCTGCAAAGCAAGCACGCGCCCACTAATTTCCACAACTAATGCTATGTTCACTCAAGCCTGGGTCTGGCTTCTCACTCATCAGAATGCCCCTCCCACAACAGCACAGATAATCATATCATACTGAAAACAAAATGCGGGAAATAAAATGCGATAAATAAACACAACCCAACAAGTAATCATACAAGCGCTAGGATTGACTCTCGCATAGGGAACCGGAGAACCAGAGATTCTGGGTTCGATCCCCAGCAGAGTCGCCAGCTGTCGCTTTCGCGAAAATAAGGTGCCGGCACAATAGAAGAGTCGCCACCTTTCGTTATTTATCCCTCGGAGCAGGAAAGGAAACGATCGGAAAAACCTAACGAAAAAGGGTAAGACAAGGTCGTCGCAACCGTTGTCTGGGTTCGGGAGTCGGTTACGCAAGGGGAAGGTATTAGCACCCCTCACGTCCGTCGTACTCGACGGGATCCACGCTTGTTGTGTTTACTGGACAAGTTGGTTTATCTATCTACCTATCAAGGCTGGCTTAAACAGGAAAGAAACTGACTCGGCAAAGCGTCACACTTTATGCCTACGTATTCTCATCAGAGAACGAGAAATCAGAGTCAACGTAGTTCGACCTACGACGGGATATGGGGATGGTAGCTCGCAAATACATCAGTATTGTGCCTACATACTCTCAACAGGTATGAGAGATCAGAGCTTACGTAGTTCGGGACACTACGCATTATGGGGATTCAGATTCATCTGTTTTATCGAGTAGGTTTAAACAACCGTTCCAGCAGTTAGGGACAAAGCCTGTTTGCATCGGCGCTGAAGTTTAAAGACACTCTTTTCTTCAGAAAAGCTTTCCTTTGAATTATGGGCCCGCGGGGCAAAAAGGTTTGAAGTTTGTTTTCTGTCTTTTACGGAAGAAGTGTTTTTTATTGTGTTTGCAATTTCAATCGCACTAAAGACTATGACCTGAGAGTGAATGCGTCGCATGTCACCCAAAGGGTGCCATACTAAACATCCAGACTATGGAAAAGAACCTCTCCCACAATCCTTTCTCAGATAGCTTAAGGCTCGTGACGTACGAAAGAAATCATTCATGATTACTGTATCTTAAGCTGTTTTGAGATGAGAAGAGAACAAGCTCAACTACGGGGATTCTATCAATTCCTACTGTTGTCATGCCAAGGATTCATCCTATGGTTGAGGTTTGAACAGGGAACTCCTAGAAGCTATCATGCATAGGTTTCAACCTAAATTTCTATCATCACTTCCATATCAAAGGAAATGAGAGTCCTAAGGGATCATGTCAATGATACACCGAAACAGATAAAGCATCAGCTTAAACAGTAAATAGTAATACAGTAAAATGCATGCAATTCAAGTGAGGGAGGAAATGTGTGTGGGGCATCAGCCTCCACAAGCTCATCTCAACCTCAAGCCAGAATGAATAACAGTAATCATACTGAAAGATAAAACATGCTATCAAGCAAAATACAGTAAACTGCAATCATACAGAAGAAATAAAGTCATGCTATCAAGCAAAACAAACCACATGGGCAAGGGAGCAGGGCTCTACCGAATACCCGCAAACAAAGCCATACAGTAACAATACAAGCAGAGGGAGCAACTCAACCTCTAGTGCAATCATGCTCCTAGCTTACGTCAGTCTAGATATGAACTTATTCTAATGCATCAAGCAAGTCAAACAAGGCACATCAATACAGAAAAGAAAAAGACAAGAAAGTAGATCAACTCCTCTCTCAACTCCAAGCTTCAGCTCTTCTAACAGCAACTCAGTCTTCAGACTTCCATCACTCTTGACAAATATCAATTTGCTTCTCCAGGTTTCCACCCTTCCACATAAGTTTCAACTTATTCTCTCTTCTCCAAGCTTCAGCTCCTTAATCAGTTCCACCTTCAAGCTTCACCCTTAACCACAAGTATCAACTTGATTCCTTCAGGATCTCCAAGCTTCAAAGTAAGTATCAACTTCCTTTGTTCTTCAAGCTTAAGCTCTTCAGTCAATCTCAATTGAATCCTATTTATAAGTATCAACTTAGTCTTCAAGCTCTTAAGCTCTCTTTGCTTTACCAGTCTCAACTTGGTCTTCTCTTCCTGCAAGCTTCAGCTTCTCAAGGTAGCCTTCATTTACTTAGAAGTGTCAACTTCATCCTTCAATCTTTAAGCCTCAGCCCTTCATTCAGTCTTTACTGGATCTTCATTGGGTCTTCAAGTATCAACTTGCTCTTGTTGCTCTTCAAGCTTCAGCTGAAATGGCAATGCTCAAGGAATCATCCTCTTCCACATTCTTCAATGAAGTCTTCATCTTCAAGCCCAACATCTCTCAAGATACTCAAACCAGAGGAAATCACTTAACTGGATAAGCTGGGATATTAAACTGCTTATTGACCACCAAAGGTGACCTATAAGGGTTTAACATCAGGAGAATGGTTCCCTCAAAAGTTCTACTTCCTAGGTACCATCACTTATCCCTCCTAAGGAGGGAGGTGTATACCATGGAAGGACTTTGAATCATGGGGAAGAATGGAGGTGAAAGATACCATCCATGTTTAAGAAAGAAGTTAACTAGGTCTAAGCTCTTCTTAATCCCTAACCCTAAAACAACAATAAAACAAACAAGATCAAGCTCTCAGGCTCCTTCTTCAACTCTCAAGTCTTCTACTATGCTCCTCAAAGCAAAACCAAGCTCACCAAGCCCACAAAGCAAAGCAAACAAAAATACAAGCCCACAAGGGCAACACAAACAACAATCAACTACAAAAATCATTTAAAAATAGTATACTATTATATTAAAATCTAATATAATTTCTAAGGGATCCTATATACCTACCCTTAATACCCTTATATGTCCCAATGTTTATCTTAACCTAGAAACCCAAAATTCTAGTGTTATTGTGGACCTATGTTAAGGATTGACCTAATTCTTATACAACCTAATGTCATCTAACCAAAACTAATCAAAAATTAATCACAAAATTATGGAATAAATCCAGAGGGGAGCTAAAGTCCTAATCTAACTATCCTAAAAAGAATAGCTTAAAAATATGAAGGAAACTAGCTAAACAAAATTCTACAAATCTATGCCTCAACATAAAAGAATTAAAATGCTATTAAAAGAAAAAATACACAAAAAATATTAAAATGCATGAAATGCAAATATTTTGATTTCATAATTTTCTAGACATGAACATGAAATGGGAGAAAAAATCCCCATGCAAAAATCATCATTTTTCTATTTATTATGATTTTTCAAAGATGAATGAAAAATGGAGAAAAAGAAATTAAAATATGAGAACATTGGTGCAGATAGCAACTATATGCAGTACAAATTCCAGATGGGCTTAAAATGGGGGTGGAGATATCAATGCGCGCCAGGCCCAGTTTCCATCAGAAAATCAATTAAAAATCACAAAGAAAAAGAAAAATGAACGGTGCAGTTAGTAACAAAAATCAGTTAAAAATCTCAATGGGCCATGACTTGGGATGTGAATATCAATTACCAACTAAAGCCCAATACCCCAAGTTTAATGAAACGCTTCGTTTTGGTGATGTCTTCAGACTTCTCTTCACACGCGATATGGAATCTCAGCCACACGATCCCCACTCAGTCAAAGGTCTACGCATGATCAAACGACCATGGCATTGTCTTCTTCATTTGAATAGGGCTTGGAGGGAAGAACAGCCATGGAAGCTCAGAGCTTCAAGCTCATCCTCTCCAATTCGAACCTCATCAATTCTCCATGAAAAACTGAAATTCAAAACCCTAATCTGTCCAGAATTTCACCCTGAATCTAACCATGATATCAGATCCATTGAAACTTCCTCAAACCTAAAACACGAATCAAACCTCCAAATATGCTCAGAAATCAAAGTTCACCATTCTTGAAATTGACTACCTCAGAATGATCACCACTTCACCCTGGTTAATTCTTGATATCAAATTCATGCTATAACTCGCTATATCTCATGTTCTTGGTCAAAACAAAAATGGTGTCACCAACTGAAACCTCACCAATTGATCTCAAACTTCCCAGAATCCAACACCTAATTGTCTCTAACCGTTCTAACCTAACAATTCTACCTAATTATGCTTAAATCATGGTGTAGAAGAAAGTTTACTAATCTGTCAAATCTTGAACACCATATAGGGTAATCCTCCACTTCAAGCTCTCAAACTCTTTAGAATCAATCCTTGAATGATGATAAAGCTTCTGTTTGCAAAAGATTTGACCAAGAAAGCCTGAATCTCCAAACCCGATGGTGACTTGCAACCTTCAAAATCCAAAAGCTATCTCCTCAATTCTCCATGGTCTTGCCTTCAATTTGGTATGCACAGCTTCAGTGTGATCAATGGAATGTGTTTGGATTGAAAGAAGAAATGGAAATGAATCAGAATGTGGAAATTGATTTCAACTTGCAATGGAAGCAATTGAAATGGCTATCTCACTCTTCTCTCAAATCTCTCACCAACCTTACATCTGAGCAAGTTCTATACACTATATAGAATGCATTGGACCTCTCTAGAACATCTGGAATCATCCAATGAGAAATTGGAATTCTCATGTCATGAGTTTATGATTTCATCTCATCTCATGCATCATCTCATGCCATGCCCCTTGCAGCAACTTATCCTGACCTAAAATTCTCCTTAGGTGAGATATGGGATGTGTTAAGACACTTTACTAGCTTGTGCATTGAGTTCTCTTGTGTTTTGCATTTGTACCTTATTATGCAAGCAAGCATTTTCCAAAGCAAGTCCATGATCTAGGCCTCAATTAAAAAAAGTGGCTGAACCATTGTTTTTAGAATGTCTTTTAGAGTCAACATGACCTATTATATGCCATGGTTTGTATGTGTAGCTTGGAAATTTCAATTTCCAACTTGGACTTATTTAACTTATGCCTCCATTTTAGGTCATTTTTACCATTTTTTGCTACAAGCCTTTTCAACATCTCATGACCTCCCTACTAGCCTTAAAACATCATTTTAAGCAAGTTTGATGTTGAAGATTTTTCCATTTGAGCCTTGGAAATAGGAGTTATGGCCTTATGCTTGAAATGACCTATAATCTCCAAATGACCAAAATGCCCTTGACTTGTCAAAGCCATAACTTGAGTTCTACAAATCATATCAAGGACTTCTAGTACTCTCTAGAAAGCTAAGAATATGAGGAACAACATTCATGTTGACCAAAAGTTCATAGGAATCATCCTTCTTGGGAAAAAGTTGGATGCAAGTTGGGTGACTTTCAAGGCCCCAGATTCACATACCTCAGATGACCTGTAACTTGTCAAAGTCATAACTTGAGCTCTACAAATCCTATCAAGGATTTCTAGTACTCAAATTAAAGCTAAGAACAAGCTCTACAAAATCATGTTGGGGGTAAGATGATATGAAAATCACATCTTGAGCTAAACTGCCTTGAAGATAGAGATCAAACTAGGGGATTTTACACTGTCAAGCCTTAGAAACCCTAGCTTGAAACTTCTTAAACTCATCAATCATGATGAGTTGATCTTGGAATCATCCTTATAGCATCTCAATGCATCAATCCATGATCACATGGCTCTTGGATTAGGTCTCAACCCTCTCCAAATCATCAGTTAACCTAGGGTTGACCCAGTCAAACCTTAATTACACCACTCATGGATGAGTCTTCTTAAACTTGTACAATGACCTCTCTAGGCCTCATGATGGCTTTCCAGACATCTCATAAGCTCTCTCAAAGCTTCAAGTCCATCCTCATAGCCTCAGAATCATCTGAGGAGCTCCCACAACTCTCAAGTTATGAGGCACACAACCTTGGTTTCAACCAATCTTTCTGAGGATCTCTTAACTTCTCTGACAAAGATATCAATCCTTGAGCACTTGAATAACCTTCTTGGCTAGCTTCAAAGTCTTGTATAGCTCTTGATTGGTAATCATACCTCTTGATATACTGCACATATATCAATGAAATACAGATGATAATGCTAGTGAACACAAGCTAGGTAAATAAATGTTGGGCAAATTTTGGGGTGCAACAGATACCCAACAAAACTGACCGGAGCCTGAACGCTCAACGAAAAACCGGAGTCTGGATACACAACAAAACTGACCGGAGCCTGAACGCTCAATGTAATAACCGAAGTCTGAATACCCAACGAAACTGACCGAAGCCTGAACGCTCAACGTCATAACCGGAGTCTGGATACCCAACGAAACTGACCGGAGCCTGAACGCTCAACGTAATAACCGGAGTCTGGATACCCAAAGAAACTGACTGGAGCCTGAACGCTCAATGTAATAACCGAAGTCTGGATACCCAACGAAACTGACCGGAGCCTGAATGTTCAACGTAATAATCGGAGTCTGGAAACCCAACGAAACTGACCGGAGCCTGAATGCTCAACGTAATAACCGGAGTCTGGATACCCAAAGAAACTGACTGGAGCCTGAACGCTCAATGTAATAACCGAAGTCTGGATACCTAACAAAACTGACCGGAGCCTGAACGTTCAACGTAATAACCGGAGTCTGGATACCCAACAAAACTGCCCAGAGCCTGAACGCTCAACGTAATAACTGGAGTCTGGATTCCCAACGAAACTTACCGGAGCCTGAACCCTCAACATAATAATCAGAGTTTGGATATCCAAGAAAACTGACCGGAGCCTGAACGCTCAACGTAAAAACCGGAGTCTGGATACCCAACGAAACTGACCGGAGCCTGAACGCTCAACGTAATAACCGGAGTCTGGATACCCAACGAAATTGACCGGAGCCTGAACTCTCAACGTAATAACCGGAGTCTGAATACCCAACGAAATTGAATGGAGCCTGAACGCTCAACGTAATAACCGGAATCTGGATACTCAACGAAACTGACCGGAGCCTGAACGCTCAACGTAATAACCGGAGTCTGGATACTCAACGAAACTAACTGGAGCCTGAACGATCAACGTAATAACCGGAGTCTGGATACACAACGAAATTGACCGGAGCCTGATTGCTAAACGTAATAACCGGAGTCTGGATACACAACGAAACTGACCGGATCCTGAACGCTCAACGTAATAACCAGAGTCTGGATAACCAACGAAACTGACCGGAGCCTGAACGCTCAACGTAATAACCGGAGTCTGGATACCTAACGAAACTGACCGGAGCCTGCTATCTCAACGTAATAACCGGAGTCTGGATACCTAAAGAAATTGACCGGAGCCTGAACGCTAAACGTAAAAACCGGAGTCTGAATACCAACAAAACTGACCGGGGTCTGAACGTTCAACGTAATAAACGGAGTCTGGATACCCAACAAAACTGTCCGGAGCCTAAACGCTCAATGTAATAACCGAAGTCTGGATACCAAACGAAACCGACCGGGGCCTGAACGCTCAACGTAATAACCGGAGTCTGGATACCCAACGAAACTGACTGTAGCCTGAACGATCAACGTAATAACCGGAGTATGGATACACAACGAAATTGACCGAAGCCTGAACGCTAAACGAAATAACCGGAGTCTAGATACCCAAAGAAACTGACCGGAGCCTGAACGCTCAACGTAATAACCGGAGTCTGGATACCCAAAGAAACTGACCGGAGCCTGAACGCTCAACGTAATAACAGGAGTCTGGATACCCAACGAAACTGACCGGAGCCTGAACGCTCAATGTAATAACCGGAGTCTGGATACCCAACGAAACTGACCGGAGCCTGAACGCTCAACATAAAAACCGGAGTCTGGATACCCAACAAAACTGACCGGAGCCTGAACGCTCAACAAAAAACCGGAGTCTGGATACACAACGAAACTGACCGGAGCCTGAACGCTCAATGTAATAACCGAAGTCTAGATACCCAACGAAACTGACCGGAGACTAAACGCTCAACGTAATAACCGGGGTCAAGATATCCAAAGAAACTGACCGGAGCCTGAACGCTCAACGTAAAAACCGGAGTCTGGATACCCAACGAAACTGACCGGAGCCTGAACGCTCAACGTAAAAACCGGAGTCTGGATACCCAACGAAACTGACCGGAGCCTAAACGCTCAACGTAGTAACCGGAGTCTGGATACACAACGAAACTAACCGGTGCCTGAACGCTCAACGTAATAACGTGAGTCTGGATACCCAACGAAACTGATCAGAGCCTGAACGCTCAATGTAATAACCTGAGTCTGGATACCCAACGAAACTGACCGGAGCCTGAACGCTCAACATAATACCCAGAGTCTGGATACCCAACCAAACTGACCGGAACCTGAACGCTCAACGTAAAAACCGGAGTCTGGATACCCAACGAAACTGACCGGAGCCTGAACGCTCAACGAAATAACCAGAGTCTGGATACCCAACGAAACTGACCGGAGCCTAAACGCTCAACGTAATAACCGGAGTCTGGATACACAACGAAACTGACCGGTGCCTGAACACTCAACGTAATAACCTGAGTCTGGATACCCAACAAAACTGATCAGAGCCTGAACGCTCAATGTAATAACCTGAGTCTGGATACCCAACGAAACTGACCGGAGCCTGAATGCTCAACGTAATAACCGGAGTCTGGATACCCAACAAAACTGACCAGAACCTGAACGCTCAACGTAAAAACTGGAGTCTAGATACCCAACGAAACTGACCGGAGCCTGAACGCTCAACGTAATAATCGGAGTCTGGATACCGAAAGAAACTGACCGGAGCCTGAACGATTAACGTAATAACCGGAGTCTGGATACCCAACGAAGCTGACCGGAGCCTGAACGCTCAACGTAATAACCGGAGTCTGGATACCCAATGAAACTGACCGGAGCCTGAAAGTTCAACATAAAAACCGGAGTCTGGATACCCAACAAAACTGACCGGAGCCTGAACGCTCAACGAAAAACCGGAGTCTGGATACACAATGAAACTGACCGGAGCCTGAACGCTCAACGTAATAATCGAAGTCTGGATACCAAACGAAACTGACCGGAGCCTGAATGCCCAACTTAATAACCGGAGTCTGGATACCCAACTAAACTGACCGGAGCCTGAACGCTCAACGTAATAACCGGAGTCTGGATATCCAAAGAAACTGATCGGAGCCTGAACACTCAACGTAAAAACCGGAGTCTGGATACCCAACGAAACTGACCGGAGCCTGAACGCTCAACGTAAAAACCGGAGTCTGGACACACAACGAAACTGACCGGAGCCTGAACGCTCAACGTAATAACCGGAGTCTGGATACACAACGAAATTGACCGGTGCCTGAACGCTCGACGTAATAACCTGAGTCTGGATACCCAACGAAACTGATCAGAGCCTGAACGCTCAACGTAATAACCTGAGTCTGGATACCCAACGAAACTGATTGGAGCCTGAACGCTCAACGTAATAACCGGAGTCTGGATACCCAACAATACTGACCGGAACCTGAACGCTCAACGTAAAAACCGGAGTGTGGATACCCAACGAAACTGACCGGAGTCTGGATACACAACCAAACTGGCCGGAGCCTGAACGCTCAATGTTATAACCGGAGGCTGGATAGCCAACAAAACTGAACGGAGCCTGAACGCTCAACGTAATAACCGGAGTCTGGATACACAACGAAACTGACCGGAGCCTGAACGCTCAATGTAATAACCGAAGTCTAGATACCCAACGAAACTGACCGGAGACTAAACGCTCAACGTAATAACCGGGGTCAAGATATCCAAAGAAACTGACCGGAGCCTGAACGCTCAACGTAAAAACCGGAGTCTGGATACCCAACGAAACTGACCGGAGCCTGAACGCTCAACGTAAAAACCGGAGTCTGGATACCCAACGAAACTGACCGGAGCCTAAACGCTCAACGTAATAACCGGAGTCTGGATACACAACGAAACTAACCGGTGCCTGAATGCTCAACGTAATAACCTGAGTCTGGATACCCAACGAAACTGATCAGAGCCTGAACGCTCAATGTAATAACCTGAGTCTGGATACCCAACGAAACTGACCGGAGCCTGAAAGTTCAACATAAAAACCGGAGTCTGGATACCCAACAAAACTGACCGGAGCCTGAACGCTCAACGAAAAACCGGAGTCTGGATACACAATGAAACTGACCGGAGCCTGAACGCTCAACGTAATAATCGAAGTCTGGATACCAAACGAAACTGACCGGAGCCTGAATGCTCAACTTAATAACCGGAGTCTGGATACCCAACGAAACTGACCGGAGCCTGAACGCTCAACGTAATAACCGGAGTCTGGATATCCAAAGAAACTGATCGGAGCCTGAACACTCAACGTAAAAACCGGAGTCTGGATACCCAACGAAACTGACCGGAGCCTGAACGCTCAACGTAAAAACCGGAGTCTGGATACACAACGAAACTGACCGGAGCCTGAACGCTCAACGTAATAACCGGAGTCTGGATACACAACGAAATTGACCGGTGCCTGAACGCTCAACGTAATAACTTGAGTCTGGATACCCAACGAAACTGATCAGAGCCTGAACGCTCAACGTAATAACCTGAGTCTGGATACCCAACGAAACTGATTGGAGCCTGAACGCTCAACGTAATAACCGGAGTCTGGATACCCAACAAAACTGACCGGAACCTGAACGCTCAACGTAAAAACCGGAGTGTGGATACCCAACGAAACTGATTGGAGCCTGAACGCTCAACGTAATAACCGGAGTCTGGATACCCAACAAAACTGACCGGAACCTGAACGCTCAACGTAATAACCGGAGTCTGGATACACAACGAAACTGACCGGAGCCTGAACGCTCAATGTAATAACCGAAGTCTAGATACCCAACGAAACTGACCGGAGACTAAACGCTCAATGTAATAACCGGGGTCAAGATATCCAAAGAAACTGACCGGAGCCTGAACGCTCAACGTAAAAACCGGAGTCTGGATACCCAACGAAACTGACCGGAGCCTGAATGCTCAACGTAAAAACCGGAGTCTGGATACCCAACGAAACTGACCGGAGCCTAAACGCTCAACGTAATAACCGGAGTCTGGATACACAACGAAACTAACCGGTGCCTGAATGCTCAACGTAATAACCTGAGTCTGGATACCCAACGAAACTGATCAGAGCCTGAACGCTCAATGTAATAACCTGAGTCTGGATACCCAACGAAACTGACCGGAGCCTGAACGCTCAACGTAATAACCAGAGTCTGGATACCCAACCAAACTGACCGGAACCTGAACGCTCAACGTAAAAACCGGAGTCTGGATACCCAACGAAACTGACCGGAGCCTGAACGCTCAACGAAATAACCAGAGTCTGGATACCCAACGAAACTGACCGGAGCCTAAACGCTCAACGTAATAACCGGAGTATGGATACACAACGAAACTGACCGGTGCCTGAACACTCAACGTAATAACCTGAGTCTGGATACCCAACGAAACTGATCAGAGCCTGAACGCTCAATGTAATAACCTGAGTCTGGATACCCAACGAAACTGACCGGAGCCTGAATGCTCAACGTAATAACCGGAGTCTGGATACCCAACAAAACTGACCAGAACCTGAACGCTCAACGTAAAAACTGGAGTCTAGATACCCAACGAAACTGACCGGAGCCTGAACGCTCAACGTAATAATCGGAGTCTGGATACCGAAAGAAACTGACCGGAGCCTGAACGATTAACGTAATAACCGGAGTCTGGATACCCAATGAAACTGACCAGAGCCTGAAAGTTCAACATAAAAACCGGAGTCTGGATACCCAACAAAACTGACCGGAGCCTGAACGCTCAACGAAAAACCGGAGTCTGGATACACAATGAAACTGACCGGAGCCTGAACGCTCAACGTAATAATCGAAGTCTGGATACCAAACGAAACTGACCGGAGCCTGAATGCTCAACTTAATAACCGGAGTCTGGATACCCAACGAAACTGACCGGAGCCTGAACGCTCAACGTAATAACCGGAGTCTGGATATCCAAAGAAACTGATCGGAGCCTGAACACTCAACGTAAAAACCGGAGTCTGGATACCCAACGAAACTGACCGGAGCCTGAACGCTCAACGTAAAAACCGGAGTCTGGATACACAACGAAACTGACCGGAGCCTGAACGCTCAACGTAATAACCGGAGTCTGGATACACAAAGAAATTGACCGGTGCCTGAACGCTCAACGTAATAACCTGAGTCTGGATTCCCAACGAAACTGATCAGAGCCTGAACACTCAACGTAATAACCTGAGTCTGGATACCCAACGAAACTGATTGGAGCCTGAACGCTCAACGTAATAACCGGAGTCTGGATACCCAACAAAACTGACCGGAACCTGAACGCTCAACATAAAAACCGGAGTCTGGATACCCAACGAAACTGACCGGAGTCTGGATACACAACCAAACTGGCCGGAGCCTGAACGCTCAATGTTATAACCGGAGGCTGGATAGCCAACAAAACTGAACCTAGCCTGAACGCTCAACGTAATAACCGGAGTCTGGATACTCAACGAAACTGACCGGAGCCTGAACGCTCAACGTAATAACCGGAGTCTGGATACCAAACAAAACTGACCGGAGCCTGCTATCTCAACGTTATAACCGGAGTCTGGATACCAAACAAAACTGACCGGAGCCTGCTATCTCAACGTTATAACCGGAGTCTGGATATCCAACAAAACTGACCAGAGCCTAAACGCTCAACGTTATAACCGGAGTCTGGATACCCAACAAAACTGATCGGAGCCTTAACGTTCAACGTAATAAACGGAGTCTGGATACCCAAAAAAACTGATCGGAGCCTTAACGTTCAACGTAATAAACGGAGTCTGGATACCCAAAGAAACTGACCGGAGCCTGAACGCTCAACGTAATAACCGAAGTCTGGATACCCAACGAAACTGATCGGAGCCTAAACGCTCAACGTAATAACCAGAGTCTGGATACCCAACGAAATTGACCGGAGCCTGCTATCTCAATGTAATAACCAGAGTCTGGATATCCAACAAAACTGACCGGAGCCTGAATGCTTAACGTAAAAACCGGAGTCTGGATACCCAACAAAACTGACCGGAGCCTGAACGTTCAACGTTATAAACGGAGTCTGGATACCCAACGAAACTGACCGGAGCCTGAACACTCAATGTAATAACCGAAGTCTGGATACTAAACGAAACGGACCGGAGCCTGAACGCTCAACGTAATAACCGGAGTCTGGATACCTAACAAAACTGACTGGAGCCTGAACGATCAACGTAATAACCGGAGTGTGGATACACAACGAAATTGACCGGAGCCTGAACGCTCAACGAAATAACCGGAGTCTGGATACCCAAAGAAACTGACCGGAGCCTGAACGCTCAATGTAATAACCGGAGTCTGGATACCCAAAGAAACTGACCGGAGCCTGAACGCTCAACGTAATAACCGGAGTCTGGATACCCAACGAAACTGACCGGAGCCTGAACGCTCAACGTAATAACCGGAGTCTGGATACCCAACGAAACTGACCGGAGCCTGAACGCTCAACGTAATAACCGGAGTCTGGATACCCAACGAAACTGACCGGAGCCTGAACGCTCAACATAAAAACCGGAGTCTGGATACCCAACAAAACTGACCGGAGCCTGAACGCTCAACGAAAAACCGGAGTCTGGATACACAACGAAACTGACCGGAGCCTGAACGCTCAATGTAATAACCGAAGTCTGGATACCCAACGAAACTGATCGGAGACTAAACGCTCAACGTAATAACCGGAGTCTAGATATCCAAAGAAACTGACCGGAGCCTGAACGCTCAACGTAAAAACCGGAATCTGGATACCCAACGAAACTGACCGGAGCCTGAACGCTCAACGTAAAAACCGATGTCTGGATACCCAACGAAACTGACCGGAGCCTAAACGCTCAACGTAATAACCGGAGTCTGGATACACAACGAAACTGATAAGAGCCTGAACGCTCAACGTAATAACCGGAGTCTGGATACCCAACCAAACTGACCGGAACCTTAACGCTCAACGTAAAAACCGGAGTCTGGATACCCAACAAAACTGACCGGAGCCTGAACGCTCAACGTAATAACCAGAGTCTGGATACCCAACGAAACTGACCGCAGCCTAAACGCTCAACGTAATAACCGGAGTCTGGATACACAACGAAACTGACAGGTTCCTGAACGCTCAACGTAATAACCTGAGTCTGGATACCCAACGAAACTGATCAGAACCTGAACGCTCAATGTAATAACCTGAGTCTGGATACCCAACGAAACTGACCGGAGCCTGAACGCTCAACATAATAACCGAAGTCTGGATACCCAACAAAACTGACCGGAACCTGAACACTCAACGTAAAAACCGGAGTCTGGATACCCAACGAAACTGACCGGAGCCTGAACGCTCAACATAATAATCGGAGTCTGGATACCCAACAAAACTGACGGGAGCCTGAACGATTAACGTAATAACCGGAGTCTGGATACCCAACGAAGCTGACCGGAGCCTGAACGCTCAACGTAATAACCGGAGTCTAGATACCCAATGAAACTGACCGGAGCCTGAAAGTTCAACATAAAAACCGGAGTCTGGATACCCAACAAAACTGACCGGAGCCTGAACGGTCAATGAAAAACCGGAGTCTGGATACCCAACCAAACTGACCGGAACCTGAATGCTCAACGTAAAAACCGGAGTCTGGATACCAAACGAAACTGACCGGAGCCTGAACGCTCAACTTAATAACCAGAGTCTGGATACCCAACGAAACTGACCGCAGCCTAAACGCTCAACGTAATAACCGGAGTCTGGATACACAACGAAACTGACCGGTTCCTGAACGCTCAACGTAATAACCTGTGTCTGGATACCCAACGAAACTGACCGGAGCCTGAATGCTCAATGTAATAACCTGAGTCTGGATACCCAACGAAACTGACCGGAGCCTGAACGCTCAACGTAATAACCGGAGTCTGGATACACAACGAAATTGACCGGTGCCTGAACGCTCAATGTAATAACCTGAGTCTGGATACCCAACGAAACTGATCAGAGCCTGAACGCTCAACGTAATAACCTGAGTCTGGATACCCAACGAAACTGATTGGAGCCTGAACGCTCAACGTAATAACCGGAGTCTGGATACCCAACAAAACTGACCGGAACCTGAACGCTCAACGTAAAAACCGGAGTCTGGATATCCAACGAAACTGACCGGAGTCTGGATACACAACCAAACTGGTCGGAGCCTGAACGCTCAACGTTATAACCGGAGGCTGGATAGCCAACAAAACTGAACGGAGCCTGAACGCTCAACGTAATAACCGGAGTCTGGATACTCAACGAAACTGACCGGAGCCTGAACGCTCAACGTAATAACCGGAGTCTGGATACCAAACAAAACTGACCGGAGCCTGCTATCTCAACGTTATAACCGGAGTCTGGATATCCAACAAAACTGACCAGAGCCTAAACGCTCAACGTAAAAACCGGAGTCTGGATACCCAACAAAACTGATCGGAGCCTTAACGTTCAACGTAATAAACGGAGTCTGGATACCCAAAGAAACTGACCGGAGCCTGAACGCTCAACGTAATAACCGAAGTCTGGATACCAAATGAAACTAACCGGAGCTTGAACGCTCAACGTAATAACCGAAGTCTGGATACCCAACGAAACTGACCGGAGCCTAAACGCTCAACGTAATAACCGGAGTCTGGATACCCAACGAAATTGACCGGAGCCTGCTATCTCAACGTAATAACCAGAGTCTGGATATCCAACAAAACTGACCGGAGCCTGAATGCTTAACGTAAAAACCGGAGTCTGGATACCCAACAAAACTGACCGGAGCCTGAACGTTCAACGTTATAAACGGAGTCTGGATACCCAACGAAACTGACCGAGCCTGAACACTCAATGTAATAACCGAAGTTTGGATACCAAACGAAACGGACCGGAGCCTGAACGCTCAACGTAATAACCGGAGTCTGGATACCCAACAAAACTGACTGGAGCCTGAACGATCAACGTAATAACCGGAGTCTGGATACACAACGAAATTGACCGGAGCCTGAACGCTCAATGAAATAACCGGAGTCTGGATACCCAAAGAAACTGACTGGAGCCTGAATGATCAACGTAATAACCGGAGTGTGGATACACAAAGAAATTGACCGGAGCCTGAACGCTCAACGAAATAACCGGAGTCTGGATACCCAAAGAAACTGGCCGGAGCCTGAACGCTCAACGTAATAACCGGAGTCTGGATACCCAAAGAAACTGACCGGAGCCTGAACGCTCAACGTAATAACCGGAGTCTGGATACCCAAAGAAACTGACCGGAGCCTGAACGCTCAACGTAATAACCGGAGTCTGGATACCCAACGAAACTGACCGGAGCCTTAACGCTCAACGTAATAACCGGAGTCTGGATACCCAACAAAACTGACTGGAGCCTGAACGCTCAACATAAAAACCGGAGTCTGGATACCCAACAAAACTGACCGGAGCCTGAACGCTCAACGAAAAACCGGAGTCTGGATACACAACGAAACTGACCGGAGCCTGAACGCTCAATGTAATAACCGAAGTCTGGATACCCAACGAAACTGACCGGAGACTAAACGCTCAACGTAATAACCGGAGTCTAGATATCCAAAGAAACTGACCGGAGCCTGAACGCTCAATGTAATAACCTGAGTCTGGATACCCAACGAAACTGACCGGAGCCTGAACGCTCAACGGAATAACCTGAGTCTGGATAACCAACGAAACTGATCAGAGCCTAAACGCTCTACGTAATAACCTGAGTCTGGATACCCAACGAAACTGACCGGAGCCTGAACGCTCAACGTAATAACCGGAGTCTGGATACCCAACCAAACTGACCGGAACCTGAATGCTCAACGTAAAAACCGGAGTCTGGATACCCAACAAAACTGACCGGAGCCTGAACGCTCAACGTAATAACCGGAGTCTGGATACTCAATGAAACTGACCGGAGCCTGAACGCTCAACGTAATAACCGGAGTCTGGATACCAAACAAAACTGACCGGAGCCTGCTATCTCAACGTTATAACCGGAGTCTGGATATCCAACAAAACTGACCAGAGCCTAAACGCTCAACGTAAAAACCGGAGTCTGGATACCCAACAAAACTGATCGGAGCCTTAACGTTCAACGTAATAAACGGAGTCTGGATACCCAAAGAAACTGACCGGAGCCTGAACGCTCAACGTAATAACCGAAGTCTGGATACCAAATGAAACTGACCGGAGCCTGAACGCTCAACGTAATAACCGATGTCTGGATACCCAACGAAACTGACCGGAGCCTAAACGCTCACCGTAATAACCGGAGTCTGGATACCCAACGAAATTGACCGGAGCCTGCTATCTCAACGTAATAACCAGAGTCTGGATATCCAACAAAACTGACCGGAGCCTGAATGCTTAACGTAAAAACCGGAGTCTGGATACCCAACAAAACTGACCGGAGCCTGAACGTTCAACGTTATAAACGGAGTCTGGATACCCAACGAAACTGACCGAGCCTGAACACTCAATGTAATAACCGAAGTTTGGATACCAAACGAAACGGACCGGAGCCTGAACGCTCAACGTAATAACCGGAGTCTGGATACCCAACAAAACTGACTGGAGCCTGAACGATCAACGTAATAACCGGAGTCTGGATACACAACGAAATTGACCGGAGCCTGAACGCTCAATGAAATAACCGGAGTCTGGATACCCAAAGAAACTGACTGGAGCCTGAATGATCAACGTAATAACCGGAGTGTGGATACACAAAGAAATTGACCGGAGCCTGAACGCTCAACGAAATAACCGGAGTCTGGATACCCAAAGAAACTGGCCGGAGCCTGAAAGTTCAACATAAAAACCGGAGTCTGGATACCCAACAAAACTGACCGGAGCCTGAACGCTCAACGAAAAACCGGAGTCTGGATACACAACAAAACTGACCGGAGCCTGAACGCTCAACGTAATAATCGAAGTCTGGATACCAAACAAAACTGACCGGAGCCTGAATGCTCAACTTAATAACCGGAGTCTGGATACCCAACGAAACTGACCGGAGCCTGAACGCTCAACGTATAAACCGGAGTTTGGATATCCAAAGAAACTGATCGGAGCCTGAACACTCAACGTAAAAACCGGAGTCTGGATACCCAACAAAACTGACCGGAGCCTGAACGCTCAACGAAAAACCGGAGTCTGGATACACAACAAAACTGACCGGAGCCTGAACGCTCAACGTAATAATCGAAGTCTGGATACCAAACAAAACTGACCGGAGCCTGAATGCTCAACTTAATAACCGGAGTCTGGATACCCAACGAAACTGACCGGAGCCTGAACGCTCAACGTATAAACCGGAGTTTGGATATCCAAAGAAGGTGATCGGAGCCTGAACACTCAACGTAAAAACCGGAATCTGGATACCCAACGAAACTGACCGGAGCCTGAACGCTCAACGTAAAAACCGATGTCTGGATACCCAACGAAACTGACCGGAGCCTAAACGCTCAACGTAATAACCGGAGTCTGGATACACAACGAAACTGATAAGAGCCTGAACGCTCAACGTAATAACCGGAGTCTGGATACCCAACCAAACTGACCGGAACCTTAACGCTCAACGTAAAAACCGGAGTCTGGATACCCAACAAAACTGACCGGAGCCTGAACGCTCAACGTAATAACCAGAGTCTGGATACCCAACGAAACTGACCGCAGCCTAAACGCTCAACGTAATAACCGGAGTCTGGATACACAACGAAACTGACAGGTTCCTGAACGCTCAACGTAATAACCTGAGTCTGGATACCCAACGAAACTGATCAGAACCTGAACGCTCAATGTAATAACCTGAGTCTGGATACCCAACGAAACTGACCGGAGCCTGAACGCTCAACATAATAACCGAAGTCTGGATACCCAACAAAACTGACCGGAACCTGAACACTCAACGTAAAAACCGGAGTCTGGATACCCAACGAAACTGACCGGAGCCTGAACGCTCAACATAATAATCGGAGTCTGGATACCCAACAAAACTGACGGGAGCCTGAACGATTAACGTAATAACCGGAGTCTGGATACCCAACGAAGCTGACCGGAGCCTGAACGCTCAACGTAATAACCGGAGTCTAGATACCCAATGAAACTGACCGGAGCCTGAAAGTTCAACATAAAAACCGGAGTCTGGATACCCAACAAAACTGACCGGAGCCTGAACGGTCAATGAAAAACCGGAGTCTGGATACCCAACCAAACTGACCGGAACCTGAATGCTCAACGTAAAAACCGGAGTCTGGATACCAAACGAAACTGACCGGAGCCTGAACGCTCAACTTAATAACCAGAGTCTGGATACCCAACGAAACTGACCGCAGCCTAAACGCTCAACGTAATAACCGGAGTCTGGATACACAACGAAACTGACCGGTTCCTGAACGCTCAACGTAATAACCTGTGTCTGGATACCCAACGAAACTGACCGGAGCCTGAACGCTCAATGTAATAACCTGAGTCTGGATACCCAACGAAACTGACCGGAGCCTGAACGCTCAACGTAATAACCGGAGTCTGGATACACAACGAAATTGACCGGTGCCTGAACGCTCAACGTAATAACCTGAGTCTGGATACCCAACGAAACTGATCAGAGCCTGAACGCTCAACGTAATAACCTGAGTCTGGATACCCAACGAAACTGATTGGAGCCTGAACGCTCAACGTAATAACCGGAGTCTGGATACCCAACAAAACTGACCGGAACCTGAACGCTCAACGTAAAAACCGGTGTCTGGATATCCAACGAAACTGACCGGAGTCTGGATACACAACCAAATGGTCGGAGCCTGAACGCTCAACGTTATAACCGGAGGCTGGATAGCCAACAAAACTGAACGGAGCCTGAACGCTCAACGTAATAACCGGAGTCTGGATACTCAACGAAACTGACCGGAGCCTGAACGCTCAACGTAATAACCGGAGTCTGGATACCAAACAAAACTGACCGGAGCCTGCTATCTCAACGTTATAACCGGAGTCTGGATATCCAACAAAACTGACCAGAGCCTAAACGCTCAACGTAAAAACCGGAGTCTGGATACCCAACAAAACTGATCGGAGCCTTAACGTTCAACGTAATAAACGGAGTCTGGATACCCAAAGAAACTGACCGGAGCCTGAACGCTCAACGTAATAACCGAAGTCTGGATACCAAATGAAACTAACCGGAGCCTGAACGCTCAACGTAATAACCGAAGTCTGGATACCCAACGAAACTGACCGGAGCCTAAACGCTCAACGTAATAACCGGAGTCTGGATACCCAACGAAATTGACCGGAGCCTGCTATCTCAACGTAATAACCAGAGTCTGGATATCCAACAAAACTGACCGGAGCCTGAATGCTTAACGTAAAAACCGGAGTCTGGATACCCAACAAAACTGACCGGAGCCTGAACGTTCAACGTTATAAACGGAGTCTGGATACCCAACGAAACTGACCGAGCCTGAACACTCAATGTAATAACCGAAGTTTGGATACCAAACGAAACGGACCGGAGCCTGAACGCTCAACGTAATAACCGGAGTCTGGATACCCAACAAAACTGACTGGAGCCTGAACGATCAACGTAATAACCGGAGTCTGGATACACAACGAAATTGACCGGAGCCTGAACGCTCAATGAAATAACCGGAGTCTGGATACCCAAAGAAACTGACTGGAGCCTGAATGATCAACGTAATAACCGGAGTGTGGATACACAAAGAAATTGACCGGAGTCTGAACGCTCAACGAAATAACCGGAGTCTGGATACCCAAAGAAACTGGCCGGAGCCTGAACGCTCAACGTAATAACCGGAGTCTGGATACCCAAAGAAACTGACCGGAGCCTGAACGCTCAACGTAATAACCGGAGTCTGGATACCCAAAGAAACTGACCGGAGCCTGAACGCTCAACGTAATAACCGGAGTCTGGATACCCAACGAAACTGACCGGAGCCTTAACGCTCAACGTAATAACCGGAGTCTGGATACCCAACAAAACTGACTGGAGCCTGAACGCTCAACATAAAAACCGGAGTCTGGATACCCAACAAAACTGACCGGAGCCTGAACGCTCAACAAAAAACCGGAGTCTGGATACACAACGAAACTGACCGGAGCCTGAACGCTCAATGTAATAACCGAAGTCTGGATACCCAACGAAACTGACCGGAGACTAAACGCTCAACGTAATAACCGGAGTCTAGATATCCAAAGAAACTGACCGGAGCCTGAACGCTCAATGTAATAACCTGAGTCTGGATACCCAACGAAACTGACCGGAGCCTGAACGCTCAACGGAATAACCTGAGTCTGGATAACCAACGAAACTGATCAGAGCCTAAACGCTCTACGTAATAACCTGAGTCTGGATACCCAACGAAACTGACCGGAGCCTGAACGCTCAACGTAATAACCGGAGTCTGGATACCCAACCAAAGTGACCGGAACCTGAATGCTCAACGTAAAAACCGGAGTCTGGATACCCAACAAAACTGACCGGAGCCTGAACGCTCAACGTAATAACCGGAGTCTGGATACTCAATGAAACTGACCGGAGCCTGAACGCTCAACGTAATAACCGGAGTCTGGATACCAAACAAAACTGACCGGAGCCTGCTATCTCAACGTTATAACCGGAGTCTGGATATCCAACAAAACTGACCAGAGCCTAAACGCTCAACGTAAAAACCGGAGTCTGGATACCCAACAAAACTGATCGGAGCCTTAACGTTCAACGTAATAAACGGAGTCTGGATACCCAAAGAAACTGACCGGAGCCTGAACGCTCAACGTAATAACCGAAGTCTGGATACCAAATGAAACTGACCGGAGCCTGAACGCTCAACGTAATAACCGATGTCTGGATACCCAACGAAACTGACCGGAGCCTAAATGCTCACCGTAATAACCGGAGTCTGGATACCCAACGAAATTGACCGGAGCCTGCTATCTCAACGTAATAACCAGAGTCTGGATATCCAACAAAACTGACCGGAGCCTGAATGCTTAACGTAAAAACCGGAGTCTGGATACCCAACAAAACTGACCGGAGCCTGAACGTTCAACGTTATAAACAGAGTCTGGATACCCAACGAAACTGACCGAGCCTGAACACTCAATGTAATAACCGAAGTTTGGATACCAAACGAAACGGACCGGAGCCTGAACGCTCAACGTAATAACCGGAGTCTGGATACCCAACAAAACTGACTGGAGCCTGAACGATCAACGTAATAACCGGAGTCTGGATACACAACGAAATTGACCGGAGCCTGAACGCTCAATGAAATAACCGGAGTCTTGATACCCAAAGAAACTGACTGGAGCCTGAACGATCAACGTAATAACCGGAGTGTGGATACACAAAGAAATTGACCGGAGCCTGAACGCTCAACGAAATAACCGGAGTCTGGATACCCAAAGAAACTGGCCGGAGCCTGAACGCTCAACGTAATAACCGGAGTCTGGATACCCAAAGAAACTGACCGGAGCCTGAACGCTCAACGTAATAACCGGAGTCTGGATACCCAAAGAAACTGACCGGAGCCTGAACACTCAACGTAATAACCGGAGTCTGGATACCCAACGAAACTGACCGGAGCCTTAACGCTCAACGTAATAACCGGAGTCTGGATACCCAACAAAACTGACTGGAGCCTAAACGCTCAACGTAATAACCTGAGTCTGGATACCCAACGAAACTGACCGGAGCCTGAACGCTCAACGGAATAACCTGAGTCTGGATAACCAACGAAACTGATCAGAGCCTAAACGCTCTACGTAATAACCTGAGTCTGGATACCCAACGAAACTGACCGGAGCCTGAACGCTCAACGGAATAACCGGAGTCTGGATACCCAACCAAACTGACCGGAACCTGAATGCTCAACGTAAAAACCGGAGTCTGGATACCCAACAAAACTGACCGGAGCCTGAACGCTCAACGTAATAACCAGAGTCTGGATACCTAACGAAACTGACCGCAGCCTAAACGCTCAACGTAATAACCGGAGTCTGGATACACAACGAAACTGACCGGTTCCTGAACGCTCAACGTAATAACCTGTGTCTGGATACCCAACGAAATTGATCAGAGCCTGAACGCTCAATGTAATAACCTGAGTCTGGATACCCAACGAAACTGACCGGAGCCTGAACGCTCAACGTAATAACCAGAGTCTGGATACCCAACAAAACTGACCGGAACCTGAACACTCAACGTAAAAACCGGAGTCTGGATACCCAACGAAACTGACCAGAGCCTGAACGCTCAATGTAATAATCGGAGTCTGGATACCGAAAGAAACTGACCGGAGCCTGAACGATTAACGTAATAACTGGAGTCTGGATACCCAATGAAACTGACCGGAGCCTGAAAGTTCAACATAAAAACCGGAGTCTGGATACCCAACAAAACTGACCGGAGCCTGAACGCTCAACGAAAAACCGGAGTCTGGATACACAACAAAACTGACCGGAGCCTGAACGCTCAACGTAATAATCGAAGTCTGGATACCAAACAAAACTGACCGGAGCCTGAATGCTCAACTTAATAACCGGAGTCTGGATACCCAACGAAACTGACCGGAGCCTGAACGCTCAACGTATAAACCGGAGTTTGGATATCCAAAGAAACTGATCGGAGCCTGAACACTCAACGTAAAAACCGGAGTCTGGATACCCAACGAAATTGACCGGAGCCTGAACGCTCAACGTAAAAACCGGAGTCTGGATACACAACGAAACTGACCGGAGCCTGAACACTCAACGTAATAACCGGAGTCTGGATAAACAACGAAACTGACCGGTGCCTGAACGCTCAACGTAATAACCTGAGTCTGGATACCCAACGAAACTGATCAGAGCCTGAACGCTCAACGTAATAACCGGAGTCTGGATACCCAATAAAACTAACCGGAACCTGAACGCTCAACGTAAGAACCGGAGTCTGGATACCCAACGAAACTGACCGGAGTCTGGATACACAACCAAACTGGCCGGAGCCTGAACGCTCAACGTTATAACCGGAGGCTGGATAGCCAACAAAACTGAACGGAGCCTGAACGCTCAACGTAATAACCAGAGTCTGGATACTCAACGAAACTGACCGGAGCCTGAACGCTCAACGTAAGAACCGGAGTCTGGATACCAAACAAAATTGACCGGAGCCTGCTATCTCAACGTTATAACCGGAGTCTGGATATCCAACAAAACTGACCAGAGCCTAAACACTCAACGTAAAAACCGGAGTCTGGATACCCAACAAAACTGATCGGAGCCTGAACGTTCAACGTAATAAATGGAGTCTGGATACGCAAAGAAACTGACCGTAGCCTGAACACTCAACGTAATAACCGAAGTCTGGATACCAAACGAAACTGACCGGAGCCTGAACGCTCAACGTAATAATCGAAGTCTGGATACCCAACGAAACTGACCGGAGCCTAAACGCTCAACGTAATAACCGGAGTCTGGATACCCAACGAAATTGACCAGAGCCTGCTATCTCAACGTAATAACCAGGGTCCGGATATCCAACAAAACTGACCGGAGCCTGAATGCTCAACGAAAAACCGGAGTCTGGATACACAACGAAACTGACCGGAGCTTGAACGCTCAATGTAATAACCGAAGTCTGGATACCCAACGAAACTGACCGGAGCCTGAACGCTCAATGTAATAACCGAATTCTGGATACCAAACGAAACAGACCGGAGCCTGAACGCTCAACGTAATAACCGGAGTCTGGACACCAAACAAAACTGACTGGAGCCTGAACGATCAACGTAATAACCGGAGTCTAGATACACAACGAAATTGACCGGAGCCTGAACGCTCAACGTAATAACCAGAGTCTGGATACCCAACGAAACTGACCGGAGCCTGAACGCTCAACGTGATAACCGGTGTCTGGATACCCAACGAAACTGACTGGAGCATTAACGCTCAACGTAATAACCGGAGTCTGGATACCCAACGAAACTGACCGGAGCCTGAACGCTCAACGTAAAAACCGGAGTCTGGATATCCAAGAAAACTGACCGGAGCCTGAATGCTCCACGTAAAAACCGGAGTCTGGATACCCAACGAAACTGACCGAAGCCTGAACGCTCAACGTAATAACCAGAGTCTGGATACCCAACGAAACTGACCGGAACCTGAACGCTCAACGTGATAACCGGAGTCTGGATACCCAACGAAATTGAATGGAGCCTGAATGCTCAACGTAATAACCGGAATCTGGATACTCAACAAAACTGACCGGAGCCTGAACCCTCAACATAATAACCGGAGTCTGGATACCCAAAAAAACTGACCGGAACCTGAACGCTCAATGTAAAAACCGGAGTCTGGATACCCAATGAAACTGACCGGAGCTTGAACGCTCAACGTAATAACCAGAGTCTGGATACCCAACGAAACTGACCGGAGCCTGAACGTTCAACGTAATAACCGGAGTCTGAATACCCAACGAAATTGAATGGAGCCTAAACACTCAATGTAATAACCGGAATCTGGATACTCAACGAAACTGACCAGAGCCTGAACGCTCAACGTAATAACCGGAGTCTGGATACTCAACGAAACTGACTGAAGCCTGAACGATCAACGTAATAACTGGAGTCTGGATACACAACGAAATTGACCGAAGCCTGATTGCTCAACGTAATAACCAGAGTCTGGATACACAACGAAACTGACCGGAGCCTGAACGCTCAATGTAATAACCGAAGTCTGGATACCAAACGAAACTGACCAGAGCCTGAACACTCAACGTAATAACCGGAGTCTGGATACCCAACGAAACTGACTGGAGCCTGAATGCTCAACGTAAAACCGGAGTCTCGATACCCAACGAAATTGACCGGAGCCTGAACGCTCAATGAAATAACCGGAGTCTGGATACCCAAAGAAACTGACTGGAGCCTGAACGCTCAAAGTAATAACCGGAGTCTGGATACCCAAAGAAACTGGCCGGAGCCTGAACGCTCAACGTAATAACCAGAGTCTGGATACCCAACGAAACTGACCGGAGCCTGAACGCTCAACGTAATAACCGGAGTCTGGATACCCAACGAAACTGACCGAAGCCTGAACGCTCAACGTAATAACCTGAGTCTGGATACCCAACAAAACTGACCGGAGCCTGAACGCTCAACGAAAAACCGGAGTCTGGATACACAACGAAACTGACCGGAGCCTGAACGCTCAACGTAATAACCGGAGTCTGGATACACAACCAAACTGACCGGAGCCTGAACGCTCAAAGTTATAACCAGAGGCTGGATACCCAACAAAACTGAATGGAGCTTGAACGCTCAACGTAATAACCGGAGTCTGGATACTCAACGAAACTGACCGGAGCCTGAACGCTCAGCGTAATAACCGGAGTCTGGATACCCAACAACACTGACCAGAGCCTGCTATCTCAACGTAATAACCGGAGTCTGGATATCCAAAAAAACTGACCGGAGACTGAACGCTCAACATAAAAACCGGAGTCTGGATACCCAACAAAACTGACCGGAGTCTGAACGTTCAACGTAATAAACGGAGTCTGGATACCCAAAGAAATTGACCGGAGCCTGGACGCTCAACGTAATAACCGAAGTCTGGATACCAAACGAAACTGACTGGAGCCTGAACGCTCAACGTAATAACCGGAGTCTGGATACCCAACGAAACTGACTGGAGCCTGAACGCTCAACGTAATAACCGGAGTCTGGATACCCAACAAAACTGACCGGAGCCTGCTATCTCAACGTAATAAGCGGAGTCTGGATATCCAACAAAACTGACCGGAGCCTGAACGCTCAACGTAAAAACCGGAGTCTGGATACCCAACAAAACTGACCGGAGCCTGAACGTTCAACGTAATAAACGGAGTCTGGATACCCAACGAAACTGACCGGAGCCTGAACGCTCAACGTAATAACCGAAGTCTAGATACCAAACGAAACTGACCAGAGCCTGAATGATCAACGTAATAACCGGAGTCTGGATACCCAACGAAACTGATTGGAGCCTAAACGATCAACGTAATAACCGGAGTCTAGATACACAACGAAATTGATCGGAGCCTGAACGTTCAACGAAATAACCGGAGTCTGGATACCCAACGAAACTGACCGGAGCCTGAACGCTCAATGTAATAACCGAATTCTGGATACCAAATGAAACGGACCGGAGCCTGAACGCTCAACGTAATAACCGGAGTTTGGATACCCAACAAAACTGACTGGAGCCTGAACGATCAACGTAATAACCGGAGTCTGGATAAACAACGAAATTGACCGGAGCCTGAACGCTCAACGTAATAACCAGAGTCTGGATACCCAACGAAACTGACCGGAGCCTGAACGCTCAACGTGATAACCGGTGTCTGGATACCCAACGAAACTGACTGGAGCATTAACGGTCAACGTAATAACCGGAGTCTGGATACCCAACGAAACTGACCAGAGCCTGAATGCTCAACGTAAAAACCGGAGTTTGGATATCCAAGAAAACTGACCGGAGCCTGAATGCTCCACGTAAAAACCGGAGTCTGGATACCCAACGAAACTGACCGAAGCCTGAACGCTCAACGTAATAACCAGAGTCTGGATACCCAACGAAACTGACCGGAGCCTGAACGCTCAACGTGATAACCGGAGTCTGGATACCCAACGAAATTGAATGGAGCCTGAACGCTCAACGTAATAACCGGAATCTGGATACTCAACGAAACTGACCGGAGCCTGAACCCTCAACATAATAACCGGAGTCTGGATACCCAACATAACTGACCGGAGCCTGAACGCTCAATGTAAAAACCGGAGTCTGGATACCCAATGAAACTGACCGGAGCTTGAACGCTCAACGTAATAACCGGAGTCTGGATACCCAACGAAACTGACCGGAGCCTGAACGTTCAACGTAATAACCGGAGTCTGAATACCCAACGAAATTGAATGGAGCCTGAACGCTCAACGTTATAACCGGAATCTGGATACTCAACGAAACTGACCAGAGCCTGAACGCTCAACGTAATAACCGGAGTCTGGATACTCAACGAAACTGACTGAAGCCTGAACGATCAACGTAATAACTGGAGTCTGGATACACAACGAAATTGACCGAAGCCTGATTGCTCAACGTAATAACCGGAGTCTGGAGACACAACGAAACTGACCGGAGCCTGAACGCTCAACGTAATAACCGAAGTCTGGATACCAAACGAAACTGACCGGAGCCTGAACACTCAACGTAATAACCGGAGTCTGGATACCCAACGAAATTGACTGGAGCCTGAACGCTCAACGTAAAACCGGAGTCTCGATACCCAACGAAATTGACCGGAGCCTGAACGCTCAATGAAATAACCGGAGTCTGGATACCCAAAGAAACTGACTGAAGCCTGAACGCTCAAAGTAATAACCGGAGTCTGGATACCCAAAGAAACTGACCGGATCCTGAACGCTCAACGTAATAACCGGAGTCTGGATACACAACCAAACTGACCGGAGCCTAAACGCTCAACGTTATAACCAGAGGCTGGATACCCAACAAAACTGAATGGAGCTTGAACGCTCAATGTAATAACCGGAGTCTGGATACTCAACGAAACTGACCGGAGCCTGAACGCTCAGCGTAATAACCGGAGTCTGGATACCCAACAAAACTGACCAGAGCCTGCTATCTCAACGTAATAACCGGAGTCTGGATATCCAAAAAAACTGACCGGAGACTGAACGCTCAACATAAAAACCGGAGTCTGGATACCCAACAAAACTGATCGGAGCCTGAACGTTCAACGTAATAAACGGAGTCTGGATACCCAAAGAAATTGACCGGAGCCTGAACGCTCAACGTAATAACCGAAGTCTGGATACCAAACGAAACTGACTGGAGCCTGAACGCTCAACGTAATAACCGGAGTCTGGATACCCAACGAAACTGACTGGAGCCTGAACGCTCAACGTAATAACCGGAGTCTGGATACCCAACAAAACTGACCGGAGCCTGCTATCTCAACATAATAACCGGAGTCTGGATATCCAACAAAACTGACCGGAGCCTGAACGCTCAACGTAAAAACCGGAGTCTGGATACCCAACAAAACTGACCGGAGCCTGAACGTTCAACGTAATAAACAGGGTCTGGATACCCAACAAAACTGACCAGAGCCTGAACGCTCAACGTAATAACCGAAGTCTAGATACCAAACGAAACTGACCAGAGCCTGAATGATCAACGTAATAACCGGAGTCTGGATACCCAACGAAACTGATTGGAGCCTAAACGATCAACGTAATAACCGGAGTCTAAATACACAACGAAATTGATCGGAGCCTGAACGTTCAACGAAATAACCGGAGTCTGGATACCCAACGAAACTGACCGGAGCCTGAACGCTCAATGTAATAACCGAATTCTGGATACCAAATGAAACGGACCGGAGCCTGAACGCTCAACGTAATAACCGGAGTCTGGATACCCAACAAAACTGACTGGAGCCTGAACGATCAACGTAATAACCGGAGTCTGGATACACAACGAAATTGATCGGAGCCTGAACGCTCAACGTAATAACCAGAGTCTGGATACCCAACGAAACTGACCAGAGCCTGAACGCTCAACGTGATAACCGGTGTCTGGATACCCAACAAAACTGACTGGAGCATTAACGCTCAACGTAATAACCGGAGTCTGGATACCCAACGAAACTGACCGTAGCCTGAATGCTCAACGTAAAAACCGGAGTCTGGATATCCAAGAAAACTGACCGGAGCCTGAATGCTCCACGTAAAAACCGGAGTCTGGATACCCAACGAAACTGACCGAAGCCTGAACGCTCAACGTAATAACCAGAGTCTGGATAACCAACGAAACTGACCGGAGCCTGAACGCTCAACGTGATAACCGGAGTCTGGATACCCAACGAAATTGAATGGAGCCTGAACGCTCAACGTAATAACCGGAATCTGGATACTCAACGAAACTGACCGGAGCCTGAACCCTCAACATAATAACCGGAGTCTGGATACCCAACAAAACTGACCGGAGCCTGAACGCTCAATGTAAAAACCGGAGTCTGGATACCCAATGAAACTGACCGGAGCTTGAACGCTCAACGTAATAACCGGAGTCTGGATACCCAACGAAACTGACCGGAGCCTGAACGTTCAACGTAATAACCGGAGTCTGAATACCCAACGAAATTGAATGGAGCCTGAACGCTCAACGTAATAACCGGAATCTGGATACTCAACGAAACTGACCAGAGCCTGAACGCTCAACGTAATAATCGGAGTCTGGATACTCAACGAAACTGACTGAAGCCTGAACGATCAACGTAATAACTGGAGTCTGGATACACAACGAAATTGACCGAAGCCTGATTGCTCAACGTAATAACCGGAGTCTGGATACACAACGAAACTGACCGGAGCCTGAACGCTCAACGTAATAACCGAAGTCTGGATACCAAACGAAACTGACCGGAGCCTGAACACTCAACGTAATAACCGGAGTCTGGATACCCAACGAAACTGACTGGAGCCTGAACGCTTAACGTAAAACCGGAGTCTCGATACCCAACGAAATTGACCGGAGCCTGAACGCTCAATGAAATAACCGGAGTCTGGATACCCAAAGAAACTGACTGGAGCCTGAACGCTCAAAGTAATAACCGGAGTCTGGATACCCAACGAAACTGACCGGAGCCTGAACGCTCAACGTAATAACCTGAGTCTGGATACCCAACAAAACTGACCGGAGCCTGAACGCTCAATGTAAAAACCGGAGTCCGGATACCCAATGAAACTGACCGGAGCTTGAACGCTCAACGTAATAACCGGAGTCTGGATACCCAACGAAACTGACCGGAGCCTGAACGTTCAACGTAATAACCGGAGTCTGGATACCCAAAGAAATTGACCGGAGCCTGAACGCTCAACGTAATAACCGAAGTCTGGATACCAAACGAAACTGACTGGAGCCTGAACGCTCAACGTAATAACCGGAGTCTGGATACCCAACGAAACTGACTGGAGCCTGAACGCTCAACGTAATAACCGGAGTCTGGATACCCAACAAAACTGACCGGAGCCTGCTATCTCAACATAATAACCGGAGTCTGGATATCCAACAAAACTGACCGGAGCCTGAACGCTCAACGTAAAAACCGGAGTCTGGATACCCAACAAAACTGACCGGAGCCTGAACGTTCAACGTAATAAACAGGGTCTGGATACCCAACAAAACTGACCAGAGCCTGAACGCTCAACGTAATAACCGAAGTCTAGATACCAAACGAAACTGACCAGAGCCTGAATGATCAACGTAATAACCGGAGTCTGGATACCCAACGAAACTGATTGGAGCCTAAACGATCAACGTAATAACCGGAGTCTAAATACACAACGAAATTGATCGGAGCCTGAACGTTCAACGAAATAACCGGAGTCTGGATACCCAACGAAACTGACCGGAGCCTGAACGCTCAATGTAATAACCGAATTCTGGATACCAAATGAAACGGACCGGAGCCTGAACGCTCAACGTAATAACCGGAGTCTGGATACCCAACAAAACTGACTGGAGCCTGAACGATCAACGTAATAACCGGAGTCTGGATACACAACGAAATTGATCGGAGCCTGAACGCTCAACGTAATAACCAGAGTCTGGATACCCAACGAAACTGACCAGAGCCTGAACGCTCAACGTGATAACCGGTGTCTGGATACCCAACAAAACTGACTGGAGCATTAACGCTCAACGTAATAACCGGAGTCTGGATACCCAACAAAACTGACCGTAGCCTGAATGCTCAACGTAAAAACCGGAGTCTGGATATCCAAGAAAACTGACCGGAGCCTGAATGCTCCACGTAAAAACCGGAGTCTGGATACCCAACGAAACTGACCGAAGCCTGAACGCTCAACGTAATAACCAGAGTCTGGATAACCAACGAAACTGACCGGAGCCTGAACGCTCAACGTGATAACCGGAGTCTGGATACCCAACGAAATTGAATGGAGCCTGAACGCTCAACGTAATAACCGGAATCTGGATACTCAACGAAACTGACCGGAGCCTGAACCCTCAACATAATAACCGGAGTCTGGATACCCAACAAAACTGACCGGAGCCTGAACGCTCAATGTAAAAACCGGAGTCTGGATACCCAATGAAACTGACCGGAGCTTGAACGCTCAACGTAATAACCGGAGTCTGGATACCCAACGAAACTGACCGGAGCCTGAACGTTCAACGTAATAACCGGAGTCTGAATACCCAACGAAATTGAATGGAGCCTGAACGCTCAACGTAATAACCGGAATCTGGATACTCAACGAAACTGACCAGAGCCTGAACGCTCAACGTAATAATCGGAGTCTGGATACTCAACGAAACTGACTGAAGCCTGAACGATCAACGTAATAACTGGAGTCTGGATACACAACGAAATTGACCGAAGCCTGATTGCTCAACGTAATAACCGGAGTCTGGATACACAACGAAACTGACCGGAGCCTGAACGCTCAACGTAATAACCGAAGTCTGGATACCAAACGAAACTGACCGGAGCCTGAACACTCAACGTAATAACCGGAGTCTGGATACCCAACGAAACTGACTGGAGCCTGAACGCTTAACGTAAAACCGGAGTCTCGATACCCAACGAAATTGACCGGAGCCTGAACGCTCAATGAAATAACCGGAGTCTGGATACCCAAAGAAACTGACTGGAGCCTGAACGCTCAAAGTAATAACCGGAGTCTGGATACCCAACGAAACTGACCGGAGCCTGAACGCTCAACGTAATAACCTGAGTCTGGATACCCAACAAAACTGACCGGAGCCTGAACGCTCAATGTAAAAACCGGAGTCCGGATACCCAATGAAACTGACCGGAGCTTGAACGCTCAACGTAATAACCGGAGTCTGGATACCCAACGAAACTGACCGGAGCCTGAACGTTCAACGTAATAACCGGAGTCTGAATACCCAACGAAATTGAATGGAGCCTGAACGCTCAACGTAATAACCGGAATCTGGATACTCAACGAAACTGACCAGAGCCTGAACGCTCAACGTAATAACCGGAGTCTGGATACTCAACGAAACTGACTGAAGCCTGAACGATCAACGTAATAACTAGAGTCTGGATACACAACGAAATTGACCGAAGCCTGATTGCTCAACGTAATAACCGGAGTCTGGATACACAACGAAACTGACCGGAGCCTGAACGCTCAACGTAATAACCGAAGTCTGGATACCAAACGAAACTGACCGGAGCCTGAACACTCAACGTAATAACCGGAGTCTGGATACCCAACGAAACTGACTGGAGCATGAACGCTCAACGTAAAACCGGAGTCTCGATACCCAACGAAATTGACCGGAGCCTGAACGCTCAATGAAATAACCGGAGTCTGGATACCCAAAGAAACTGACTGGAGCCTGAACGCTCAAAGTAATAACCGGAGTCTGGATACCCAAAGAAACTGACCGGAGCCTGAACGCTCAACGTAATAACCGGAGTCTGGATACCCAATGAAACTGACCGGAGCCTGAACCCTCAACGTAATAACCGGAGTCTGGATACCCAACGAAACTGACCGAATCCTGAACGCTCAACGTAATAACCTGAGTCTGGATACCCAACGAAACTGACCGGAGCCTGAACGCTCAACGTAATAACCAAAGTCTGGATACCAAACGAAACTGACCAGAGCCTGAATGATCAACGTAATAACCGGAGTCTGGATACCCAACGAAACTGATTGGAGCCTGAACGATCAACGTAATAACCGGAGTTTAGATACACAACGAAATTGATCGGAGCCTGAACATTCAACGAAATAACCGGAGTCTGGATACCCAATGAAACTGACCGGAGCCTGAACGCTCAATGTAATAACCGAATTCTGGATACCAAATGAAACGGACCGGAGCCTGAATGCTCAACGTAATAACCGGAGTCTGGATACCCAACAAAACTGACTGGAGCCTGAACGATCAACGTAATAACCGGAGTCTGGATACACAACGAAATTGACCGGAGCCTGAACGCTCAACGTAATAACCAGAGTCTGGATACCCAACAAAACTGACCGGAGCCTGAACGCTCAACGTGATAACCGGTGTCTGGATACCCAACGAAACTGACTGGAGCATTAACGCTCAACGTAATAACCGGAGTCTGGATACCCAACGAAACTGACCGGAGCCTGAATGCTCAACGTAAAAACCGGAGTCTGGATATCCAAGAAAACTGACCGGAGCCTGAATGCTCCACGTAAAAACCGGAGTCTGGATACCCAACGAAACTGACCGAAGCCTGAACGCTCAACATAATAACCAGAGTCTGGATACCCAACGAAACTGACCGGAGCCTGAACGCTCAACGTGATAACCGGAGTCTGGATACCCAACGAAATTGAATGGAGCCTGAACGCTCAACGTAATAACCGGAATCTGGATACTCAACGAAACTGACCGGAGCCTGAACCCTCAACATAATAACCGGAGTCTGGATACCCAACAAAACTGACCGGAGCCTGAACGCTCAATGTAAAAACTGGAGTCTGGATACCCAATGAAACTGACCGGAGCTTGAACGCTCAACGTAATAACCGGAGTCTGGATACCCAACGATACTGACCGGAGCCTGAACGTTCAACGTAATAACCGGAGTCTGAATACCCAACGAAATTGAATGGAGCCTGAACGCTCAACGTAATAACCGGAATCTGGATACTCAACGAAACTGACCAGAGCCTGAACGCTCAACGTAATAACCAGAGTCTGGATACTCAACGAAACTGACTGAAGCCTGAACGATCAACGTAATAACTGGAGTCTGGATACACAACGAAATTGACCGAAGCCTGATTGCTCAACGTAATAACCGGAGTCTGGATACACAACGAAACTGACCGGAGCCTGAACGCTCAACGTAATAACCGAAGTCTGGATACCAAACGAAACTGACCGGAGCCTAAACACTCAACGTAATAACCGGAGTTTGGATACCCAACGAAACTGACTGGAGCCTGAACGCTCAACGTAAAACCGGAGTCTCGATACCCAACGAAATTGACCGGAGCATGAACGCTCAATGAAATAACCGGAGTCTGGATACCCAAAGAAACTGACTGGAGCCTGAACGCTCAAAGTAATAACCGGAGTCTGGATACCCAAAGAAACTGACCGGAGCCTGAACGCTCAACGTAATAACCGGAGTCTGGATACCCAACGAAACTGACCGAAGCCTGAACGCTCAACGTAATAACCTGAGTCTGGATACCCAACAAAACTGACCGGAGCCTGAACGCTCAACGAAAAACCGGAGTCTGGATACACAACGAAACTGACCGGAGCCTGAACGCTCAACGTAATAACCGGAGTCTGGATACACAACCAAACTGACCGGAGCCTGAACGCTCAACGTTATAACCGGAGGCTGGATACCCAACAAAACTGAACGGAGCCTGAACACTCAACGTAATAACCGGAGTCTGGATACTCAACGAAACTGACCGGAGCCTGAACGCTCAGCGTAATAACCGGAGTCTGGATACCCAACAAAACTGACCGGAGCCTGCTATCTCAACGTAATAACCGGAGTCTGGATATCCAAAAAAACTGACCGGAGACTGAACGCTCAACATAAAAACCGGAGTCTGGATACCCAACAAAACTGACCGGAGTCTGAATGTTCAACGTAATAAACGGAGTCTGGATACCCAAAGAAATTGACCGGAGCCTGGACGCTCAACGTAATAACCGAAGTCTGGATACCAAACGAAACTGACTGGAGCCTGAACGCTCAACGTAATAACCGGAGTCTGGATACCCAACGAAACTGACTGGAGCCTGAACGCTCAACGTAATAACCGGAGTCTGGATACCCAACAAAACTGACCGGAGCCTGCTATCTCAACGAAATAACCGGAGTCTGGATATCCAACAAAACTGACCGGAGCCTGAACGCTCAACGTAAAAACCGGAGTCTGGATACCCAACAAAACTGACCGGAGCCTGAACGTTCAACGTAATAAACGGAGTCTGGATACCCAACGAAACTGACCGGAGCCTGAACGCTCAACGTAATAACCGAAGTCTAGATACCAAACGAAACTGACCAGAGCCTGAATGATCAACGTAATAACCGGAGTCTGGATACCCAACGAAACTGATTGGAGCCTAAACGATCAACGTAATAACAGGAGTCTAGATACACAACGAAATTGATCGGAGCCTGAACGTTCAACGAAATAACCGGAGTCTGGATACCCAACGAAACTGACCGGAGCCTGAACGCTCAATGTAATAACCGAATTCTGGATACCAAATGAAACGGACCGGAGCCTGAACGCTCAACGTAATAACCGGAGTCTGGATACCCAACAAAACTGACTGGAGCCTGAACGATCAACGTAATAACCGGAGTCTGGATACACAACGAAATTGACCGGAGCCTGAACGCTCAACGTAATAACCAGAGTCTGGATACCCAACGAAACTGACCGGAGCCTGAACGCTCAACGTGATAACCGGTGTCTGGATACCCAACGAAACTGACTGGAGCATTAACGGTCAACGTAATAACCGGAGTCTGGATACCCAACGAAACTGACCGGAGCCTGAATGCTCAACGTAAAAACCGGAGTTTGGATATCCAAGAAAACTGACCGGAGCCTGAATGCTCCACGTAAAAACCGGAGTCTGGATACCCAACGAAACTGACCGAAGCCTGAACGCTCAACGTAATAACCAGAGTCTGGATACCCAACGAAACTGACCGGAGCCTGAACGCTCAACGTGATAACCGGAGTCTGGATACCCAACGAAATTGAATGGAGCCTGAACGCTCAACGTAATAACCGGAATCTGGATACTCAACGAAACTGACCGGAGCCTGAACCCTCAACATAATAACCGGAGTCTGGATACCCAACAAAACTGACCGGAGCCTGAACGCTCAATGTAAAAACCGGAGTCTGGATACCCAATGAAACTGACCGGAGCTTGAACGCTCAACGTAATAACCGGAGTCTGGATACCCAACGAAACTGACCGGAGCCTGAACGTTCAACGTAATAACCGGAGTCTGAATACCCAACGAAATTGAATGGAGCCTGAACGCTCAACGTAATAACCGGAATCTGGATACTCAACGAAACTGACCAGAGCCTGAACGCTCAACGTAATAACCGGAGTCTGGATACTCAACGAAACTGACTGAAGCCTGAACGATCAACGTAATAACTGGAGTCTGGATACACAACGAAATTGACCGAAGCCTGATTGCTCAACGTAATAACCGGAGTCTGGAGACACAACGAAACTGACCGGAGCCTGAACGCTCAACGTAATAACCGAAGTTTGGATACCAAACGAAACTGACCGGAGCCTGAACACTCAACGTAATAACCGGAGTCTGGATACCCAACGAAATTGACTGGAGCCTGAACGCTCAACGTAAAACCGGAGTCTCGATACCCAACGAAATTGACCGGAGCCTGAACGCTCAATGAAATAACCGGAGTCTGGATACCCAAAGAAACTGACTGAAGCCTGAACGCTCAAAGTAATAACCGGAGTCTGGATACCCAAAGAAACTGACCGGATCCTGAACGCTCAACGTAATAACCGGAGTCTGGATACACAACCAAACTGACCGGAGCCTGAACGCTCAACGTTATAACCAGAGGCTGGATACCCAACAAAACTGAATGGAGCTTGAACGCTCAATGTAATAACCGGAGTCTGGATACTCAACGAAACTGACCGGAGCCTGAACGCTCAGCGTAATAACCGGAGTCTGGATACCCAAAAAAACTGACCAGAGCCTGCTATCTCAACGTAATAACCGGAGTCTGGATATCCAAAAAAACTGACCGGAGACTGAACGCTCAACATAAAATCCGGAGTCTGGATACCCAACAAAACTGATCGGAGCCTGAACGTTCAACGTAATAAACGGAGTCTGGATACCCAAAGAAATTGACCGGAGCCTGAACGCTCAACGTAATAACCGAAGTCTGGATACCAAACGAAACTGACTGGAGCCTGAACGCTCAACGTAATAACCGGAGTCTGGATACCCAACGAAACTGACTGGAGCCTGAACGCTCAACGTAATAACCGGAGTCTGGATACCCAACAAAACTGACCGGAGCCTGCTATCTCAACGTAATAACCGGAGTCTGGATATCCAACAAAACTGACCGGAGCCTGAACGCTCAACGTAAAAACCGGAGTCTGGATACCCAACAAAACTGACCGGAGCCTGAACGTTCAACGTAATAAACAGGGTCTGGATACCCAACAAAACTGACCGGAGCCTGAACGCTCAACGTAATAACCGAAGTCTAGATACCAAACGAAACTGACCAGAGCCTGAATGATCAACGTAATAACCGGAGTCTGGATACCCAACGAAACTGATTGGAGCCTAAACGATCAACGTAATAACCGGAGTCTAAATACACAACGAAATTGATCGGAGCCTGAACGTTCAACGAAATAACCGGAGTCTGGATACCCAACGAAACTGACCGGAGCCTGAACGCTCAATGTAATAACCGAATTCTGGATACCAAATGAAACGGACCGGAGCCTGAACGCTCAACGTAATAATAGGAGTCTGGATACCCAACAAAACTGACTGGAGCCTGAACGATCAACGTAATAACCGGAGTCTGGATACACAACGAAATTGATCGGAGCCTGAACGCTCAACGTAATAACCAGAGTCTGGATACCCAACGAAACTGACCAGAGCCTGAATGCTCAACGTGATAACCGGTGTCTGGATACCCAACAAAACTGACTGGAGCATTAACGCTCAACGTAATAACCGGAGTCTGGATACCCAACGAAACTGACCGTAGCCTGAATGCTCAACGTAAAAACCGGAGTCTGGATATCCAAGAAAACTGACCGGAGCCTGAATGCTCCACGTAAAAACCGGAGTCTGGATACCCAACGAAACTGACCGAAGCCTGAACCCTCAACGTAATAACCAGAGTCTGGATACCCAACGAAACTGACCGGAGCCTGAACGCTCAACGTGATAACCGGAGTCTGGATACCCAACGAAATTGAATGGAGCCTGAACGCTCAACGTAATAACCGGAATCTGGATACTCAACGAAACTGACCGGAGCCTGAACCCTCAACATAATAACCGGAGTCTGGATACCCAACAAAACTGACCGGAGCCTGAACGCTCAATGTAAAAACCGGAGTCTGGATACCCAATGAAACTGACCGGAGCTTGAACGCTCAACGTAATAACCGGAGTCTGGATACCCAACGAAACTGACCGGAGCCTGAACGTTCAACGTAATAACCGGAGTCTGAATACCCAACGAAATTGAATGGAGCCTGAACGCTCAACGTAATAACCGGAATCTGGATACTCAACGAAACTGACCAGAGCCTGAACGCTCAACGTAATAACCGGAGTCTGGATACTCAACGAAACTGACTGAAGCCTGAACGATCAACGTAATAACTGGAGTCTGGATACACAACGAAATTGACCGAAGCCTGATTGCTCAACGTAATAACCGGAGTCTGGATACACAACGAAACTGACCGGAGCCTGAACGCTCAACGTAATAACCGAAGTCTGGATACCAAACGAAACTGACCGGAGCCTGAACACTCAACGTAATAACCGGAGTCTGGATACCCAACGAAACTGACTGGAGCCTGAACGCTCAACGTAAAACCGGAGTCTCGATACCCAACGAAATTGACCGGAGCCTGAACGCTCAATGAAATAACCGGAGTCTGGATACCCAAAGAAACTGACTGGAGCCTGAACGCTCAAAGTAATAACCGGAGTCTGGATACCCAAAGAAACTGACCGGAGCCTGAACGCTCAACGTAATAACCGGAGTCTGGATACCCAATGAAACTGACCGGAGCCTGAACCCTCAACGTAATAACCGGAGTCTGGATACCCAACGAAACTGACCGAATCCTAAACGCTCAACGTAATAACCTGAGTCTGGATACCCAACGAAACTGACCGGAGCCTGAACGCTCAACGTAATAACCAAAGTCTGGATACCAAACGAAACTGACCAGAGCCTGAATGATCAACGTAATAACCGGAGTCTGGATACCCAACGAAACTGATTGGAGCCTGAACGATCAACGTAATAACCGGAGTTTAGATACACAACGAAATTGATCGGAGCCTGAACATTCAACGAAATAACCGGAGTCTGGATACCCAATGAAACTGACCGGAGCCTGAACGCTCAATGTAATAACCGAATTCTGGATACCAAATGAAACGGACCGGAGCCTGAATGCTCAACGTAATAACCGGAGTCTAGATACCCAACAAAACTGACTGGAGCCTGAACGATCAACGTAATAACCGGAGTCTGGATACACAACGAAATTGACCGGAGCCTGAACGCTCAACGTAATAACCAGAGTCTGGATACCCAACGAAACTGACCGGAGCCTGAACGCTCAACGTGGTAACCGGTGTCTGGATACCCAACGAAACTGACTGGAGCATTAACGCTCAACGTAATAACCGGAGTCTGGATACCCAACGAAACTGACCGGAGCCTGAATGCTCAACGTAAAAACCGGAGTCTGGATATCCAAGAAAACTGACCGGAGCCTGAATGCTCCACGTAAAAACCGGAGTCTGGATACCCAACGAAACTGACCGAAGCCTGAACGCTCAACGTAATAACCAGAGTCTGGATACCCAACGAAACAGACCGGAGCCTGAACGCTCAACGTGATAACCGGAGTCTGGATACCCAACGAAATTGAATGGAGCCTGAACGCTCAACGTAATAACCGGAATCTGGATACTCAACGAAACTGACCGGAGCCTGAACCCTCAACATAATAACCGGAGTCTGGATACCCAACAAAACTGACCGGAGCCTGAACGCTCAATGTAAAAACCGGAGTCTGGATACCCAATGAAACTGACCGGAGCTTGAACGCTCAACGTAATAACCGGAGTCTGGATACCCAACGATACTGACCGGAGCCTGAACGTTCAACGTAATAACCGGAGTCTGAATACCCAACAAAATTGAATGGAGCCTGAACGCTCAACGTAATAACCGGAATCTGGATACTCAACGAAACTGACCAGAGCCTGAACGCTCAACGTAATAACCAGAGTCTGGATACTCAACGAAACTGACTGAAGCCTGAACGATCAACGTAATAACTGGAGTCTGGATACACAACGAAATTGACTGAAGCCTGATTGCTCAACGTAATAACCGGAGTCTGGATACACAACGAAACTGACCGGAGCCTGAACGCTCAACGTAATAACCGAAGTCTGGATACCAAACGAAACTGACCGGAGCCTGAACACTCAACGTAATAACCGGAGTTTGGATACCCAACGAAACTGACTGGAGCCTGAACGCTCAACGTAAAACCGGAGTCTCGATAGCCAACGAAATTGACCGGAGCATGAACGCTCAATGAAATAACCGGAGTCTGGATACCCAAAGAAACTGACTGGAGCCTGAACGCTCAAAGTAATAACCGGAGTCTGGATACCCAAAGAAACTGACCGGAGCCTGAACGCTCAACGTAATGACCAGAGTCTGGATACCCAACGAAACTGACCGGAGCCTGAACGCTCAACGTAATAACCGGAGTCTGGATACCCAACGAAACTGACCGAAGCCTGAACGCTCAACGTAATAACCTGAGTCTGGATACCCAACAAAACTGACCGGAGCCTGAACGCTCAACGAAAAACCGGAGTCTGGATACACAACGAAACTGACCGGAGCCTAAACGCTCAACGTAATAACCGGAGTCTGGATACACAACCAAACTGACCGGAGCCTGAACGCTCAACGTTATAACCGGAGGCTGGATACCCAACAAAACTGAACGGAGCCTGAACACTCAACGTAATAACCGGAGTCTGGATACTCAACGAAACTGACCGGAGCCTGAACGCTCAACGTAATAACCGGAGTCTGGATACCCAACAAAACTGACCAGAGCCTGCTATCTCAACGTAATAACCGGAGTCTGGATATCCAAAAAAACTGACCGAAGACTGAACGCTCAACATAAAAACTGGAGTCTGGATACCCAACAAAACTGACCGGAGCCTGAACGTTCAACGTAATAAACGGAGTCTGGATACCCAACGAAACTGACCGGAGCCTGAACGCTCAACGTAATAACCGGAGTCTGGATACCAAACGAAACTGACCAGAGCTTGAATGCTCAACGTAATAACCGGACTCTGGATACCCAACGAAACTGATTGGAGCCTGAACGATCAACGTAATAACCGGAGTCTAGATACACAACGAAATTGATCGGAGCCTGAACATTCAACGAAATAACCGGAGTCTGGATACCCAAAGAAACTGACCGGAGCCTGAACGCTCAAAGTAATAACTGGAGTCTGGATACCCAAAGAAACTGACCGGAGTCTGAACGCTCAACATAATAACCGGAGTCGGGATACCCAACGAAACTGACCGGAGCCTGAACGCTCAACGTAATAACCGGAGTCTGGATACCCAACGAAACTGACCGGAGCCTGAACGCTCAACGTAAAAACCGGAGTCTGGATACACAACAAAACTGACCGGAGCCTGAACGTTCAACGTAATAAACGGAGTCTGGATACCCAACGAAACTGACCGGAGCCTGAACGCTCAACGTAATAACCGAAGTCTGGATACCAAACGAAACTGACCGGAGCCTGAATGCTCAACGTAATAACCGGAGTCTGGATACCCAACGAAACTGACTGGAGCCTGAACGCTCAACGTAATAACCGGGGTCTGGATACCTAAAGAAACTGACCGGAGCCTGAACGCTCAACGTAAAACCGGAGTCTCGATACCCAACGAAACTGACCGGAGCCTAAACGCTCAACGTAAAAACCTGAGTCTGGATACCCAACGAAATTGACCGGAGCCTGAACGCTCAACCTAAAAACCGGAGTCTGGATACCCAACGAAACTGACTGGAGCCTGAACGCTCAACGTAATAACCGGAGTCTGGATACCTAACGAAACTGACCGGAGCCTGAACGCTCAACGTAATAACCGGAGTCTGGATACCCAACGAAACTGACCGGAGCCTGAACGCTCAACGTAAAAACCGGAGTCTGGATACCCAACAAAACTGACTGGAGCCTGAACGGTCAACGAAAAACCGGAGTCTGGATACACAACGAAACTGACCGGAGCCTGAACGCTCAACGTAATAACCGAAGTCTGGATACCAAACGAAACTGACCGGAGCCTGAATGCTCAACGTAATAACCGGAGTCTGGATACCCAACGAAACTGACTGGAGCCTAAACGCTCAACGTAATAACCGGGGTCTGGATACCTAAAGAAACTGACCGAAGCCTGAACGCTCAACGTAAAACCGGAGTCTCGATACCCAACGAAACTGACCGGAGCCTAAACGCTCAACGTAAAAACCGGAGTCTGGATACCCAACGAAATTGACCGGAGACTGAACGCTCAACATAAAAACCGGAGTCTGGATACCCAACAAAACTGACCGGAGCCTGAACGTTCAACGTAATAAACGGAGTCTGGATACACAAAGAAATTGACCGGAGCCTGAACGCTCAACGTAATAACTGAAGTCTGGATACCAAACGAAACTGACTGGAGCCTGAGCGCTAAACGTAATAACCGGAGTCTGGATACCCAACGAAACTGACTGGAGCCTGAACGCTCAACGTAATAACCGGAGTCTGGATACCCAACGAAACTGACCGGAGCCTGCTATCTCAACGTAATAACCGGAGTCTGGATATCCAACAAAACTGACCGGAGCCTGAACGCTCAACGTAAAAACCGGAGTCTGGATACCCAACAAAACTGACCGGAGCCTGAACGTTCAACGTAATAAACGGAGTCTGGATACCCAACGAAACTGACCGGAGCCTGAACGCTCAACGTAATAACCGAAGTCTGGATACCAAACGAAACTGACCAGAGCTTGAATGCTCAACGTAATAACCGGAGTTTGGATACCCAACGAAACTGATTGGAGCCTGAACGATCAACGTAATAACCAGAGTCTAGATACACAACGAAATTGATCGGAGCCTGAACATTTAACGAAATAACCGGAGTCTGGATACCCAAAGAAACTGACCGGAGCCTGAACGCTCAAAGTAATAACCGGAGTCTGGATACCCAAAGAAACTGACCGGAGTCTGAACGCTCAACATAATAACCGGAGTCGGGATACCCAACGAAACTGACCGGAGCCTGAACGCTCAACGTAATAACCGGAGTCTGGATACCCAACGAAACTGACCGGAGCCTGAACGCTCAACGTAAAAACCGAAGTCTGGATACCCAACAAAACTGACCGGAGCCTGAACGGTCAACGAAAAACCGGAGTCTGGATACACAACGAAACTGACCGGAGCCTGAACGCTCAACGTAATAACCGAAGTCTGGATACCAAACGAAACTGACCGGAGCCTGAATGCTCAACGTAATAACCGGAGTCTGGATACCCAACGAAACTGACTGGAGCCTGAATGCTCAACGTAATAACCGGGGTCTGGATACCTAAAGAAACTGACCGGAGCCGAAATGCTCAACGTAAAACCGGAGTCTCGATACCCAACGAAACTGACCGGAGCCTAAACGCTCAACGTAAAAACCGGAGTTTGGATACCCAACAAAATTGACCGGAGCCTGAACGCTCAACGTAAAAACCGGAGTCTGGATACCCAACGAAACTGACTGGAGCCTGAACGCTCAACGTAATAACCAGAGTCTGGATACCTAACGAAACTGACCGGAGCCTGAACGCTCAACGTAATAACCGGAGTCTGGATACCCAACGAAACTGACCGGAGCCTGAACGCTCAACGTAAAAACCGGAGTCTGGATACCCAACAAAACTGACCGGAGCCTGAACGGTCAACGAAAAACCGGAGTCTGGATACACAACGAAACTGACCGGAGCCTGAACGCTCAACGTAATAACCGAAGTCTGGATACCAAACGAAACTGACCGGAGCCTGAATGCTCAACGTAATAACCGGAGTCTGGATACCCAAAGAAACTGACTGGAGCCTGAACGCTCAACGTAATAACCGGGGTCTGGATACCTAAAGAAACTGACCGGAGCCTGAACGCTCAACGTAAAACCGGAGTCTCGATACCCAACGAAACTGACCGGAGCCTAAACGCTCAACGTAAAAACCGGAGTCTGGATACCCAACGAAATTGACCGGAGCCTGAACGCTCAACGTAAAAACCAGAGTCTGGATACCCAACGAAACTGACTGGAGCCTGAACGCTCAACGTAATAACCAGAGTCTGGATACCTAACGAAACTGACCGGAGCCTGAACGCTCAACGTAATAACCGGAGTCTGGATACCTAAAGAAATTGACCGGAGCCTGAACACTCAACGTAAAACCGGAGTCTCGATACCCAACGAAACTGACCGGAGCCTGAACGCTCAACGTAATAACTGGAGTCTGGATACCCAACGAAACTGACCGGAGCCTGAACGGTCAACGAAAAACCGGAGTCTGGATACACAACGAAACTGACCGGAGCCTGAACGCTCAACGTAATAACCGAAGTCTGGATACCAAACGAAACTGACCGGAGCCTGAATGCTCAACGTAATAACCGGAGTCTGGATACCCAACGAAACTGACTGGAGCCTGAACGCTCAACGTAATAACCGGGGTCTGGATACCTAAAGAAACTGACCGAAGCCTGAACGCTCAACGTAAAACCGGAGTCTCGATACCCAACGAAACTGACCGGAGCCTAAACGCTCAACGTAAAAACCGGAGTCTGGATACCCAACGAAATTGACCGGAGACTGAACGCTCAACATAAAAACCGGAGTCTGGATACCCAACAAAACTGACCGGAGCCTGAACGTTCAACTTAATAAACGGAGTCTGGATACCCAAAGAAATTGACCGGAGCCTGAATGCTCAACGTAATAACTGAAGTCTGGATACCAAACGAAACTGACTGGAGCCTGAGCGCTCAACGTAATAACCGGAGTCTGGATACCCAACGAAACTGACTGGAGCCTGAATGCTCAACGTAATAACCGGAGTCTGGATACCCAACGAAACTGACCGGAGCCTGCTATCTCAACGTAATAACCGGAGTCTGGATATCCAACAAAACTGATCGGAGCCTGAACGCTCAACGTAAAAACCGGAGTCTGGATACCCAACAAAACTGACCGGAGCCTGAACGTTCAACGTAATAAACGGCGTCTGGATACCCAACGAAACTGACCGGAGCCTGAACGCTCAGCGTAATAACCGAAGTCTGGATACCAAACGAAACTGACCAGAGCTTGAATGCTCAACGTAATAACCGGAGTCTGGATACCCAACGAAACTGATTGGAGCCTGAACGATCAACGTAATAACCAGAGTCTAGATACACAACGAAATTGATCGGAGCCTGAACATTTAACGAAATAACCGGAGTCTGGATACCCAAAGAAACTGACCGGAGCCTGAACGCTCAAAGTAATAACCGGAGTCTGGATACCCAAAGAAACTGACCGGAGTCTGAACGCTCAACATAATAACCGGAGTCGGGATACCCAACGAAACTGACCGGAGCCTGAACGCTCAACGTAATAACCGGAGTCTGGATACCCAACGAAACTGACCGGAGCCTGAACGCTCAACGTAAAAACCGAAGTCTGGATACCCAACAAAACTGACCGGAGCCTGAACGGTCAACGAAAAACCGGAGTCTGGATACACAACGAAACTGACCGGAGCCTGAACGCTCAACGTAATAACCGAAGTCTGGATACCAAACGAAACTGACCGGAGCCTGAATGCTCAACGTAATAACCGGAGTCTGGATACCCAACGAAATTGACTGGAGCCTGAATGCTCAACGTAATAACCGGGGTCTGGATACCTAAAGAAACTGACCGGAGCCTGAATGCTCAGTGTAAAACCGGAGTCTCGATACCCAACGAAACTGACCGGAGCCTAAACGCTCAACGTAAAAACCGGAGTTTGGATACCCAACGAAATTGACCGGAGCCTGAACGCTCAACGTAAAAACCGGAGTCTGGATACCCAACGAAACTGACTGGAGCCTGAACGCTCAACGTAATAACCGGAGTCTGGATACCTAACGAAACTGACCGGAGCCTGAACGCTCAACGTAATAACCGGAGTCTGGATACCCAACGAAACTGACCGGAGCCTGAACGCTCAACGTAAAAACCGGAGTCTGGATACCCAACAAAACTGACCGGAGCCTGAACGGTCAACGAAAAACCGGAGTCTGGATACACAACGAAACTGACCGGAGCCTGAACGCTCAACGTAATAACCGGAGTCTGGATACCCAACGAAACTGACCGGAGCCTGAATGCTCAACGTAATAACCGGAGTCTGGATACCCAAAGAAACTGACTGGAGCCTGAACGCTCAACGTAATAACCGGGGTCTGGATACCTAAAGAAACTGACCGGAGCCTGAACGCTCAACGTAAAACCGGAGTCTCGATACCCAACGAAACTGACCGGAGCCTAAACGCTCAACGTAAAAACCGGAGTCTGGATACCCAACGAAATTGACCGGAGCCTGAACGCTCAACGTAAAAACCGGAGTCTGGATACCCAACGAAACTGACTGGAGCCTGAACGCTCAACGTAATAACCAGAGTCTGGATACCTAACGAAACTGACCGGAGCCTGAACGCTCAACGTAATAACCGGAGTCTGGATACCTAAAGAAATTGACCGGAGCCTGAACACTCAACGTAAAACCGGAGTCTCGACCCCCAACGAAACTGACCGGAGCCTGAATGCTCAACGTAATAACTGGAGTCTGGATACCCAACGAAACTGACCGGAGCCTGCTATCTCAACGTAATAATCGGAGTCTGGATACACAACGAAACTGACCGGTGCTTGAACGCTCAACGTAATAACCTGAGTTTGGATACCCAACGAAACTGATCAGAGCCTGAACGCTCAGTGTAATAACCTGAGTCTGGATACCCAACGAAACTTACCGGAGCCTGAACGCTCAACGTAATAACCGGAGTCTGGATACCCAACAAAACTGACCGGAACCTGAACGCTCAATGAAATAACTGGAGTCTGGATACCCCAAGAAACTGACCGGAGCCTGAACGCTCAACGTAAAAACCGGAGTCTGGATACCCAACAAAACTGACCGGAGCCTGAACGTTCAACGTAATAAACGGAGTCTGGATACCCAACGAAACTGACCGGAGCCTGAACGCTCAACGTAATAACCGAAGTCTGGATACCAAACGAAACTGACCAGAGCTTGAATGCTCAACGTAATAACCGGAGTCTGGATACCCAACGAAACTGATGGGAGCCTGAACGATCAACGTAATAACCAGAGTCTAGATACACAACGAAATTGATCAGAGCCTGAACATTTAACGAAATAACCGGAGTCTGGATACCCAAATAAACTGACCGGAGCCTGAACGCTCAAAGTAATAACCGGAGTCTGGATACCCAAAGAAACTGACCGGAGTCTGAACGCTCAACATAATAACCGGAGTCGGGATACCCAACGAAACTGACCGGAGCCTGAACGCTCAACGTAATAACCGGAGTCTGGATACCCAACGAAACTGACCGGAGCCTGAACGCTCAACGTAAAAACCGAAGTCTGGATACCCAACAAAACTGACCGGAGCCTGAACGGTCAACGAAAAACCGGAGTCTGGATACACAACGAAACTGACCGGAGCCTGAACGCTCAACGTAATAACCGAAGTCTGGATACCAAATGAAACTGACCGGAGCCTGAATGCTCAACGTAATAACCGGAGTCTGGATACCCAACGAAATTGACTGGAGCCTGAATGCTCAACGTAATAACCGGGGTCTGGATACCTAAAGAAACTGACCGGAGCCTGAATGCTCAACGTAAAACCGGAGTCTCGATACCCAACGAAACTGACCGGAGCCTAAACGCTCAACGTAAAAACCGGAGTTTGGATACCCAACGAAATTGACCGGAGCCTGAACGCTCAACGTAAAAACCGGAGTCTGGATACCCAACGAAACTGACTGGAGCCTGAACGCTCAACGTAATAACCGGAGTCTGGATACCTAACGAAACTGACCGGAGCCTGAACGCTCAACGTAATAACCGGAGTCTGGATACCCAACGAAACTGACCGGAGCCTGAACGCTCAACGTAAAAACCGGAGTCTGGATACCCAACAAAACTGACCGGAGCCTGAACGGTCAACGAAAAACCGGAGTCTGGATACACAACGAAACTGACCGGAGCCTGAACGCTCAACGTAATAACCGAAGTCTGGATACCAAACGAAACTGACCGGAGCCTGAATGCTCAACGGAATAACCGGAGTCTGGATACCCAAAGAAACTGACTGGAGCCTGAACGCTCAACGTAATAACCGGGGTCTGGATACCTAAAGAAACTGACCGGAGCCTGAACGCTCAACGTAAAACCGGAGTCTCGATACCCAACGAAACTGACCGGAGCCTAAACGCTCAACGTAAAAACCGGAGTCTGGATACCCAACGAAATTGACCGGAGCCTGAACGCTCAACGTAAAAACCGGAGTCTGGATACCCAACGAAACTGACTGGAGCCTGAACGCTCAACGTAATAACCAGAGTCTGGATACCTAACGAAACTGACCGGAGCCTGAACGCTCAACGTAATAACCGGAGTCTGGATACCTAAAGAAATTGACCGGAGCCTGAACACTCAACGTAAAACCGGAGTCTCGATACCCAACGAAACTGACCGGAGCCTGAACGCTCAACGTAATAACTGGAGTCTGGATACCCAACGAAACTGACCGAAGCCTGCTATCTCAACGTAATAATCGGAGTCTGGATACACAACGAAACTGACCGGTGCTTGAACGCTCAACGTAATAACCTGAGTTTGGATACCCAACGAAACTGATCAGAGCCTGAACGCTCAGTGTAATAACCTGAGTCTGGATACCCAACGAAACTTACCGGAGCCTGAACGCTCAACGTAATAACCGGAGTCTGGATACCCAACAAAACTGACCGGAACCTGAACGCTCAATGAAATAACTGGAGTCTGGATACCCCAAGAAACTGACCGGAGCCTGAACGCTCAACGTAATAACCGAAGTCTGGATACACAATCAAACTGACCGGAGCCTGAACGCTCAACGTTATAACCGGAGGCTGGATACCCAACAAAACTGAACGGAGCCTGAACGCTCAACGTAATAACCGGAGTCTGGATACTCAACGAAACTGACCGGAGCCTGAACGCACAATGTAATAACTGGAGTCTGGATACTCAACGAAAATGACCGGAGCCTGAACGTTCAACCTAATAACCGGAGTCTGGACACCCAACGAAACTGATTAGAGCCTGAACGTTCAACGTAATAACCGGAGTCTGGATACCCAATGAAACTGACCGGAGCCTGAACGCTCAACGTAATAACCGGAGTCTGGATACCCAACGAAACTGACCGGAGCTTGAACGCTCAACGTAATAATTGAAGTCTGGATACCCAACGAAACTGACAGTAGCCTGAACACTCAACGTAATAACCGGAGTCTGGATACCCTACGAAACTGACCAGAGCCTGAACGCTCAACGTAATAACCAGAGTCTGGATACTCAACGAAACTGACTGGAGCCTGAACGCACAACGTAATAACTGGAGTCTGGATGCTCAACGAAAAAGACCGGAACCAGAAGGCTCTACGTAATAACCGAAGTCTGGACACCCAACGAAACTGACCGGAGCCTGAACATTCAACGTAATAACCGGAGTCTGGATACCCAACAAAACTGACCGGAGCCTGAACGCTCAACGTAATAAACGGAGTCTGGATACCCAAAGAAACTGACCGGAGCCTGAACGCTCAACGTAATAACCGAAGTCTGGATACCAAACGAAACTGACCGGAGCCTGAACGCTCAACGTAATAACCGAAGTCTTGATACCCAACGAAACTGACCGGAGCCTAAACGCTCAACGTAATAACCGAAGTCTGGATACCCAACGAAATTGACCGGAGCCTGCTATCTCAACGTAATAACCAGAGTCTGGATATCTAACAAAACTGACCGGAGCCTGAATGCTTAACGTAAAAACCGGAGTCTGGATACCCAACAAAACTGACCGGAGCCTGAACATTCAACGTTATAAACGGAGTCTGGATACCCAACGAAACTGACCGGAGCCTGAACGCTCAATGTAATAACCGAAGTCTGGATACCAAACGAAACGGACCGGAGCCTGAACGCTCAACGTAATAACCGGAGTCTGGATACCCAACAAAACTGACTGGAGCCTGAACGCTCAACGTAATAACCGGAGTCTGGATACACAACGAAATTGACTGGAGCCTGAACGCTCAACATAATAACCAGAGTCTGGATACCCAACGAAACTGACCGGAGCCTGAACGCTCAACGTGATAACCGGTGTCTGGATACCCAACGAAACTGACTGGAGCATTAACGCTCAACGTAATAACCGGAGTCTGGATACCCAACGAAACTGACCGGAGCCTGAACGCTCAACGTAAAAACCGGAGTCATGATATCCAAGAAAACTGACCGGAGCCTGAATGCTCAACGTAAAAACCGGAGTCTGGATACCCAACGAAACTGACCGAAGCCTGAACGCTCAATGTAATAACCAGAGTCTGGATACCCAACGAAACTGACCGGAGCCTGAACGCTCAACGTGATAACCGGAGTCTGGATACCCAACGAAATTGAATGGAGCCTGAACGCTCAACGTAATAACCAGAATCTGGATACTCAACGAAACTGACCGGAGCCTGAACCCTCAACATAATAACCGGAGTCTGGATATCCAACAAAACTGACCGGAGCCTGAACGCTCAATGTAAAAACCGGAGTCTGGATACCCAATGAAACTGACCGGAGCTTGAACGCTCTACGTAATAACCGGAGTCTGGATACCCAACGAAACAAACCGGAGCCTGAACGTTCAACGTAATAACCGGAGTCTGAATACCCAACGAAATTGAATGGAGCCTGAACGCTCAACGTAATAACCGGAATCTGGATACTCAACGAAACTGACCAGAGCCTGAACGCTCAACGTAATAACCGGAGTCTGGATACTCAACGAAACTGACTGAAGCCTGAACGATCAACGTAATAACTGGAGTCAGGATACAAAACGAAATTGACCGAAGCCTGATTGCTCAACGTAATAACCGGAGTCTGGATACACAACGAAACTGACCGGAGCCTGAACGCTCAACGTAATAACCGAAGTTTGGATACCAAACGAAACTGACCGGAGCCTGAACACTCAACGTAATAACCGGAGTCTGGATACCCAATGAAACTGACTGGAGCCTGAACGCTCAATGTAAAACCGGAGTCTCGATACCAAACGAAATTGACAGGAGCCTGAACACTCAACGAAATAACCGGAGTCTGGATACCCAAAGAAACTGACCGGAGCCTGAACGCTCAAAGTAATAACCGGAGTCTGGATACCCAAAGAAACTGACCGGAGCCTGAACGCTCAACGTAATAACCGGAGTCTGGATACCCAACGAAACTGACCGGAGCCTGAACGCTCAACGTAATAACCCGAGTCTGGATACCCAACGAAACTGACCGAAGCCTGAACGCTCAAAGTAATAACCTGAGTCTGGATACCCAACAAAACTGACCGGAGCCTGAACGCTCAACGAAAAACCGGAGTCTGGATACACAACGAAACTGACCGGAGCCTGAACGCTCAACGTAATAATCGGAGTCTGGATACACAACCAAACTGACTGGAGCCTGAACGCTCAACGTTATAACCGGAGGCTGGATACCCAACAAAACTGAACGGAGCCTGAACGCTCAACGTAATAACCGGAGTCTGGATACTCAACGAAACTGACCGGAGCCTGAACGCTCAACGTGATAACCGGAGTCTGGATACCCAACAAAACTGACCAGAGCCTGCTATCTCAACGTAATAACCGGAGTCTGGATATCCAAAAAAACTGACCGGAGACTGAACGCTCAACATAAAAACCGGAGTCTGGATACCCAACAAAACTGACCGGAGCCTGAACGTTCAACGTAATAAACGGAGTCCGGATACCCAAAGAAATTCACCGGAGCCTGAACGTTCAACGTAATAACCGAAGTCTGGATACCAAACGAAACTGACTGGAGCCTGAACGCTCAACGTAATAACCGGAGTCTGGATACCCAACGAAACTGACTGGAGCCTGAACGCTCAACGTAATAACCGGGGTCTGGATACCTAAAGAAACTGACCGGAGCCTGAACGCTCAACGTAAAACCGGAGTCTCGATACCCAACGAAACTGACCGGAGCCTAAACGCTCAACGTAAAAACCGGAGTCTGGATACCCAACGAAATTGACCAGAGCCTGAACGCTCAACGTAAAAACCGGAGTCTAGATACCCAACGAAACTGACTGGAGCCTGAACGCTCAACGTAATAACTGGAGTCTAGATACCTAACGAAACTGACCGGAGCCTGAACGCTCAACGTAATAACCGGAGTCTGTATACCTAAAGAAATTGATCGGAGCCTGAACACTCAACGTAAAACCGGAGTCTAGATACCCAACGAAACTGACCGGAGCCTGAACGCTCAACGTAATAACCGGAGTCTGGATACCCAACGAAACTGACCGGAGCCTGCTATCTCAACGTAATAATCGGAGTCTGGATACACAACGAAACTGACCGGTGCTTGAACGCTTAACGTAATAACCTGAGTCTGGATACCCAACGAAACTGATAAGAGCCTGAACGCTCAGTGTAATAACCTGAGTCTGGATACCCAACATAACTTACCGGAGCCTGAACGCCCAACTTAATAACCGGAGTCTGGATACCCAACAAAACTGACCGGAACCTGAACGCTCAATGAAATAACTGGAGTCTGGATACACAACCAAACTGACCGGAGCCTGAACGCTCAACGTAATAACCGAAGTCTGGATACACAACCAAACTGACCGGAGCCTGAACGCTCAACCTTATAACCGGAGGCTGGATACCCAACAAAACAGAACGGAGCCTGAACGCTCAACGTAATAACCGGAGTCTGGATACTCAACGAAACTGACCGGAGCCTGAACGCACAATGTAATAACTGGAGTCTGGATACACAACAAAAATGACCGGAGCCTGAACGCTCAACATAATAACCGGAGTCTGGATACCCAACGAAACTGACCGGAGCCTGAACGTTCAACGTAATAACCAGAGTCTGGATACCCAACGAAACTGACCGGAGCCTGCTATCTCAACGTAATAATCGGAGTCTGGATACACAACGAAACTGACCGGTGCTTGAACGCTCAACGTAATAACCTGAGTCTGGATACCCAACGAAACTGATCAGAGCCTGAACGCTCAGTGTAATAACCTGAGTCTGGATACCCAACAAAACTTACCGGAGCCTGAACGCTCAACTTAATAACCGGAGTCTGGATACCCAACAAAACTGACCGGAACCTGAACGCTCAATGAAATAACTGGAGTCTGGATACACAACCAAACTGACCGGAGCCTGAACGCTCAACGTAATAACCGAAGTCTGGATACACAACCAAACTGACCGGAGCCTGAACGCTCAACCTTATAACCGGAGGCTGGATACCCAACAAAACAGAACGGAGCCTGAACGCTCAACGTAATAACCGGAGTCTGGATACTCAACGAAACTGACCGGAGCCTGAACGCACAATGTAATAACTGGAGTCTGGATACTCAACGAAAATGACCGGAGCCTGAACGCTCAACATAATAACCAGAGTCTGGACACCCAACGAAACTGATTGGAGCCTGAACGTTCAACGTAATAACCGGAGTCTGGATACCCAATGAAACTGACCGGAGCCTGAACGCTCAACGTAATAACCGGAGTCATGATACCCAACGAAACTGACCGGAGCTTGAACGCTCAACGTAATAATCGAAGTCTGGATACCCAACGAAACTGACAGTAGCCTGAACACTCAACGTAATAACCGGAGTCTGGATACCCTACGAAACTGACCAGAGCCTGAACGCTCAACGTAATAACCAGAGTCTGGATACTCAACGAAACTGACCGGAGCCTGAACGCACAACGTAATAACTGGAGTCTGGATGCTCAACGAAAAAGACCGGAACCAGAACGCTCTATGTAATAACCGAAGTCTGGACACCCAACGAAACTGACCGGAGCCTGAACATTCAACGTAATAACCGGAGCCTGGATACCCAACGAAACTGACCGGAGCCTGAACGCTCAACGTAATAAACGGAGTCTGGATACCCAAAGAAACTGACCGGAGCCTGAACGCTCAACGTAATAACCGAAGTCTGGATACCAAACGAAACTGACCGGAGCCTGAACGCTCAACGTAATAACCGAAGTCTTGATACCCAATGAAACTGATCGGAGCCTAAACGCTCAACGTAATAACCGGAGTCTGGATACCCAACGAAATTGACCGGAGCCTGCTATCTCAACGTAATAACCAGAGTCTGGATATCTAACAAAACTGACCGGAGCCTGAATGCTTAACGTAAAAACCGGAGTCTGGATACCCAACAAAACTGACCGGAGCCTGAACGTTCAACGTTATAAACGGAGTCTGGATACCCAACGAAACTGACCGGAGCCTGAACGCTCAATGTAATAACCGAAGTCTGGATACCAAACGAAACGGACCGGAGCCTGAACGCTCAACGTAATAACCAGAGTCTGGATACCCAACAAAACTGACTGGAGCCTGAACGATCAACGTAATAACCGGAGTCTGGATACACAACGAAATTGACTGGAGCCTGAACGCTCAACGTAATAACCAGAGTCTGGATACCCAACGAAACTGACTGGAGCCTGAACGCTCAACGTGATAACCGGTGTCTGGATACCCAACGAAACTGACTGGAGCATTAACGCTCAACGTAATAACCGGAGTCTGGATACCCAACGAAACTGACCGGAGCCTGAACGCTCAACGTAAAAAACGGAGTCTTGATATCCAAGAAAACTGACCGGAGCCTGAATGCTCAACGTAAAAACCGGAGTCTGGATACCCAACGAAACTGACCGAAGCCTGAACGCTCAACGTAATAACCAGAGTCTGGATACCCAACGAAACTGACCGGAGCCTGAACGCTCAACGTGATAACCGGAGTCTGGATACCTAACGAAATTGAATGGAGCCTGAACGCTCAACGTAATAACCGGAATCTGGATACTCAACGAAACTGACCGGAGCCTGAACCCTCAACATAATAACCGGAGTCTGGATATCCAACAAAACTGACCGGAGCCTGAACGCTCAATGTAAAAACGGGAGTCTGGATACCCAATGAAACTGACCGGAGCTTGAACGCTCAACGTAATAACCGGAGTCTGGATACCCAACGAAACAAACCGGAGCCTGAACGTTCAACGTAATAACCGGAGTCTGAATACCCAACGAAATTGAATGGAGCCTGAACGCTCAACGTAATAACCGGAATCTGGATACTCAACGAAACTGACCAGAGCCTGAACGCTCAACGTAATAACCGGAGTCTGGATACCCAAAGAAACTGACCGGAGCCTGAACGCTCAAAGTAATAACCGGAGTCTGGATACCCAAAGAAACTGACCGGAGCCTGAACGCTCAACGTAATAACCAGAGTCTGGATACCCAACGAAACTGACCGGAGCCTGAACGCTCAACGTAATAACCGGAGTCTGGATACCCAACGAAACTGACCGAAGCCTGAACGCTCAACGTAATAACCTGAGTCTGGATACCCAACAAAACTGACCGGAGCCTGAACGCTCAACGAAAAACCGGAGTCTGGATACACAACGAAACTGACCGGAGCCTGAACGCTCAACGTAATAATCGGAGTACAACCAAACTGACCGGAGCCTGAACGCTCAATGTTATAACCGGAGGCTGGATACCCAACAAAACTGAACGGAGCCTGAACGCTCAACGTAATAACCGGAGTCTGGATACTCAACGAAACTGACCGGAGCCTGAACGCTCAACGTGATAACCGGAGTCTGGATACCCAACAAAACTGACCAGAGCCTGCTATCTCAACGTAATAACCGGAGTCTGGATATCCAAAAACACTGACCGGAGACTGAACGCTCAACATAAAAACCGGAGTCTGGATACCCAACAAAACTGACCGGAGCCTGAACGTTCAACGTAATAAACGGAGTCCGGATACCCAAAGAAATTCACTGGAGCCTGAACGTTCAACGTAATAACCGAAGTCTGGATACCAAACGAAACTGACTGGAGCCTGAACGCTCAACGTAATAATCGGAGTCTGGATACCCAACGAAACTGACTGGAGCCTGAACGCTCAACGTAATAACCGGGGTCTGGATACCTAAAGAAACTGACCGGAGCCTGAACGCTCAACATAAAACCGGAGTCTCGATACCCAACGAAACTGACCGGAGCCTAAACGCTCAACGTAAAAACCGGAGTCTGGATACCCAACGAAATTGACCGGAGCCTGAACGCTCAACGTAAAAACCGGAGTCTAGATACCCAACGAAACTGACTGGAGCCTGAACGCTCAACGTAATAACCGGAGTCTGGATACCTAACGAAACTGACCGGAGCCTGAACGCTCAACGTAATAATTGGAGTCTGGATACCTAAAGAAATTGACCGGAGCCTGAACACTCAACGTAAAACCGGAGTCTCGATACCCAACGAAACTGACCGGAGCCTGAACGCTCAACGTAATAACCGGAGTGTGGATACCCAACGAAACTAACCGGAGCCTGCTATCTCAACGTAATAATCGGAGTCTGGATACACAATGAAACTGACCGGTGCTTGAACGCTCAACGTAATAACCTGAGTCTGGATACCCAACGAAACTGATCAGAGCCTGAACGCTCAGTGTAATAACCTGAGTCTGGATACCCAACGAAACTTACCGGAGCCTGAACGCTCAACGTAATAACCGGAGTCTGGATACCCAACAAAACTGACCGGAACCTGAACGCTCAATGAAATAACTGGAGTCTGGATACCCCAAGAAACTGACCGGAGCCTGAACGCTCAACGTAATAACCGAAGTCTGGATACACAACCAAACTGACTGGAGCCTGAACGCTCAACGTTATAACCGGAGGCTGGATACCCAACAAAACTGAACGGAGCCTGAACGCTCAACGTAATAACCGGAGTCTGGATACTCAACGAAACTGACCGGAGCCTGAACGCAGAATGTAATAACTGGAGTCTGGATACTCAACGAAAATGACCGGAGCCTGAACGCTCAACATAATAACCGGAGTCTGGACACCCAACGAAACTGATTGGAGCCTGAACATTCAACGTAATAACCGGAGTCTGGATACCCAATGAAACTGACCGGAGCCTGAACGCTCAACGTAATAACCGGAGTCTGGATACCCAACGAAACTGACCGGAGCTTGAACGCTCAACGTAATAATCGAAGTATGGATACCCAACGAAACTGACAGTAGCCTGAACACTCAACGTAATAACTGGAGTCTGGATACCCTACGAAACTGACCAGAGCCTGAACGCTCAACGTAATAACCAGAGTCTGGATACTCAACGAAACTGACCGAAGCCTGAACGCTCAACGTAATAACCTGAGTCTGGATACCCAACAAAACTGACCGGAGCCTGAACGCTCAATGAAAAACCGGAGTCTGGATACACAACGAAACTGACCGGAGCCTGAACGCTCAACGTAATAATCGGAGTCTGGATACACAACCAAACTGACCGGAGCCTGAACGCTCAACGTTATAACCGGAGGCTGGATACCCAACAAAACTGAACGGAGCCTGAACGCTCAACGTAATAACCGGAGTCTGGATACTCAACGAAACTGACCGGAGCCTGAACGCTCAACGTGATAACCGGAGTCTAGATACTCAACGAAACTGACCGGAGCCTGAACGCTCAACGTGATAACCTGAGTCTGGATACCCAACAAAACTGACCAGAGCCTGCTATCTCAACGTAATAACCGGAGTCTGGATATCCAAAAACACTGAACGGAGACTGAACGCTCAACATAAAAACCGGAGTCTGGATACCCAACAAAACTGACCAGAGCCTGAACGTTCAACGTAATAAACGGAGTCCGGATACCCAAAGAAATTCACCGGAGCCTGAACGTTCAACGTAATAACCGAAGTCTGGATACCAAACGAAATTGACTGGAGCCTGAACGCTCAACGTAATAACCGGAGTCTGGATACCCAACGAAACTGACTGGAGCCTGAATGCTCAACGTAATAACCGGGGTCTGGATACCTAAAGAAACTGACCGGAGCCTGAACGCTCAACGTAAAACCGGAGTCTCGATACCCAACGAAACTGACCGGAGCCTAAACGCTCAACGTAAAAACTGGAGTCTGGATACCCAACGAAATTGACCGGAGCCTGAACGCTCAACGTAAAAACTGGAGTCTAGATACCCAACGAAACTGACTGGAGCCTGAACGCTCAACGTAATAACCGGAGTCTGGATACCTAACGAAACTGACCGGAGCCTGAACGCTCAACGTAATAACCGGAGTCTGGATACCTAAAGAAATGGACCGGAGCCTGAACACTCAACGTAAAACCGGAGTCTCGATACCCAACGAAACTGACCGGAGCCTGAACGCTCAACGTAATAACCGGAGTCTGGATACCCAACGAAACTGACCGGAGCCTGCTATCTCAACGTAATAATCGGAGTCTGGATACCCAACAAAACTGACCGGTGCTTGAACGCTCAACGTAATAACCTAAGTCTGGATACCCAACGAAACTGATCAGAGCCTGAACGCTCAGTGTAATAACCTGAGTCTGGATACCCAACGAAACTTACCGGAGCCTGAACGCTCAACGTAATAACCGGAGTCTGGATACCCAACAAAACTGACCGGAACCTGAACGCTCAATGAAATAACTGGAGTCTGGATACCCCAAGAAACTGACCGGAGCCTGAACGCTCAACGTAATAACCGAAGTCTGGATACACAACCAAACTGACCGGAGCCTGAACGCTCAACGTTATAACCGGAGGCTGGATACCCAACAAAACTGAACGGAGCCTGAACGCTCAACGTAATAACCGGAGTCTGGATACTCAACGAAACTGACCGGAGCCTGAACGCACAATGTAATAACTGGAGTCTGGATACTCAACGAAAATGACCGGAGCCTGAACGCTCAACATAATAACCGGAGTCTGGACACCCAACGAAACTGATTGGAGCCTGAACGTTCAACGTAATAACCGGAGTCTGGATACCCAATGAAACTGACCGGAGCCTGAACGCTCAACGTAATAACCGGAGTCTGGATACCCAACGAAACTGACCGGAGCTTGAACGCTCAACGTAATAATCGAAGTCTGGATACCCAACGAAACTGACAGTAGCCTGAACACTCAACGTAATAACCGGAGTCTGGATACCCTACGAAACTGACCAGAGCCTGAACGCTCAACGTAATAACCAGAGTCTGGATACTCAACGAAACTGACCGGAGCCTGAACGCACAACGTAATAACTGGAGTCTGGATGCTCAACGAAAAAGACCGGAACCAGAACGCTCTACGTAATAACCGAAGTCTGGACACCCAACGAAACTGACCGGAGCCTGAACATTCAACGTAATAACCGGAGTCTGGATACCCAACGAAACTGACCGGAGCCTGAACGCTCAACGTAATAAACGGAGTCTGGATACCCAAAGAAACTGACCGGAGCCTGAACGCTCAACGTAATAACCGAAGTCTGGATACCAAACGAAACTGACCGGAGCCTGAACGCTCAACGTAATAACCGGAGTCTGGATACCCAACGAAATTGACCGGAGCCTGCTATCTCAACGTAATAACTAGAGTCTGGATATCTAACAAAACTGACCGGAGCCTGAATGCTTAACGTAAAAACCGGAGTCTGGATACCCAACAAAACTGACCGGAGCCTGAACGTTCAACGTTATAAACGGAGTCTGGATACCCAACGAAACTGACCGGAGCCTGAACGCTCAATGTAATAACCGAAGTCTGGATACCAAACAAAACGGACCGGAGCCTGAACGCTCAACGTAATAACCGGAGTCTGGATACCCAACAAAACTGACTGGAGCCTGAACGATCAACGTAATAACCGGAGTCTGGATACACAACGAAATTGACTGGAGCCTGAACGCTCAACGTAATAACCAGAGTCTGGATACCCAACGAAACTGACCGGAGCCTGAACGCTCAACGTGATAACCGGTGTCTGGATACCCAACGAAACTGACTGGAGCATTAACGCTCAACGTAATAACCGGAGTCCGGATACCCAACGAAACTGACCGGAGCCTGAACGCTCAACGTAAAAACCGGAGTCTGGATATCCAAGAAAACTGACCGGAGCCTGAATGCTCAACGTAAAAACCGGAGTCTCGATACCCAACGAAACTGACCGAAGCCTGAACGCTCAACGTAATAACCAGAGTCTGGATACCTAACGAAACTGACCGGAGCCTGAACGCTCAACGTGATAACCGGAGTCTGGATACCCAACGAAATTGAATGGAGCCTGAACGCTCAACGTAATAACCGGAATCTGGATACTCAACGAAACTGACCGGAGCCTGAACCCTCAACATAATAACCGGAGTCTGGATATCCAACAAAACTGACCGGAGCCTGAACGCTCAATGTAAAAACCGGAGTCTGGATACCCAACGAAACAAACCGGAGCCTGAACGTTCAACGTAATAACCGGAGTCTGAATACCCAACGAAATTGAATGGAGCCTGAACACTCAACGTAATAACCGGAATCTAGATACTCAACGAAACTGACCAGAGCCTGAACGCTCAACGTAATAACCGGAGTCTGGATACTCAACGAAACTGACTGAAGCCTGAACGATCAACGTAATAACTGGAGTCAGGATACACAACGAAATTGACCGAAGCCTGATTGCTCAACGTAATAACCGGAGTCTGGATACACAACGAAACTGACCGGAGCCTGAACGCTCAACGTAATAACCGAAGTCTGGATACCAAACGAAACTGACCGGAGCCTGAACACTCAACGTAATAACCGGAGTCTGGATACCCAATGAAACTGACTGGAGCCTGAATGCTCAACGTAAAACCGGAGTCTCGATACCAAACGAAATTGACAGGAGCCTGAACGCTCAACGAAATAACCGGAGTCTGGATACCCAAAGAAACTGACCGGAGCCTGAACGCTCAAAGTAATAACCGGAGTCTGGATACCCAAAGAAACTGACCGGAGCCTGAACGCTCAACGTAATAACCGGAGTCTGGATACCCAACGAAACTGACCGAAGCCTGAACGCTCAACGTAATAACCTGAGTCTGGATACCCAACAAAACTGACCGGAGCCTGAACGCTCAACGAAAAACCGGAGTCTGGATACACAACGAAACTGACCGGAGCCTGAACGCTCAACGTAATAATCGGAAAATGGATACACAACCAAACTGACCGGAGCCTGAACGCTCAACGTTATAACCGGAGGCTGGATACCCAACAAAACTGAACGGAGCCTGAACGCTCAACGTAATAACCGGAGTCTGGATACTCAACGAAACTGACCGGAGCCTGAACGCTCAACGTGATAACCGGAGTCTGGATACCCAACAAAACTGACCAGAGCCTGCTATCTCAACGTAATAACCGGAGTCTGGATATCCAGAAAAACTGACCGGAGACTGAACGCTCAACATAAAAACCGGAGTCTGGATACCCAACAAAACTGACCGGAGCCTGAACGTTCAACGTAATAAACGGAGTCCGGATACCCAAAGAAATTCACCGGAGCCTGAACGTTCAACGTAATAACCGAAGTCTGGATACCAAACAAAACTGACTGGAGCCTGAACGCTCAACGTAATAACCGGAGTCTGGATACCCAACGAAACTGACTGGAGCCTGAATGCTCAACGTAATAACCGGAGTCTGGATACCCAACGAAACTGATCGGAGCCTGCTATCTCAACATAATAACCGGAGTCTGGATATCCAACAAAACTGACTGGAGCCTGAACGCTCAACATAAAAACCGGAGTCTGGATACCCAACAAAAATGACCGGAGCCTGAACGTTCAACGTAATAAACGGAGTCTGGATACCCAACGAAACTGACCGGAGCCTGAACGCTCAACATAATAACCGAAGTCTGGATACCAAACGAAACTGACCAGAGCCTGAATGCTCAACGTAATAACCGGAGTCTAGATACCCAACGAAACTGATTGGAGCCTGAACGATCAACGTAATAACCGGAGTCTAGATACACAACGAAATTGATCGGAGCCTGAACGCTCAACGAAATAACCGGAGTCTGGATACCCAAAGAAACTGACCGGAGCCTGAACGCTCAAAGTAATAACCAGAGTCTGGATACCCAAAGAAACTGACCGGAGTCTGAACGCTCAACATAATAACCAGAGTCTGGATACCCAACAAAACCGACCGAAGCCTGAACGCTCAACGAAAAACCGGAGTCTGGATACACAACGAAACTGACCGGAGCCTGAACGCTCAACCTAATAACCGAAGTCTGGATACCAAACGAAACTGACCGGAGCCTGAATGCTCAACGTAATAACCGGAGTCTGGATACCCAACGAAACTAACTGGAGCCTGAACGCTCAACGTAATAACCGGAGTCTGGATACCTAAAGAAACTGACCGGAGCCTGAACGTTCAACGTAAAATCGGAGTCTCGATACCCAACGAAACTGACCGGAGCCTAAACGCTCAACGTAAAAACCGGAGTCTGGATACCCAACGAAATTGACCGGAGCCTGAACGCTCAACGTAAAAACTGGAGTCTGGATACCCAACGAAACTGACCGGAGCCTGAACGCTCAACGTAATAACCGAAGTCTGGATACCTAAAGAAACTGACCGGAGCCTGAACACTCAACGTAAAACCGGAGTCTCGATACCCAACGAAACTGACCGGAGCCTTAACGCTCAACGTAATAACCAGAGTTTGGATACCCAACGAAACTGTCCGGAGCCTGCTATCTCAACGTAATAACCGGAGTCTGGATACACAACAAAACTGACCGGTGCTTGAACGCTCAACGTAATTACCTGAGTCTGAATAGCCAACGAAACTGATCAGAGCCTGAACGCTCAGTGTAATAACCTGAGTCTGGATACCCAACGAAACTTACTGGAGCCTGAACGCTCAACGTAATAACCGGAGTCTGGATACCCAACAAAACTGACCGGAACCTGAACGCTCAATGAAATAACTGGAGTCTGGATACCCCAAGAAACTGACCGGAGCCTGAATGCTCAACGTAATAACCGAAGTCTGGATACACAACCAAACTGACCGGAGCCTGAACGCTCAACGTTATAACCGGAGGCTGGATACCCAACAAAACTGAACGGAGCCTGAACGCTCAACGTAATAACCGGAGTCTGGATACTCAACGAAACTGACCGGAGCCTGAACGCACAATGTAATAACTGGAGTCTGGATGCTCAACGAAAATGACCGGAGCCTGAACGCTCAACATAATAACCGGAGTCTGGACACCCAACAAAACTGACCGGAGCCTGAACGTTCAACGTAATAACCGGAGTCTGGATACCCAATGAAACTGACCGGAGCCTGAACGCTCAACGTAATAACCGGAGTCTGGATACCAAACGAAACTGACCGGAGCTTGAACGCTCAACGTAATAATCGAAGTCTGGATACCCAACGAAACTGACAGTAGCCTGAACACTCAACGTAATAACCGGAGTCTGGATACCCTACGAAACTGACCAGAGCCTGAATGCTCAACGTAATAACCAGAGTCTGGATACTCAACGAAACTGACCGGAGCCTGAACGCACAACGCAATAACTGGAGTCTGGATGCTCAACGAAAAAGACCGGAACCTGAACGCTCTACGTAATAACCCGAGTCAGGACACCCAACGAAACTCACCGGAGCCTGAACATTCAACGTAATAACCGGAGTCTGGATACCCAACGAAACTGACCGGAGCCTGAACGCTCAACGTAATAAGCGGAGTTTGGATACCCAACGAAACTGACCGGATCTTGAACGCTCAACGTAATAATCGAAGTATGGATACCCAACAAAACTGACCGGAGCCTGAACGCTCAACGAAAAACCGGAGTCTGGATACACAACGAAACTGACTGGAGCCTGAACGCTCAACGTAATAACCGAAGTCTGGATACCAAATGAAACTGACCGGAGCTTGAACGCTCAACGTAATAACCGGAGTCTGGATACCCAACGAAACTGACCGGAGCCTGAACGCTCAAAGTAATAACCAGAGTCTGGATACCCAAAGAAACTGACCGGAGTCTGAACGCTCAACATAATAACCAGAGTCTGGATACCCAACAAAACCGACCGAAGCCTGAACGCTCAACGAAAAACCGGAGTCTGGATACACAACGAAACTGACCGGAGCCTGAACGCTCAACCTAATAACCGAAGTCTAGATACCAAACGAAACTGACCGGAGCCTGAATGCTCAACGTAATAACCGGAGTCTGGATACCCAACGAAACTAACTGGAGCCTGAACGCTCAACGTAATAACCGGAGTCTCGATACCTAAAGAAACTGACCGGAGCCTGAACGTTCAACGTAAAACCGGAGTCTCGATACCCAACGAAACTGACCGGAGCCTAAACGCTCAACGTAAAAACCGGAGTCTGGATACCCAACGAAATTGACCGGAGCCTGAACGCTCAACGTAAAAACTGGAGTCTGGATACCCAACGAAACTGACCGGAGCCTGAACGCTCAACGTAATAACCGAAGTCTGGATACCTAAAGAAACTGACCGGAGCCTGAACACTCAACGTAAAACCGGAGTCTCGATACCCAACGAAACTGACCGGAGCCTGAACGCTCAACGTAATAACCAGAGTTTGGATACCCAACGAAACTGACCGGAGCCTGCTATCTCAACGTAATAACCGGAGTCTGGATACACAACGAAACTGACCGGTGCTTGAACGCTCAACGTAATTACCTGAGTCTGAATAGCCAACGAAACTGATCAGAGCCTGAACGCTCAGTGTAATAACCTGAGTCTGGATACCCAACGAAACTTACTGGAGCCTGAACGCTCAACGTAATAACCGGAGTCTGGATACCCAACAAAACTGACCGGAACCTGAACGCTCAATGAAATAACTGGAGTCTGGATACCCCAAGAAACTGACCGGAGCCTGAATGCTCAACGTAATAACCGAAGTCTGGATACACAACCAAACTGACCGGAGCCTGAACGCTCAACGTTATAACCGGAGGCTGGATACCCAACAAAACTGAACGGAGCCTGAACGCTCAACGTAATAACCGGAGTCTGGATACTCAACGAAACTGACCGGAGCCTGAACGCACAATGTAATAACTGGAGTCTGGATGCTCAACGAAAATGACCGGAGCCTGAACGCTCAACATAATAACCGGAGTCTGGACACCCATCAAAACTGACCAGAGCCTGAACGTTCAACGTAATAACCGGAGTCTGGATACCCAATGAAACTGACCGGAGCCTGAACGCTCAACGTAATAACCGGAGTCTGGATACCAAACGAAACTGACCGGAGCTTGAACGCTCAACGTAATAATCGAAGTCTGGATACCCAACGAAACTGACAGTAGCCTGAACACTCAACGTAATAACCGGAGTCTGGATACCCTACGAAACTGACCAGAGCCTGAATGCTCAACGTAATAACCAGAGTCTGGATACTCAACGAAACTGACCGGAGCCTGAACGCACAACGCAATAACTGGAGTCTGGATGCTCAACGAAAAAGACCGGAACCTGAACGCTCTACGTAATAACCCGAGTCAGGACACCCAACGAAACTCACCGGAGCCTGAACATTCAACGTAATAACCGGAGTCTGGATACCCAACAAAACTGACCGGAGCCTGAACGCTCAACGTAATAAGCGGAGTTTGGATACCCAACGAAACTGACCGGATCTTGAACGCTCAACGTAATAATCGAAGTATGGATACCCAACAAAACTGACCGGAGCCTGAACGCTCAACGAAAAACCGGAGTCTGGATACACAACGAAACTGACTGGAGCCTGAACGCTCAACGTAATAACCGAAGTCTGGATACCAAATGAAACTGACCGGAGCTTGAATGCTCAACGTAATAACCGGAGTCTGGATACCCAACGAAACTGACCGGAGCCTGAACGCTCAACGTAATAACCAGAGTCTGGATACCCAACGAAACTGACCGGAGCTTGAACGCTCAACGTAATAACCGGAGTCAGGATACCCAACAAAACTGACCAGAGCTTGAACATTCAACGTAATAACCGGAGTCTGGATACCCAACGAAATTGAATGGAGCCTGAATGATCAACGTGATAACCGGAGTCTGGATACACAACGAAATTGACCGGAGCCTGAACGCTCAATGTAATAACCGAAGTCTGGATACCAAACGAAACTGACCGGACCCTGAACGCTCAACGTAATAACCGGAGTCTGGATACCCAACGAAATTGACCGGAGCCTGCTATCTCAACGTAATAACTAGAGTCTGGATATCTAACAAAACTGACCGGAGCCTGAATGCTTAACGTAAAAACCGGAGTTTGGATACCCAACAAAACTGACCGGAGCCTGAACGTTCAACGTTATAAACGGAGTCTGGATACCCAACGAAACTGACCGGAGCCTGAACGCTCAATGTAATAACCGAAGTCTGGTTACCAAAAGAAACGGACCGGAGCCTGAACGCTCAACGTAATAACCGGAGTCTGGATACCCAACAAAACTGACTGGAGCCTGAACGATCAACGTAATAACCGGAGTCTGGATACACAACGAAATTGACTGGAGCCTGAACGCTCAACGTAATAACCAGAGTCTGGATACCCAACGAAACTGACCGGAGCCTGAACGCTCAACGTGATAACCGGTGTCTGGATACCCAACGAAACTGACTGGAGCATTAACGCTCAACGTAATAACCGGAGTCCGGATACCCAACGAAACTGACCGGAGCCTGAACGCTCAACGTAAAAACCGGAGTCTGGATATCCAAGAAAACTGACCGGAGCCTGAATGCTCAACGTAAAAACCGGAGTCTGGATACCCAACGAAACTGACCGAAGCCTGAACGCTCAACGTAATAACCAGAGTCTGGATACCTAACGAAACTGACCGGAGCCTGAACGCTCAACGTGATAACCGGAGTCTGGATACCCAACGAAATTGAATGGAGCCTGAACGCTCAACGTAATAACCGGAATCTGGATACTCAACGAAACTGACCGGAGCCTGAACCCTCAACATAATAACCGGAGTCTGGATATCCAACAAAACTGACCGGAGCCTGAACGCTCAATGTAAAAACCGGAGTCTGGATACCCAACGAAACAAACCGGAGCCTGAACGTTCAACGTAATAACCGGAGTCTGAATACCCAACGAAATTGAATGGAGCCTGAACGCTCAACGTAATAACCGGAATCTAGATACTCAACGAAACTGACCAGAGCCTGAACGCTCAACGTAATAACCGGAGTCTGGATACTCAACGAAACTGACTGAAGCCTGAACGATCAACGTAATAACTGGAGTCAGGATACACAACGAAATTGACCGAAGCCTGATTGCTCAACGTAATAACCGGAGTCTAGATACACAACGAAACTGACCGGAGCCTGAACGCTCAACGTAATAACCGAAGTCTGGATACCAAACGAAACTGACCGGAGCCTGAACACTCAACGTAATAACCGGAGTCTGGATACCCAATGAAACTGACTGGAGCCTGAATGCTCAACGTAAAACCGGAGTCTCGATACCAAACGAAATTGACAGGAGCCTGAACGCTCAACGAAATAACCGGAGTCTGGATACCCAAAGAAACTGACCGGAGCCTGAACGCTCAAAGTAATAACCGGAGTCTGGATACCCAAAGAAACTGACCGGAGCCTGAACGCTCAACGTAATAACCGGAGTCTGGATACCCAACGAAACTGACCGAAGCCTGAACGCTCAACGTAATAACCGGAGTCTGGATACTCAACGAAACTGACCGGAGCCTGAACGCTCAACGTGATAACCGGAGTCTGGATACCCAACAAAACTGACCAGAGCCTGCTATCTCAACGTAATAACCGGAGTCTGGATATCCAAAAAAACTGACCGGAGACTGAACGCTCAACATAAAAACCGGAGTCTGGATACCCAACAAAATTGACCGGAGCCTGAACGTTCAACGTAATAAACGGAGTCCGGATACCCAAAGAAATTCACCGGAGCCTGAACGTTCAACGTAATAACCGAAGTCTGGATACCAAACAAAACTGACTGGAGCCTGAATGCTCAACGTAATAACCGGAGTCTGGATACCCAACGAAACTGACTGGAGCCTGAATGCTCAACGTAATAACCGGAGTCTGGATACCCAACGAAACTGACCGGAGCCTGCTATCTTAACATAATAACCGGAGTCTGGATATCCAACAAAACTGACCGGAGCCTGAACGCTCAACATAAAAACCTGACCGGTGCTTGAACGCTCAACGTAATTACCTGAGTCTGAATAGCCAACGAAACTGATCAGAGCCTGAACGCTCAGTGTAATAACCTGAGTCTGGATACCCAACGAAACTTACTGGAGCCTGAACGCTCAACGTAATAACCGGAGTCTGGATACCCAACAAAACTGACCGGAACCTGAACGCTCAATGAAATAACTGGAGTCTGGATACCCCAAGAAACTGACCGGAGCCTGAATGCTCAACGTAATAACCGAAGTCTGGATACACAACCAAACTGACCGGAGCCTGAACGCTCAACGTTATAACCGGAGGCTGGATACCCAACAAAACTGAACGGAGCCTGAACGCTCAACGTAATAACCGGAGTCTGGATACTCAACGAAACTGACCGGAGCCTGAACGCACAATGTAATAACTGGAGTCTGGATGCTCAACGAAAATGACCGGAGCCTGAACGCTCAACATAATAACCGGAGTCTGGACACCCAACAAAACTGACCGGAGCCTGAACGTTAAACGTAATAACCGGAGTCTGGATACCCAATGAAACTGACCGGAGCCTGAACGCTCAACGTAATAACCGGAGTCTGGATACCAAACGAAACTGACCGGAGCTTGAACGCTCAACGTAATAATCGAAGTCTGGATACCCAACGAAACTGACAGTAGCCTGAACACTCAACGTAATAACCGGAGTCTGGATACCCTACGAAACTGACCAGAGCCTGAATGCTCAACGTAATAACCAGAGTCTGGATACTCAACGAAACTGACCGGAGCCTGAACGCACAACGCAATAACTGGAGTCTGGATGCTCAACAAAAAAGACCGGAACCTGAACGCTCTACGTAATAACCCGAGTCAGGACACCCAACGAAACTCACCGGAGCCTGAACATTCAACGTAATAATCGGAGTCTGGATACCCAACGAAACTGACCGGAGCCTGAACGCTCAACGTAATAAGCGGAGTTTGGATACCCAACGAAACTGACCGGATCTTGAACGCTCAACGTAATAATCGAAGTATGGATACCCAACAAAACTGACCGGAGCCTGAACGCTCAACGAAAAACCGGAGTCTGGATACACAACGAAACTGACCGGAGCCTGAACGCTCAACGTAATAACCGAAGTCTGGATACCAAATGAAACTGACCGGAGCTTGAACGCTCAACGTAATAACCGGAGTCTGGATACCCAACGAAACTGACCGGAGCCTGAACGCTCAACGTAATAACCAGAGTCTGGATACCCAACAAAACTGACCGGAGCTTAAACGCTCAACGTAATAACCGGAGTCAGGATACCCAACAAAACTGACCAGAGCTTGAACATTCAACGTAATAACCGGAGTCTGGATACCCAACGAAATTGAATGGAGCCTGAATGATCAACGTGATAACCGGAGTCTGGATACACAATGAAATTGACCGGAGCCTGAACGCTCAATGTAATAACCGAAGTCTGGATACCAAACGAAACTGACCGGACCCTGAACGCTCAACGTAATAACCGGAGTCTGGGTACCCAACTAAACTGACCGGAGCCTGAACGTTCAACGTAATAACCGGAGTCTGGATACCCAACGAAACTGACTTGAGCCTGCTATCTCAGTGCAATAACCTGAGTCTGGATATCCAACAAAACTGACCGGAGCCTGAACGCTCAACGTAAAAACCGGAGTCTGGATACCCAACAAAACTGACCGGAGCCTGAACGTTCAACGTAATAAACGGAGTCTAGATACCCAACGAAACTGACCGGAGCCTGAATGCTCAACGTAATAACCGGAGTCTGGATACCCAACGAAACTGACCGGAGCCTGAACGCTCAACGTAAAAACCGGAGTCTGGATACCCAACAAAACTGGCCAGAGCCTGAACGCTAAACGAAAAACCGGAGTCTGGATACACAACGAAACTGATCGGAGCCTGAACGCTTAGCGTAATAACCGAAGTCTGGATACCAAACGAAACTGACCGAAGCCTGAATGCTCAACGTAATAACCGGAGTCTGGATACCCAAAGAAACTGACCGAAGCCTGAACGCTCAACGTAATAACCGGAGTCTGGATACCCAAGAAAACTGACCGGAGCTTGAACGCTCAACGTAAAAACCGGAGTCTGGATACTCAACGAAACTGACCGGAGCCTGAACGCTCAACGTAATAACCGGAGTCTGGATACCCAACGAAACTGACCGGAGCTAGAACGCTCAACGTAATAACCTGAGTCTAGATACCCAACGAAACTGACCGGAGCCTGAACGCTCAACATAAAAACCGGAGTCTGGATACCCAATAAAACTGACCGGAGCCTGAACACTCAACGAAAAACTGGAGTCTGGATACACAACGAAACTGACCGGAGCTTGAATGCTCAACGTAATAACCGGAGTCTGGATACCAAACGAAACTGACCAGAGCCTGAACGCTCAATGTAATAACCTGAGTCTGGATACCCAACGAAACTGACCGGAGCCTAAACGCTCAACGTAATAACCGGAGTCTAGATACCAAACGAAACTGACCGGAGCCTGAATGCTCAACGTAATAACCGGAGTCTGGATACCCACCTAAACTGACCGTGCCTGAACGTTCAACGTAATAACCGGAGTCTGGATACCCAACGAAACTGACTTGAGCCTGCTATCTCAACGTAATAACCTGAGTCTGGATATCCAACAAAACTGACTAGAGCCTGAACGCTCAACGTAAAAACCGGAGTCTGGATACCCAACAAAACTGACCGGAGTCTGAACGTTCAACGTAATAAACGGAGTCTGGATACCCAACGAAACTGACCGGAGCCTGAACGCTCAACGTAATAACCGGAGTCTGGATACCCAACGAAACTGACCGGAGCCTGAACGCTCAACGTAAAAACCGGAGTCTGGATACCCAAAAAAACTGACCGGAGCCTGAACGCTCAACGAAAAACCAGGATCTGGATACACAACGAAACTGATCGGAGCCTGAACGCTTAGCGTAATAACCGAAGTCTGGATACCAAACGAAACTGATCGGAGCCTGAATGCTCAACGTAATAACCGGAGTCTGGATACCCAAAGAAACTGACTTGAGCCTAAACGCTCAACGTAATAACCGGAGTCTGGATACCCAAAGAAACTGACCGGAGCCTGAACGCTCAACGTAAAAACTAGAGTCCGGATACCCAACGAAACTAACCGGAGCCTGAACGCTCAACGTAATAACCGGAGTCTGGATACCCAACGAAACTGACCGGAGCTTGAACGCTCAACGTAATAACTTGAGTCTGGATACCAAACGAAACTGACCGGAGCCTGAACGCTCAACATAAAAACCGGAGTCTGGATACCCAACAAAACTGACCGGAGCCTGAACACTCAACGAAAAACCGGAGTATGGATACACAACGAAACTGACCGGAGCCTGAACGCTCAACGTAATAATCGGAGTCTGGATACCAAATGAAACTGACCAGAGCCTGAACGCTCAACGTAATAACCGGAGTCTGGATACCCAACGAAACTGACCGGAGCCTGAACGCTCAACGTAATAACCGGAGTCTGGATACCAAACGAAACTGACCGGAGCCTGAATGCTCAACGTAATAACCGGAGTCTGGATACCCAACGAAACTGACTGGAGCCTGAACGATCAACGTAATAACCGGAGTCTGGATGCACAACAAAGTTAACCGGAGCCTGAACGCTCAAAGAAATAATCGGAGTCTGGATACCCAAAGAAACTGACCGGAGCCTGAATGCTCAAAGTAATAACCGGAGACTGGATACCCAAAGAAACTGACCAAAGCCTAAACGCTCAACGTAATAACCGGAGTCTGGATACCCAATGAAACTGACCGGAGCTTGAATGCTCAACGTAATAATCGAAGTCTAGATACCCAACGAAACTGACCAGAGCCTGAACACTCAACGTAATAACCGGAGTCTGGATACCCAACGAAACTGACCGGAGCCTGAACGCTCAACGCAATAATCGAAGTCTGGATACCCAACGAAACTGACCGGAGCCTGAACGCACAACGTAATAACCGGAGTCTGGATACCCTACGAAACTGACCGGAGCCCGAACGCTCAACGTAATAACCGGAGTCTCGATACTCAACGAAACTGACCGGAGCCTGAACGCACAACGTAATAACTGGAGTCTGGATGCTCAACGAAAATGACCGGAACCTGAACGCTCTACGTAATAACCGGAGTCTGGACACCCAACGAAACTGACCGGAGCCTGAATGTTCAACGTAATAATCGGAGTCTGGATACCCAACGAAACTGACCGGAGCCTGAACGCTCAACGTAATAACCGGAGTTTGGATACCCAACGAAACTGACCGGAGCTTGAACGCTCAACGTAATAATCGAAGTATGGATACCCAACGAAACTGACCGGAGCCTGAACGCTCAACATAAAAACCGGAGTCTGGATACCCAACAAAACTGACTGGAGCCTGAACGCTCAACGAAAAACAGGAGTCTGGATACATAACGAAACTGACCGGAGCCTGAACGCTCAACGTAATAATCGGAGTTTGGATACCAAACAAAACTGACCGGGGCCTGAACGCCTAACGTAATAACCGGAGTCTGGATACCCAACGAAACTGACCGGAGCCTGATCGCTCAACGTAATAACCGGAGTCTGGATACCAAACGAAACTGACCGGAGCCTGAACGCTCAACGTAATAACCGGAGTCTGGATACCCAACAAAACTGACTGGAGCCTGAACGATCAACGTAATAACCGGAGTCTGGATACACAACGAAATTGACCGGAGCCTGAACGCTCAACGAAATAACCGGAGTCTGGATACCCAAAGAAACTGACCGGAGCCTGAACGCTCAAAGTAATAACCGGAGACTGGATACCCAAAGAAACTGACCGGAGCCTGAACGCTCAACGTAATAACCGGAGTCTGGATACCCAACGAAACTGGCCGGAGCCTGAACGCTCAACGTAATACCCGGAGTCTGGATACCCAACGAAACTGACCGGAGCCTGAACGCTCAACGTAAAAACTGGAGTCTGGATACCCAACAAAACTGACCGGAGCCTAATCGCTCAACGTAATAACCGGAGTCTGGATACACAACGAAACTGACGGGAGCCTGAACGCTCAACGTAATAACCGAAATCTGGATACCAAACGAAACTGACCGGAGCCTGAATGCACAATGTAATAACTGGAGTCTAGATACCCAACGAAACTGGCCGGAGCCTGAACGCTCAACGTAATAACCGGAGTCTGGATACCCAACAAAACTGACCGGAGCCTGAACGCTCAACGTAATAACCGGAGTCTGGATACCCAACGAAACTGACCGGAGCCTGAACGCTTAGCGTAATAACCGAAGTCTGGATACCAAACGAAACTAATCGGAGCCTGAACGCTTAGCGTAATAACCGAAGTCTGGATACCAAACAAAACTGATCGGAGCCTGAATGCTCAACGTAATAACCGGAGTCTGGATACCCAAAGAAACTGACTTGAGCCTAAACGCTCAACGTAATAACCGGAGTCTGGATACGCAAAGAAACTGACCGGAGCCTGAACGCTCAACGTAAAAACTGGAGTCTGGATACCCAACGAAACTGACCGGAGCCTGAACGCTCAACGTAATAACCGGAGTCTGGATACCCAACGAAACTGACCGGAGCTTGAACGCTCAACGTAATAACCTGAGTCTGGATACCAAACGAAACTGACCGGAGCCTGAACGCTCAAAATAAAAACCGGAGTCTGGATACCCAACAAAACTGACCGGAGCCTGAACACTCAACGAAAAACCGGAGTATGGATACACAACGAAACTGACCGGAGCCTGAACGCTCAACGTAATAATCGGAGTCTGGATACCAAATGAAACTGACCAGAGCCTGAATGCTCAACGTAATAACCGGAGTCTGGATACCCAACGAAACTGACCGGAGCCTGAACGCTCAACGTAATAACCGGAGTCTGGATACCAAACGAAACTGACCGGAGCCTGAATGCTCAACGTAATAACCGGAGTCTGGATACCCAACGAAACTGACTAGAGCCTGAACGATCAACGTAATAACCGGAGTCTGGATGCACAACAAAGTTAACCGGAGCCTGAACGCTCAAAGAAATAATCGGAGTCTGGATACCCAAAGAAACTGACCGGAGCCTGAATGCTCAAAGTAATAACCGGAGACTGGATACCCAAAGAAACTGACCGAAGCCTGAACACTCAATGTAATAACCGGAGTCTGGATACCCAATGAAACTGACCGGAGCTTGAATGCTCAACGTAATAATCGAAGTCTAGATACCCAACGAAACTGACCAGAGCCTGAATACTCAACGTAATAACCGGAGTCTGGATACCCAACGAAACTGACCGGAGCCTGAACGCTCAACGCAATAATCGAAGTCTGGATACCCAACGAAACTGACCGGAGCCTGAACGCACAACGTAATAACCGGAGTCTGGATACCCTACGAAACTGACCGGAGCCCGAACGCTCAAGGTAATAACCGGAGTCTCGATACTCAACGAAACTGACTGGAGCCTGAACGCACAACGTAATAACTGGAGTCTGGATGCTCAACGAAAATGACCGGAACCTGAACGCTCTACGTAATAACCGGAGTCTGGACACCCAACGAAACTGACCGGAGCCTGGACGCTCAACGTAATAACCGGAGTTTGGATACCCAACGAAACTGACCGGAGCTTGAACGCTCAACGTAATAATCGAAGTATGGATACCCAACGAAACTGACCGGAGCCTGAACGCTCAACATAAAAAACGGAGTCTGGATACCCAACAAAACTGACTGAAGCCTGAACGCTCAACGAAAAACCGGAGTCTGGATACATAACGAAACTGACCGGAGCCTGAACGCTCAACGTAATAACCGGAGTTTGGATACCAAACGAAACTGACCGGGGCCTGAACACTCAACGTAATAACCGGAGTCTGGATACCCAACGAAACTGACCGGAGCCTGATCGGTCAACGTAATAACCGGAGTCTGGATACCAAACGAAACTGACCGGAGCCTGAACGCTCAACGTAATAACCGGAGTCTGGATACCCAACGAAACTGACTGGAGCCTGAACGATCAACGTAATAATCGGAGTCTGGATACACAACGAAATTGACCGGAGCCTGAACGCTCAACGAAATAACCGGAGTCTGGATACCCAAAGAAACTGACTGGAGCCTGAACGCTCAAAGTAATAACCGGAGACTGGATACCCAAAGAAACTGACCGGAGCCTGAACGCTCAACGTAATAACCAGAGTCTGGATACCCAACGAAACTGGCCGGAGCCTGAACGCTCAACGTAATAACCGGAGTCTGGATACCCAACGAAACTGACCGGAGCCTAAACGCTCAACGTAAAAACTGGAGTCTGGATACCCAACAAAACTGACCGGAGCCTAATCGCTCAACGTAATAACCGGAGTCTTGATACACAACGAAACTGACCGGAGCCTGAACGTTCAACGTAATAACCGAAATCTGGATACCAAACGAAACTGACCGGAGCCTGAATGCACAATGTAATAACTGGAGTCTGGATACCCAACGAAACTGGCCGGAGCCTGAACGCTCAATGTAATAACCGGAGTCTGGATACCCAACGAAACTGACCGGAGCCTGAACGCTCAACGTAAAAACTGGAGTCTGGATACCCAACGAAACTGACCGGAGCCTGATCGCTCAACGTAATAACCGGAGTCTGGATACCAAACGAAACTGACCGGAGCCTGAACACTCAACGTAATAACCGGTGTCTGGATACCCAACGAAACTGACTGGAGCCTGAACGATCAACGTAATAACCGGAGTCTGGATACACAACGAAATTGACCGGAGCCTGAACGCTCAACGAAATAACCGGAGTCTGGATACCCAAAGAAACTGACCGGAGCCTGAACGCTCAAAGTAATAACCGGAGACTGGATACCCAAAGAAACTGACCGGAGCCTGAACGCTCAATGTAATAACCGGAGTCTGGATACCCAACGAAACTGGCCGGAGCCTGAACGCTCAACGTAATAACCGGAGTCTGGATACCCAACGAAACTGACCGGAGCCTGAACGCTCAACGTAAAAACTGGAGTCTGGATACCCAACAAAACTGACCGGAGCCTAATCGCTCAACGTAATAACCGGAGTCTGGATACACAACGAAACTGACTGGAGCCTGAACGCTCAACGTAATAACCGAAATCTGGATACCAAACGAAACTGACCGGAGCCTGAATGCACAATGTAATAACTGGAGTCTGGATACCCAACGAAACTGGCCGGAGCCTGAACGCTCAATGTAATAACCGGAGTCTGGATACCCAACGAAACTGACCGGAGCCTGAACGCTCAACGTAAAAACTGGAGTCTGGATACCCAACGAAACTGACCGGAGCCTGATCGCTCAACGTAATAACCGGAGTCTGGATACCAAACGAAACTGACCGGAGCCTGAACACTCAACGTAATAACCGGTGTCTGGATACCCAACGAAACTGACTGGAGCCTGAACGATCAACGTAATAACCGGAGTCTTGATACACAACGAAATTGACCGGAGCCTGAACGCTCAACGAAATAACCGGAGTCTGGATACCCAAAGAAACTGACCGGAGCCTGAATGCTCAAAGTAATAACCGGAGACTGGATACCCAAAGAAACTGACCGGAGCCTGAACGCTCAACGTAATAACCGGAGTCTGGATACCCAACGAAACTGGCCGGAGCCTGAACGCTCAACGTAATAACCGGAATCTGGATACCCAACGAAACTGACCGGAGCCTGAACGCTCAACGTAAAAACTGGAGTCTGGATACCCAACAAAACTGACCGGAGCCTGAACGCTCAACGAAAAACCGGAGTCTGGATACACAACGAAACTGACCGGAGCCTGAACGCTCAACGTAATAACCGAAATCTGGATACCAAACGAAACTGACTGGAGCCTGAATGCTCAACGTAATAACCGAAGTCTGGATACCCAACGAAACTGACCGGAGCCTGAACGCTCAACGTAATAACCGGAGTCTGGATACCTAAAGAAACTAACCGGAGCCTGAACGCTCAACGTAAAAACTGGAGTCTGGATACCCAACGAAACTGACCGGAGCCTGAATGCTCAACGTAATAACCGGAGTCTGGATACACAACGAAACTGACCGATGCCTGAACGCTCAACGTAATAACCTGAGTCTTGATACCCAACGAAACTAATCAGAGCCTGAACGCTCAATGTAATAACCTGAGTCTGGATACCCAACGAAACTGACCGGAGCCTGAACGCTCAACGTAATAACCGGAGTCTGGATACCCAACAAAACTGACCGGAACCTGAATGCTCAACGTAAAAACCGGAGTCTGGATACCCAACGAAACTGACCGGAGCCTGAACGCTCAACGTAATAACCGGAGTCTAGATACACAACCAAACTGACCGGAGCCTGAACGCTCAACGTTATATCCGAAGGTTGGATACCCAACAAAACTGAACGGAGCCTGAACGTTCAACGTAATAACCGGAGTCTGGATACTCAACGAAACAGACTGGAGCCTGAATGCAAAATGTAATAACTAGAGTCTGGATGCTCAACGAAAATGACCGGAGCCTGAATGCTCAACGTAATAACCGGAATCTGGACACCCAACGAAACTGACCGGAGCCTGAACGTTCAACGTAATAACCGGAGTCTGGATACCCAACGAAACTGACCGGAGCCTGAACGCTCAACGTAATAATCGGAGTCTGGATACCCAACGAACTGACCGGAGCCTGATCGCTCAACATAAAAACCGGAGTCTGGATACCCAACAAAACTGACTGGAGCCTGAACGCACAACGAAAAACCGGAGTCTGGATACATAACGAAACTGACCGGAGCCTGAACGCTCAACGTAATAACCGAAGTCTGGATACCAAACGAAACTGACCGGAGCCTGAACGCTCAACATAATAACCGGAGTCTGGAAACCCAACGAAACTGACCGAAGCCTGATCGCTCAACGTAATAACCGGAGTCTGGATACCAAACGAAACTGACCGGAGCCTGAACGCTCAACGTAATAACCGGAGTCTGGATACCCAACGAAACTGACCGGAGCCTGAACGCTCAACGTAATAATCGGAGTCTGGATACCCAACGAAACTGACCGGAGCCTGATCGCTCAACATAAAAACCGGAGTCTGGATACCCAACGAAACTGACTGGAGCCTGAACGCACAACGAAAAACCGGAGTCTGGATACATAACGAAACTGACCGGAGCCTGAACGCTCAACGTAATAACCGAAGTCTGGATACCAAACGAAACTGACCGGAGCCTGAACGCTCAACGTAATAACCGGAGTCTGGAAACCCAACGAAACTGACCGAAGCCTGAACGCTCAACGTAATAACCGGAGTCTGGATACCAAACAAAACTGACCGGAGCCTGAACACTCAACGAAAAACCGGAGTATGGATACACAACGAAACTGACCGGAGCCTGAACGCTCAACGTAATAATCGGAGTCTGGATACCAAATGAAACTGACCAGAGCCTGAACGCTCAACGTAATAACCGGAGTCTGGATACCCAACGAAACTGACCGGAGCCTGAAAGCTCAACGTAATAACCGGAGTCTGGATACCAAACGAAACTGACCGGAGCCTGAATGCTCAACGTAATAACCGGAGTCTGGATACCCAACGAAACTGACTAGAGCCTGAACGATCAACGTAATAACCGGAGTCTGGATGCACAACAAAGTTAACCGGAGCCTGAACGCTCAAAGAAATAATCGGAGTCTGGATACCCAAAGAAACTGACCGGAGCCTGAATGCTCAAAGTAATAACCGGAGACTGGATACCCAAAGAAACTGACCGAAGCCTGAACACTCAATGTAATAACCGGAGTCTGGATACCCAATGAAACTGACCGGAGCTTGAATGCTCAACGTAATAATCGAAGTCTAGATACCCAACGAAACTGACCAGAGCCTGAATACTCAACGTAATAACCGGAGTCTGGATACCCAACGAAACTGACCGGAGCCTGAACGCTCAACGCAATAATCGAAGTCTGGATACCCAACGAAACTGACCGGAGCCTGAACGCACAACGTAATAACCGGAGTCTGGATACCCTACGAAACTGACCGGAGCCCGAACGCTCAACGTAATAACCGGAGTCTCGATACTCAACGAAACTGACTGGAGCCTGAACGCACAACGTAATAACTGGAGTCTGGATGCTCAACGAAAATGACCGGAACCTGAACGCTCTACGTAATAACCAGAGTCTGGACACCCAACGAAACTGACCGGAGCCTGAACGTTCAACGTAATAACCGGAGTCTGGATACCCAACGAAACTGACCGGAGCCTGAACGCTCAACGTAATAACCGGAGTTTGGATACCCAACGAAACTGACTGGAGCTTGAACGCTCAACGTAATAATCGAAGTATGGATACCCAACGAAACTGACCGGAGCCTGAACGCTCAACATAAAAAACGGAGTCTGGATACCCAACAAAACTGACTGAAGCCTGAACGCTCAACGAAAAACCGGAGTCTGGATACATAACGAAACTGACCGGAGCCTGAACGCTCAACGTAATAACCGGAGTTTGGATACCAAACGAAACTGACCGGGGCCTGAACACTCAACGTAATAACCGGAGTCTGGATACCCAACGAAACTGACCGGAGCCTGATCGGTCAACGTAATAACCGGAGTCTGGATACCAAACGAAACTGACCGGAGCCTGAACGCTCAACGTAATAACCGGAGTCTGGATACCCAACGAAACTGACTGGAGCCTGAACGATCAACGTAATAATCGGAGTCTGGATACACAACGAAATTGACCGGAGCCTGAACGCTCAACGAAATAACCGGAGTCTGGATACCCAAAGAAACTGACCGGAGCCTGAACGCTCAAAGTAATAACCGGAGACTGGATACCCAAAGAAACTGACCGGAGCCTGAACGCTCAACGTAATAACCAGAGTATGGATACCCAACGAAACTGGCCGGAGCCTGAACGCTCAACGTAATAACCGGAGTCTGGATACCCAACGAAACTGACCGGAGCCTGAACGCTCAACGTAAAAACTGGAGTCTGGATACCCAACAAAACTGACCGGAGCCTAATCGCTCAACGTAATAACCGGAGTCTGGATACACAACGAAACTGACCGGAGCCTGAACGCTCAACGTAATAACCGAAATCTGGATACCAAACGAAACTGACCGGAGCCTGAATGCACAATGTAATAACTGGAGTCTGGATACCCAACGAAACTGGCCGGAGCCTGAACGCTCAATGTAATAACCGGAGTCTGGATACCCAACGAAACTGACCGGAGCCTGAACGCTCAACGTAAAAACTGGAGTCTGGATACCCAACGAAACTGACCGGAGCCTGATCGCTCAACGTAATAACCGGAGTCTGGATACCAAACGAAACTGACCGGAGCCTGAACGCTCAACGTAATAACCGGTGTCTGGATACCCAACGAAACTGACTGGAGCCTGAACGATCAACGTAATAACCGGAGTCTGGATACACAACGAAATTGACCGGAGCCTGAACGCTCAACGTAATAACCGGAGTCTGGATACCCAACGAAACTGGCCGGAGCCTGAACGCTCAACGTAATAACCGAAGTCTGGATACCCAACGAAACTGACCGGAGCCTGAACGCTCAACGTAAAAACTGGAGTCTGGATACCCAACAAAACTGACCGGAGCCTGAACGCTCAACGAAAAACCGGAGTCTGGATACACAACGAAACTGACCGGAGCCTGAACGCTCAACGTAATAACCGAAATCTGGATACCAAACGAAACTGACTGGAGCCTGAATGCTCAACGTAATAACCGAAGTCTGGATACCCAACGAAACTGACCGGAGCCTGAACGCTCAACGTAATAACCGGAGTCTGGATACCTAAAGAAACTAACCGGAGCCTGAACGCTCAACGTAAAAACTGGAGTCTGGATACCCAACGAATAAGACCGGAGCCTGAACGCTCAACGTAAACACCGGAGTCTAGATACCCAACGAAACTGACCGGAGCCTGAATGCTCAACGTAATAACCGGAGTCTGGATACACAACGAAACTGACCGATGCCTGAACGCTCAACGTAATAACCTGAGTCTTGATACCCAACGAAACTGATCAGAGCCTGAACGCTCAACGTAATAACCTGAGTCTGGATACCCAACGAAACTGACCGGAGCCTGAACGCTCAACGTAATAACCGGAGTCTGGATACCCAACAAAACTGACCGGAACCTGAATGCTCAACGTAAAAACTGGAGTCTGGATACCCAACGAAACTGACCGGAGCCTGAACGCTCAACGTAATAACCGGAGTCTAGATACACAACAAAACTGACCGGAGCCTGAACGCTCAACGTTATATCCGGAGGTTGGATACCCAACAAAACTGAACGGAGCCTGAACGTTCAACGTAATAACCGGAGTCTGGATACTCAACGAAACAGACCGGAGCCTGAATGCAAAATGTAATAACTAGAGTCTGGATGCTCAACGAAAATGACCGGAGCCTGAATGCTCAACGTAATAACCGGAATCTGGACACCCAACGAAACTGACCGGAGCCTGAACGTTCAACGTAATAACCGGAGTCTGGATACCCAACGAAACTGACCGGAGCCTGAACGCTCAACGTAATAATCGGAGTCTGGATACCCAACGAAACTGACCGGAGCCTGAACGCTCAACGTAAAAACTGGAGTCTGGATACCCAACAAAACTGACCGGAGCCTAATCGCTCAACGTAATAACCGGAGTCTGGATACACAACGAAACTGACCGGAGCCTGAACGCTCAACGTAATAACCGAAATCTGGATACCAAACGAAACTGACCGGAGCCTGAATGCACAATGTAATAACTGGAGTCTGGATACCCAACGAAACTGGCCGGAGCCTGAACGCTCAATGTAATAACCGGAGTCTGGATACCCAACGAAACTGACCGGAGCCTGAACGCTCAACGTAAAAACTGGAGTCTGGATACCCAACGAAACTGACCGGAGCCTGATCGCTCAACGTAATAACCGGAGTCTGGATACCAAACGAAACTGACCGGAGCCTGAACGCTCAACGTAATAACCGGTGTCTGGATACCCAACGAAACTGACTGGAGCCTGAACGATCAACGTAATAACCGGAGTCTGGATACACAACGAAATTGACCGGAGCCTGAACGCTCAACGTAATAACCGGAGTCTGGATACCCAACGAAACTGGCCGGAGCCTGAACGCTCAACGTAATAACCGAAGTCTGGATACCCAACGAAACTGACCGGAGCCTGAACGCTCAACGTAAAAACTGGAGTCTGGATACCCAACAAAACTGACCGGAGCCTGAACGCTCAACGAAAAACCGGAGTCTGGATACACAACGAAACTGACCGGAGCCTGAACGCTCAACGTAATAACCGAAATCTGGATACCAAACGAAACTGACTGGAGCCTGAATGCTCAACGTAATAACCGAAGTCTGGATACCCAACGAAACTGACCGGAGCCTGAACGCTCAACGTAATAACCGGAGTCTGGATACCTAAAGAAACTAACCGGAGCCTGAACGCTCAACGTAAAAACTGGAGTCTGGATACCCAACGAATAAGACCGGAGCCTGAACGCTCAACGTAAACACCGGAGTCTAGATACCCAACGAAACTGACCGGAGCCTGAATGCTCAACGTAATAACCGGAGTCTGGATACACAACGAAACTGACCGATGCCTGAACGCTCAACGTAATAACCTGAGTCTTGATACCCAACGAAACTGATCAGAGCCTGAACGCTCAACGTAATAACCTGAGTCTGGATACCCAACGAAACTGACCGGAGCCTGAACGCTCAACGTAATAACCGGAGTCTGGATACCCAACAAAACTGACCGGAACCTGAATGCTCAACGTAAAAACTGGAGTCTGGATACCCAACGAAACTGACCGGAGCCTGAACGCTCAACGTAATAACCGGAGTCTAGATACACAACAAAACTGACCGGAGCCTGAACGCTCAACGTTATATCCGGAGGTTGGATACCCAACAAAACTGAACGGAGCCTGAACGTTCAACGTAATAACCGGAGTCTGGATACTCAACGAAACAGACCGGAGCCTGAATGCAAAATGTAATAACTAGAGTCTGGATGCTCAACGAAAATGACCGGAGCCTGAATGCTCAACGTAATAACCGGAATCTGGACACCCAACGAAACTGACCGGAGCCTGAACGTTCAACGTAATAACCGGAGTCTGGATACCCAACGAAACTGACCGGAGCCTGAACGCTCAACGTAATAATCGGAGTCTGGATACCCAACGAAACTGACCGGAGCCTGATCGCTCAACATAAAAACCGGAGTCTGGATACCCAACAAAACTGACTGGAGCCTGAACGCACAACGAAAAACCGGAGTCTGGATACATAACGAAACTGACCGGAGCCTGAACGCTCAACGTAATAACCGAAGTCTGGATACCAAACGAAACTGACCGGAGCCTGAACGCTCAACGTAATAACCGGAGTCTGGAAACCCAACGAAACTGACCGAAGCCTGATCGCTCAACGTAATAACCGGAGTCTGGATACCAAACGAAACTGACCGGAGCCTGAACGCTCAACGTAATAACCGGAGTCTGGATACCCAACGAAACTGACTGGAGCCTGAACGATCAACGTAATAACCGGAGTCTGGATACACAACGAAATTGATCGGAGCCTGAACACTCAACGAAATAACTGGAGTCTGGATACCCAAAGAAACTGACCGGAGCCTGAACGCTAAAAGTAATAACCGGAGACTGGATACCCAAAGTAACTGACCGAAGCCTGAACGCTCAACGTAATAACCAGAGTCTGGATACCCAACGAAACTGGCCGGAGCCTGAACGCTCAATGTAATAACCAGAGTCTGGATACCCAACGAAACTGACCGGAGCCTGAACATTCAACGTAATAACCGGAGTCTGGATACTCAACGAAATTGACCGGAGCCTGAACGCACAACGTAATAACTGGAGTCTGGATGCTCAAAGAAAATGACCGGAACCTGAACGCTCTACGTAATAACCGGAGTCTGGACACCCAACGAAACTGACCGGAGCCTGAACGTTCAACGTAATAACCGGAGTCTGGATACCCAACAAAACTAACCGGAGCCTGAATGCTCAACGTAATAACCGGAGTTTGGATACCCAACGAAACGGACCAGAGCTTGAACGCTCAACGTAATAATCGAAGTATGGATACCCAACGAAACTGACCGGAGCCTGAACGCTCAACATAAAAACCGGAGTCTGGATACCCAACAAAACTGACCGTATCCTGAACGCTCAACGAAAAACCGGAGTCTGGATACACAACGAAACTGACCGGAGCCTGAACGCTCAACGTAATAACCGAAGTCTGGATACCAAACGAAACTGACCGGAGCCTGAACGCTCAACGTAATAACCGGAGTCTGGATACCCAACGAAACTGACCGGAGCCTGATCGCTCAACGTAATAACCGGAGTCTGGATACCAAACGAAACTGACCGGAGCCTGAACGCTCAACGTAATAACCGGAGTCTGGATACCCAACGAAACTGACTGGAGCCTGAACGATCAACGTAATAACCGGAGTCTGGATACACAACGAAATTGACCGGAGCCTGAACACTCAACAAAATAACCGGAGTCTGGATACCCAAAGAAACTGACCGGAGCCTGAACGCTCAAAGTAATAACCGGAGACTGGATACCCAAAGAAACTGACCGAAGCCTGAACGCTCAACGTAATAACCGGAGTCTGGATACCCAACGAAACTGGCCGGAGCCTGAACGCTCAACGTAATAACCAGAGTCTGGATACCCAACGAAACTGACCGGAGCCTGAACACTCAACGTAATAACCGGAGTCTGGATACTCAACGAAACTGACCGGAGCCTGAACGCACAACGTAATAACTGGAGTCTGGATGCTCAACGAATATGACCGGAACCTGAACGCTCTACGTAATAACCGGAGTCTGGACACCCAACGAAACTGACCGGAGCCTGAACGTTCAACGTAATAACCGGAGTCTGGATACCCAACGAAACTGACCGGAGCCTGAATGCTCAACGTAATAACCGGAGTTTGGATACCCAACGAAACTGACCGGAGCTTGAACGCTCAACGTAATAATCGAAGTATGGATACCCAACGAAACTGACCGGAGCCTGAACGCTCAACATAAAAACCGGAGTCTGGATACCCAACAAAACTGACCGGAGCCTGAACGCTCAACGAAAAACCGGAGTCTGGATACACAACGAAACTGACCGGAGCCTGAACGCTCAACGTAATAACCGAAGTCTGGATACCAAACGAAACTGACCGGAGCCTGAACGCTCAACATAGTAACCGGAGTCTGGATACCCAACGAAACTGACCGGAGCCTGATCGCTCAACGTAATAACCGGAGTCTGGATACCAAACGATACTGACCGGAGCCTGAACACTCAACGTAATAACCGGAGTCTGGATACCCAACGAAACTGACTGGAGCCTGAACGATCAACGTAATAACCGGAGTCTGGATACACAATGAAATTGACCGGAGCCTGAACGCTCAACGAAATAACCGGAGTCTGGATACCCAAAGAAACTGACCGGAGCCTGAACGCTCAAAGTAATAACCAGAGACTGGATACCCAAAGAAACTGACCGGAGCCTGAACGCTCAACGTAATAACCAGAGTCTGGATACCCAACGAAACTGACCGGAGCCTGAACACTCAACGTAATAACCGGAGTCTGGATACTCAACGAAACTGACCGGAGCCTGAACGCACAACGTAATAACTGGAGTCTGGATGCTCAACGAATATGACCGGAACCTGAACGCTCTACGTAATAACCGGAGTCTGGACACCCAACGAAACTGACCGGAGCCTGAACGTTCAACGTAATAACCGGAGTCTGGATACCCAACGAAACTGACCGGAGCCTGAATGCTCAACGTAATAACCGGAGTTTGGATACCCAACGAAACTGACCGGAGCTTGAACGCTCAACGTAATAATCGAAGTATGGATACCCAACGAAACTGACCGCAGCTTGAACGCTCAACATAAAAACCGGAGTCTGGATACCCAACAAAACTGACCGGAGCCTGAACGCTCAACGAAAAACCGGAGTCTGGATACACAACGAAACTGACCGGAGCCTGAACGCTCAACGTAATAACCGAAGTCTGGATACCAAACGAAACTGACCGGAGCCTGAACGCTCAACATAGTAACCGGAGTCTGGATACCCAACGAAACTGACCGGAGCCTGATCGCTCAACGTAATAACCGGAGTCTGGATACCAAACGATACTGACCGGAGCCTGAACACTCAACGTAATAACCGGAGTCTGGATACCCAACGAAACTGACTGGAGCCTGAACGATCAACGTAATAACCGGAGTCTGGATACACAATGAAATTGACCAGAGCCTGAACGCTCAACGAAATAACCGGAGTCTGGATACCCAAAGAAACTGACCGGAGCCTGAACGCTCAAAGTAATAACCGGAGACTGGATACCCAAAAAAACTGACCGGAGCCTGAACGCTCAACGTATTAACCAGAGTCTGGATACCCAACGAAACTGGCCGGAGCCTGAACGTTCAACGTAATAGCCGGAGTCTGGATACCCAACGAAACTGACCGGAGCCTGAACGCTCAACGTAAAAACTGGAGTATGGATACCCAACAAAATTGACCGGAGCCTGAACGCTCAACGAAAAACCGGAGTCTGGATACACAACGAAACTGACCGGAGCCTGAACGCTCAACGCAATAACCGAAATCTGGATACCAAACGAAACTGACCGGAGCCTGAATGCTCAACGTAATAACCGAAGTCTGGATACCCAACGAAACTGACCGGAGCCTGAACGCTCAACGTAATAACCGGAATCTGGATACCCAAAGAAACTAACCGGAGCCTAAACGCTCAACCTAAAAACTGGAGTCTGGATACCCAACGAAACAGACCGGAGCCTGAACGCTCAACGTAAACACCGGAGTCTGGATACCCAACGAAACTGACCGGAGCCTGAATGCTCAACGTAATAACCGGAGTCAGGATACACAACGAAACTGACCGGTGCCTGAACGCTCAACGTAATAACCTGAGTCTTGATACCCAACGAAACTGATCAGAGCCTGAACGCTCAACGTAATAACCTGAGTCTGGATACCCAACGAAACTGACCGGAGCCTGAACGCTCAACGTAATAACCGGAGTCTGGATACCCAACAAAACTGACCGGAACCTGAATGCTCAACGTAAAAACCGGAGTCTGGATACCCAACGAAACTGACCGGAGCATGAACGCTCAACGTAATAACCGGAGTCTAGATACACAACCAAACTGACCGGAGCCTGAACGCTCAACGTTATATCCGGAGGCTGGATACCCAACAAAACTGAACGGAGCCTGAACGCTCAACGTAATAACCGGAGTCTGGATACTCAACGAAACAGACCGGAGCCTGAATGCACAATGTAATAACTGGAGTCTGAATGCTCAACGAAAATGACCAGAGCCTGAATGCTCAACGTAATAACCAGAATCTGGACACCCAACGAAACTGACTGGAGCCTGAACGTTCAACGTAATAACCGGAGTCTGGATACCCAACAAAATTGGCCGGAGCCTCAACGCTCAACGTAATAATCGGAGTCTGGATACCCAACGAAACTGACCGGAGCTTGAACGCTCAACGTAATAATCGAAGTCTGGATACCCAACAAAATTGACCGGAGCCTGAACACTCAACGTAATAACCGGAGTCTGGATACCCTACGAAACTGACCGGAGCCTGAACGTTTAACGTAATAATCGAAGTCTGGATACCCGACGAAACTGACCGGAGCCTGAACGCACAACGTAATAACCGGAGTCTGGATACCCAACGAAACTGACCGGAGCCTGAATGCTCAACGTAAAAACCGGAGTCTGGATACCCAACGAAACTGACCGGAGCCTGAACGCTCAATGTAATAACCGGAGTCTAGATACACAACCAAACTGACCGGAGCCTGAACGCTCAACATAATAACCGGAGTCTAGATACACAACCAAACTGACCGGAGCCTGAACGCTCAACGTTATATCCGGAGGCTGGATACCCAACAAAACTGAACGGAGCCTGAACGCTCAACGTAATAACCAGAGTCTGGATACTCAACGAAACAGACCGGAGCCTGAATGCACAATGTAATAACTGGAGTCTGGATGCTCAACGAAAATGACCAGAGCCTGAATGCTCAACGTAATAACCGGAATCTGGACACCCAACGAAACTGACCGGAGCCTGAACGTTCAACGTAATAACCGGAGTCTGGATACCCAACAAAACTGGCCGGAGCCTGAACGCTCAACGTTATATCCGGAGACTGGATACCAAACGAAACTGACCGGAGCCTGAACACTCAACGTAATAACCGGAGTCTGGATACCCAACGAAACTGACTGGAGCCTGAACGATCAACGTAATAACCGGAGTTTGGATACACAATGAAATTGACCGGAGCCTGAACGCTCAACGAAATAACCGGAGTCTAGATACACAACCAAACTGACCGGAGCCTGAACGCTCAACGTAAACACCGGAGTCTGGATACCCAACGAAACTGACCGGAGCCTGAATGCTCAACGTAATAACCGGAGTCTGGATACACAACGAAACTGACCGGTGCCTGAATGCTCAACGTAATAACCTGAGTCTTGATACCCAACGAAACTGATCAGAGCCTGAACGCTCAACGTAATAACCTGAGTCTGGATACCCAACGAAACTGACCGGAGCCTGAACGCTCAACGTAATAACCGGAGTCTGGATACCCAACAAAACTGACCGGAACCTGAATGCTCAACGTAAAAACCGGAGTCTGGATACCCAACGAAACTGACCGGAGCCTGAACGCTCAACGTAATAACCGGAGTCTAGATACACAACCAAACTGACCGGAGCCTGAACACTCAACGTTATATCCGGAGGCTGGATACCCAACGAAACTGACCGGAGCTTGAACGCTCAACGTAATAATCGAAGTATGGATACCCAACGAAACTAACCGGAGCTTGAACGCTCAACATAAAAACCGGAGTCTGGATACCCAACAAAACTGACCGGAGCCTGAACGCTCAACGAAAAACCGGAGTCTGGATACACAACAAAACTGACCGGAGCCTGAACACTCAACGTAATAACCGAAGTCTGGATACCAAACGAAACTGACCGGAGCCTGAACGCTCAATGTAATAACCGGAGTCTGGATACCCAACGAAACTGACCGGAGCCTGATCGCTCAACGTAATAACCGGAGTCTGGATACCAAACGAAACTGACCGGAGCGTGAACGCTCAATGTAATAACCGGAGTCTGGATACCCAACGAAACTGACTGGAGCCTGAACGATCAACGTAATAACCGGAGTCTGGATACACAACGAAATTGACCGGAGCCTGAACACTCAACGAAATAACCGGAGTCTGGATACCCAAAGAAACTGACCGGAGCCTGAACGCTCAAAGTAATAACCAGAGACTGGATACCCAAAGAAACTGACCGAAGCCTGAACGCTCAACGTAATAACCGGAGTCTGGATACCCAACGAAACTGGTCGGAGCCTGAACGCTCAACGTAATAACTAGAGTCTGGATACCCAACGAAACTGACCGGAGCCTGAACTCTCAACGTAATAACCGGAGTCTGGATACTCAACGAAACTGACCGGAGCCTGAACGCACAACGTAATAACTGGAGTCTGGATGCTCAACGAATATGACCGGAACCTGAACGCTCTACGTAATAACCGGAGTCTGGACACCCAACGAAACTGATCGGAGCCTGAACATTCAACGTAATAACCGGAGTCTGGATACCCAACGAAACTGACTGGAGCCTGAATGCTCAACGTAATAACCGGAGTTTGGATACCCAACGAAACTGACCGGAGCTTGAACGCTCAACGTAATAATCGAAGTATGGATACCTAACGAAACTGACCGGAGCCTGAACGCTCAACATAAAAACCGGAGTCTGGATACCCAACAAAACTGACCGGAGCCTGAACGCTCAACGTAATAATCGAAGTCTGGATACCCAACAAAACTGACTGGAGCCTGAACGCACAACGTAATAACCGGAGTCTGGATACATTACAAAACTGACCGGAGCCTGAACGCTCAACGTAATAACCGGAGTCTGGATACTCAACGAAACTGACGGGAGCCTGAACGCACAACGTAATAACTGGAGTCTGGATGCTCAACGAAAATGACCGGAACCTGAATGCTCTACGTAGAAACCGGAGTCTGGACACCCAACGAAACTGACCGGAGCCTGAACGTTCAACGTAATAACTGGAGTCTGGATACCCAACGAAACTGACTGGAGCCTGAATGCTCAACGTAATAACCGGAGTTTGGATACCCAACGAAACTGACCGGAGCTTGAACGCTCAACGTAATAATCGAAGTATGGATACCTAACGAAACTGACCGGAGCCTGAACGCTCAACATAAAAACCGGAGTCTGGATACCCAACAAAACTGACCGGAGCCTGAATGCTCAACGTAATAACCGGAGTCTGGATACACAACGAAACTGACCGGTGCCTGAATGCTCAACGTAATAACCTGAGTCTTGATACCCAACGAAACTGATCAGAGCCTGAACGCTCAACGTAATAACCTGAGTCTGGATACCCAACGAAACTGACCGGAGCCTGAACGCTCAACGTAATAACCGGAGTCTGGATACCCAACAAAACTGACCGGAACCTGAATGCTCAATGTAAAAACCGGAGTCTGGATACCCAACGAAACTGACCGGAGCCTGAACGCTCAACGTAATAACCGGAGTCTAGATACACAACCAAACTGACCGGAGCCTGAACACTCAACGTTATATCCGGAGGCTGGATACCCAACAAAACTGAACGGAGCCTGAACGCTCAACGTAATAACCGGAGTCTGGATACTCAACGAAACAGACTGGAGCCTGAATGCACAATGTAATAACTGGAGTCTGGATGCTCAACGAAAATGACCAGAGCCTGAATGCTCAACGTAATAACCAGAATTTGGACACCCAACGAAACTGACCGGAGCCTGAACGTTCAACGTAATAACCGAAGTCTGGATACCAAACGAAACTGACCGGAGCCTGAACGCTCAATGTAATAACCGGAGTCTGGATACCCAACGAAACTGACCGGAGCCTGATCGCTCAACGTAATAACCGGAGTCTGGATACCAAACGAAACTGACCGGAGCGTGAACGCTCAATGTAATAACCGGAGTCTGGATACCCAACGAAACTGACTGGAGCCTGAACGATCAACGTAATAACCGGAGTCTGGATACACAACGAAATTGACCGGAGCCTGAACGCTCAACGAAATAACCGGAGTCTGGATACCCAAAGAAACTGACCGGAGCCTGAACGCTCAACGTAATAACCGAAGTCTGGATACCAAACGAAACTGACCGGAGCCTGAACGCTCAACGTAATAACCGGAGTCTGGATACCCAACGAAACTGACCGGAGCCTGATCGCTCAACGTAATAACCGGAGTCTGGTTACCAAACGAAACTGACCGGAGCCTGAACGCTCAACGTAATAACCGGAGTCTGGATACCCAACGAAACTGACTGGAGCCTGAACGATCAACGTAATAACCGGAGTCTGGATACACAACGAAATTGACCGGAGCCTGAACACTCAACGAAATAACCGGAGTCTGGATACCCAAAGAAACTGACCGGAGCCTGAACGCTCAAAGTAATAACCAGAGACTTGATACCCAAAGAAACTGACCGAAGCCTGAACGCTCAACGTAATAACCGGAGTCTGGATACCCAACGAAACTGGTCGGAGCCTGAACGCTCAACGTAATAACCAGAGTCTGGATACCCAACGAAACTGACCGGAGCCTGAACACTCAACGTAATAACCGGAGTCTGGATACTCAACGAAACTGACCGGAGCCTGAACGCACAACGTAATAACTGGAGTCTGGATGCTCAACGAATATGACCGGAACCTGAACGCTCTACGTAATAACCGGAGTCTGGACACCCAACGAAACTGACCGGAGCCTGAACATTCAACGTAATAACCGGAGTCTGGATACCCAACGAAACTGACTGGAGCCTGAATGCTCAACGTAATAACCGGAGTTTGGATACCCAACGAAACTGACCGGAGCTTGAACGCTCAACGTAATAATCGAAGTATGGATACCTAACGAAACTGACCGGAGCCTGAACGCTCAACATAAAAATCGAAGTCTGGATACCCAACAAAACTGACCGGAGCCTGAACGCTCAACGAAAAACCGGAGTCTGGATACACAACGAAACTGACCGGAGCCTGAACGCTCAACGTAATAACCGAAGTCTGGATACCAAACGAAACTGACCGGAGCCTGAACGCTCAACGTAATAACCGAAGTCTGGATACCCAACGAAACTGACCGGAGCCTGATCGCTCAACGTAATAACCAGAGTCTGGATACCAAACGAAACTGACCGGAGCCTGAACGCTCAACGTAATAACCGGAGTCTGGATACCCAACGAAACTGACTGGAGCCTGAACGATCAACGTAATAACCGGAGTCTGGATACACAACGAAATTGACCGGAGCCTGAACACTCAACGAAATAACCGGAGTCTGGATACCCAAAGAAACTGACCGGAGCCTGAACGCTCAAAGTAATAACCAGAGACTTGATACCCAAAGAAACTGACCAAAGCCTGAACGCTCAACGTAATAACCGGAGTCTGGATACCCAACGAAACTGGCCGGAGCCTGAACGCTCAACGTAATAGCCGGAGTCTGGATACCAAACGAAACTGACCGGAGCCTGGACGCTCAACGTAAAAACTGGAGTATGGATACCCAACAAAACTGACCGGAGCCTGAACGCTCAACGTAATAACCGAAGTCTGGATACCCAACGAAACTGACCGGAGCCTGAACGCTCAACGTAATAACCGGAGTCTGGATACCCAAAGAAACTAACCGGAGCCTGAACGCTCAACCTAAAAACTGGAGTCTTGATACCCAACGAAACTGATCAGAGCCTGAACGCTCAACGTAATAACCTGAGTCTAGATACCCAACGAAACTGATCGGAGCCTGAACGCTCAACGTAATAACCGGAGTCTGGATACCCAACAAAACTGACCGAAACCTGAATGCTCAACGTAAAAACCGGAGTCTGGATACCCAACGAAACTGACCGGAGCCTGAACGCTCAACGTAATAACCGGAGTCTAGATACACAACCAAACTGACCGGAGCCTGAACGCTCAACGTTATATCCGGAGGCTGGATACCCAACAAAACTGAACGGAGCCTGAACGCTCAACGTAATAACCGGAGTCTGGATACTCAACGAAACAGACCGGAGCCTGAATGCACAATGTAATAACTGGAGTCTGGATGCTCAACGAAAATGACCAGAGCCTGAATGCTCAACGTAATAACCGGAATCTGGACACCCAACGAAACTGACCGGAGCCTGAACGTTCAACGTAATAACCGGAGTCTGGATACCCAACAAAACTGGCCGGAGCCTGAACGCTCAACGTAATAATCGGAGTCTGGATACCCAACGAAACTGACCGGAGCTTGAACGCTCAACGTAATAATCGAAGTCTGGATACCCAACGAAACTGACCGGAGCCTGAACGCTCAACGTAATAACCAGAGTCTGGATACCCAACAAAACTGACCGGAGCCTGAACACTCAACGTAATAACCGGAGTCTGGATACTCAACGAAACTGACCGGAGCCTGAACGCACAACGTAATAACTGGAGTCTGGATGCTCAACGAAACTGACCGGAACCTGAACGCTCTACGCAATAACCGGAGTCTGGATACCCAACGAAACTGACTGGAGCCTGAACACACAACATAATAAATGGAGTCTGGATGCTCAACGAAAATGACCGGAGCCTGAACGCTCTACGTAATAACTGGAGTCTGGACACCCAACGAAACTGACAGGAGCCTGAACGTTCAATGTAATAACCGGAGTCTGGATACCCAACGAAACTGACCGGAGCCTGAACGCTCAACGTAAAAACCGGAGTCTGGATACCCATCGAAACTGACTGGAGTCTGAACGATCAACATAATAACCGGAGTCTGGATACACAACGAAATTGACTGCAGCCTGAACGCTCAACGAAATAACCGGAGTCTGGATACCCAAAGAAACTGACCGGAGCCTGAATGCTCAACGTAATAACCGGAGTCTGGATACCCAATGAAACTGGCCGGAGCCTGAACGCTCAATGTAATAACCGGAGTCTGGATACCCAACAAAACTTACCGGAGCCTGAACGCTCAACGTAAAAACCGAAGTCTGGACACCCAACGAAACTGACCGGAGCCTGAACGTTCAACGTAATAACCGGAGTCCGGATACCCAACGAAACTGACCGGAGCCTGAACGCTCAACGTAATAACCGGATTCTGGATACCCATCGAAACTGACTGGAGTCTGAACGATCAACATAATAACCGGAGTCTGGATACACAACGAAATTGACTGGAGCCTGAACGCTCAACGAAATAACCGGAGTCTGGATACCCAAAGAAACTGACCAGAGCCTGAACGCTCAAAGTAATAACCGGAGACTGGATACCCAAAGAAACTGACCGGAGCCTGAATGCTCAACGTAATAACCGGAGACTGGATACCCAACGAAACTGACCGGAGCCTGAACGCACAACATAAAAACTGGAGTCTGGATACCCTACGAAACTGACCGGAGCCTGAACGCCCAACGTAATAACCGGAGTCTGGATACTCAACGAAACTGACCGGAGCCTGAACGCACAACGTAATAAATGGAGTCTGGATGCTCAACGAAAATGACCGGAACCTGAACACTCTACGTAATAACCGGAGTCTGGACACCCAACGAAACTGACCGGAGCCTGAACGTTCAACGTAATAACCGGAGTCTGGATACCCAACGAAACTGACCGGAGCCTGAACGCTCAACGTAATAACCGGAGTCTGGATACCCAACGAAACCGACCGGAGCCTGAACGCTCAACGTAATAACCAGAGTCTGGATACCAAACGAAACTGACCGGAGCCTGAACACTCAACGTAATAACCGGAGTCTGGATACCCAACGAAACTGACTAGAGTCTGAACGATCAACATAATAACCGGAGTCTGGATACACAATGAAATTGACTGGAGCCTGAACGCACAATGTAATAACTAGAGTCTGGATGCTCAACGAAAATGACCGGAGCCTAAAGGTTCAATGTAATAACCGGAGTCTGGATACCCAAAGAAACTGACCGGAGCCTGAACGTTCAACGTAATAACCGGAGTCTGGATACCCAACGAAACTGACCGGAGCCTGAACGCTCAACGTAACAACCAGAGTCTGGATACCCAACGAAACTGACCGGAGCTGGAACGCTCAACGTAATAATCAAAGTCTGGATACCCAACAAAACTGACCGGAGCCTGAACGCTCAACGAAAAACCGGAGTCTGGATACACAACGAAACTGACCGGAGCCTGAACAATCAACGCAATAACCGAAATCTGGATACCAAACGAAACTGACCGGTGCCTGAATGCTAAACGTAATAACCGGAGTCTGGATACCCAACGAAACTGACCGGAGCCTGAACGCTCAACGTAATAACCGGAGTTTGGATACCCAACGAAACTGACCGGAGCCTGAACGCTCAACGTAATAACCGGAGTCTGGATACTCAACGAAACTGACCGGAGCCTGAATGCACAACGTAATAACTGGAGTCTGGATGCTCAACGAAATTGACCGGAACCTGAACGCTCTACGTAGTAACCGGAGTCTGGACACCCAACGAAACTGACCGGAGCCTGAACGTTCAACGTAATAACCGGAGTCTGGATACCCAACGAAACTGAACGGAGCCTGAACGCTCAACGTAATAACCGGAGTTTGGATACCCAACGAAACTGACCGGAGCTTGAACGCTCAACGTAATAATCAAAGTATGGATACCCAACTAAACTGACCGGAGCCTGAACGCTCAACGTAAAAACCGGAGTCTGGATACCCAACAAAACTGACCGGAGCCTGAACGCTCAACGAAAAACCGGAGTCTGGATACACAACGAAACAGACCGGAGCCTGAACGCTCAACGTAATAACCGAAGTCTAGATACCAAACGAAACTGACCAGAGCCTGAACGCTCAACGTAATAACCGGAGTCTGGATACCCAACGAAACTGACCGGAGCCTGAACACTCAACGTAATAACTGAAGTCTGGATACCAAACGAAACTGACCGGAGCCTGAACGCTCAACGTAATAATCGGAGTCTGGATACACAACCAAACTGACTGGAGCCTGAACGCTCAACGTAATAACCGGAGTCTGGATACCAAACGAAACTGACCGGAGCCTGAACGCTCAACGTAATAACCGGAATCTGGATACCCAACGAAACTGACTGGAGTCTGAACGATCAACATAATAACCGGAGTCTGGATACACAATGAAATTGACTGGAGCCTGAACGCACAATGTAATAACTGGAGTCTGGATGCTCAACGAAAATGACCGGAGCCTGAACATTCAATGTAATAACCAGAGTCTGGATACCCAAAGAAACTGACCGGAGCCTGAACGTTCAACGTAATAACCGGAGTCTGGATACCCAACGAAACTGACCGAAGCCTGAACGCTCAACGTAACAACCAGAGTCTGGATACCCAACAAAACTGACCGGAGCTGGAACGCTCAACGTAATAATCGAAGTCTGGATACCCAACAAAACTGACCGGAGCCTGAACGCTCAACGAAAAACCGGAGTCTGGATACACAACGAAACTGACCGGAGCCTGAACAATCAACGTAATAACCGAAATTTGGATACCAAACGAAACTGACTGGTGCCTGAATGCTCAACGTAATAACCGGAGTCTGGATACCCAACGAAACTGACCGGAGCCTGAACGCTCAACGTAATAACCGGAGTTTGGATACCCAACGAAACTGACCGGAGCCTGAACGCTCAACGTAATAACCGGAGTCTGGATACACAACCAAACGGACCGGAGCCTGAACGCACAACGTAATAACTGGAGTCTGGATGCTCAACGAAAATGACCGGAGCCTGAACGCTCAACGTAATAACCGGAGTCTGGATACCCAACGAAACTGACTGGAGTCTGAACGATCAACATAATAACCGGAGTCTGGATACACAATGAAATTGACTGGAGCCTGAACGCACAATGTAATAACTGGAGTCTGGATGCTCAACGAAAATGACCGGAGCCTGAACGTTCAATGTAATAACCGGAGTCTGGATAACCAAAGAAACTGACCGGAGCCTGAACGTTCAACGTAATAACCGGAGTCTGCATACCCAACGAAACTGACCGGAGCCTGAACGCTCAACGTAACAACCAGAGTCTGGATACCCAACGAAACTGACCGGAGCTGGAACGCTCAACGTAATAATCGAAGTCTGGATACCCAACAAAAATGACCGGAGCCTGAACGCTCAACGAAAAACCGGAGTCTGGATACACAACGAAACTGACCGGAGCCTGAACAATCAACGTAATAACCGAAATCTGGATACCAAACGAAACTGACCGGTGCCTGAATGCTCAACGTAATAACCGGAGTCTGGATACCCAACGAAACTGACCGGAGCCTGAACGCTCAACGTAATAACCGGAGTTTGGATACCCAATAAAACTGACTGGAGCCTGAACGCTCAACGTAATAACCGAAGTCTGGATACTCAACGAAACTGACCGGAGCCTGAACGCACAACGTAATAACTGGAGTCTGGATGCTCAACGAAAATGACCGGAGCTTGAACGTTCAATGTAATAACCAGAGTCTGGATACCCAAAGAAACTGACCGGAGCCTGAACGTTCAACGTAATAACCGAGTCTGGATACCCAACGAAACTGACCGGAGCCTGAACGCTCAACGTAACAACCAGAGTCTAGATACCCAACGAAACTGACCGGAGCTGGAACGCTCAACGTAATAATCGAAGTCTGGATACCCAACAAAACGGACCGGAGCCTGAACACTCAACGAAAAACTGGAGTCTGGATACACAACGAAACTGACCGGAGCCTGAACGCTCAACGTAATAACCAAAATCTGGATACCAAACGAAACTGACCGGTGCCTGAATGCTCAACGTAATAACCGGAGTCTGGATACCCAACGAAACTGACCGGAGCCTGAACGCTCAACGTAATAACCGGAGTCTGGATACCCAACGAAACTGACCAGAGCCTGAACGCTCAACGTAATAACCGGAGTTTGGATACCCAACGAAACTGACCGGAGCCTGAACGCTCAACGTAATAACCGGAGTGTGGATACTCAACGAAACTGACCGGAGCCTGAACGCACAACGTAATAACTGGAGTCTGGATGCTCAACGAAAATGAACGGAACCTGAACGCTCTACGTAGTAACCGGAGTCTGGACACCCAACGAAACTGACCGGAGCCTGAACGTTCAACGTAATAACCGGAGTCTGGATACCCAACGAAACTGACTGGAGCCTGAACGCTCAACGTAATAACTGGAGTCTGGATACACAACCAAACTGACCGGAGCCTGAACGCTCAACGTAATAACCGGAGTCTGGATACCAAATGAAACTGACCGGAGCCTGAACGCTCAACGTAATAATCGGAGTCTGGATACCCAACGAAACTGACCGGAGCCTGAACGCTCAACGTAATAACCGGAGTTTGGATACCCAACGAAACTGACCGGAGCCTGAACGCTCAACGTAATAACCGGAGTCTGGATACTCAACGAAACTGACCGGAGCCTGAACGCACAACGTAATAACTGGAGTCTGGATGCTCAACGAAAATGAACGGAACCTGAACGCTCTACGTAGTAACCGGAGTCTGGACACCCAACGAAACTGACCGGAGCCTGAACGTTCAACATAATAACCGGAGTCTGGATACCCAACGAAACTGACCGGAGCCTGAACGCTCAACGTAATAACCGGAGTTTGGATACCCAACGAAACTGACCGGAGCTTGAACGCTCAACGTAATAATCGAAGTATGGATACCCAACAAAACTGACCGGAGCCTGAACGCTCAACGTAAAAACCGGAGTCTGGATACCCAACAAAACTGACCGGAGCCTGAACGCTCAACGAAAAACTGGAGTCTGGATACACAACGAAACAGACCGGAGCCTGAATGCTCAATGTAATAACCAAAGTCTGGATACCAAACGAAACTGACCAGAGCCTGAACGCTCAACGTAATAACCGGAGTCTGGATACCCAACGAAACTGACCGGAGCCTGAACGCTCAACGTAATAACTGGAGTCTGGATACCAAACGAAACTGACCGGAGCCTGAACGCTCAACGTAATAACCGGAGTCTAGATACACAACCAAACTGACCGGAGCCTGAACGCTCAACGTAATATATGGAGTCTGGATACACAACGAAACAGACCGGAGCCTGAACGCTCAACGTAATAACCGAAGTCTGGATACCAAACGAAACTGACCAGACCCTGAACGCTCAATGTAATAACCGGAGTCTGGATACCCAACGAAACTGACCGGAGCCTGAACGCTCAACGTAATAACTGGAGTCTGGATACACAACCAAACTGACCGGAGCCTGAACGCTCAACGTAATAACTGGAGTCTGGATACCAAATGAAACTGACCGGAGCCTGAACGCTCAACGTAATAATCGGAGTCTGGATACCCAACGAAACTGACTGGAGTCTGAACGATCAACATAATAACCGGAGTCTGGATACACAACGAAATTGACTGGAGCCTGAACGCACAATGTAATAACTGGAGTCTGGATGCTCAACAAAAATGACTGGAGCCTGAACGTTCAATGTAATAACCGGAGTCTGGATACCCAAAGAAACTGACCGGAGCCTGAACGTTCAACGTAATAACCGGAGTCTGGATACCCAACGAAACTGACCGGAGCCTGAACGTTCAACGTAATAATCGAAGTCTGGATACCCAACAAAACTGACCGGAGCCTGAACGCTCAACGAAAAACCGGAGTCTGGATACACAACGAAACTGACCGGAGCCTGAACGCTCAACGTAATAACCAAAATTTGGATACCAAACGAAACTGACCGGTGCCTGAATGCTCAACGTAATAACCGGAGTCTGGATACCCAACGAAACTGACCGGAGCCTGAACGCTCAACGTAATAACCGGAGTCTGGATACCCAACGAAACTGACCGGAGCCTGAACGCTCAACGTAATAACCGGAGTTTGGATACCCAACGAAACTGACCGGAGCCTGAACGCACATCGTAATAACTGGAGTCTGGATGCTCAACGAAAATGAACGGAACCTGAACGCTCTACGTAGTAACCGGAGTCTGGACACCCAACGAAACTGACCGGAGCCTGAACGTTCAACATAATAACCGGAGTCTGGATACCCAACGAAACTGACCGGAGCCTGAACGCTCAACGTAATAACCGGAGTTTGGATACCCAACGAAACTGACCGGAGCTTGAACGCTCAACGTAATAATCGAAGTATGGATACCCAACAAAACTGACCGGAGCCTGAACGCTCAACGTAAAAACCGGAGTCTGGATACCCAACAAAACTGACCGGAGCCTGAACGCTCAACGAAAAACTGGAGTCTGGATACACAACGAAACAGACCGGAGCCTGAATGCTCAATGTAATAACCAAAGTCTGGATACCAAACGAAACTGACCAGAGCCTGAACGCTCAACGTAATAACCGGAGTCTGGATACCCAACGAAACTGACCGGAGCCTGAACGCTCAACGTAATAACTGGAGTCTGGATACCAAACGAAACTGACCGGAGCCTGAACGCTCAACGTAATAACCGGAGTCTAGATACACAACCAAACTGACCGGAGCCTGAACGCTCAACGTAATATATGGAGTCTGGATACACAACGAAACAGACCGGAGCCTGAACGCTCAACGTAATAACCGAAGTCTGGATACCAAACGAAACTGACCAGACCCTGAACGCTCAATGTAATAACCGGAGTCTGGATACCCAACGAAACTGACCGGAGCCTGAACGCTCAACGTAATAACTGGAGTCTGGATACACAACCAAACTGACCGGAGCCTGAACGCTCAACGTAATAACTGGAGTCTGGATACCAAATGAAACTGACCGGAGCCTGAACGCTCAACGTAATAATCGGAGTCTGGATACCCAACGAAACTGACTGGAGTCTGAACGATCAACATAATAACCGGAGTCTGGATACACAACGAAATTGACTGGAGCCTGAACGCACAATGTAATAACTGGAGTCTGGATGCTCAACAAAAATGACTGGAGCCTGAACGTTCAATGTAATAACCGGAGTCTGGATACCCAAAGAAACTGACCGGAGCCTGAACGTTCAACGTAATAACCGGAGTCTGGATACCCAACGAAACTGACCGGAGCCTGAACGTTCAACGTAATAATCGAAGTCTGGATACCCAACAAAACTGACCGGAGCCTGAACGCTCAACGAAAAACCGGAGTCTGGATACACAACGAAACTGACCGGAGCCTGAACGCTCAACGTAATAACCAAAATTTGGATACCAAACGAAACTGACCGGTGCCTGAATGCTCAACGTAATAACCGGAGTCTGGATACCCAACGAAACTGACCGGAGCCTGAACGCTCAACGTAATAACCGGAGTCTGGATACCCAACGAAACTGACCGGAGCCTGAACGCTCAACGTAATAACCGGAGTTTGGATACCCAACGAAACTGACCGGAGCCTGAACGCACATCGTAATAACTGGAGTCTGGATGCTCAACGAAAATGAACGGAACCTGAACGCTCTACGTAGTAACCGGAGTCTGGACACCCAACGAAACTGACCGGAGCCTGAACGTTCAACATAATAACCGGAGTCTGGATACCCAACGAAACTGACCGGAGCTTGAACGCTCAACGTAATAACCGGAGTTTGGATACCCAACGAAACTCACCGGAGCTTGAACGCTCAACGTAACAATCGAAGTATGGATACCCAACAAAACTGACCGGAGCCTGAACGCTCAACGAAAAACCGGAGTCTGGATACACAACGAAACTGACCGGAGCCTGAACGCTCAACGTAATAACCAAAATCTGGATACCAAACGAAACTGACCGGTGCCTGAATGCTCAACGTAATAACCGGAGTCTGGATACCCAACGAAACTGACCGGAGCCTGAACGCTCAACGTAATAACCGGAGTCTGGATACCCAACGAAACTGACCGGAGCCTGAACGCTCAACGTAATAACCGGAGTTTGGATACCCAACGAAACTGACCGGAGCCTGAACGCTCAACGTAATAACCGGAGTCTGGATACTCAACGAAACTGACCGGAGCCTGAACGCACAACGTAATAACTGGAGTCTGGATGCTCAACAAAAATGAACGGAACCTGAACGCTCTACGTAGTAACCGGAGTCTGGACACCCAACGAAACTGACCGGAGCCTGAACGTTCAACATAATAACCGGAGTCTGGATACCCAACGAAACTGACCGGAGCCTGAACGCTCAACGTAATAACCGGAGTTTGGATACCCAACGAAACTGACCGGAGCTTGAACGCTCAACGTAATAATCGAAGTATGGATACCCAACAAAACTGACCGGAGCCTGAACGCTCAACGTAAAAACCGGAGTCTGGATACCCAACAAAACTGACCGGAGCCTGAACGCTCAACGAAAAACCGGAGTCTGGATACACAACGAAACAGACCGGAGCCTGAACGCTCAATGTAATAACCAAAGTCTGGATACCAAACGAAACTGACCAGAGCCTGAACGCTCAACGTAATAACCAGAGTCTGGATACCCAACGAAACTGACCGGAGCCTGAACGCTCAACGTAATAACTGGAGTCTGGATACCAAACGAAACTGACCGGAGCCTGAACGCTCAACGTAATAACCGGAGTCTGGATACACAACCATACTGACCGGAGCGTGAACGCTCAACGTAATATTTGGAGTCTGGATACACAACGAAACAGACCGGAGCCTGAACGCTCAACGTAATAACCGAAGTCTGGATACCAAACGAAACTGACCAGAGCCTGAACGCTCAACGTAATAACCGGAGTCTGGATACCCAACGAAACTGACCGGAGCCTGAACGCTCAACGTAACAACTGGAGTCTGGATACACAACCAAACTGACCGGAGCCTGAACGCTCAACGTAATAACTGGAGTCTGGATACCAAATGAAACTGACCGGAGCCTGAACGCTCAACGTAATAATCGGAGTCTGGATACCCAACGAAACTGACTGGAGTCTGAACGATCAACATAATAACCGGAGTCTGGATACACAACGAAATTGACTGGAGCCTGAACGCACAATGTAATAACTGGAGTCTGGATGCTCAACGAAAATGACTGGAGCCTGAACGTTCAATGTAATAACCGGAGTCTGGATACCCAAAGAAACTGACCGGAGCCTGAACGTTCAATGTAATAACCGGAGTCTGGATACCCAACGAAACTGACCGGAGCCTGAACGTTCAACGTAATAATCGAAGTCTGGATACCCAACAAAACTGACCGGAGCCTGAACGCTCAACGAAAAACCGGAGTCTGGATACACAACGAAACTGACCGGAGCCTGAACGCTCAACGTAATAACCAAAATCTGGATACCAAACGAAACTGACCGGTGCCTGAATGCTCAACGTAATAACCGGAGTCTGGATACCCAACGAAACTGACCGGAGCCTGAACGCTCAACGTAATAACCGGAGTCTGGATACCCAACGAAACTGACCGGAGCCTGAACGCTCAATGTAATAACCGGAGTTTGGATACCCAACGAAACTGACCGGAGCCTGAACGCACAACGTAATAACTGGAGTCTGGATGCTCAACGAAAATGAACGGAACCTGAACGCTCTACGTAGTAACCGGAGTCTGGACACCCAACGAAACTGACCGGAGCCTGAACGTTCAACATAATAACCGGAGTCTGGATACCCAACGAAACTGACCGGAGCTTGAACGCTCAACGTAATAACCGGAGTTTGGATACCCAACGAAACTGACCGGAGCTTGAACGCTCAACGTAACAATCGAAGTATGGATACCCAACAAAACTGACCGGAGCCTGAATGCTCAACATAAAAACCGGAGTCTGGATACCCAACAAAACTGACCGGAGCCTGAACGCTCAACGAAAAACCGGAGTCTGGATACACAACGAAACAGACCGGAGCCTGAACGCTCAATGTAATAACCAAAGTCTGGATACCAAACGAAACTGACCAGAGCCTGAACGCTCAACGTAATAACCGGAGTCTGGATACCCAACGAAACTGACCGGAGCCTGAACGCTCAACGTAATAACTGGAGTCTGGATACCAAACGAAACTGACCGGAGCCTGAACGCTCAACGTAATAACCGGAGTCAGGATACACAACCAAACTGACCGGAGCCTGAACGCTCAACGTAATAACCGGAGTCTGGATACCAAATGAAACTGACCGGAGCCTGAACGCTCAACGTAATAATCGGAGTCTGGATACCCAACGAAACTGACTAGAGTCTGAACGATCAACATAATAACCGGAGTCTGGATACACAACGAAATTGACTGGAGCCTGAACGCACAATGTAATAACTGGAGTCTGGATGCTCAACGAAAATGACCGGAGCCTGAACGTTCAATGTAATAACCGGAGTCTGGATACCCAAAGAAACTGACCGGAGCCTGAACGTTCAACGTAATAACCGGAGTCTGGATACCCAACGAAACTGACCGGAGCCTGAACGCTCAACGTAACAACCAGAGTCTAGATACCCAACGAAACTGACGGAGCTGGAACGCTCAACGTAATAATCGAAGTCTGGATACCCAACAAAACTGACCGGAGCCTGAACGCTCAACGAAAAACCGGAGTCTGGATACACAACGCAACTGACCGGAGCCTGAACGCTCAACGTAATAACCAAAATCTGGATACCAAACGAAACTGACCGGTGCCTGAACGCTCAACGTAATAACCGGAGTCTGGATACCCAACGAAACTGACCGGAGCCTGAACGCTCAACGTAATAACCGGAGTTTGGATACCCAACGAAACTGACCGGAGCCTGAACGCTCAACGTAATAACCGGAGTCTGGATACTCAACGAAACTGTACGGAGCCTGAACGCACAACGTAATAACTGGAGTCTGGATGCTCAACGAAAATGAACGGAACCTGAACGCTCTACGTAGTAACCGGAGTCTGGACACCCAACGAAACTGACCGGAGCCTGAACGTTCAACGTAATAACCGGAGTCTGGATACCCAACGAAACTGACCGGAGCCTGAACGCTCAACGTAATAACCGGAGTTTGGATACCCAACGAAACTGACCGGAGCTTGAACGCTCAACGTAATAATCGAAGTATGGATACCCAACAAAACTGACCGGAGCCTGAAAGCTCAACGTAAAAACCGGAGTCTGGATACCCAACGAAACTGACCGGAGCCTGAACGCTCAACGTAATAATCGAAGTATGGATACCCAACAAAACTGACCGGAGCCTGAAAGCTCAACGTAAAAACCGGAGTCTGGATACCCAACAAAACTGACCGGAGCCTGAACGCTCAACGAAAAACCGGAGTCTGGATACAGAACGAAACAGACCGGAGCCTGAACGCTCAACGTAATAACCGAAGTCTGGATACCAAACGAAACTGACCAGAGCCTGAACGCTCAACGTAATAACCGGAGTCTGGATACCCAACGAAACTGACCGGAGCCTGAACGCTCAACGTAATAACTGGAGTCTGGATACCAAACGAAACTGACCGGAGCCTGAACGCTCAACGTAATAACCGGAGTCTGGATACACAACCAAACTGACCGGAGCCTGAACGCTCAACGTAATAACCGGAGTCTGGATACCAAATGAAACTGACCGGAGCCTGAACGCTCAACGTAATAATCGGAGTCTGGATACCCAACGAAACTGACTGGAGTCTGAACGATCAACATAATAACCGAAGTTTGGATACACAACGAAATTGACTGGAGCCTGAACGCACAATGTAATAACTCGAGTCTGGATGCTCAACGAAAATGACCGGAGCCTGAACGTTCAATGTAATAACCGGAGTCTGGATACCCCAAGAAACTGACCGGAGCCTGAACGTTCAACGTAATAACCGGAGTCTGGATACCCAACGAAACTGACCGGAGCCTGAACGCTCAACGTAACAACCAGAGTCTAGATACCCAACGAAACTGACCGGAGCTGGAACGCTCAACGTAATAATCGAAGTCTGGATACCCAACAAAACTGACCGGAGCCTGAACGCTCAACGAAAAACCGGAGTCTGGATACACAACGAAACTGACCGGAGCCTGAACGCTCAACGTAATAACCAAAATCTGGATACCAAACGAAACTGACCGGTGCCTGAATGCTCAACGTAATAACCGGAGTCTGGATACCCAACGAAACTGACCGGAGCCTGAACGCTCAACGTAATAACCGGAGTTTGGACACCCAACGAAACTGACCGGAGCCTAAACGTTCAACGTAATAACCGGAGTCTGGATACTGTTGCACCCTAAAATTTGCCCAACCTTATTCTCCTTGGGTTTATGTTTCATTATCATTAGCATTAGCATATAGAGTCATGTACATAGACTAACCATCTGCATAGCATGAGCATAGCAAGTCATTCAACAGGGGACTAATCATTATTCCCATCTCTAGAGGCCTATCAAGAGGTTAATATCCCAATTCAATCTCATTCAAGTCATCAGGAAAGAATTTGAAAGCAAAGAGTTCAGCAGATCAAGCCTTGAGTCCATCTCCTAGCTGAGGGCATCTGAGGATCAACAAGAGGATTGTGAGCTGTGAGTTGAAGGCATGGAGAGTATCTAGACATTATGAGAGACTTAGAAAGTCATTTGGAGAAGGAGACAAGTCATTGATGAGAGCACAAGAGCTACAGTTGAAGACAGTCAACTAGGGTTTCATCTGGGTCAACCCTAGGTCAACCCTAGGTCAATTGACTGATTTAAAGGGGCATTCAAGTCTATTGGAGAGATGTGGGGTTCATCATTGGATATGTAAAGAAGGATATGGAGATATGCCAAGGAGAATTCAAGAGAAATCAAGGAGAAGTGGAGTTTCTAAATTAGGGTTTCTCTGTAAAATCCCCTAATTTAGGTCAAATTTCCAAGCAAGATAAGTCAAAATGCTAGCTTCAAATGGCTTCTTGGCCAACATGAAACTTGTAGAGGATCTCAAGACCTTTAATTTGAGTGGTGGAAGACCTCAAGGAGATTTATAGAACTCAAGTTATGGTCCTTGCAAGTTACAGGTCATCTGAGGTATCTGAATTTTTGTCTGTGAAAGTGACTTGACTTCCAAGCTAGTTTTGCCCCTCAAGGAGATTTCAAATGAATTCTTGGTAAACATAAGAATTGTTCCTCATTGTCTTAGCTTTCTAGAATGGTATAGTATGCCTTCATATGATGTGTGGAACTCAACTTATGGTCTTGGCAAGCAAAGGGTATTTTGGGCATTTGTGAATTACAGGTCATTTTAACCTATGTCCAAAACTCATACAAGGAGGCCTCAAATGGAAAAACTTACAACATCAAACTTGCTCCAAATGGGATTTTAAGTCTAGAAAGAAGGTCACAAATTATTGGAGAAGCTCATAACATGAAGTTGCATAATTGGTCAAAATATGAACTAAAATGGCTTATAAAGTGAATAAATTCAAGATGGAAAATGGTTTGGGAGATTTATGAGTCCAAATGGAGACTTCCAATATATGATTTTGAATGGAAAAACAATTCTAAGAACAATGGTTCAAACACTTTTTTGAGTTTAGAAGGAAAAAAAGAAGTTATCTTTGGTTACTTGTAATTGAAGAAACATAACCAAGATGGATCAAAGTTGGAAAGCAAGGGAATGTGCAAGATGGATCTAGAAGTTACCATTGGGGTCTATATATTCATGAAATGAGAATTTAGCAAGGGTTGGCTTCATTTTCACCAAGAATTTCACAAGCTTTCACATTCTTTTTTCATTGAAGTTTCATTCCAACCTCACAAATTCTTCACCAAATATTCATCATAATCAACTTTCTCATACTGTTTCATCATCATAGATCCTAGTTCAATCAAGAATCAAGTGTGAATCATCCATTTTCGAGCACCTTTTTCATCAACATCAAAATTGGAGTTTCAAGTGGACAGCATAATTCAAGCCAAGAATCATCACAACACTGCATACAGAATCAATACCTGAGTAATTTGATCAAGATTCAAGCCTTGGAAGCCTCAGATCCTCAATCTTCCATAGCTGTTTTCAAGCTTTTGCACCAGGTGAGTTTTCATTCACACAGCTCGATCTAGTTAGTTTAGCATGTTGTTGTTAGTTTAGATTTGATCTAGGTGGTTAGGAGAACAGTTAGGATGAATTTGGAATGATTTGGTGATGGTTGTTAGCAGGTGCAACAAACTGTTAGGGTTTAAATCTCTTAGGTTAGTGCATCATAATCTTAGCTTGATAGCGCAGGTTGATCACCATTAGGCATAGATTAGGTTAGGGTAAGTTTGAGGGAGAATTGTTGTGGTGCATCTCAGAGAACTTCCATGGTGACCAGAGTTTGATGCCATCGGGTTTGTTGATCTAGTGAATTTCAAAGCAATCTAGTGCCATAGGATTATAGAGGAAGAAATTCTGAGCATCTTTCATGTTGGAAGTATGTTGATTCATGGCCTGGTGATGGAGAACCGAGAGCTCGAATTAGAGCGTGCATGGAGTTTCATGGAGGATGAAACCCTAAGTTTCAGATCCAAGGAAGGAGACACAATCGTGTCCGTTCAATCCGTGTTAGACCATTGACTTGGAGGGAGATCCTGTGGCTCACATTTAATCTGATTTGTGGAGGGAGATTGCATTGGCCAAAACGCGCCGTTTCATTAATTGAAACGGGCGGGCCTGAGTAGTTTGTGCTAATCCCACCCCCAGTAATAGGCCCAATTCCATTTTCAACGTGGTTTTGTTTCTTTTCTCACCCCCCTGGCGTTTTTATTTCTCATTATTTCTGAGCTTGTTCTGGGCCTTGGTAAAAATGCTATGCGCACCCCTGGCTATGTGGCCCATTCTGATTATAACTGGGCGTATCTGCTATTCTAACCCCCCTCCCTCATTTTTAATTCATTTTATTTCTTAATTCATTTTAATTTTTACTAATTTTCATTAATTCATAACAAATTCATAAAAAAACATTTTCACTTCATTCTTTTTACAACATTTTCTGTAGGATGTGTAGAATATTATAGAAAAATAAAATTGCATTTTTATTTTCATTTCATATTTTTTCCATATTTTCTAAATAAATGTCATATTAAATAGTTCATTTCATGCATCATTTTAATAATTTTTGTTCTATTGCATGCTTTAACATTTTTTGTTCATTCTTTTTATATTGTTTAGAGTAGATGTTAAGCTTGTAGAAATATTTTAGTTCCCATTTTTAGGAATTAATTTTAGGTGATTAATGAATGCTTGAACAACATGAACAAAACTAGGGTTTTAGGTGACAACTTAGGAAGTTTGATTTCATTTCCCTTAGGACTTAGGGTTTGAATAGATTAGTTATGGGACTATAGGGGCTATGGGTAGTTATCAGATCCCTTAGAAAAAGTTAGGATTCCCCTACTGCTATTAATACTGCCTGTATATCTGATTGTCTGGTGTGGTGTGCCCTCTGGGGATTATTGCTTGTTTGTTTGGGTATTGGGTTTGTCTGGGACCCTGGGGAAGCTGAAGACTTGAGAAGATGAAGGCCATTGGAGATCCAAAGATTGAAGATCAACTGTCAGAGTTGAGGAGGAGTTTCTTGCTAGCAGCTGCTGAGGAGACTAGGGTTTAGGAGCTAGGCAGGGCTCTAGGTTAGAAAGTTTGTTTCTCAAACATGGATTGCCTTGTCTGCATCCATTCTTCTCTGTGATTCAGAGTCTCTCTAAGACACTCACCCCCTTCCTTTGGAAGGCTTGGTGATAGGGTCTAAGAGATAGAACTCTTGAGAGAAAATGTCTTTTGTGTTAGAAGCAGTCTGTTCACCACCCTTGGTAGTCAACTGATTGCTTAACACCCAATTCACTCTTGTGACTAATCCCTCATCCTGGAGGTTTGAGCATGAAGAAAAGCCATTGCAGATGGAAGATAGATGGTCAAAGCCTTGCCTGAAGGTCATGAAGATGGAGATTGATGCTTGTTGAAGCCTGTAGCTGATTGGAGATTGCTTGAAGCCAGATGTTGATTCAGAGCTGCTGAAGCTGTTTGTTTTATTGCTGTATGTCATTTCTGATGTATTGATTAGTTTTCTGGACTGTATTGTTTGCTGTTTACCCCGCTGGGTTGAAAGTGAAGTCTGTTCACTTTTGCCTATTGTTTTCTAGGTTCGAGGTTGAGTGGGACTCCCTTGCCTCGCTTGTACTGTTGCATCCATGCATTTTACTGCTTTATTGTATATATCTGTTATTGTTTCTGTTTCTGCCTATCCCGTAGGATCTCTGTTTCTCTCTGTGCAAGAGAGGAGCATGATAGACACTAGGTCTTAACCCATGCATGATAATATTAGGTTAGTTTGTTTCCCTTCGCAACCGTAGGGTAGAATTCTGTCTCTTTCTTTCTCAAAACAAACAGAAAAACACAATAAATATTTCAAACACAATAAAAGACATTTCTTTCGTAAAAGAAGGTGAACTCATCAAAGCGTCATTTTTGTCCGCTTGGACTGTTAATCAGAAAACCCTTTTTCAGAAGGAATAAAATCAACCAAGACAAGCTTGTGTCGTACGTGGCCCGAACTACGTTTGCTCTGATCTTTCATGCTGTATGAAAGTATGTAGGCATAGGATGCGATATCCTAGCGAGCAACCTTCCCCTCCTTTCCCGTAGGTAGGCGAACTACGTTGACTCTGATTTCTCGTTCCAGACGGGAATACGTAGGCATAAAGTGCGATACTTTGCCGAGTCATTTTTTATTTTCATTTTATTTTCTTTTTAACCCCTGACCTTTAGCGTAGATAGAATAACAATCCATACCCGAAACAAGCGTGGATCCCATCGAGTACGATGGACGTGAGGGGTGCTAATACCTTCCCCTTGCGTAACCGACTCCCGAACCCAGGTTTTGGTTGCGACGACCATACCTTTCCCGTGTTGTGCGAGGTTACTCTGAGCGTTTCCTTTCCCTCCCGTGGGATAAATAACGCACGGTGGCGACTCTTCTGTTTTCAGCCGGCGCCGATTTTCGCAGTAGCGACAGCTGGCGACTCTGCTGGGGACCCAACGTCCCCTGGCTGCTAAGGACTGCAATGGTTCTTATGCATTTGGGATCCAACGTCCCTTGAGAGAGTCAATCCTAACGCTTGTTTTCCCGTCGAGGATTTTGTATGGAGTTATTTTATATTTCTAACCTTGTATTTTCAGCTTTATATATTGATTATTATTGCTGTATTTGGGGTGTGACGGGTGTTCTGATATTGAGAGATAAGCCGGACCTGGGCTTGAGTGCACCTAGAATTAGAGTAGAAATTAGTGGGCGCCCGCTTGCTTTGCTTGCTTTGGTGTCCCATGAAATCTACACTCAGACGAGGTTCCTCTGGTTGGCTTCCTGTCCCTTCCTTTGGTTGGCGTGGGTTGCTGGTTAGTTGGATTGTCGACTCTGGGGACCGATCATTTGGAAGTTGGCTGAGTGAGGCCTCTTCAGGAATTGATGATGCCACTCCTTCTGGGAATCGTATCATCAACCCTGAAGGTCTGTGACGCCGACGACCGCATAGGATGCCGTACCTTGTGCCAGTTATAGGGCCACCCACCTGTGAGGGGATTTGGGGTTATGCAGGTAACCAGACCTTCAGATACCGGTTTGTTCTTGATCAGAGATCCTGGTTATTTATGGAGAGCTATGAGGTCTGTCAGAGACCATTTGGAGATGTGTTATGGGGTTTATCAGAGACCAATTGGAGATGTGATTTGAGGTCTATCAGAGACCAGTTGGAGTTATGGTTTGAGGTCTGTCAGAGACCAGTATTGGAGTGTTATTTCAGGTCTATCTGAGACCAGGGTTTGATGACTTCTGGATGGTCTATCTGAGACCTTTCTTGATTGGGTTTAGGCTATTCAGCTGCAGCTTTGGTCCCTGTTGAATGTTACTTGCATTGCATCCCTGCATATCCATTATCATTTGCATTTCACTAACGTGTGTCTGTGCTGCAGGTGCATTTGCATTTCCCTAGTTCTAGTGCCCAGACTTCTGAGTGTTTGATCATGACTAGCTTAAGGAGAACGGTTGCTTACAAATTGCCTACGCCTGATATTGTTCCTTTACTGGGGTTGATCTCTCTTGCTGATGAGGGTGTTCGTAGGAGTTTCCGGATGAGCTATGGTAGATTATTGAGATTGGTGTGCAAACCTACAGAGGTAGAGTTGGAGGGGCTGTACGCTTTGATGCAATTCTATGACCCTGCTTTGAGGTGCTTCACGTTCTCTGACTTTATTATGGGACCAACCCTGGAGGAATACGCTGAGTATGTTGAGCTGCCCGTGCAGAACCAGGTTCCTTTCATTCATTATGATGCCAAACCTAAGCCGGAGGAATTGGCAAAAGCCTTGCATGTTGATGCTTCTGAACTTGTGACTACTGTTTCCCGTGGAGTTCCAGGCTTCTCACTCCAGTTCTTGATTGGTAAAGCCCAAGAGTATGCCAAGAGCGGGTGCTGGGTTGCTTTCAATGCTGTGTTGGCTTTGTGCATTTATGGCATAGTACTGTTCCCCAATATACCGGATTTTGTGGACTTCGACGCCTTCTACCTGTTTGCCGCTGGTAACCCTGTACCTACCTTACTCGGAGATCTCTACCATTCGCTGCATTACAAGAATGAGAAGGGAAGAGGAAAGAACGTTCACCTGTGTGTGCCCTTATTGAGTATGTGGTTTGAGAGTCACCTTCCTAAGAGAGGATCTGCTGCAGAGACTACAGTTCCAGTTGGTTGGCCAGAGCGCCTGATGAGGCTATCGTCAGAAGATATGGAGTGGTTTGATCGAGACCTGTTGGGATCTGAGCTCATCTTCAGTTGTTCTGGGTACCCTAATGTGCCGTTGATAGGAAGAAAAGGGTGTATCAACTACAACCCTTCTCTGTTCATTCGTCAGTTCGGGTATGCGCTGAAAAATCCACCTCAAGAGGAAGAAGTACAGGAATCTCGGTACTTCACCGGAGATGTGAAAGGGGAGTTATTAGCCAAGTTGCAACATGCCTGGACGCGTATTAACCGCAGAGGGAAACCACTGTTAGGTAAGAATGATTGTCAGGCCTATGCACCTTATAGAGTTTGGATTCAGGAGAGGGCTAGTCAGTTGAGGATGCCGTTTCCGGATGCACCAATTCTTGTTCCCGTTCCGGTAGCCGAGCCAACTACTGTCTCTAGAGAGGTCTATGAACAGGTTGTGAGGGAGAAAGAAGCCTTAATGAAGATTAATGAAGGGTTAGAGCAAGAGTTAGCCCATGCACGCAGTGAGAAAAATAAGGCCGTATATGCTTTCCAACAACAGATCGAGCTGGTAAACAGGTTAGGAGCTGAGTTGACTGAGGAGAAGAAAAAGCGTGAACGTATGGGGCAAGAGTTCAGAAGTTCCCATGACATGCTGGAAGCCAAAAAGAAGGCGCTCGACGCAGCACACCGAGAGATATCCTCTTGCAATAAGACTTGGAATGCTACTCTCACTAACAACAAGAAGAGGGAAGATAAGCTAAAGCAGCAAATTTCCGACCTCGAAGAGAAGTTGAAGTCTAGCATCAAGAAGTGTGAGGAAGAAGTGATGAACCGGTATAGTATCCAGCATGCACTGAACAAGGCAATCAAATCCAGAGATGAAGCAGTGTCTCAGAAGCGAAAGCTAGAGGATTGCTTCGGAGAAGCAACATGGGAAGAAACTGCTGAAGACGTACGCCGTGTCCTTAAGAGGAGAAACCAGCTTGTTGAAGGGCTGCTTGATCGACCAAGCCATTCGGAGACCAAGAAGTTGATAGAGGAGTACCAGACTTTTGGGAGGATTTGATCATTTCATGTAGTAGCTTATATGCTTTATTTGCATAGTGCTGACCATCACCAGGATTGTTGGTTGAGGTCATGCCTTCTTTGTACTCTCCGTGATATTGTACCCTGGACTTATTGATTCTCTCTGCAATATATGAGGCTTTCTATGATTCAGCTCCGTATTCCTATTGTCAGCACTGTCACGGCACCGGCACCTTCGCACTAGAACTGGGGGAATGAACTTCCCTAATGCACAGGCACATTGCATTGCATTCATATTCATATTGCATAACAGGTAATCTTTGAATGGTGTCTTATCTCCTGCTCTGTACCAGGTACTTAACAGGATTCCAGATCAACATCCGCACCGCTATTCTACACGCTCCAACTGTCGGAAAGTCATGGACCAAATTCAGAACGAGATGCAGGATGTGCGCGAGAAGCTCGCCCTCTTCATGCAAACCATGGAAGCTATAGCAAAAGGGCAAGAGAATTTGCAGGCCATGGTCCAGCCTCTGTTGGCTCGCAATGCTGGTCATGGTAATGACGATCATCAGTCTGTCCGGGTTGATACTGCTCATGGAGACGGCACTCCCACGCCAGTGGCTCCGCCTGTCGTCAATATGCCTGCCGCTAACGTCAACAACGCTACCGCTGCTGTGAATGGTAACGTCGGAGTAGGGAATGAAACTGCTGTCCATAATGCTGGGCTGGGTGATGTCAATTTGGGAGATAATCTCGGAGGCAATGGCTTTGTCAATACTGGGTTCGGATTCAACGATCAGGGATTCGACAACACTGGCAAGTATGGCTTTAATGCTCAAGGCTTTGGGCAAGATGGTTATGGTATGGTCAATCAGGGTTACGGAGGCTTTGGAAACGGAAACGGTGCTGGATTTATGGCTTATGGTCCTGCTGGAGGTGTTCAAGGGTACGGCAACAGAGGCCGAGTTCCGGGGATGAATCAGGTCAGAGCTGGACGTAATAATGCGTACGATGGGTACGGGGCTGGAAACGGTATGTGGCAAGAGGATCAACAGGAGGACGCCTTCTCTGGAGGAGGTTTTGAAGGGCCGATGGATGATTCTCAAAAGATTAGAATGCTGGAAGAGCAAATGAAGGGAGTCCTAAATCAGAGTGCTGTGGGTTTGGACATGACAACTATGGGCTTGGTACCTGGCTTGAAGGTGCCAATTAAATTCAAAGCGCCTGCGTTCGACAAGTACAAAGGAGACACATGTCCGAAAGTGCATGTACGAGCTTATTACAGAAAGATGTCTGCATACTCTACTGATGAAAGAATGCTCATGCATTTCTTTCAGGATAGTCTATCGGGTCCTTCCCTAGAGTGGTACATGGGGTTGGAGCCAACTGATATCAAGACCTGGAAGCAATTAGCAGAGGCGTTCGTAGCCCATTACAAATATAACAGCGACCTGGCGCCCAATCGGGTCCAGTTGGCCGGGCTTTCGCAGAAGAAGGGGGAGAGTTTTAAGGAGTACGCGCAAAGGTGGCGCGATATGGCTGCCAGGGTACGTCCTCCTGTCGAAGATAAGGAAATGAATGATATGTTTGTTGGCACCTTCACCGGGCTGTTTCATGATATGCTGTTTCACACTTCTCTGGCCAGTTTTTCAGACCTGATTCTGATGGGGGAAAAGATTGAGCGTAATATTAAGCAAGGAAAGTTCCAAGTCGAGGAATCAACTGCATCCGGCAGTAATAGGAAAGCTTATGGTGGGCGCCGTCAGGGCGAAGCAAGCGCGGTATTTGGAGGCCGAGGCCGAGGCCGAGGCAGGGGAAGAGGTCAATATCGTCAGCCGCAGCAAGTGTCGAGTGTTACTATCCCATATCAACAGCAACCACTCCAGCAACAACAACAGGTTCAACAGCAACCACTCCAGCAACAACAACAGGTTCAGCAGCAACCAATGCCACAGCAGCAGCAGCCTCAGCAGGGGGCACAGCAAGCTCAGCGAAGATTCCAGGGTAGTAAGCCGAGAAGGGTGTTTGAGAAGCCGCCCTCTACCTATGCTGATTTATTGCAGACATTGTTGGGATTGAATCTGGTAGAGAAAAGAACCCTGGCACCGATAACGGGAACTCCCCCGTTCGGCTATGATGCAAATAGACACTGTGAGTTTCATTCTGGGGCCCCGGGCCACGATATAGAAGGTTGTCATGCTTTTAAGCACGTTGTGCAGGATCTTTTGGACAACAAGTCTATCAACTTCGGAACGGCAGGGCCGAATATAGTCCAGAAACCCATGCCTAATCATGGGGCGAACGCCGTGCTGACTGAGGAAGGTCTGAATCTGATTATGAATGTTGAAGATTTAAAGACGCCGCTGAACGAGATAAAGAGCAGACTGTTGCAAGGAGGTGTTTACCCGGGATGTAATGAGTACTACTTAGATTGTTGGGCCCTAGCTGGGGGGTGTGAAGATTTGAAGAAAGGCATCCAGGCCTTGATTGATGAAGGTATATTGCAGTTTGATCGAGCGGCAACTGATGAGCCTGCAGGGGCAGCAGTGGATAATCGGAGTGATGTGGCCACGGTGACGATTCCTCGGAAGACGATCACTATTGCAGCACCAGCTCAGCGACCGTCGATTACCATAACTAAAGCCGGGCCAATCCCGTATGAGAACACGAGGGCAGTCCCATGGTCATATGGGCTGGAGGTGTATTGTGACGGGATAAAGATTGATGTCAACAAGCAGTCAGCGGAGATTGTGGATAATGTTGTTGGTTCAGGAGGCATGACGAGGAGCGGCAGGATCTTTATATCTCCTGAAGTGGAGGCTGAAAGGCTAGCGAAAGGAAAAGGGAAAGCGGTTGAGAATGTTCCGGTACAAGCAAATGAAAAGGAGGCAGCATCTAAGGATGTAGAAGAATTCATGCGCTTGATTCGGAAAAGTGATTATAAAATTGTGGAGCATCTGCAGCAAACGCCGTCCAAAATATCTATCTTGTCATTGCTGTTGTGTTCGGAAGCTCACAGGAATGCTTTGCTGAAAGTCCTGGACACTTCTTTTGTACCCCAGGATGTCTCCGTAAATCAGCTAGAAGGAGTATTGGCACATGTGAATGCAGGCCACAGTCTTGGCTTTACTGATTTCGACTTGACTCCGAAAGGGAGAGATCATAATATGGCATTGCACGTGTCTGTGGAGTGTAGGGGATCGACAATGTCGCATGTATTGGTTGACACCGGATCATCTTTGAATGTGCTGCCTAAGAAGGCGATGATGAAGCTGGATGTTCGAGGGATTTTGTGCACACCCAGCGATTTGGTAGTCAGAGCGTTTGACGGCACGCGGAGAACAGTCTTCGGATCGATTACTTTGCCTCTGCAAGTGGGGCCGGAAGTGTTTGCAACTGAGTTTTATATCATGGATATACAGCCTGCGTACAGCTGCTTGCTGGGAAGACCCTGGATTCATGGGGCAGGGGCAGTCACGTCTACCCTGCATCAGAAGTTAAAGTATATGGTCGGAGACAGTGTAGTCACCGTGTGCGGAGAAGAAGACATCCTGGTCAGCCATCTTTCTTCGTTTAAATATGTGGAAGTCGACGGGGAGATCCACGAGACGCCATGCCAGGCATTCGAAGGTTTGCGTATCAAGGACAAAGGTCCCGGGCCGAGCAAAGTGCCAGAGACAGCTGTCTCATCGTATAAAGAAGCTCAAGCGCTAGTGGAAGCAGGGGAAGCCAAAGGCTGGGGCAAAGTGCTGGACATTCCTGTGAAAATGGACCGGTTCGGACTGGGGTACCGACCGTCGTCATCAACTCCTTCCGTGGGGGCCCCCCATTTCAGAAAGTCAATCACCATCTCTGCCAGTGGAGTATGTCATGAATCTGTCAATGCTGCTTCAGAGTCTGATGAAGGGGACAGCGACTGTGATATGGATGCCTGGATTCAGCCAAGCACGCCAGGACAAGGACTGTGCAACTGGTCTATTCAGGAGCTTGTTCCTGTGACTTTTAAACAGTAATGCTTTGCTTTATTAATTGTTGAATAATCTGATGTCTTGCCCGGGGCATCAGGATCTGCTTAGGGCTGTGTTGTTATAAACATTGCGTGTTAATCATTAAATAAATGGCGTTTTTTCATGTGCAAATACTGTAATCCCTGCCTTTCCTGTTCTGTATTTTTCAATAAAATGGCAATGTGGTTATTCGCTTTATACGCATTTTGAAGCACTTAACCATTCCTTTTGCAGGATAACATTTTCAGATGACATCCTTGAACCACCTATGACTCGTCCCGACTTCGAGCACCCGGTATTCCAGACCGAAGAAGAGGTTGTCGAAGATAGCGACGTTCCTGAAGAACTGTCTTGGTTGGTGAAGCAAGAGGAAAGAGCCATTCTGCCTCACGACGAGGTTATCGAAATTATCAATTTGGGGTCGGAAGGGGTTGAGAAGAATATTCGTATCGGGGCTGCACTGCAAAGTGATATCAAGCGAAGACTGGTTGAAATGCTCCGAGAGTATAATGATGTGTTCGCTTGGTCATATTAAGATATGCCAGGACTCGATACCGATATGGTTGTGCATCGCCTGCCACTGAAAGAAGATTGCCCGCTAGTCAAACAAAAGCTTCGCAGAACTCGACCAGATATGGCAATGAAGATCAAAGAGGAAGTTCAGAAACAGTGGGACGCTGGGTTCCTGGATGTGACGAAGTATCCCTCATGGGTTGCTAACATCGTACCGGTGCCAAAGAAAGATGGCAAGGTTCGGATGTGCGTGGATTATAGAGATTTGAATAAAGCAAGCCCAAAAGACGATTTTCCACTTCCTCACATCGACGTGTTGGTTGATAATACTGCTCAGTACTCTGTATTCTCCTTCATGGATGGCTTTTCAGGCTATAATCAAATTAAAATGGCGCCAGAGGATATGGAGAAGACTACTTTCATAACGCCTTGGGGAACATTTTGCTACAAAGTGATGCCCTTTGGTTTGAAAAATGCTGGGGCAACATATCAGCGTGCGATGACGACTCTTTTCCATGACATGATGCACAAAGAGATCGAAGTTTATGTTGATGATATGATTGCTAAATCCCAGACGGAGGAAGAGCATCTGGTGAATCTGTTGAAGTTGTTTAAAAGACTTAGGAAGTTCAGGCTGAGGCTGAACCCTAACAAATGCACCTTCGGGGTGAGATCGGGTAAACTGCTGGGGTTTATCGTAAGCGAAAGAGGAATAGATGTCGATCCTGCTAAAATAAAAGCGATTCAAGAAATGCCGACGCCTAAAACAGAGAAAGAGGTGCGCGGGTTTTTAGGGAGGTTGAACTACATTGCCCGGTTCATATCTCACCTAACTGCTACGTGTGAACCATTATTCAAGCTGTTGAAGAAAGATCAAGCTGTAACGTGGAACGAAAATTGTCAAAAGGCGTTCGACAAAATAAAGAAGTACTTGCAGGAGCCTCCTATTTTGATACCCCCGGTGACAGGGAGACCCTTGATAATGTATTTGACGGTTCTTGAGGGAAGCATGGGTTGTGTTCTCGGTCAACACGACGAGACAGGGAGAAAAGAGCATGCGATCTATTACTTGAGTAAGAAATTTACAGACTGCGAATCTCGGTATTCAATGCTTGAGAAAACTTGTTGCGCGCTAGCCTGGGCCGCCAAGCGCTTGAGGCAGTACATGCTGAATCATACAACCATGCTCATCTCGAAGATGGATCCAATCAAGTATGTATTCGAAAAGCAGGCGTTGTCAGGTAGAATTGCCCGTTGGCAGATGGTCTTGACTGAATATGATATTCAATACGTCTCGCAAAAGGCTATAAAGGGGAGTGTGCTGTCTGAGTATCTGGCGGAGCAGCCTATTGAAGAGTACCAATCGATGAAATTTGATTTTCCTGACGAGGATACTGAAGGTGAGAAAATACTTAGAAGGGGGGGGTTGAATAAGTATGACAGAAAATAATCAAAGATAAAAACACAAGTATTTTTATCCTGGTTCGTTGAACTCAACTACTCCAGTCCACCCTTTTCAAGAGTGATTTGCCTTTCTCAACAAGGACTTAATCCACTATTCAAATCAACTGATTACAAATAGCACACCTAAGAACAACTGTTCTTAGTCTTCTTAAGAGCTACTGATCTAACCTAGATCCTCTTAAGGAAAACTTTCTTTACAAATTAATGTAATACAATGAAAGAGTAAGAATTGCTTCTATGAAAGCTATAAACACAACTGTGTTATTTCTCTAAGTTTAGAACAATGTATGAACAGTGAAGAATATGAAAGCTTTTAGCGTGAGAGAGTTCTTGTCAATATTGTTGTAAATCGGCACTTGAAGAATGAGCTATGATGTCCTTTATATAGCCACTTGAATATTGGAGAGAATATTTTACCGTTAGAGAAAATATTTCCAATATCAAAATAGTACTGTCCTTTGTACTATTACAGCAGAGAGACGGCGCACAAAATGTGGGTGTAGCAATTGTCTGCTGAGCTGTGATTTAACTATATCAGGAATGTACCAGAGGAATAATCTTCTTTGCAGAGAATTTTGTCTATCCCAATTAAGGAAAGATTTGCTGGCATATTCCAACGGATATATTAAAATATTCTTCTTCAAATAATTCAGATCAACAATCAATATCAGAGTCTTCAGTCTTCAGAACCTTCTGGAAACTTCAGAGCCTAATATGTTCTTCAGATGTTGATGAATCAGAGTCTGGTGCAGCTGTGTGCTTGAAGCGTAACATGCTCTTAGATCAGAGTCTTCACTCAGATCAGAGTCTTCTCTCATTCAGAGTCTCTTCACTCAGAGTCTTCTCTTATTCAGATTCTTGATAATACATGCAGCGTGTTGTATCTTCAGAATCTTGATAACTAAGCTCTTATACTTCAGATTCTTCTAATCTTCAGATGCTCTTGAGCCATTCAGAATTCATTGTTCACATCAAATTTGCTCTTTAAGATTAAAATCTTTTGTGCCTGTAGAAAACAGTTTAGAACAAATTTAGAGAGTATAATTCTTGTATACAAATTATCATTAATGTTATCATCAAAACATAGAGATATTACTGAGACACAATCTGTGCTCTTACAATCTCCCCCTTTTTGATGATGACAAAACATGAGCAATTTGTTCAATAAAAATGAATTAAAATTACTCCCCCTGAGATTAACAATCTCCCCCTGAAATGAATACTCTAATGGAATTAGATACTTCCCTTTCTGGTTGAGTATATTTCAGATTCAGAGCCTGATTTCATTTCAGATTCAGAGCCTGATTGCATTTTGGGTTCAGAGCCTGATTAACATCCTGATTGAAGCCTGGTTGACAAATCCTGGTTGATATATGTTTGACTTCTAGAGTCAAAGCTTGATGCCAAAGCTTGATGCCATATTAAAGCTTGATGCCAGATGAACAACTTCAGAACACTTGGTTGTTTATCTTGCCATTTCCTGTCTTGAGTTATCTTTCAGATCATAGTACTCAAGGTTAGATATCAGAGTCTGGTCTTTAGATATCAGAGTCTGGTTTACTCAGATTTAGCTATTTTTGATCAGGTTCTGAAAAGATAGATCTCAGGAAAAACTTCAATGAAATTTGTCAGAGTCTGGTTAGATAAATTTGTCAGATTCTGATTAGATTCAAAGAATGTTAGTAACATGTCTGACTTAGTTCAGATAATTGCTTATAGATTTGAACAATCGGATTCTATTTTGTTTCTCCCCCTTTTTGTCATAATCAAAAAGATTTTTAAAAGACAGTAAAGATGCAGAAGAAACACATATCCAGATAAGCAAAAGATCATTTTCATTAAGATAACATCCAGATTCAGATAGAAGCAAACAAAACATATCAGAAGACAATCAAAAACAAAACAAAGCATGAAAAACTTGTGCAAAAACATTAAGAAGGTTTGGCAGATGAGGCTTGTTGAGAAGCGATGAGTTGCAGCAGTGCTGTAATCCTCTCTGAATTCTCATCTTGCTTAGCCATCCAAGTTTTCATTTCTTCATTTGTCTTCTTTTGATCAACCATGAAGTCCTTTAATTCCTTGACATCCTTCTGAAGATCTGTAGATACTGAAATAGAAGATTCTGGAACAGTGGATTCTGAAACAATCTGAGTGACATTGGGTGCAGGAATTTCTGGAGGTGGAGGAGCTTCTAGAAGAAGAATAGGAGGAGGGTTTTTCTTAATCCTTTTCTGATAAGCAGCAAACCTTACTTTTGATAATCTAAGACATTGAGTCCTGATTTTCAAAGCCTCCCTATTCAGTCTGTAAAGATATTTCTTCCAGACAGCATTAGCAGCCTCTTTATCCATAGTGGTCATGCACACATCCATAATGTCAGCAAAGTCTGAGACATTATCCTTGTCAAAATTTCTTAACATAGTATAAACACTTGATCCCAATTCTGCTTCATCAGGAATTTTGGGTTGGGTTGGTTGTGTTTGTGGTGTTTGTTTAGAAGGTTGAGGTTGTGGTTGTGGAGATGGATGTTCAGATGTTTGAGTTTCAGATGTTTGTTGGTTAATTTGTGGTTCAGAAGTTTGTTGGTTGGTTGGTTCAGATGATGGTTGTGGTTCAGAAGTTGGTTGTGGTTCAGATGTTGGTTGTGGTTCAGATGTTGGTTGTGGAGTGGATTGGATTTCAAGATGTTGTGGATTGAGAGTTTGAGTGGGGGAATTTTGTGGAGAAGGTGGATGATCAGAGGTGGGAGATTTAAAAAGTTGTTTCCAAACACTCTCAGTACGAGGTTGTTTGAGATCATTCAAGCATTCATTAATGAAACCAGATGATTCATCATCAGATGATGTATCAGATTGGTTAGATTTTTCAGAAGTTGAAGATAAAATGATAGAACGGTTTAAGGGTGTGATATCTAAAATCTCATTAGGATCAATGGGATTTTCAGGTTGGTCAGAGTGTTCAGGGTGAACATCCTCTGGAATTGTAGATTCTGGGATGGGGTTTTGAGGTTGTGGTGTTGTTTGTTGAGTTTGTTTGGATTGTGGTGTTTGAATGATTGTTGGTTGTGGTGTATGAATCTCAGATGGTCTAGATCTTTTAAATATGAGGGGTGAGTCAGATGGTGTGGTAGCAGAATGATGAACAGGATTAGAATCAGTGTTAAATACCTGTTTCAGAGTATCTCTTATCTCTTCAAAAGTTGCTGCAGGAGGATTTTGTTGAACCTTCTTCAGCTTCTTTCTTTTCTTCTTCTTCTCAGCATCTGAATGCTTTCTTTTCTTCTGATGACCTTCTTTATCAGCTTTTCTCTTGCGTCTTCTTTCCCTTGTCTGATCAGGAAGAACTTGGCCTTCCTTCTGCACAAGATTTGCAGGGATCTCAACACCATCTCTGATGCAGCAAGCAACATACTCAGCTATTAGCTCTCTGGGTTCATCTGAGGTAAATAGAGGAAAGTCCTCAACAGGAATCCTTCTCCCCCTAACTTCTTCAGAGTTAGTTTTCCTTGGTTTCTCAGATAAATCTTCAACCAATTTCATCCTTCTCAGAGTTAAGCCATTTATCTCAGAGCCAATGATAAAGTTCAGATCTTCTGTCAGCCCAGCCTCTTGCAGATGCGCCACAAGTTGGTTTTCTACCAGAATATCTGAAATCAGTCTTCCCATAGGAATCCATGATCTGACTTTTCCAGTTTTATCTCTTGCTGTTTCCCTTGTTTCCTTGACATGAGATACCAGATGATTGAACAACAGATAAGGAAGATCAATCTGAATGTTTTGATGCAAACAGTACATGAAGTAAAGTTGTTCAGCATTAACATAGTCAGATGAGTTTGAGGAGGGTCTGTGAAAAATGGTGTTCAAGAAAATCTTAGCCCAAATCTTGTAAGTGGGTTTCAAAAACTTAACCTTCTTACAAGGTTCACCAGTAGTGCAGATTTCTTGACAAACATCCTTCAGGTCTTCACGCGCAGAAGATAGAGAGGTTACTCCATCAGTTGCTGTGAAACCTATGAGTTTCCTGATCAGATTTTCAGTGATAACAATCTTCTTACCCAGCACAGAAGAATGAACGAACTTTGGAGTAGCGAATGCATGGATCCAAAACTCCTTCACTAACTTTGGATACACAGGACCCATCAGCCTATCAAAGTAACCATCCCAGCCTTGTGCTTTGATTGAAGGAACCAGATCAAACCCATTATCAGCAAGGTCTTCCAAATCCACGAAACTTTCACATAACACTTCTAGAGAATCAACAGGAGTCAGAAGAGTGCGTACTGGTTCAATGATAGTGGTAGAATCTTTGGTAGTAACTGCTTTTGATGTGGATGCCATTGTTGATGAAGAAGAAGGAGATGACGGTTTCTGGGTTCGTTTAGGGTTTGAGAAGAGAGAGAACAACAGACAAAAGCGCATATGTGTTGAGAATGTGAAAAGTGTGAATGTGTTGTGAGAGTGGTTTATATAGAAAAATAAAACACGCATGGGAAACACAACAGACATACATAGGACACATACGCACGTTTGCATTTAATGAAAAGTAATCATTTTTAATTATGATATGACATTTGGGGGGAAAATCAAGACAGATTGAGATTTTCAAAGCAATACCTTAAACGTCATAGTCAGTAGGTGTACTCCATCTTTTCAGATTCTGAGTGACACGTGTTTGCTTTGCATGTGATTCTGTAACTCTTAAGAAATGAAACGTTTTCAACTTTCAGATCCTCTGAGATGGTCAGTACAGAGTTTCACACAAAAATAAATCACAGATAAATTAAATAAGCAAAACAGATGAAATACTTCAGAGTGTTAAACACTTAGCATCTGAGAAGTAGACTCTGAGAAATATTACTCTGGACAAAAATCCATACAAATATTTTTCAGAATAAACTTAAACCTATCTTCAGCAAGGGGTTTTGTGAAAATATCTGCCCATTGATGATCTGTATCAACAAAGGCTAAATTTATTACACCCTTCTGAACATAGTCTCTGATGAAGTGATGTTTAATCTCTATATGTTTAGCCTTAGAGTGTAAAATTGGATTTTTGGATAAACATATAGCTGAAGTATTATCACAGAAGATAGAAAGATTACTCTCATAGATTTGATAATCTTCTAGTTGACTCTTCATCCAGAGCATCTGAGTGGAACACCCAGCAGCAGCAATGTATTCTGCCTCTGTGGTTGATAGTGCAATTGTTGGTTGCTTCTTGCTGTACCATGAGATCAGATGACTTCCAAGAAACTGACAGCTTCCAGAAGTACTTTTGCGCTCAACTCTATCTCCAGCATAGTCAGCATCACAGAATCCAACTAGTGAATATTTGTCAGATCTTCTGTAACACAAACCAACATTAGCAGTACCTTTCAGATACCTTAGAATCCTCTTAACAGCAGTTAAGTGTGATTCTCTAGGATCTGATTGGAATCTAGCACATAAACAAACACTAAACAGAATGTCTGGTCTAGAAGCAGTCAAATAAAGAAGAGATCCTATCATACCTCTGTAGAGTTTCTGATCTACCTTCTTACTTACCTCTTCCTTACCTAGAGTGCTTGTAGGATGCATTGGAGTCTTTGCCATTTTGCTATCCAGCATGTTAAACTTCTTCAGAAGCTCTTTAACATACTTCGTCTGATGTATGTAGGTGCACTCTGGAGTCTGATTTACTTGGATTCCCAGAAAGAATTTCAGTTCTCCCATCATGCTCATCTCAAATTCTTCCTGCATACATTTAGCAAACTCCTTTCCAAGCATAATATTTGTTGATCCAAAAATAATATCATCTACATAAATTTGACAAATCAACAAATCTTTCTTAATGGTTTTACAAAATAGTGTGGTATCCACTTTTCCTCTGATGAAATCCTTCTTCAGAAGAAAATTACTCAACCTCTCATACCAAGCTCTGGGAGCTTGTTTTAGTCCATAAAGAGATTTTTTTAGTTTGTAAACATGATCTGGAAAATTTTCATTTTCAAAACCAGGAGGTTGGTGGACATACACTTCCTCTTCTATAATTCCATTAAGAAAAGCACTTTTAACATCCATCTGATAAAGAGTGATGTTATGTTGTGCAGCAAATGAAATAAGCAAGCGTATAGACTCTAACCTTGCAACAGGAGCATATGTTTCTGTGTAGTCTATGCCTTCTTGTTGACTGTAGCCTTGAGCAACCAGTCTTGCTTTGTTCCTTTCAACTTCTCCTTTTTCATTCAGTTTATTTCTGAAAACCCATTTTGTTCCAATAACATTGAAACCTTTAGGTCTTGGAACCAGATCCCAGACTTCATTCCTTGTGAATTGATTCAGCTCCTCTTGCATAGCTAAAATCCATTCATTATCTTCCAGAGCCTCATCAACAGATGAAGGTTCTATAATTGACACTAAGCCACAGAAGGAAGATTCAGAAGTTCTGAGAAATGCTCTTGTCCTTATTGGATCATCTTTCTTTCCAATTATCACATCCTCTGGATGAGAAGCTTTCATTCTGGAAGAAGATCCTCTGACTGTTGGTCTTTCAGAAATATGCAGATTGTCAAGTTGGGAAGTTAAAGGTGTAGCATCTGGATTTTCTTCAGAGTCTTTGTCTTTAGTCTTGTTTGCCTCTGAGCCTTCAGAGTCTGTGAGAATAACTTCTCTATCTGCAAAACTTTCAACTTGCTTTGGCTTTTCAGAGCCAAGCTTATCATCAAATCTAACATGAATAGATTCTTCCACAATCTGTGTTTCAGTATTGAATACTCTGTAGCCTTTAGAGCGTTCAGAATAACCAAGCATGAAACACTTCTGTGCTTTGGAATCAAACTTGTTTAGATGATCTTTAGTGTTAAGCATATAACAAATACATCCAAATGGATGAAAATAAGCAATGTTGGGCTTTCTGTTTCTCCACAATTCATAGGGAGTCTTTTCCAGAAGAGGTCTTACAGACACTCTGTTCTGAATATAACATGCTGTATTTATTGCTTCTGCCCAAAAATGTTTTGCCAGATTTGTCTCGTTGATCATGGTTCTGGCCATTTCTTGCAATGTTCTATTTTTCCTCTCTACAACTCCATTTTGTTGTGGAGTTCTAGGACAGGAGAAATCATGTGCAATTCCCTTTTCAGAAAAATATTTTTCAAAATATTTGTTTTCAAATTCGCCACCATGATCACTTCTGACTTTAATAATTTTGCATTCTTTTTCAGTCTGGACTTGATTGCAGAAGTCAATGAACACAGAATGAGACTCATCCTTGTGTTTTAGAAACTTTACCCATGTCCATCTGCTGTAGTCATCTACAATGACTAACCCATACTTCTTGCCTCTGATGGATGCAGTTTTCACTGGTCCAAACAGATCAATGTGAAGTAATTCCAATGGTCTAGAGGTGGAAACAACATTTTTTGGTTTAAAATGGGATTTTGAAAATTTACCCTTTTGACATGCGCCACACAGAGCATCTGAATTGAACTTCAGATTAGGGAGTCCTCTGACCAGATTGAGTTTATTAATCTGAGATATACGTCTCATATTAATATGTCCCAATCTTCTATGCCAGACCCATTGCTCATCATTCACAGATAAAAGGCATTTTACATTTTGAACTTTAAGTTCTGAAAGGTTAATTTTGTAAATGTTGTTTTTCCTCTTTCCACTGAATAAGGTTGAGCCATTCTTTTGACAAACAGCTTTGCAACATTTTTGATTAAAGATGATATCATAACCATTGTCACTTAATTGGCTTATGGACAATAGATTATGTTTCAATCCTTCAACTAACAGAACATTAGAAATAGAGGGTAGGTTACCATTACCTATCGTACCAGAGCCAATGATCTTGCCCCTCTGGTTCCCTCCAAATTTCACGTCCCCTCCAGATCTAAGTTCCAGGCTTTGGAACATAGACCTTTCGCCCGTCATATGTCGCGAGCATCCAGAGTCCAGGTACCATGATTGGTGTCTGGATTTTGCTGCTAAGGATATCTGCAACAGGTATTATTTTGCTTTTAGGTACCCAGATCTTTTTGGGTCCTTTGGGGTTAGATGTTCTGCGGTTTTGCCTAAACTTCTGTTTTTCAACATAGTGTTTATTCTGGCTAACCCTTGGCTTAAACACATAAGTACTCTTTTCAGAGCTTGTATGTTTAATATCATTCAGATGACCAAACTTGAAATGAGAATACAGAGGAGTCTTCTTGATGAAGAGTTTATCAACAGACTTTGGATTGCTTCCAGAGGAGGATTCACATCCAATGCCTCTTCTGTTGTTCCCACTAACACCATAGATCATAGAAGCCATTTTGCTTCTGTCTATGCTTTTAGTGAGAAATCTTCTAAAACTGGAGTCATATTTTTCTAAAATATTTTCACTGGACTCTGTTTCAGTATCAGATTCTTGTTGAGTTGTTTCTAAATCATTTTTGAGTTTTAAATTTATTTCTTTCTGCTCAACAAGTTCTGTTCTCAGAAGATTAATCTCAGATTCAAGATTGCTTTTCAGCTTCTTGTATTTGAGTTTAATCTTGCTGTAGCTTTCCATCATGTCAGATAAACTTTCAACAAGTTCAGCTCTGGAGAGTTCAGAAAATACCTCTTCAGAGTCAGAGTCTGATTCTGACTCAGATTCAGATGATGACGTTCCTTCATCTTGATCATCTGTGTTGGCCATCAGCGCAACATTTGCACATTCTTCCTCAGATTCAGAAGATGATTCAGATTCATCTGAGTCATCCCATGTAGCCATCAGAACCTTTTTCTTTTTGTCAAACTTCCTTTTGGGTTTTTCCTTTTGAAGTTTGGGACATTCACTCTTGTAGTGTCCAGGTTCTTTACATTCAAAACAAGTGATCTCTTTCTTGCCAGATCTTCTGTGTCCAGAAGATTCTTTCTTTTGATCAGATCTTCTGAAGTTGTTGAACTTCTTCCCTTTGTGCTTCCAGAGTTTGTTGATCCTTCTGGACAGCATTGATAGTTCATCTTCTTCTTCAGAAGAAGATTCCTCAGAGCTTTCTTCATTAACCTGCAAGGCTTTAACAGATTTGTTAGATTTAAAAGCTAAGGATTTACCTTTATCTTTCTTCTGGGGTTCATCTTCCTCCAGCTCAATCTCATGACTTCTCAAAGAACTGATGAGTTCTTCTAGTGAGATTTTGTTCAGATCCTTGGCCAGCTTCAATGCAGTCACCATAGGTCTCCATCTGGTAGGAAGACTTCTGATGATCTTCTTGACATGATCAGATGTTGAGTAGCCCTTGTCCAGAACTTTCAACCCAGCTGTTAGAATCTGAAATCTGGAAAACATAGTCTCAATGTTCTCAGATTCTTCCATTTTGAACGCTTCATACTTCTGTATAAGCGCCAGAGCCTTTGTTTCTTTCACCTGAGAATTTCCCTCATGAGTCATTTTGAGAGACTCAAACATATCATGAGCAGTTTCTCTGTTGGTAATCTTTTCATACTCTGTATGAGAGATTGCATTCAGAAGTATGGTTCTGGCTTTGTGATGATTCTTGAATTCTTTCTTCTGCTCCTCAGTCATTGATTTTCTATCAATCTTTTTGCCATCCTTAGTAGGATGTTCATACCCATCAATGACTAAGTCCCAGAGATCAGCATCATACCCCAAGAAAAAACTTTCAAGTCTATCCTTCCAATAATCAAATTTTTCTCCATCAAACATTGGAGGTTTGGTGCTGATTCTGTCTCCTTCATATTTGTTGCTTGATGTAGGAATATCACCCATATTAGCAACCAAATAAATAACAGAGTATTTTTCTCACTGGATCTTTATCTGTCACGGTTAAGCGAATGCACACTCAGAACCGGAGCTCTGATGCCAACTGAAGGTGAGAAAATACTTAGAAGGGGGGGGTTGAATAAGTATGACAGAAAATAATCAAAGATAAAAACACAAGTATTTTTATCCTGGTTCGTTGAACTCAACTACTCCAGTCCACCCTTTTCAAGAGTGATTTGCCTTTCTCAACAAGGACTTAATCCACTATTCAAATCAACTGATTACAAATAGCACACCTAAGAACAACTGTTCTTAGTCTTCTTAAGAGCTACTGATCTAACCTAGATCCTCTTAAGGAAAACTTTCTTTACAAATTAATGTAATACAATGAAAGAGTAAGAATTGCTTCTATGAAAGCTATAAACACAACTGTGTTATTTCTCTAAGTTTAGAACAATGTATGAACAGTGAAGAATATGAAAGCTTTTAGCGTGAGAGAGTTCTTGTCAATATTGTTGTAAATCGGCACTTGAAGAATGAGCTATGATGTCCTTTATATAGCCACTTGAATATTGGAGAGAATATTTTACCGTTAGAGAAAATATTTCCAATATCAAAATAGTACTGTCCTTTGTACTATTACAGCAGAGAGACGGCGCACAAAATGTGGGTGTAGCAATTGTCTGCTGAGCTGTGATTTAACTATATCAGGAATGTACCAGAGGAATAATCTTCTTTGCAGAGAATTTTGTCTATCCCAATTAAGGAAAGATTTGCTGGCATATTCCAACGGATATATTAAAATATTCTTCTTCAAATAATTCAGATCAACAATCAATATCAGAGTCTTCAGTCTTCAGAACCTTCTGGAAACTTCAGAGCCTAATATGTTCTTCAGATGTTGATGAATCAGAGTCTGGTGCAGCTGTGTGCTTGAAGCGTAACATGCTCTTAGATCAGAGTCTTCACTCAGATCAGAGTCTTCTCTCATTCAGAGTCTCTTCACTCAGAGTCTTCTCTTATTCAGATTCTTGATAATACATGCAGCGTGTTGTATCTTCAGAATCTTGATAACTAAGCTCTTATACTTCAGATTCTTCTAATCTTCAGATGCTCTTGAGCCATTCAGAATTCATTGTTCACATCAAATTTGCTCTTTAAGATTAAAATCTTTTGTGCCTGTAGAAAACAGTTTAGAACAAATTTAGAGAGTATAATTCTTGTATACAAATTATCATTAATGTTATCATCAAAACATAGAGATATTACTGAGACACAATCTGTGCTCTTACAATCATGTACTTAAAGATGAAGGATTGTGAAGAGCCGTTGCCAGACGAAGGACCAGAGCCGGGGTCCCAATGGAAGATGATATTTGACGGAGCTGTGAATGCTTACGGTAGCGGAATAGGGGCAATAATCACTACGCCACACGGGTCGCACATCCCGTTTACTGCCCGATTGACCTTTGCCGTTACCAACAATGAGGCCGAATACGAAGCTTGTATAATGGGGCTTGAAGAAGCCATTGATTTGCGAATCAAACATCTAGACGTATACGGAGACTCAGCCCTGGTAGTGAATCAGATCAAAGGGGAATGGGAGACACGGCAGCCTAATTTGATACATTACATGAATTATGCAAGGAGATTGTTGCCTTTCTTCGACAAAGTTGAATTGCATCACGTGCCGCGGGCAGAAAATCAAATGGCTGACGCCCTTGCCACTTTGTCTTCCATGTACAAGGTCAACTTCTGGAACGAAGCTCCCCAAATCACTATCTCTCGGTTGGACAGGCCAGCTTATGTGTTTGCTATTGATGAAGCATCTGATGACAAACCGTGGTATTTTGATATCCTTAATTTCCTGAAAAATAAAGAGTATCCGGCTGGGGCATCCAGTCAAGATCAGAAGACTCTCAGGAGATTAGCGGGTAATTTCTACTTGAATCCGGATGGCGTCTTGTACAGAAGAAACCACGATTTGGTGTTGTTGCGTTGTGTAGACGAGAAGGAGGCCAAGCTTCTCATGGAGGAAATTCACGAAGGTGCATTTGGTACGCATGCTGGTGGGCATGCTATGACGAGAAAACTGCTGAGGGCAGGTTATTTTTGGTTGACGATGGAAACTGATTGTTTCAAGTTCGCAAGGAAGTGCCACAAGTGCCAAATTTATGCTGACAAAATACACGTGCCTCCGAGTCCTCTGAATGTGATGTCATCTCCATGGCCATTCTCAATGTGGGGAATCGATATGATTGGAAAGATCGAGCCGACGGCTTCTAACGGGCATCGGTTCATCCTAGTAGCAATCGATTACTTCACCAAGTGGGTGGAAGCGGCGTCTTACGCGAATGTAACGAAGCAAGTGGTGGCTAGATTCATCAAGAGAGATATCATTTGCCGATATGGGATCCCCGAGCGGATAATCACGGATAACGGTTCAAATCTGAACAACAAAATGATGAAGGAGCTCTGTCAGAATTTCAAGATCGAACATCACAACTCCTCCCCTTACCGACCCAAGATGAATGGCGCTGTCGAAGCGGCCAATAAGAATATCAAGAAAATTGTCCAGAAAATGGTGGTGACCTATAAAGATTGGCATGAAATGCTACATTTTGCTTTGCACGGTTATCGTACGACGGTACGCACATCAACCGGGGCAACTCCGTTCTCGTTGGTATACGGAATGGAAGCGGTATTACCATTAGAGGTTGAGATCCCTTCTCTGAGGGTATTGCGAGACGTTCAGCTGGACGAGGCAGAATGGGTAACGAATAGATTGAACCAACTGAGTTTGATGGATGAGAAGAGGCTAGCTTCTCTGGCATACGGGCGTTTGTACCAAAGACGAATGAAGAAAGCGTACGACAAGAAGATACTTCCGCGAAGCTTTCAGACGGGCGACCTTGTGCTCAAAAGGATTCTCCCGCCGCAGGCAGATCACAGGGGCAAGTGGACCCCCAACTACGAAGGGCCATACGTTGTCAGTAAGGTCTTTTCAGGAGGAGCGTTACTGTTGTCCACCATGGACGGAGAAGACTTTGCGTCACCTGTGAATTCGGACGCAGTTAAAAAATACTTTGCTTAAAATAGACCCGCTGGACAGAAAAAGACAGTCCAGGCAAAAATGGGGCATCCTGGCGAACCAAAAACAGAATGAAAGGTTCGGGCAAAAGTTAGGGATAAAATTGAAAAAATGTACACCCGCGAAGTTGAAAACCTACACTGGGCGGCTTCGGCAAAAAAGGGTATCCCGGTGAACTGAAAACCCGTAAAGGGCGGTTCACGCAAAAGTTAGGGATTTGAAAAGCAAATGACTGCGGTCCGAATTTGATATTGCAATGAGCATCAATGCGGGAGAATACATTTGAGGAGTCAGTTATCGGATACAACCTCTTCAGAAGTGGGGATACCGGGAAAGTATTAGAGTCGGATGAGTCATGGGAGGATCAGTTCGTGGTGTTCATCTGCATCCAGTTGCCGACATGTGTACAAAATTTAATTTGTCAAAATATTTATGCTTCCTGTGCATACTTGTATATCTGCTTTGCGTAGCTTCCTCTTTTCAGGAGTTACATCCCGTGTACAAAAAACTCCGCCCATTCAGGGGCCCGATCAATAAAATGTGTTATTCAGTACTTGATGCCTGTTCTTTACTGTTTTGCGCATGATAAAACGCCTAAGTTTGGTGAAACTAACATGAGTATAACATCACTGGCCCTTGCCAACAATTGTTAAAGCTTTGAATTAACTGAGTGTAACGTCACTAACCTGAATTGATTTGATTGCATAGGCTTGTCGTGTCTTGTTTGTGTTGTTGCAGGTTACATAACCATACGAGGAAGATGATCAGAAGGTTGCGATAACGAAAGACTTGATCCCCACGCAGGTCATGCATGTTCTTCCTGAAGAAGGATAGAATTCCCCAGCTAGCCGTAGCTTATCCAAAGGACGTGCTCCAGAGAAGTTATTCGTCCTCAACAGAGTTTGGCGATTCCAAGATCGTGAGGCTGTATTCAGACAAGTTCATCTTTCCCCGCAGGGTCAGGCACTCTCCCCCAGCAGGGTCAGTTAATTTTCCCCAAGAGAATCCAGCCATCCCCAGAGGAATTCTCTTTGCAAGTGTTTTCATTCCTTCCAATGGAATTCGAAGATCAAGACTCTCCCCAGCAGAGTTGGTGGTGGTTCCTGTCATTTATTTTGTCGGAGATACTGGTGATATCAGTTCACGTTCCAGCAGAAAGTCCGATCGAACTATGCACATCTGCTATTCCCCAGCAGGGGGTTACCTCGACAAGGTGTTTGGGCTGAGTTCCCAATTTCCCAGCAGAATCGACTTCACTTTTCCAGCATTTATTTTGTTGGAATAATTCTGTAGCATCCAGCTATCCCCGACGGAGTCGGCATTATCCTTCCAGCATTTATTTTGCTGAAGCAGTTTCTGTATTCTAGCAGTTCAGGTGGAGAGAGCTCTCGCTCAGTTGAATTACCAAACATTCAAGATCTCGGCATGAGACATTCGACGAAAATGTCAGCTTTGGCATTATTCCCCACAGAGTCAGCATGATGAGAGTCTCTTTGTCTCTAACAGAGTCATTTATGCAAATGTCTCTTATTTTCCCCACCAGAGTTGCCAGGATAAGTATCTCCTTATCCCCAAGCAGAGTTTGTTCGTCATCAACGGGTTCCGTGAATCAGAATTTCAGAGGCACCGCCGGTTATCAGAACAGGCGTCCGATAGTTGGTTTCCAGACATCCCCAGTAGAGTTCATCTCAAAGTCGCTGTTACGTCAGTGCTGAGAAGTTTGTGGGTGAGGATCATTGAAGAACTAAGTCCTGACGTGGACGATTTATTCCTACATTGACGGGATTTCTTCAGAAGTGGATGTCCTAACGTGGACAGGTTTATTTCCCCGGATTGGTGAGGTGTGTTAGTCCTATCGTGGGCAGATTCAGTTTCTCGGTATTGGTGGAATGGGAGGTCATGACGTTGACAAAAGTGATTACTCTTTGTGAGTGTCCTGACGTGGACAAGTTATTTCCCCAGTGAGTCGAGGATGTGAGTCCTAACGTGGACAAGTCTTATTTCCTCAGCAGGTCGAAGACGCTTGAGTCCTAACATGGACAAATCAAGACGAGATCAGTGTCCTGACGTGGACAAATCAAAAAGACTATTATTCCTAACGTGGGGAAGTGGGTCCTAACGTGGACGATGTAGTCCTTACGCGGACGTATCAGAAGAGGATTCCTTACATGGAAATGACAGCATTCCTGACGTGGAAAGAGTGGAGTCCTTACGTGGACAGATTGAGATGGCATTCCTTACGTGGAAAAATGTAGTCCTGACGCGGACAGATCGGAAAGAAGTTGGTATTCCTTACGTGGAAAGATCAGAGTCCTTACGTGGACATATCAAGAGCATCCCTTACGTGGAAGAAAAATGGTTTCCTTACGTGGAAAGACGAGTTTATTCCTTACGTGGAAAGATTGGGTCCTCACGCGGACATATCAAGGCTGATTCCTGACGTGGAAAGAAAGAGATTACTCCTGACGTGGAAGAGTTTAGTCCTTACGCGGACAGATCAAAGAAGGTATTCCTAACGTGGAAGAAGAAGTTTATTCCTTACGGGGAAAAATTGGGGTCCTTACGTGGACAGGTTCAAGAAAAGTTGATTCCTGACGGGGAAGAATGATGTACTCCTTACATGGAAAGCTGAGTCCTGACGTGGACAGGTTTAGAACCAAAGTTGAATTCCTAACGTGGAAAGATTGGAGTCCTGACGCGGACATAGCAAGTGGTATTGGAGTCCTTATGTGGACAGATTGATATAGTTCTCCTTACGCGGAAAGAGGATTGCTTCCTGACGTGGAAAGATGGAAGGGTTAGTCCTGACGTGGACAGATGCAGAAGAGATGATTCCTAACGTGGACAGGTTACTCCTAACGTGGAAGAATGTTATTCCTAATGTGGACGATTTATTCGAATTATCCCCAGCGGAGTTGCCGAGATTTTTCTGGGTTAACAGCAAGTGGAGTCCTAACGTGGACAGGGTTTAGTTGAGATTTCTTCGTATGGATGACAGACAGAGTCCTGACGTGGACAAGCAAGCAATCTGTTATGACAGAATCCTTTTCAGAACGATGAAGTCAATCCCCAGCGCGGTCGCGCGAGATCAGTGGGTTATTGTAACAGTCAGATTCAGCTGATGAATGTCGTTCCCCAAGCAGGAGCGCAATTTAGTTTTGCGGTTGGCAAATTTCTGGGTTCCTAGTATTCAACCGTCTCGTACCGCGAATGTCTGAAGGCTCCGGGCTCTTCACCCAATCGGGTCCAAGCCGCTTGAATAGGGGCAGCTGTTGCACCCTAAAATTTGCCCAACCTTATTCTCCTTGGGTTTATGTTTCATTATCATTAGCATTAGCATATAGAGTCATGTACATAGACTAACCATCTGCATAGCATGAGCATAGCAAGTCATTCAACAGGGGACCAATCATTATTCCCATCTCTAGAGGCCTATCAAGAGGTTAATATCCCAATTCAATCTCATTCAAGTCATCAGGAAAGAATTTGAAAGCAAAGAGTTCAGCAGATCAAGCCTTGAGTCCATCTCCTAGCTGAGGGCATCTGAGGATCAACAAGAGGATTGTGAGCTGTGAGTTGAAGGCATGGAGAGTATCTAGACATTATGAGAGACTTAGAAAGTCATTTGGAGAAGGAGACAAGTCATTGATGAGAGCACAAGAGCTACAGTTGAAGACAGTCAACTAGGGTTTCATCTGGGTCAACCCTAGGTCAACCCTAGGTCAATTGACTGATTTAAAGGGGCATTCAAGTCTATTGGAGAGATGTGGGGTTCATCATTGGATATGTAAAGAAGGATATGGAGATATGCCAAGGAGAATTCAAGAGAAATCAAGGAGAAGAGGAGTTTCTAAATTAGGGTTTCTCTGTAAAATCCCCTAATTTAGGTCAAATTTCCAAGCAAGATAAGTCAAAATGCTAGCTTCAAATGGCTTCTTGGCCAACATGAAACTTGTAGAGGATCTCAAGACCTTTAATTTGAGTGGTGGAAGACCTCAAGGAGATTTATAGAACTCAAGTTATGGTCCTTGCAAGTTACAGGTCATCTGAGGTATCTGAATTTTTGTCTGTGAAAGTGACTTGACTTCCAAGCTAGTTTTGCCCCTCAAGGAGATTTCAAATGAATTCTTGGTCAACATAAGAATTGTTCCTCATTGTCTTAGCTTTCTATAATGGTATAGTATGCCTTCATATGATGTGTGGAACTCAACTTATGGTCTTGGCAAGCAAAGGGTATTTTGGGCATTTGTGAATTACAGGTCATTTTAACCTATGTCCAAAACTCATACAAGGAGGCCTCAAATGGAAAAACTTACAACATCAAACTTGCTCCAAATGGGATTTTAAGTCTAGAAAGAAGGTCACAAATTATTGTAGAAGCTCATAACATGAAGTTGCATAATTGGTCAAAATATGAACTAAAATGGCTTATAAAGTGAATAAATTCAAGATGGAAAATGGTTTGGGAGATTTATGAGTCCAAATGGAGACTTACAATATATGATTTTGAATGGAAAAACAATTCTAAGAACAATGGTTCAAACACTTTTTTGAGTTTAGAAGGAAAAAAAGAAGTTATCTTTGGTTACTTGTAATTGAAGAAACATAACCAAGATGGATCAAAGTTGGAAAGCAAGGGAATGTGCAAGATGGATCTAGAAGTTACCATTGGGGTCTATATATTCATGAAATGAGAATTTAGCAAGGGTTGGCTTCATTTTCACCAAGAATTTCACAAGCTTTCACATTCTTTTTTCATTGAAGTTTCATTCCAATCTCACAAATTCTTCACCAAATATTCATCATAATCAACTTTCTCATACTGTTTCATCATCATAGATCCTAGTTCAATCAAGAATCAAGTGTGAATCATCCATTTTCGAGCACCTTTTTCATCAACATCAAAATTGGAGTTTCAAGTGGACAGCATAATTCAAGCCAAGAATCATCACAACACTGCATACAGAATCAATACCTGAGTAATTTGATCAAGATTCAAGCCTTGGAAGCCTCAGATCCTCAATCTTCCATAGCTGTTTTCAAGCTTTTGCACCAGGTGAGTTTTCATTCACACAGCTCGATCTAGTTAGTTTAGCATGTTGTTGTTAGTTTAGATTTGATCTAGGTGGTTAGGAGAACAGTTAGGATGAATTTGGAATGATTTGGTGATGGTTGTTAGCAGGTGCAACAAACTGTTAGGGTTTAAATCTCTTAGGTTAGTGCATCATAATCTTAGCTTGATAGCGCAGGTTGATCACCATTAGGCATAGATTAGGTTAGGGTAAGTTTGAGGGAGAATTGTTGTGGTGCATCTCAGAGAACTTCCATGGTGACCAGAGTTTGATGCCATCGGGTTTGTTGATCTAGTGAATTTCAAAGCAATCTAGTGCCATAGGATTATAGAGGAAGAAATTCTGAGCATCTTTCATGTTGGAAGTATGTTGATTCATGGCCTGGTGATGGAGAACCGAGAGCTCGAATTAGAGCGTGCATGGAGTTTCATGGAGGATGAAACCCTAAGTTTCAGATCCAAGGAAGGAGACACAATCATGTCCGTTCAATCCGTGTTAGACCCTTGACTTGGAGGGAGATCCTGTGGCTCACATTTAATCTGATTTGTGGAGGGAGATTGCATTGGCCAAAACGCGCCGTTTCATTAATTGAAACGGGCGGGCCTGAGTAGTTTGTGCTAATCCCACCCCGAGTAATAGGCCCAATTCCATTTTCAACGTGGTTTTGTTTCTTTTCTCACCCCCCTGGCGTTTTTATTTCTCATTATTTCTGAGCTTGTTCTGGGTCTTGGTAAAAATGCTATGCGCACCCCTGGCTATGTGGCCCATTCTGATTATAACTGGGTGTATCTGCTATTCTAACCCCCCTCCCTCATTTTTAATTCATTTTATTTCTTAATTCATTTTAATTTTTACTAATTTTCATTAATTCATAACAAATTCATAAAAAATCATTTTCACTTCATTCTTTTTACAACATTTTCTTTAGGATGTGTAGAATATTATAGAAAAATAAAATTGCATTTTTATTTTCATTTCATATTTTTTCCATATTTTCTAAATAAATGTCATATTAAATAGTTCATTTCATGCATCATTTTAATAATTTTTGTTCTATTGCATGCTTTAACATTTTTTGGTCATTCTTTTTATATTGTTTAGAGTAGATGTTAAGCTTGTAGAAATATTTTAGTTCCCATTTTTAGGAATTAATTTTAGGTGATTAATGAATGCTTGAACAACATGAACAAAACTAGGGTTTTAGGTGACAACTTAGGAAGTTTGATTTCATTTCCCTTAGGACTTAGGGTTTGAATAGATTAGTTATGGGACTATAGGGGCTATGGGTAGTTATCAGATCCCTTAGAAAAAGTTAGGATTCCCCTACTGCTATTAATACTGCCTGTATATCTGATTGTCTGGTGTGGTGTGCCCTCTGGGGATTATTGCTTGTTTGTTTGGGTATTGGGTTTGTCTGGGACCCTGGGGAAGCTGAAGACTTGAGAAGATGAAGGCCATTGGAGATCCAAAGATTGAAGATCAACTGTCAGAGTTGAGGAGGAGTTTCTTGCTAGCAGCTGCTGAGGAGACTAGGGTTTAGGAGCTAGGCAGGGCTCTAGGTTAGAAAGTTTGTTTCTCAAACATGGATTGCCTTGTCTGCATCCATTCTTCTCTGTGATTCAGAGTCTCTCTAAGACACTCACCCCCTTCCTTTGGAAGGCTTGGTGATAGGGTCTAAGAGATAGAACTCTTGAGAGAAAATGTCTTTTGTGTTAGAAGCAGTCTGTTCACCACCCTTGGTAGTCAACTGATTGCTTAACACCCAATTCACTCTTGTGACTAATCCCTCATCCTGGAGGTTTGAGCATGAAGAAAAGCCATTGCAGATGGAAGATAGATGGTCAAAGCCTTGCCTGAAGGTCATGAAGATGGGGATTGATGCTTGTTGAAGCCTGTAGCTGATTGGAGATTGCTTGAAGCCAGATGTTGATTCAGAGCTGCTGAAGCTGTTTGTTTTATTGCTGTATGTCATTTCTGATGTATTGATTAGTTTTCTGGACTGTATTGTTTGCTGTTTACCCCGCTGGGTTGAAAGTGAAGTCTGTTCACTTTTGCCTATTGTTTTCTAGGTTCGAGGTTGAGTGGGACTCCCTTGCCTCGCTTGTACTGTTGCATCCATGCATTTTACTGCTTTATTGTATATATCTGTTATTGTTTCTGTTTCTGCCTATCCCGTAGGATCTCTGTTTCTCTCTGTGCAAGAGAGGAGCATGATAGACACTAGGTCTTAACCCATGCATGATAATATTAGGTTAGTTTGTTTCCCTTCGCAACCGTAGGGTAGAATTCTGTCTCTTTCTTTCTCAAAACAAACAGAAAAACACAATAAATATTTCAAACACAATAAAAGACATTTCTTCCGTAAAAGAAGGTGAACTCATCAAAGCGTCATTTTTGTCCGCTTGGACTGTTAATCAGAAAACCCTTTTTCAGAAGGAATAAAATCAACCAAGACAAGCTTGTGTCGTACGTGGCCCGAACTACGTTTGCTCTGATCTTTCATGCTGTATGAAAGTACGTAGGCATAGGATGCGATATCCTAGCGAGCAACCTTCCCCTCCTTTCCCGTAGGTAGGCGAACTACGTTGACTCTGATTTCTCGTTCCAGACGGGAATACGTAGGCATAAAGTGCGATACTTTGCCGAGTCATTTTTTATTTTCATTTTATTTTCTTTTTAACCCCTGACCTTTAGCGTAGATAGAATAACAATCCATACCCGAAACAAGCGTGGATCCCATCGAGTACGATGGACGTGAGGGGTGCTAATACCTTCCCCTTGCGTAACCGACTCCCGAACCCAGGTTTTGGTTGCGACGACCATACCTTTCCCGTGTTGTGCGAGGTTACTCTGAGCGTTTCCTTTCCCTCCCGTGGGATAAATAACGCACGGTGGCGACTCTTCTGTTCAGCCGGCGCCGATTTTCGCAGTAGCGACAGATACCCAACGAAACTGACCGGAGCCTGAACGCTCAACGTAATAACCGGAGTTTGGATACCCAACGAAACTGACCGGAGCTTGAACGCTCAACGTAATAATCGAAGTATGGATACCCAACTAAACTGCCGGAGCCTGAACGCTCAACGTAAAAACCGGAGTCTGGATACCCAACAAAACTGACCGGAACCTGAACGCTCAACGAAAAACCGGAGTCTGGATACACAACGAAATAGACCGAAGTCTGGATACCAAACGAAACTGACCAGAGCCTGAACGCTCAACGTAATAACCGGAGTCTGGATACCCAACGAAACTGACCGGAGCCTGAACGCTCAACGTAATAACTGGAGTCTGGATACCAAACGAAACTGACCGGAGCCTGAACGCTCAACGTAATAACCGGAGTCTGGATACACAACCAAACTGACAGGAGCCTGAACGCTCAATGTAATAACCGGAGTCTGGATACCAAATGAAACTGACCGGAACCTGAACGCTCAATGTAATAACCGGAGTCTGGATACCCAATGAAACTGACTGGAGTCTGAACAATCAACATAATAACCGGAGTCTGGATACACAACGAAATTGACTGAGCCTGAACGCTCAACGAAATAACCGGAGTCTGGATACCCAAAGAAACTGACCGGAGCCTGAACGCTCAAAGTAATAACCGGAAACTGGATACCCAAAGAAATTGGCCAGAGCCTGAATGCTCAACGTAATAACCGGAGTCTGGATACCCAATGAAGTTGGCTGGAGCCAGAACGCTCAACGTAATAACCGGAGTCTGGATACCCAACGAAACTGACCGGACCCTGAACGCTCAACGTAAAAACCGGAGTCTGGATACCCAACAAAAGTGACCGGAGCCTGAACGCTCAACGAAAAACCGGAGTCTGGATACACAACGAAACTGACTGGAGCCTGAACGCTCAACGTAATAACCGAAATCTGGATACCAAACGAAACTGACCGGTGCCTGAATGCTCAACGTAATAACCGGAGTCTGGATACCCAACAAAACTGACCGGAGCCTGAACGCTCAACGTAATAACCGGAGTCTGGATACACAAAGAAACTGACCGGAGCCTGAACGCTCAACGTAAAAACCGGAGTCTGGATACCCAACGAAACAGACTGGAGCCTGAACGCTCAACGTAAAAACCGGAGTCTGGATACCCAACGAAACTGACCAGAGCCTGAATGCTCAACGTAATAACAGGAGTCTGGATACACAACGAAACTGACCGGTGCCTGAACGCTCAATGTAATAACCTGAGTCTGGATACCCAACCAAACTGATCAGAGCCTGAATGCTCAACGTAATAACCGGAGTCTGGATACCCAACGAAACTGACCGGAGCTTGAACGCTCAACGTAATAACCGGAGTCTGGATACCCAACAAAACTGACCGGAACTTGAATGCTCAACGTAAAAACCGGAGTCTGGATACCCAACGAAACTGACCGGAGCCTGAACGCTCAACGTAATAACCGGAGTCTGGATACACAACCAAACTGACCGGAGCCTGAACGCTCAAAGTTATAACCGGAGGATGGATACCCAACAAAACTGAACGGAGCCTGAACGCTCAACGTAATAACTTGAGTCTGGATACTCAACGAAACTGACCGGAGCATGAACACACAATGTAATAACTGGAGTCTGGATGCTCAACGAAAATGACCGGAGCCTGAACGCTCAATGTAATAACCGGAGTCTGGACACCCAACGAAACTGACCGGAGCCTGAACGTTCAACGTAATAACCGGAGTCTGGATACCCAACGAAACTGACCGGAGCCTGAACGCTCAACGTAATAACCGTAGTCTGGATACCCAACGAAACTGACCGGAGCTTGAACGCTCAACGTAATAATCGAAGTCTGGATACCCAATAAAATTGACCGGAGCCTGAACACTCAACGTAATAACCGGAGTCTGGATACCCTACGAAACTGACCGGAGCCTGAACGCTCAACATAATAATCGAAGTCTGGATACCCAACAAAACTGACTGGAGCCTGAACGCACAACGTAATAACCGGAGTCTGGATACATTACAAAACTGACCGGAGCCTGAACGCTCAACGTAATAACCGGAGTCTGGATACTCAACGAAACTGACCGGAGCCTGAACGCACAACGTAATAACTGGAGTCTGGATGCTCAACGAAAATGACCGGAACCTGAATGCTCTACGTAGTAACCGGAGTCTGGACACCCAACGAAACTGACCGGAGCCTGAACGTTCAACGTAATAACCGGAGTCTGGATACCCAACGAAACTGACCGGAGCCTGAACGCTCAACGTAATAACCGGAGTTTGGATACCCAACGAAACTGACCGGAGCTTGAACGCTCAACATAATAATCGAAGTATGGATACCCAACTAAACTGACCGGAGCCTGAACGCTCAACGTAAAAACCGGAGTCTGGATACCCAACAAAACTGACCGGAGCCTGAACGCTCAACGAAAAACCGGAGTCTGGATACACAACGAAACAGAACGGAGCCTGAACGCTCAACGTAATAATCGAAGTCTAGATACCAAACGAAACTGACCGGAGCCTGAACGCTCAACGTAATAACCGGAGTCTGGATACCCAACGAAACTGTCCGGAGCCTGAACGCTCAACGTAATAACTGGAGTCTGGATACCAAACGAAACTGACCGGAGCCTGAACGCTCAACGTAATAACCGGAGTCTGGATACACAACCAAACGGACCGAAGCCTGAACGCTCAACATAATAATCGGAGTCTGGATACCAAATGAAACTGACCGGAGCCTGAACGCTCAATGTAATAACCGGAGTCTGGATACCCAACTAAACTGACTGGAGTCTGAACGATCAACATAATAACCGGAGTCTGGATACACAACGAAATTGACTGGAGCCTGAACGCTCAACGAAATAACCGGAGTCTGGATACCCAAAGAAACTGACCGGAGCCTGAACGCTCAAAGTAATAACCGGAGACTGGATACCGAAAGAAACTGACCGGAGCCTGAATGCTAAACGTAATAACCGGAGTCTGGATACCCAATGAAGTTGGTCGGGGCCTGAACGCTCAACGTAATAACCGGAGTCTGAATACCCAACGAAACTGACCGGAGCCTGAACGCTCAACGTAAAAACCGGAGTCTGGATACCCAACAAAAGTGATCGGAGCCTGAACGCTCAACGAAAAACCGGAGTCTGGATACACAATGAAACTGACCGTAGCCTAAACGCTCAACGTAATAACCGAAATCTGGATACCAAACGAAACTGACCGGTGCCTGAATGCTCAACATAATAACCGGAGTCTGGATGCCCAACAAAACTGACCGGAGCCTGAACGCTCAACATAAAAACCGGAGTCTGGATACCCAACGAAACAGACTGGAGCCTGAACGCTCAACGTAAAAACCGGAGTCTGGATACCCAACGAAACTGACCGGAGCCTGAATGCTCAACGTAATAACAGGAGTCTGGATACACAACGAAACTGACCGGTGCCTGAACGCTCAACGTAAAAACCGGAGTCTGGATACCCAACAAAACTGACCGGAGCCTGAACGCTCAACGAAAAACCGGAGTCTGGATACACAACGAAACAGAACGGAGCCTGAACGCTCAACGTAATAACCGAAGTCTAGATACCAAACGAAACTGACCGGAGCCTGAACGCTCAACGTAATAACCGGAGTCTGGATACCCAACGAAACTGTCCGGAGCCTGAACGCTCAACGTAATAACTGGAGTCTGGATACCAAACGAAACTGACCGGAGCCTGAACGCTCAACGTAATAACCGGAGTCTGGATACACAACCAAACGGACCGAAGCCTGAACGCTCAACATAATAATCGGAGTCTGGATACCAAATGAAACTGACCGGAGCCTGAACGCTCAATGTAATAACCGGAGTCTGGATACCCAACTAAACTGACTGGAGTCTAAACGATCAACATAATAACCGGAGTCTGGATACACAACGAAATTGACTGGAGCCTGAACGCTCAACGAAATAACCGGAGTCTGGATACCCAAAGAAACTGACCGGAGCCTGAACGCTCAAAGTAATAACCGGAGACTGGATACCGAAAGAAACTGACCGGAGCCTGAATGCTAAACGTAATAACCGAAGTCTGGATACCCAATGAAGCTGGCCGGGGCCTGAACGCTCAACGTAATAACCGGAGTCTGAATACCCAACGAAACTGACCGGAGCCTGAACGCTCAACGTAAAAACCGGAGTCTGGATACCCAACAAAAGTGATCGGAGCCTGAACGCTCAACGAAAAACCGGAGTCTGGATACACAATGAAACTGACCGTAGCCTAAACGCTCAACGTAATAACCGAAATCTGGATACCAAACGAAACTGACCGGTGCCTGAATGCTCAACATAATAACCGGAGTCTGGATGCCCAACAAAACTGACCGGAGCCTGAACGCTCAACATAAAAACCGGAGTCTGGATACCCAACGAAACAGACTGGAGCCTGAACGCTCAACGTAAAAACCGGAGTCTGGATACCCAACGAAACTGACCGGAGCCTGAATGCTCAACGTAATAACAGGAGTCTGGATACACAACGAAACTGACCGGTGCCTGAACGCTCAATGTAATAACCTGAGTCTGGATACCCAACGAAACTGATCAGAGCCTGAATGCTCAACGTAATAACCGGAGTCTGGATACCCAACGAAACTGACCGGAGCTTGAACGCTCAACGTAATAACCGGAGTCTGGATACCCAACAAAACTGACCGGAACCTGAATGCTCAACGTAAAAACCGAAGTCTGGATACCCAACGAAACTGACCGGAGCCTGAACGCTCAACGTAATAACCTGAGTCTGGATACCCAACGAAACTGATCGGAGCCTGAATACTCAACGTAATAACCGGAGGATGGATACCCAACAAAACTGAGCAGAACCTGAACGCTCTACGTAGTAACCGGAGTCTGCACACCCAACGAAACTGACCGGAGCCTGAACACACAATGTAATAACTGGAGTCTGGATGCCCAACGAAACTGACCGGAGCCTGAACGCTCAACGTAATAACCGGAGTCTGGACACCCAACGAAACTGACCGGAGCCTGAACATTCAACGTAATAACCGGAGTCTGGATACCCTTCGAAACTGACCGGAGCCTGAACGCACAACATAATAATCGGAGTCTGGATGCTCAACGAAAATGACCGGAACCTGAACGCTCTACGTAGTAACCGGAGTCTGGACACCCAACGAAACTGACCAGAGCCTGAACGTTCAACGTAATAACTAGAGTCTGAATGCTCAACGAAAATGACCGGAGCCTGAACGCTCAATGTAATAACCGGAGTCTGGACACCCAACGAAACTGACCGGAGCCTGAACGTTCAACGTAATAACCGGAGTCTGGATACCCAACGAAACTGACCGGAGCCTGAACGCTCAACGTAATAACCGGAGTCTGGATACACAACGAAACTGACCGGAGCTTGAACGCTCAACGTAATAATCGAAGTCTGGATACCCAACAAAACTGACCGAAGCCTGAATACTCAACGTAATAACCGGAGTCTGGATACCCTACGAAACTGACCGGAGCCTGAACGCTCAATGTAATAATCGAAGTCTGGATACCCAACAAAACTGACCGGAGCCTGAACGCACAACATAATAACCGGAGTCTGGATAACCTACGAAACTGACCGGAGCCTGAACACTTAACGTAATAACCGGAGTCTGGATACCCTTCGAAACTGACCGGAGCCTGAACGCACAACATAATAACCGGAGTCTGGATGCTCAACGAAAATGACCGAAACCTGAACGCTCTACGTAGTAACCGGAGTCTGGACACCGAACGAAACTGACCGGAGCCTGAACGTTCAACGTAATAACCGGAGTCTGGATACCCAACGAAACTGACCGGTGCCTGAACGCTCAACGTAATAACCTGAGTCTGGATACCCAACGAAACTGATCAGAGCCTGAATGCTCAACGTAATAACCGGAGTCTGGATACCCAATGAAACTGACCGGAGCCTGAACGCTCAACGTAATAACCGGAGTCTGGATACCGAACAAAACTGACCGGAACCTGAATGCTCAACGTAAAAACCAGAGTCTGGATACCCAACGAAACTGACCGAAGCCTGAACGCTCAACCTAATAACCGAGTCTGGATACACAACCAAACTGACCGGAGCCTGAACGCTCAACGTTATAACCGGAGGATGGATACCCAACAAAACTGAACGGAGCCTGAGTACTCAACGTAATAACCGGAGGATGGATACCCAACAAAACTGAACGGAGCCTGAACGCTCAACGTAATAACCGGAGTCTGGATACTCAACGAAACTGACCGGAGGCTGAACGCTCAATGTAATAACCGGAGTCTGGACACCCAACGAAACTGACCGGAGCCTGAATACTCAACGTAATAACCGGAGTCTAGATACCCTACGAAACTGACCGGAGCCTGAACGCTCAACGTAATAATCGAAGTCTGGATACCCAATGAAACTGACCGGAGCCTGAACGCACAACGTAATAACCGGAGTCTGGATACCCTACGAAACTGACCGGAACCTGAATGCTCAACGTAATAACCGGAGTCTGGATACTCAACGAAACTGACCGGAGCCTGAACGCACAACGTAATAACTGGAGTCTGGATGCTCAACGAAAATGACCGGAACCTGAACGCTCTACGTAGTAACCGGAGTATGGACACCCAACGAAACTGACTGGAGCCTGAACGTTCAACGTAATAACCGAAGTCTGGATACCCAACGAAATTGACCAGAGCCTGAACGCTCAACGTAATAACCGGAGTTTGGATACCCAACAAAAATGAATGGAGCCTGAACGCTCAACTTAATAACCGGAGTCTGGATACTCAACGAAACTGACCGGAGCTTGAACGCTCAACGTAATAATTGAAGTCTGGATGCCCAACGAAAATGACCGGAGCCTGAACACTCAACGTAATAACCGGAGTATGGATACCCTACGAAACTGACCGGAGCCTGAACGCTCAACGTAATAATCGAAGTCTGGATACCCTACGAAACTGACCGGAGCCTGAACGCTCAACGTAATAACCGGAGTCTGGATACCCAACGAAACTGACCGGAGCCTGAACGCTCAACGTAATAACCGGAGTCTGGATACCCAACAAAACTGACCGGAGCCTGAACGCTCAACGAAAAACCGGAGTCTGGATACACAACGAAACTGACCGGAGCCTGAACGCTCAATGTAATAACCGAAATCTGGATACCAAACGAAACTGACCGGTGCCTGAATGCTCAACGTAATAACCGGAGTCTGGATACCCAACAAAACTGACCGGAGCCTGAACGCTCAACGTAATAACCGGAGTCTTGATACACAAAGAAACTGACCGGAGTCTAGATACCCAACGAAACAGACTGGAGCCTGAACGCTCAACCTAAAAACCGGAGTCTGGATACCCAATGAAACTGACCGGAGCCTGAATGCTCAATGTAATAACAGGAGTCTGGACACCCAACGAAACTGACCGGAGCTTGAACGTTCAAAGTAATAACCGGAGTCTGGATACCCAACGAAACTGACCGGAGCCTGAACGCTCAACGTAATAACCGGAGTCTGGATACCCAACGAAACTGACCGGAACCTGAATGCTGAACGTAAAAACCGGAGTCTGGATACCCAACGAAACTGACCGGAGCCTGAACGCTCAACGTAATAACCGGAGTCTGGATACACAACCAAACTGACCGGAGCCTGAACGCTCAACGTTATAACCGGAGGATGGATACCCAACAAAACTGAACGGAGCCTGAATACTCAACGTTATAACCGGAGGATGGATACCCAACAAAACTGAACGGAGCCTGAACGCTCAACGTAATAACCGGAGTCTGGATACTCAACGAAACTGACCGGAGCATGAACGCACAATGTAATAACTGGAGTCTGGATGCTCAACGAAAATGACCGGAGCCTGAACGCTCAATGTAATAACCGGAGTCTGGACACCCAACGAAACTGACCGGAGCCTGAACGTTCAACGTAATAACCGGAGTCTGGATACCCAACGAAACTGACCGGAGCCTGAACGCTTAACGTAATAACCGGAGTCTGGATACCCAACGAAACTGACCGGAGCTTGAACGCTCATCGTAATAATCGAAGTCTGGATACCCAACAAAACTGACCGGAGCCTGAATACTCAACGTAATAACCGGAGTCTGGATAGCCTACGAAACTGACCGGAGCCTGAACGCTCAACATAATAATCGAAGTCTGGATACCCAACGAAACTGACCGGAGCCTGAACGCACAACGTAATAACCGGAGTCTGGATATCCTTTGAAACTGACCGGAGCCTGAACGCTCAACGTAATAACCGGAGTCTGGATACCCTTCGAAACTGACCGGAGCCTGAACGCACAACATAATAACTGGAGTCTGGATGCCCAACGAAAATGACCGGAGCCTGAACACTCAACGTAATAACCGGAATATGGATACCATACGAAACTGACCGGAGCCTGAACGCTCAACGTAATAATCGATGTCTGGATACCCAACGAAACTGACCGGAGCCTGAACCCTCAACGTAATAACCGGAGTTTGGATACCCAACGAAACTGACCAGAGCTTGAACGCTCAACGTAATAACCGGAGTCTGGATACTCAACGAAACTGACCGGAGCCTAAACGCACAACGTAATAACAGGAGTCTGGATGCTCAACGAAAATGAACGGAACCTGAACGCTCTACGTAGTAACCGGAGTCTGGACACCCAACGAAACTGACCGGAGCCTGAACGTTCAACGTAATAACCGGAGTCTGGATACCCAACGAAACTGACCGGAGCCTGAACGCTCAACGTAATAACCGGAGTTTGGATACCCAACGAAACTGACCGGAGCTTGAACGCTCAACGTAATAATCGAAGTATGGATACCCAACAAAACTGACCGGAGCCTGAACGCTCAACGTAAAAACCGGAGTCTGGATACCCAACAAAACTGACCGGAGCCTGAACGCTCAACGAAAAACCGGAGTCTGGATACACAATGAAACAGACCGGAGCCTGAACGCTCAACGTAATAACCGAAGTCTGGATACCAAACGAAACTGACCAGAGCCTGAACGCTCAACCTAATAACCGGAGTCTGGATACCCAACGAAACTGACCGGAGCCTGAACGCTCAACGTAATAACTGGAGTCTGGATACCAAACGAAACTGACCGGAGCCTGAACACTCAACGTAATAACCGGAGTCTGGATACACAACCAAACTGACCGGAGCCTGAACGCTCAACGTAATAACCGGAGTCTGGATACCAAATGAAACTGACCGGAGCCTGAACGCTCAACGTAATAATCGGAGTCTGGATACCCAACGAAACTGACTGGAGTCTGAACGATCAACATAATAATCGGAGTCTGGATACACAACGAAATTGACTGGAGCCTGAACGCACAATGTAATAACTGGAGTCTGGATGCTCAACGAAAATGACCGGAGCCTGAACGTTCAACGTAATAACCAGAGTCTGGATACCCAAAGAAACTGACCGGAGCCTGAACGTTCAACGTAATAACCGGAGTCTGGATACCCAACGAAACTGACCGGAGCCTGAATACTCAACGTAATAACCGGAGTCTGGATAGCCTACGAAACTGACCGGAGCCTGAACGCTCATCGTAATAATCGAAGTCTGGATACCCAACAAAACTGACCGGAGCCTGAATACTCAACGTAATAACCGGAGTCTGGATAGCCTACGAAACTGACCGGAGCCTGAACGCTCAACATAATAATCGAAGTCTGGATACCCAACGAAACTGACCGGAGCCTGAACGCACAACGTAATAACCGGAGTCTGGATATCCTTTGAAACTGACCGGAGCCTGAACGCTCAACGTAATAACCGGAGTCTGGATACCCTTCGAAACTGACCGGAGCCTGAACGCACAACATAATAACTGGAGTCTGGATGCCCAACGAAAATGACCGGAGCCTGAACACTCAACGTAATAACCGGAGTCTGGATACCCTTCGAAACTGACCGGAGCCTGAACGCACAACATAATAACTGGAGTCTGGATGCTCAACGAAACTGACCGGAGCCTGAACGCTCAACGTAATAACCGGAGTTTGGATACCCAACGAAACTGACCAGAGCTTGAACGCTCAACGTAATAACCGGAGTCTGGATACTCAACGAAACTGACCGGAGCCTAAACGCACAACGTAATAACTGGAGTCTGGATGCTCAACGAAAATGAACGGAACCTGAACGCTCTACGTAGTAACCGGAGTCTGGACACCCAACGAAACTGACCGGAGCCTGAACGTTCAACGTAATAACCGGAGTCTGGATACCCAACGAAACTGACCAGAGCCTGAACGCTCAACATAATAACCGGAGTTTGGATACCCAACGAAACTGACCGGAGCTTGAACGCTCAACGTAATAATCGAAGTATGGATACCCAACAAAACTGACCGGAGCCTGAACGCTCAACGTAAAAACCGGAGTCTGGATACCCAACAAAACTGACCGGAGCCTGAACGCTCAACGAAAAACCGGAGTCTGGATACACAAGGAAACAGACCGGAGCCTGAACGCTCAACGTAATAACCGAAGTCTGGATACCAAACGAAACTGACCAGAGCCTGAACGCTCAACCTAATAACCGGAGTCTGGATACCCAACGAAACTGACCGGAGCCTGAACGCTCAACGTAATAACTGGAGTCTGGATACCAAACGAAACTGACCGGAGCCTGAACACTCAACGTAATAACCGGAGTCTGGATACACAACCAAACTGACCGGAGCCTGAACGCTCAACGTAATAACCGGAGTCTGGATACCAAATGAAACTGACCGGAGCCTGAACGCTCAACGTAATAATCGGAGTCTGGATACCCAACGAAACTGACTGGAGTCTGAACGATCAACATAATAATCGGAGTCTGGATACACAACGAAATTGACTGGAGCCTGAACGCACAATGTAATAACTGGAGTCTGGATGCTCAACGAAAATGACCGGAGCCTGAACGTTCAACGTAATAACCAGAGTCTGGATACCCAAAGAAACTGACCGGAGCCTGAACGTTCAACGTAATAACCGGAGTCTGGATACCCAACGAAACTGACCGGAGCCTGAACGCTCAACGTAACAACCAGAGTCTAGATACCCAACGAAACTGACCGGAGCCTGAACGCTCAACGTAATAACCGGAGTTTGGATACCCAACAAAACTGACCGGAGCCTGAACGCTCAACGAAAAACCGGAGTCTGGATACACAACGAAACTGACCGGAGCCTGAACGCTCAACGTAATAACCGAAATCTAGATATCAAACGAAACTGACCGGTGCTTGAATGCTCAACGTAATAACCGGAGTCTGGATACCCAACAAAAATGACCGGAGCCTGAACGCTCAACGTAATAACCGGAGTCTGGATACACAAAGAAACTGACCGGAGCCTGAACGCTCAACGTAAAAACCGGAGTCTAGATACCCAACGAAACAGACTGGAGCCTGAACGCTCAACGTAAAAACCAGAGTCTGGATACCCAACGAAACTGACCGGAGCCTGAATGCTCAGCGTAATAACAGGAGTCTGGATACACAACGAAACTGACCGGTGCCTGAACGCTCAACGTAATAACCTGAGTCTGGATACCCAACGAAACTGATCAGAGCCTGAATGCTCAACGTAATAACCGGAGTCAGGATACCCAACGAAACTGACCGGAGCCTGAACGCTCAACGTAATAACCGGAGTCTGGATACCCAACAAAACTGACCGGAACCTGAATGCTCAACATAAAAACCGGAGTCTGGATACCCAACGAAACTGACCGGAGCCTGAACGCTCAACGTAATAACCGGAGTCTGGATACACAACCAAACTGACCGGAGCCTGAACGCTCAACGTTATAACCGGAGGATGGATACCCAACAAAACTGAACGGAGCCTGAACGCTCAACGTAATAACCAGAGTCTGGATACTCAACGAAACTGACCGGAGCCTGAACGCTCAACGTAAAAACCGGAGTCTGGATACCCAACAAAACTGACCGGAGCCTGAACGCTCAACGAAAAACCGGAGTCTGGATACACAACGAAACAGACCGGAGCCTGAACGCTCAACGTAATAACCGAAGTCTGGATACCAAACGAAACTGAGCAGAGCCTGAACGCTCAACCTAATAACCGGAGTCTGGATACACAACGAAACTGACCGGTGCCAAAACGCTCAACGTAATAACCTGAGTCTGGATACCCAACGAAACTGATCAGAGCCTGAATGCTCAACGTAATAACCGGAGTCAGGATACCCAACGAAACTGACCGGAGCCTGAACGCTCAACGTAATAACCGGAGTCTGGATACCCAACAAAACTGACCGGAACCTGAATGCTCAACGTAAAAACCGGAGTCTGGATACCCAACGAAACTGACCGGAGCCTGAACGCTCAACGTAATAACCGGAGTCTGGATACACAACCAAACTGACCGGAGCCTGAACGCTCAACGTTATAAAAGGAGGATGGATACCCAACAAAACTGAACGGAGCCTGAACGCTCAACGTAATAACCAGAGTCTGGATACTAACCGAAACTGACCGGAGCATGAATGCTCAACGTAATAACCGGAGTCTGGATACCCAACGAAACTGACCGGAGCTTGAACGCTCATCGTAATAATCGAAGTCTGGATACCCAACAAAACTGACCGGAGCCTGAATACTCAACGTAATAACCGGAGTCTGGATACCCTACGAAACTGACCAGAGCCTGAACGCTCAACATAATAATCGAAGTCTGGATACCCAACGAAACTGACCGGAGCCTGAACGCACAACGTAATAACCGGAGTCTGGATACCCTACGAAACTGACCGGAGCCTGAACGCTCAACGTAATAACCGGAGTCTGGATACCCTTCGAAACTGACCGGAGCCTAAACGCACAACATAATAACTGGAGTCTGGATGCTCAACGAAACTGACCGGAGTTTGAACGCTCAACGTAATAATCGAAGTCTTGATGCCCAACGAAAATGACCGGAGCCTGAACACTCAACGTAATAACCGGAATATGGATACCATACTAAACTGATCGGAGCCTGAACGCTCAACGTAATAACCGGAGTCTGGATACCCAACGAAACTGACCGGAGCCTGAACGCTCAACGTAATAACCGGAGTTTGGATACCCAACGAAACTGACCGGAGCCTGAACGCTCAACGTAATAACCGGAGTCTGGATACTCAACGAAACTGACCGGAGCCTGAACGCACAACGTAATAACTAGAGTCTGGATGCTCAACGAAAATGACCGGAACCTGAACGCTCTACGTAGTAACCGGAGTATGGACACCCAACGAAACTGACTGGAGCCTGAACGTTCAACGTAATAACCGAAGTCTGGATACCCAACGAAATTGACCAGAGCCTGAACGCTTAACGTAATAACCGGAGTTTGGATACCCAACAAAAATGAATGGAGCCTGAACGCTCAACTTAATAACCGGAGTCTGGATACTCAACGAAACTGACCGGAGCTTGAACGCTCAACGTAATAATTGAAGTCTGGATGCCCAACGAAAATGACCGGAGCCTGAACACTCAACGTAATAACCGGAGTATGGATACCCTACGAAACTGACCGGAGCCTGAACGCTCAACGTAATAATCGAAGTCTGGATACCCTACGAAACTGACCGGAGCCTGAACGCTCAACGTAATAACCGGAGTCTGGATACCCAACGAAACTGACCGGAGCCTGAACGCTCAACGTAATAACCGGAGTCTGGATACCCAACAAAACTGACCGGAGCCTGAACGCTCAACGAAAAACCGGAGTCTGGATACACAATGAAACTGACCGGAGCCTGAACGCTCAATGTAATAACCGAAATCTGGATACCAAACGAAACTGACCGGTGCCTGAATGCTCAACGTGATAACCGGAGTCTGGATACCCAACAAAACTGACCGGAGCCTGAACGCTCAACGTAATAACCGGAGTCTTGATACACAAAGAAACTGACCGGAGTCTAGATACCCAACGAAACAGACTGGAGCCTGAACGCTCAACGTAAAAACCGGAGTCTGGATACCCAACGAAACTGACCGGAGCCTGAATGCTCAACGTAATAACAGGAGTCTGGACACCCAACGAAACTGACCGGAGCTTGAACGTTCAACGTAATAACCGGAGTCTGGATACCCAACGAAACTGACCGGAGCCTGAACGCTCAACGTAATAACCGGAGTCTGGATACCCAACGAAACTGACCGGAACCTGAATGCTGAACGTAAAAACCGGAGTCTGGATACCCAACGAAACTGACCGGAGCCTGAACGCTCAATGTAATAACCGGAGTCTGGATACACAACCAAACTGACCGGAGCCTGAACGCTCAACGTTATAACCAGAGGATGGATACCCAACAAAACTGAACGGAGCCTGAATACTCAACGTTATAACCGGAGGATGGATACCCAACAAAACTGAACGGAGCCTGAACGCTCAACGTAATAACCGGAGTCTGGATACTCAACGAAACTGACCGGAGCATGAACGCACAATGTAATAACTGGAGTCTGGATGCTCAACGAAAATGACCGGAGCCTGAACGCTCAATGTAATAACCGGAGTCTGGACACCCAACGAAACTGACCGGAGCCTGAACGTTCAACGTAATAACCGGAGTCTGGATACCCAACGAAACTGACCGGAGCCTGAACGCTTAACGTAATAACCGGAGTCTGGATACCCAACGAAACTGACCAGAGCTTGAACGCTCATCGTAATAATCGAAGTCTGGATACCCAACAAAACTGACCGGAGCCTGAATACTCAACGTAATAACCGGAGTCTGGATAGCCTACGAAACTGACCGGAGCCTGAACGCTCAACATAATAATCGAAGTCTGGATACCCAACGAAACTGACCGGAGCCTGAACGCACAACGTAATAACCGGAGTCTGGATATCCTTTGAAACTGACCGGAGCCTGAACGCTCAACGTAATAACCGGAGTCTGGATACCCTTCGAAACTGACCGGAGCCTGAACGCACAACATAATAACTGGAGTCTGGATGCCCAACGAAAATGACCGGAGCCTGAACACTCAACGTAATAACCGGAATATGGATACCATACGAAACTGACCGGAGCCTGAATGCTCAACGTAATAATCGAAGTCTGGATACCCAACGAAACTGACCGGAGCCTGAACGCTCAACATAATAACCGGAGTTTGGATACCCAAGGAAACTGACCAGAGCCTGAACGCTCAACGTAATAACCGGAGTCTGGATACTCAACGAAACTGACCGGAGCCTAAATGCACAACGTAATAACTAGAGTCTGGATGCTCAACGAAAATGAACGGAACCTGAACGCTCTACGTAGTAACCGGAGTCTGGACACCCAACGAAACTGACCGGAGCCTGAACGTTCAACGTAATAACCGGAGTCTGGATACCCAACGAAACTGACCGGAGCCTGAACGCTCAACGTAATAACCGGAGTTTGGATACCCAACGAAACTGACCGGAGCTTGAACGCTCAACGTAATAATCGAAGTATGGATACCCAACAAAACTGACCGGAGCCTGAACGCTCAACGTAAAAACCGGAGTCTGGATACCCAACAAAACTGACAGGAGCCTGAACGCTCAACGAAAAACCGGAGTCTGGATACACAACGAAACAGACCGGAGCCTGAACGCTCAACGTAATAACCGAAGTCTGGATACCAAACGAAACTGACCAGAGCCTGAACGCTCAACCTAATAACCGGAGTCTGGATACCCAACGAAACTGACCGGAGCCTGAACGCTCAACGTAATAACTGGAGTCTGGATACCAAACGAAACTGACCGGAGCCTGAACACTCAACGTAATAACCGGAGTCTGGATACACAACCAAACTGACCGGAGCCTGAACGCTCAACGTAATAACCGGAATCTGGATACCAAATGAAACTGACCGGAGCCTGAACGCTCAACGTAATAATCGGAGTCTGGATACCCAACGAAACTGACTGGAGTCTGAACGATCAACATAATAATCGGAGTCTGGATACACAACGAAATTGACTGGAGCCTGAACGCACAATGTAATAACTGGAGTCTGGATGCTCAACGAAAATGACCGGAGCCTGAACGTTCAACGTAATAACCGGAGTCTGGATACCCAAAGAAACTGACCGGAGCCTGAACGTTCAACGTAATAACCGGAGTCTGGATACCCAACGAAACTGACCGGAGCCTGAACGCTCAACGTAACAACCAGAGTCTAGATACCCAACGAAACTGACCGGAGCCTGAACGCTCAACTTAATAACCGGAGTCTGGATACCCAACAAAACTGACCGGAGCCTGAACGCTCAACGAAAAACCGGAGTCTGGATACACAACGAAACTGACCGGAGCCTGAACGCTCAACGTAATAACCGAAATCTAGATACCAAACGAAACTGACCGGTGCCTGAATGCTCAACGTAATAACCGGAGTCTGAATACCCAACAAAAATGACGGAGCCTGAACGCTCAACGTAATAACCGGAGTCTGGATACACAAAGAAACTGACCGGAGCCTGAACGCTCAACGTAAAAACCGGAGTCTAGATACCCAACGAAACAGACTGGAGCCTGAACGCTCAACGTAAAAACCAGAGTCTGGATACCCAACGAAACTGACCGGAGCCTGAATGCTCAACGTAATAACAGGAGTCTGGATACACAACGAAACTGACCGGTGCCTGAACGCTCAACGTAATAACCTGAGTCTGGATACCCAACGAAACTGATCAGAGCCTGAATGCTCAACGTAATAACCGGAGTCAGGATACCCAACGAAACTGACCGGAGCCTGAACGCTCAACGTAATAACCGGAGTCTGGATACCCAACAAAACTGACCGGAACCTGAATGCTCAACGTAAAAACCGGAGTCTGGATACCCAACGAAACTGACCGGAGCCTGAACGCTCAACGTAATAACCGGAGTCTGGATACACAACCAAACTGACCGGAGCCTGAACGCTCAACGTTATAACCGGAGGATGGATACCCAACAAAACTGAACGGAGCCTGAACGCTCAACGTAATAACCAGAGTCTGGATACTCAACGAAACTGACCGGAGCCTGAACGCTCAACGTAAAAACCGGAGTCTGGATACCCAACAAAACTGACCGGAGCCTGAACGCTCAACGAAAAACCGGAGTCTGGATACACAACGAAACAGACCGGAGCCTGAACGCTCAACGTAATAACCGAAGTCTGGATACCAAACGAAACTGACCAGAGCCTGAACGCTCAACCTAATAACCGGAGTCTGGATACCCAACGAAACTGACCGGAGCCTGAACGCTCAACGTAATAACTGGAGTCTGGATACCAAACGAAACTGACCGGAGCCTGAACGCTCAACGTAATAACCGGAGTCTGGATACACAACCAAACTGACCGGAGCCTGAACGCTCAACGTAATAACCGGAGTCTGGATACCAAATGAAACTGACCGGAGCCTGAACGCTCAACGTAATAATCGGAGTCTGGATACCCAACGAAACTGACTGGAGTCTGAACGATCAACATAATAATCGGAGTCTGGATACACAACGAAATTGACTGGAGCCTGAACGCACAATGTAATAACTGGAGTCTGGATGCTCAACGAAAATGACCGGAGCCTGAACGTTCAACGTAATAACCGGAGTCTGGATACCCAAAGAAACTGACCGGAGCCTGAACGTTCAACGTAATAACCGGAGTCTGGATACCCAACGAAACTGACCGGAGCCTGAATGCTCAACGTAACAACCAGAGTCTAGATACCCAACGAAACTGACCGGAGCCTGAACACTCAACGTAATAACCGGAGTCTGGATACCCAACAAAACTGACCGGAGCCTGAACGCTCAACGAAAAACCAGAGTCTGGATACACAACGAAACTGACCGGAGCCTGAACGCTCAACGTAATAACCGAAATCTAGATACCAAACGAAACTGATCGGTGTCTGAATGCTCAACGTAATAACCGGAGTCTGGATACCCAACAAAAATGACCGGAGCCTGAACGCTCAACGTAATAACCGGAGTCTGGATACACAAAGAAACTGACCGGAGCCTGAACGCTCAACGTAAAAACCGGAGTCTAGATACCCAACGAAACAGACTGGAGCCTGAACGCTCAACGTAAAAACCAGAGTCTGGATACCCAACGAAACTGACCGGAGCCTGAATGCTCAACGTAATAACAGGAGTCTGGATACACAACGAAACTGACCGGTGCCAAAACGCTCAACGTAATAACCTGAGTCTGGATACCCAACGAAACTGATCAGAGCCTGAATGCTCAACGTAATAACCGGAGTCAGGATACCCAACGAAACTGACCGGAGCCTGAACGCTCAACGTAATAACCGGAGTCTGGATACCCAACAAAACTGACCGGAACCTGAATGCTCAACGTAAAAACCGGAGTCTGGATACCCAACGAAACTGACCGGAGCCTGAACGCTCAACGTAATAACCGGAGTCTGGATACACAACCAAACTGACCGGAGCCTGAACGCTCAACGTTATAAAAGGAGGATGGATACCCAACAAAACTGAACGGAGCCTGAACGCTCAATGTAATAACCAGAGTCTGGATACTAACCGAAACTGACCGGAGCATGAATGCTCAACGTAATAACCGGAGTCTGGATACCCAACGAAACTGACCGGAGCTTGAACGCTCATCGTAATAATCGAAGTCTGGATACCCAACAAAACTGACCGGAGCCTGAATACTCAACGTAATAACCGGAGTCTGGATACCCTACGAAACTGACCGGAGCCTGAACGCTCAACATAATAATCGAAGTCTGGATACCCAACGAAACTGACCGGAGCCTGAACGCACAACGTGATAACCGGAGTCTGGATACCCTACGAAACTGACCGGAGCCTGAACGCTCAACGTAATAACCGGAGTCTGGATACCCTTCGAAACTGACCGGAGCCTGAACGCACAACATAATAACTGGAGTCTGGATGCTCAACGAAACTGACCGGAGTTTGAACGCTCAACGTAATAATCGAAGTCTTGATGCCCAACGAAAATGACCGAAGCCTGAACACTCAACGTAATAACCGGAATATGGATACCATACTAAACTGATCGGATCCTGAACGCTCAACGTAATAATCGAAGTCTGGATACCCAACGAAACTGACCGGAGCCTGAACGCTCAACGTAATAACCGGAGTTTGGATACCCAACGAAACTGACCGGAGCCTGAACGCTCAACGTAATAACCGGAGTCTGGATACTCAACGAAACTGACCGGAGCCTGAACGCACAACGTAATAACTGGAGTCTGGATGCTCAACGAAAATGAACGGAACCTGAACGCTCAACGTAATAACTGGAGTCTGGATACCAAACGAAACTGACCGGAGCCTGAACGCTCAACATAATAACCGGAGTCTGGATACACAACCAAACTGACCGGAGCCTGAACGCTCAACGTAATAACCGGAGTCTGGATACCAAATGAAACTGACCGGAGCCTGAACGCTCAACGTAAGAATCGGAGTCTGGATACCCAACGAAACTGACTGGAGTCTGAACGATCAACATAATAATCGGAGTCTGGATACACAACGAAATTGATTGGAGCCTGAACGCACAATGTAATAACTGGAGTCTGGATGCTCAACGAAAATGACCGGAGCCTGAACGTTCAATGTAATAACCGGAGTCTGGATACCCAAAGAAACTGACCGGAGCCTGAACGTTCAACGTAATAACCGGAGTCTGGATACCCAACGAAACTGACCGGAGCCTGAACGCTCAACGTAACAACCAGAGTCTAGATACCCAACGAAACTGACCGGAGCCTGAACGCTCAACGTAATAACCGGAGTCTGGATACCCAAAGAAACTGACCGGAGCCTGAACGCTCAACGTAATAACCGGAGTCTGGATACACAACGAAACTGACCGGGGCCTGAACGCTCAACGTAATAATCGAAATCTAGATACCAAACGAAACAGACCGGTGCCTGAATGCTCAACGTAAAAACCGGAGTCCGGATACCCAACAAAAATGACCGGAGCCTGAATTCTCAACGTAATAACAGGAGTCTGGATACACAACGTAACTGACCGGTGCCTGAACGCTCAACGTAATAACCTGAGTCTGGATACCCAACGAAACTGATCAGAGCCTGAATGCTCAACGTAAAAACCGGAGTCTGGATACCCAACGAAACTGACCGGAGCCTGAACGCTCAACGTAATAACCGGAGTCTGGATACACAACCAAACTGACCGGAGCCTGAACGCTCAACGTTATAACCGGAGGATGGATACCCAACAAAACTGAACGGAGCCTGAACGCTCAACATAATAACCAGAGTCTGGATACTCAACGAAACTGACCGGAGCATGAACGCTCAACGTAATAACCGGAGTCTGGATACCCAACGAAACTGACCGAAGCTTGAACGCTCATCGTAATAATCGAAGTCTGGATACCCAACAAAACTGACCGGAGCCTGAATACTCAACGTAATAACCGGAGTCTGGATACCCTACGAAACTGACCGGAGCCTGAACGCTCAACATAATAATCGAAGTCTGGATACCCAACGAAACTGACCGGAGCCTGAACGCCCAACGTAATAACCGGAGTCTGGATACCCTACAAAACTGACCGGAGCCTGAACGCTCAACGTAATAACCGGAGTCTGGATACCCTTCGAAACTGACCGGAGCCTGAACGCACAACATAATAACTGGAGTCTGGATGCTCAACGAAACTGACCGGAGTTTGAACGCTCAACGTAATAATCGAAGTCTTGATGCCCAACGAAAATGACCGGAGCCTGAACACTCAACGTAATAACCGGAATATGGATACCATACGAAACTGACCAGAGCCTGAACGCTCAACGTAATAATCGAAGTCTGGATACCCAACGAAACTGACCGGAGCCTGAACGCTCAACGTAATAACCGGAGTTTGGATACCCAACGAAACTGACCGGAGCCTGAACGCTCAACGTAATAACCGGAGTCTGGATACTCAACGAAACTGACCGGAGCCTGAACGCACAACGTAATAACTGGAGTCTGGATGCTCAACGAAAATGAACGGAACCTGAACGCTCTACGTAGTAACCGGAGTCTGGACACCCAACGAAACTGACCGGAGCCTGAACGTTCAACGTAATAACCGGAGTCTGGATACCCAACGAAACTGACCGGAGCCTGAACGCTCAACGTAATAACCGGAGTTTGGATACCCAACGAAACTGACCGGAGCTTGAACGCTCAACGTAATAATCGAAGTATGGATACCCAACAAAACTGACCGGAGCCTGAACGCTCAACGTAAAAACCGGAGTCTGGATACCCAACAAAACTGACCGGAGCCTGAACGCTCAACGAAAAACCGGAGTCTGGATACACAACGAAACAGACCGGAGCCTGAACGCTCAACGTAATAACCGAAGTCTGGATACCAAACGAAACTGACCAGAGCCTGAACGCTCAACCTAATAACCGGAGTCTGGATACCCAACGAAACTGACTGGAGCCTGAACGCTCAACGTAATAACTGGAGTCTGGATACCAAACGAAACTGACCGGAGCCTGAACGCTCAACGTAATAACCGGAGTCTGGATACACAACCAAACTGACCGGAGCCTGAACGCTCAACGTAATAACCGGAGTCTAGATACCAAATGAAACTGACCGGAGCCTGAACGCTCAACGTAAGAATCGGAGTCTGGATACCCAACGAAACTGACTGGAGTCTAAACGATCAACATAATAATCGGAGTCTGGATACACAACGAAATTGACTGGAGCCTGAACGCACAATGTAATAACTGGAGTCTGGATGCTCAACGAAAATGACCGGAGCCTGAACGTTCAATGTAATAACCGGAGTCTGGATACCCAAAGAAACTGACCGGAGCCTGAACGTTCAACGTAATAACCGGAGTCTGGATACCCAACGAAACTGACCGGAGCCTGAACGCTCAACGTAACAACCAGAGTCTAGATACCGAACGAAACTGACCGGAGCCTGAACGCTCAACGTAATAACCGGAGTCTGGATACCCAAAGAAACTGACCGGAGCCTGAACGCTCAACGTAATAACCAGAGTCTGGATACACAACGAAACTGACCGGAGCCTGAACGCTCAACGTAATAACCGAAATCTAGATACCAAACGAAACAGACCGGTGCCTGAATGCTCAACGTAAAAACCGGAGTCTGGATACCCAACAAAAATGACCGGAGCCTGAATGCTCAACGTAATAACAGGAGTCTGGATACACAACGAAACTGACCGGTGCCTGAACGCTCAACGTAATAACCTGAGTCTGGATACCCAACGAAACTGATAAGAGCCTGAATGCTCAACGTAATAACCGGAGTCTGGATACCCAACGAAACTGACCGGAGCCTGAACGCTCAACGTAATAACCGGAGTCTGGATACCCAACAAAACTAACCGGAACCTGAATGCTCAACGTAAAAACCGGAGTCTGGATACCCAACGAAACTGACCGGAGCCTGAACGCTCAACGTTATAACCGGAGTCTGGATACACAACCAAACTGACCGGAGCCTGAACGCTCAACGTTATAACCGGAGGATGGATACCCAACAAAACTGAACGGAGCCTGAACGCTCAACGTAATAACCAGAGTCTGGATACTCAACGAAACTGACCGGAGCATGAACGCACAATGTAATAACTGGAGTCTGGATGCTCAACGAAAATGACCGGAGCCTGAACGCTCAATGTAATAACCGGAGTCTGGAAACCCAACGAAACTGACCGGAGCCTGAACGTTCAACGTAATAACCGGAGTCTGGATACCCAACGAAACTGACCGGAGCCTGAACGCTCAACGTAATAACCGGAGTCTGGATACCCAACGAAACTGACCGGAGCTTGAACGCTCAACGTAATAATCGAAGTCTGGATACCCAACAAAACTGACCGGAGCCTGAACACTCAACGTAATAACCGGAGTCTGGATACCCTACGAAACTGACCGGAGCCTGAACGCTCAACGTAATAATCGAAGTCTGGATACCCAACGTTACTGACCGGAGCCTGAACGCACAACGTAATAACCGGAGTCTGGATACCCTACGAAACTGACCGGAGCCTGAACGCTCAACGTAATAACCGGAGTCTGGATACTCAACGAAACTGACCGGAGCCTGAACGCACAACGTAATAACTGGAGTCTGGATGCTCAACGAAAATGACCGGAACCTGAACGCTCTACGTAGTAACCGGAGTCTGGACACCCAACAAAACTGACCGGAGCCTGAACGTTCAACGTAATAACCGGAGTCTGGATACCCAACGAAACTGACCGGAGCCTGAACGCTCAACGTAATAACCGGAGTTTGGATACCCAACGAAACTGACCGGAGCTTGAACGCTCAAGGTAATAATCGAAGTATGGATACCCAACTAAACTGACCGGAGCCTGAACGCACAACGTAATAACCGGAGTTTGGATACCCTACGAAACTGACTGGAGCCTGAACGCTCAACGTAATAACCGGAGTCTGGATACTCAACGAAACTGACCAGAGCCTGAACGCACAACGTAATAACTGGAGTCTGGATGCTCAACGAAAATGACCGGAACCTGAACGCTCTACGTAGTAACCGGAGTCTGGACACCTAACGAAACTGACCGGAGCCTGAACGTTCAAGGTAATAACCGGGGTCTGGATACCCAACGAAACTGACCGGAGCCTGAACGCTCAACATAATAACCAGAGTTTGGATACCCAACGAAACTGACCGGAGCTTGAACGCTCAACGTAATAATCGAAGTATGGATACCCAACTAAACTGACCGGAGCTTGAACGCTCAACGTAAAAACCGGAGTCTGGATACCCAACAAAACTGACCGGAGCCTGAACGCTCAACGAAAAACCGGAGTCTGGATACACAACGAAACTGACCGGAGCCGGAACACTCAACGTAATAACTGAAGTCTGGATACCAAACGAAACTGACCGGAGCCTGAACGCTCAACTTAATAACCGGAGTCTGGATACACAACCAAACTGACCGGAGCCTGATCGCTCAACGTTATAACCGGAGGCGAGATATCCAACAAAACTGAATGGAGCCTGAACGCTCAACGTAATAACCGGAGTCTGGATACTCAACGAAACTGACCGGAGCTTGAACGCTCAACGTAATAATCGAAGTCTGGATGCCCAACGAAAATGACCGGAGCCTGAACACTCAACGTAATAACCGGAGTATGGATACCATACGAAACTGACCGGAGCCTGAACGCTCAACGTAATAATCGAAGTCTGGATACCCAACGAAACTGACCGGAGCCTCAACGCTCAATGTAATAACCGGAGTCTGGATACCCAACGAAACTGACCGGAGCCTGAACGCTTAACGTAATAACCGGAGTCTGGATACCCAACAAAACTGACCGGAACCTGAATGCTCAACGTAAAAACCGGAGTCTGGATACCCAACGAAACTGACCGGAGCCTGAACGCTCATCGTAATAACCTGAGTCTGGATACCCAACGAAACTGATCGGAGCCTGAATACTCAACGTAATAACCGGAGGATGGATACCCAACAAAACTGACCGGAGCCTGAACACACAATGTAATAACTGGAGTCTGGGTGCCCAACGAAACTGACCGGAGCCTGAACGCTCAACGTAATAACCGGAGTCTGGACACCCAACGAAACTGACCGGAGCCTGAACGTTCAACGTAATAACCGGAGTCTGGATACCCTTCGAAACTGACCGGAGCCTGAACGCACAACATAATAATCGGAGTCTGGATGCTCAACGAAAATGACCGGAACCTGAACGCTCTACGTAGTAACCGGAGTCTGGACACCCAACGAAACTGACCAGAGCCTGAACGTTCAACGTAATAACTGGAGTCTGAATGCTCAACGAAAATGACCGGAGCCTGAACGCTCAATGTAATAACCGGAGTCTGGACACCCAACGAAACTGACCGGAGCCTGAACGTTCAACGTAATAACCGGAGTCTGGATACCCAACGAAACTGACCGGAGCCTGAACGCTCAACGTAATAACCGGAGTCTGGATACACAACGAAACTGACCGGAGCTTGAACGCTCAACGTAATAATCGAAGTCTGGATACCCAACAAAACTGACCGGAGCCTGAATACTCAACGTAATAACCGGAGTCTCGATAACCTTTGAAACTGACCGGAGCCTGAACGCTCAACGTAATAATCGAAGTCTGGATACCCAAAAAAACTGACCGGAGCCTGAACGCACAACGTAATAACCAGAGTCTGGATACCCTACGAAACTGACCGGAGCCTGAACACTTAACGTAATAACCGGAGTCTGGATAGCCTTCGAAACTGACCGGAGCCTGAACGCACAACATAATAACCGGAGTCTGGATGCTCAACGAAAATGACCGGAACCTGAACGCTCTACGTAGTAACCGGAGTCTGGACACCCAACGAAACTGACCGGAGCCTGAACGTTCAACGTAATAACCGGAGTCTTGATACCCAACGAAACTGACCGGTGCCTGAACGCTCAACGTAATAACCTGAGTCTAGATACCCAACGAAACTGATCAGAGCCTGAATGCTCAACGTAATAACCGGAGTCTGGATACCCAACGAAACTGACCGGAGCCTGAACGCTCAACGTAATAACCGGAGTCTGGATACCCAACAAAACTGACCGGAACCTGAATGCTCAACGTAAAAACCGGAGTCTGGATACCCAACGAAACTGACCGGAGCCTGAACGCTCAACCTAATAACCGGGGTCTGGATACACAACCAAACTGACCGGAGCCTGAACGCTCAACGTTATAACCGGAGGATGGATACCCAACAAAACTGAACGGAGCCTGAATACTCAACGTAATAACCGGAGGATGGATACCCAACAAAACTGAACGGAGCCTGAACGCTCAACGTAATAACCGGAGTCTGGATACTCAACGAAACTGACCGGAGGCTGAACGCTCAATGTAATAACCGGAGTCTGGACACCCAACGAAACTGACCGGAGCCTGAATACTCAACGTAATAACCGGAGTCTAGATACCCTACGAAACTGACCGGAGCCTGAACGCTCAACGTAATAACCAGAGTCTGGATACCCTACGAAACTGACCGGAACCTGAATGCTCAACGTAATAACCGGAGTCTGGATACTCAACGAAACTGACCGGAGCCTGAACGCACAACGTAATAACTGGAGTCTGGATGCTCAACGAAAATGACCGGAACCTGAACGCTCTACGTAGTAACCGGAGTATGGACACCCAACGAAACTGACTGGAGCCTGAACGTTCAACGTAATAACCGAAGTCTGGATACCCAACGAAATTGACCGGAGCCTGAACGCTCAACGTAATAACCGGAGTTTGGATACCCAACGAAACTGACCGGAGCTTGAACGCTCAAGGTAATAATCGAAGTATGGATACCCAACTAAACTGACCGGAGCCTGAACGCTCAACGTAAAAACCGGAGTCTGGATACCCAACAAAACTGACCGGAGCCTGAACGCTCAACGGAAAACCGGAGTCTGGATACACAACGAAACAGACCGGAGCCTGAACGCTCAACGTAATAACCGAATTCTGGATACCAAATTAAACTGACCGGTGCCTGAACGCTCAACGTAATAACCGGAGTCTGGATACCCAACGAAACTGACCGGAGCCTGAACGCTCAACGTAATAACTGGAGTCTGGATACCAAACGAAACTCACCGGAGCCTGAACGCTCAACGTAATAACCGGAGTCTGGATACACAACCAAACTGACCGGAGCCTGATCGCTAAACGTTATAATCGGAGGCTGGATACCCAACAAAAATGAATGGAGCCTGAACGCTCAACTTAATAACCGGAGTCTGGATACTCAACGAAACTGACCGGAGCTTGAACGCTCAACGTAATAATCGAAGTCTGGATGCCCTACGAAACTGACCGGAGCCTGAACGCTCAACGTAATAACCGGAGTCTGGATACCCAACGAAACTGACCGGAGCCTGAACGCTCAACGTAATAACCGGAGTCTGGATACCCAACAAAACTGACCGGAGCCTGAACGCTCAACGAAAAACCGGAGTCTGGATACACAACGAAACTGACCGGAGCCTGAACGCTCAACGTAATAACCGAAATCTGGATAAACGAAACTGACCGGTGCCTGAATGCTCAACGTAATAACCGGAGTCTGGATACCCAACAAAACTGACCGGAGCCTGAACGCTCAACGTAATAACCGGAGTCTGGATACATAAAGAAACTGACCGGAGCCTGAACGCTCAACGTAAAAACCGGAGTCTAGATACCCAACGAAACTGACCGGAGCCTGAATGCTCAACGTAATAACAGGAGTCTGGACACCCAACGAAACTGACCGGAGCCTGAACGTTCAACGTAATAACCGGAGTCTGGATACCCAACGAAACTGACCAGAGCCTGAACGCTCAACGTAATAACCGGAGTCTGGATACCCAACGAAACTGACCGGAGCCTGAACGCTCAACGTAAAAACCGGAGTCTGGATACCCAACGAAACTGACCGGAGCCTGAACGCTCAACGTAATAACCGGAGTCAGGACACACAACCAAACTGACCGGAGCCTGAACGCTCAACGTAAAAACCGGAGTCTGGATACCCAACAAAACTGACCGGAGCCTGAACGCTCAACGAAAAACCGGAGTCTGGATACACAACGAAACAGACTGGAGCCTGAACGCTCAACGTAATAACCGAAGTCTGGATACCAAACGAAACTGACTGGAGCCTGAATGCTCAACGTAATAACCGGAGTCTGGTTACCCAACGAAACTGACCGGAGCCGGAACGCTCAACGTAATAACTGGAGTCTGGATACCAAACAAAACTGACCGGAGCCTGAACGCTCAACGTAATAACCGGAGTCTGGATACACAACCAAACTGACCGGAGCCTGATCGCTCAACGTTATAACCGGAGGCGAGATATCCAACAAAACTGAATGGATCCTGAACGCTCAACGTAATAACCGGAGTCTGGATACTCAACGAAACTGACCGGAGCTTGAACGCTCAACGTAATAATCGAAGTCTGGATGCCCAACGAAAATGACCGGAGCCTGAACATTCAACGTAATAACCGGAGTATGGATACCATACGAAACTGACCGGAGCCTGAACGCTCAACGTAATAATCGAAGTATGGATACCCAACGAAACTGACCGGAGCCTCAACGCTCAATGTAATAACCGGAGTCTGGATACCCAACGAAACTGACCGGAGCCTGAACGCTTAACGTAATAACCGGAGTCTGGATACCCAACAAAACGGACCGGAACCTGAATGCTCAACGTAAAAACCGGAGTCTGGATACCCAACGAAACTGACCGGAGCCTGAACGCTCATCGTAATAACCTGAGTCTGGATACCCAACGAAACTGATCGGAGCCTGAATACTCAACGTAATAACCGGAGGATGGATACCCAACAAAACTGACCGGAGCCTGAACACACAATGTAATAACTGGAGTCTGGGTGCCCAACGAAACTGACCGGAGCCTGAACGCTCAACGTAATAACCGGAGTCTGGACACCCAACGAAACTGACCGGAGCCTGAACGTTCAACGTAATAACCGGAGTCTGGATACCCTTCGAAACTGACCGGAGCCTGAACGCACAACATAATAATCGGAGTCTGGATGCTCAACGAAAATGACCGGAACCTGAACGCTCTACGTAGTAACCGGAGTCTGGACACCCAACGAAACTGACCAGAGCCTGAACGTTCAACGTAATAACTGGAGTCTGAATGCTCAACGAAAATGACCGGAGCCTGAACGCTCAATGTAATAACCGGAGTCTGGACACCCAACGAAACTGACCGGAGCCTGAACGTTCAACGTAATAACCGGAGTCTGGATACCCAACGAAACTGACCGGAGCCTGAACGCTCAACGTAATAACCGGAGTCTGGATACACAACGAAACTGACCGGAGCTTGAACGCTCAACGTAATAATCGAAGTCTGGATACCCAACAAAACTGACCGGAGCCTGAATACTCAACGTAATAACCGGAGTCTCGATACCCTTTGAAACTGACCGGAGCCTGAACGCTCAACGTAATAATCGAAGTCTGGATACCCAAAAAAACTGACCGGAGCCTGAACGCACAACGTAATAACCAGAGTCTGGATACCCTACGAAACTGACCGGAGCCTGAACACTTAACGTAATAACCGGAGTCTGGATAGCCTTCGAAACTGACCGGAGCCTGAACGCACAACATAATAACCGGAGTCTGGATGCTCAACGAAAATGACCGGAACCTGAACGCTCTACGTAGTAACCGGAGTCTGGACACCCAACGAAACTGACCGGAGCCTGAACGTTCAACGTAATAACCGGAGTCTTGATACCCAACGAAACTGACCGGTGCCTGAACGCTCAACGTAATAACCTGAGTCTAGATACCCAACGAAACTGATCAGAGCCTGAATGCTCAACGTAATAACCGGAGTCTGGATACCCAACGAAACTGACCGGAGCCTGAACGCTCAACGTAATAACCGGAGTCTGGATACCCAACAAAACTGACCGGAACCTGAATGCTCAACGTAAAAACCGGAGTCTGGATACCCAACGAAACTGACCGGAGCCTGAACGCTCAACCTAATAACCGGGGTCTGGATACACAACCAAACTGACCGGAGCCTGAACGCTCAACGTTATAACCGGAGGATGGATACCCAACAAAACTGAACGGAGCCTGAATACTCAACGTAATAACCGGAGGATGGATACCCAACAAAACTGAACGGAGCCTGAACGCTCAACGTAATAACCGGAGTCTGGATACTCAACGAAACTGACCGGAGGCTGAACGCTCAATGTAATAACCGGAGTCTGGACACCCAACGAAACTGACCGGAGCCTGAATACTCAACGTAATAACCGGAGTCTAGATACCCTACGAAACTGACCGGAGCCTGAACGCTCAACGTAATAATCGAAGTCTGGATACCCAATGAAACTGACCGGAGCCTGAACGCACAACGTAATAACCGGAGTCTGGATACCCTACGAAACTGACCGGAACCTGAATGCTCAACGTAATAACCGGAGTCTGGATACTCAACGAAACTGACCGGAGCCTGAACGCACAACGTAATAACTGGAGTCTGGATGCTCAACGAAAATGACCGGAACCTGAACGCTCTACGTAGTAACCGGAGTATGGACACCCAACGAAACTGACTGGAGCCTGAACGTTCAACGTAATAACCGAAGTCTGGATACCCAACGAAATTGACCGGAGCCTGAACGCTCAACGTAATAACCGGAGTTTGGATACCCAACGAAACTGACCGGAGCTTGAACGCTCAACGTAATAATCGAAGTATGGATACCCAACTAAACTGACCGGAGCCTGAACGCTCAACGTAAAAACCGGAGTCTGGATACCCAACAAAACTGACCGGAGCCTGAACGCTCAACGGAAAACCGGAGTCTGGATACACAACGAAACAGACCGGAGCCTGAACGCTCAACGTAATAACCGAATTCTGGATACCAAATTAAACTGACCGGAGCCTGAACGCTCAACGTAATAACCGGAGTCTGGATACCCAACGAAACTGACCGGAGCCTGAACGCTCAACGTAATAACTGGAGTCTGGATACCAAACGAAACTGACCGGAGCCTGAACGCTCAACGTAATAACCGGAGTCTGGATACACAACCAAACTGACCGGAGCCTGATCGCTAAACGTTATAATCGGAGGCTGGATACCCAACAAAAATGAATGGAGCCTGAACGCTCAACTTAATAACCGGAGTCTGGATACTCAACGAAACTGACCGGAGCTTGAACGCTCAACGTAATAATCGAAGTCTGGATGCCCTACGAAACTGACCGGAGCCTGAACGCTCAACGTAATAACCGGAGTCTGGATACCCAACGAAACTGACCGGAGCCTGAACGCTCAACGTAATAACCGGAGTCTGGATACCCAACAAAACTGACCGGAGCCTGAACGCTCAACGAAAAACCGGAGTCTGGATACACAACGAAACTGACCGGAGCCTGAACGCTCAACGTAATAACTGAAATCTGGATACCAAACGAAACTGACCGGTGCCTGAATGCTCAACGTAATAACCGGAGTCTGGATACCCAACAAAACTGACCGGAGCCTGAACGCTCAACGTAATAACCGGAGTCTGGATACATAAAGAAACTGACCGGAGCCTGAACGCTCAACGTAAAAACCGGAGTCTAGATACCCAACGAAACTGACCGGAGCCTGAATGCTCAACGTAATAACAGGAGTCTGGACACCCAACGAAACTGACCGGAGCCTGAACGTTCAACGTAATAACCGGAGTCTGGATACCCAACGAAACTGACCAGAGCCTGAACGCTCAACGTAATAACCGGAGTCTGGATACCCAACGAAACTGACCGGAACCTGAATGCTCAACGTAAAAACCGGAGTCTGGATACCCAACGAAACTGACCGGAGCCTGAACGCTCAACGTAATAACCGGAGTCTGGACACACAACCAAACTGACCGGAGCCTGAACGCTCAACGTTATAACCGGAGGATGGATACCCAACAAAACTGAACGGAGCCTGAATACTCAACGTTATAACCGGAGGATGGATACCCAACAAAACTGAACGGAGCATGAACGCACAATGTAATAACTGGAGTCTGGATGCTCAACGAAAATGACCGGAGCCTGAACGCTCAATGTAATAACCGGAGTCTGGACACCCAACGAAACTGACCGGAGCCTGAACGTTCAACGTAACAACCGGAGTCTGGATACCCAACGAAACTGACCGGAGCCTGAACGCTCAACGTAATAACCGGAGTCTGGATACCCAACGAAACTGACCGGAGCTTGAACGCTCATCGTAATAATCGAAGTCTGGATACCCAACAAAACTGACCGGAGCCTGAATACTCAACGTAATAACCGGAGTCTGGATATCCTACGAAACTGACCGGAGCCTGAACGCTCAACATAATAATCGAAGTCTGGATACCCAACGAAACTGACCGGAGCCTGAACGCACAACGTAATAACCGGAGTCTGGATACCCTACGAAACTAACCGGAGCCTGAACGCTCAACGTAATAACCGGAGTCTGGATGCCCTTCGAAACTGACCGGAGCCTGAACGTACAACATAATAACTGGAGTCTGGATGCTCAACGAAACTGACCGGAGTTTGAACGCTCAACGTAATAATCGAAGTCTGGATGCCCAACGAAAATGACCGAAGCCTGAACACTCAACGTAATAACCGGAATATGGATACCATACGAAACTGACCGGAGCCTGAACGCTCAACGTTATAACCGGAGGATGGATACCCAACAAAACTGAACGGAGCCTGAACGCTCAACGTAATAACCGGAGTCTGGATACCCAACGAAACTGACCGGAGCCTGAATGCTCAACGTAATAACCGGAGTCTGGATACTCAACGAAACTGACCGGAGTCTGAACGCACAACGTAATAACTGGAGTCTGGATGCTCAACGAAAATGAACGGAGCCTGAACGTTCAACGTAATAACCGGAGTCTGGATACCCAACGAAACTGACCAGAGCCTGAACGCTCAACGTAATAACCGGAGTTTGGATACCCAACGAAACTGACCGGAGCTTGAACGCTCAACGTAATAATCGAAGTAAGGATACCCAACAAAACTGACCGGAGCCTGAACGCTCAACGTAAAAACTGGAGTCTGGATACCCAACAAAACTGACCGGAACCTGAACGCTCAACGAAAAACCGGAGTCTGGATACACAACGAAACAGACCAGAGCCTGAACGCTCAACGTAATAACCGAAGTCTGGATACCAAACGAAACTGACCAGAGCCTGAACGCTCAACCTAATAACCGGAGTCTGGATACCCAACGAAACTGACCGGAGCCTGAACGCTCAACGTCATAACTGGAGTCTGGATACCAAACGAAACTGACCGGAGCCTGAACGCTCAACGTAATAACCGGAGTCTAGATACACAACCAAACTGACCGGAGCCTGAACGCTCAACGTAATAACCGGAGTCTGGATACCAAATGAAACTGACCGGAGCCTGAACGCTCAATGTAATAATCGGAGTCTGGATACCCAACGAAACTGACTGGAGTCTGAACGATCAACATAATAATCGGAGTCTGGATACACAACGAAATTGACTGGAGCCTGAACGCACAATGTAATAACTAGAGTCTGGATGCTCAACGAAAATGACCGGAGCCTGAACGTTCAATGTAATAACCGGAGTCTGGATACCCAAAGAAACTGACCGGAGCCTGAACGTTCAACGTAATAACCGGAGTCTGGATACCCAACGAAACTGACCGGAGCCTGAACGCTCAACGTAACAACCAGAGTCTAGATACCCAACGAAACTGACCGGAGCCTGAACGCTCAACATAATAACCGGAGTCTGGATATCCAACAAAACTGACCGGAGCCTGAACGCTCAACGAAAAACCGGAGTCTGGATACACAACGAAACTGACCGGAGCCTGAACGCTCAACGTAATAACCGAAATCTAGATACCAAACGAAACTGACCGGTGCCTGAATGCTCAATGTAATAACCGGAGTCTGGATACCCAACAAAAATGACCGGAGCCTGAACGCTCAACGTAATAACCGGAGTCTGGATACACAAAGAAACTGACCGAAGCCTGAACGCTCAACGTAAAAACCGGAGTCTAGATACCCAACGAAACAGACTGGAGCCTAAACGCTCAACGTAAAAACCAGAGTCTGGATACCCAACGAAACTGACCGGAGCCTGAATGCTCAACGTAATAACAGGAGTCTGGATACACAACGAAACTGACCGGTGCCTGAACGCTCAACGTAATAACCTGAGTCTGGATACCCAACGAAACTGATCAGAGCCTGAATGCTCAACGAAATAACCGGAGTCTGGATACCCAGCGAAACTGACCGGAGCCTGAACGCTCAACGTAATAACCGGAGTCTGGATACCCAACAAAACTGACCGGAACCTGAATGCTCAACGTAAAAACCGGAGTCTGGATACCCAACGAAACTGACCGGAGCCTGAACGCTCAACGTTATAACCGGAGGATGGATACCCAACAAAACTGAACGGAGCCTGAACGCTCAACGTAATAACCAGAGTCTGGATACTCAACGAAACTGACCGGAGCATGAACGCAAAATGTAATAACTGGAGTCTGGATGCTCAACGAAAATGACCGGAGCCTGAACGCTCAATGTAATAACCGGAGTCTGGACACCCAACGAAACTGACCGGAGCCTGAACGTTCAACGTAATAACCGGAGTCTGGATACCCAACGAAACTGACCGGAGCTTGAACGCTCAACGTAATAATCGAAGTCTGGATACCCAACAAAACTGACCGAAGCCTGAACACTCAACGTAATAACCGGAGTCTGGATACCCTACGAAACTGGCCGGAGCCTGAACGCTCAACGTAATAATCGAAGTCTGGATACCCAACGTTACTGACCGGAGCCTGAACGCACAACGTAATAACTGGAGTCTGGATACCCTACGAAACTGACCGGAGCCTGAACGCTCAACGTAATAACCGGAGTCTGGATACTAACCGAAACTGACCGGAGCCTGAACGCACAACGTAATAACTGGAGTCTGGATGCTCAACGAAAATGACCGGAACCTGAATGCTCTACGTAGTAACCGGAGTCTGGACACCCAACAAAACTGACCGGAGCCTGAACGTTCAACGTAATAACCGGAGTCTGGATACCCAACGAAACTGACCGGAGCCTGAACGCTCAACGTAATAACCGGAGTTTGGATACCCAACGAAACTGACCGGAGCTTGAACGCTCAACGTAATAATCGAAGTATGGATACCCAACTAAACTGACCGGAGCCTGAACGCACAACGTAATAACCGGAGTTTGGATACCCTACGAAATTGACTGGAGCCTGAACGCTCAACGTAATAACCGGAGTCTGGATACTCAACGAAACTGACCGGAGCCTGAACGCACAACGTAATAACTGGAGTCTGGATGCTCAACGAAAATGACCGGAACCTGAACGCTCTACGTAGTAACCGGAGTCTGGACACCGAACGAAACTGACCGGAGCCTGAACGTTCAACGTAATAACCGGAGTCTGGATACCCAACGAAACTGACCGGAGCCTGAACGCTTAACATAATAACCAGAGTTTGGATACCCAACGAAACTGACCGGAGCTTGAACGCTCAACGTAATAATCGAAGTATGGATACCCAACTAAACTGACCGGAGCCTGAACGCTCAACGTAAAAACCGGAGTCTGGATACCCAACAAAACTGACCGGAGCCTGAACGCTCAACGAAAAACCGGAGTCTGGATACACAACGAAACAGACTGGAGCCTGAACGCTCAACGTAATAACCGAAGTCTGGATACCAAACGAAACTGACTGGAGCCTGAACGCACAACGTAATAACCGGAGTTTGGATACCCTACGAAATTGACTGGAGCCTGAACGCTCAACGTAATAACCGGAGTCTGGATACTCAACGAAACTGACCGGAGCCTGAACGCACAACGTAATAACTGGAGTCTGGATGCTCAACGAAAATGACCGGAACCTGAACGCTCTACGTAGTAACCGGAGTCTGGACACCGAACGAAACTGACCGGAGCCTGAACGTTCAACGTAATAACCGGAGTCTGGATACCCAACGAAACTGACCGGAGCCTGAACGCTCAACATAATAACCAGAGTTTGGATACCCAACGAAACTGACCGGAGCTTGAACGCTCAACGTAATAATCGAAGTATGGATACCCAACTAAACTGACCGGAGCCTGAACGCTCAACGTAAAAACCGGAGTCTGGATACCCAACAAAACTGACCGGAGCCTGAACGCTCAACGAAAAACCAGAGTCTGGATACACAACGAAACAGACTGGAGCCTGAACGCTCAACGTAATAACCGAAGTCTGGATACCAAACGAAACTGACTGGAGCCTGAATGCTCAACGTAATAACCGGAGTCTGGTTACCCAACGAAACTGACCGGAGCCTGAACGCTCAACGTAATAACTGGAGTCTGGATACCAAACAAAACTTAATGGAGCCTGAACGCTCAACGTAATAACCGGAGTCTGGATACTCAACGAAACTGACCGGAGCTTGAACGCTCAACGTAATAATCGAAGTCTGGATGCCCAACGAAAATGACCCGAGCCTGAACACTCAACGTAATAACCGGAGTATCGATACCATACGAAACTGACCGGAGCCTGAACGCTCAACGTAATAATCGAAGTCTGGATACCCAACGAAACTGACCGGAGCCTCAACGCTCAATGTAATAACCGGAGTCTGGATACCCAAAGAAACTGACCGGAGCCTGAACGCTTAACGTAATAACCGGAGTCTGGATACACAACGAAACTGACCGGAGCCTGAACGCTCAACATAATAACCGAAATCTGGATACCAAACGAAACTGACCGGTGCCTGAATGCTCAACGTAATAACCGGAGTCTGGATACCCAACAAAGCTGACCGGAGCCTGAACGCTCAACGTAATAACCAGAGTCTGGATACACAAAGAAACTGACCGGAGCCTGAACGCTCAACGTAAAAACCGGAGTCTGGATACCTAACGAAACAGACTGGAGCCTGAACGCTCAACGTAAAAACCGGAGTCTGGATACCCAACGAAACTGACCGGAGCCAGAATGCTCAACGTAATAACAGGAGTCTGGATACATAACGAAACTAACCGGTGCCTGAACGCTCAACGTAATAACCTGAGTCTGGATACCCAACAAAACTGATCAGAGCCTGAATGCTCAACGTAATAACCGGAGTCTGGATACCCAGCGAAACTGACCGGAGCCTGAACGCTCAACGTAATAACCGGAGTCTGGATACCCAACAAAACTGACCGGAACCTGAATGCTCAACGTAAAAACCGGAGTCTGGATACCCAACGAAACTGACCGGAGCCTGAACGCTCAACGTAATAACCGGAGTCTGGATACACAACCAAACTGACCGGAGCCTGAACGCTCAACGTTATAACCGGAGGATGGATACCCAACAAAACTGAACGGAGCCTGAACGCTCAACGTAATAACCAGAGTCTGGATACTCAACGAAACTGACCGGAGCATGAACGCAAAATGTAATAACTGGAGTCTGGATGCTCAACGAAAATGACCGGAGCCTGAACGCTCAATGTAATAACCGAAGTCTGGACACCCAACGAAACTGACCGGAGCCTGAACGTTCAACGTAATAACCGGAGTCTGGATACCCAACGAAACTGACCGGAGCCTGAACGCTCAACGTAATAACCGGAGTCTGGATACCCAACGAAACTGACCGGAGCTTGAACGCTCAACGTAATAATCGAAGTCTGGATACCCAACAAAATTGACCGGAGCCTGAACACTCAACGTAATAACCGGAGTCTGGATACCCTACGAAACTGACCGGAGCCTGAACGCTCAACGTAATAATCGAAGTCTGGATACCCAACGTTACTGACCGGAGCCTGAACGCACAACGTAATAACTGGAGTCTGGATACCCTACGAAACTGACCGGAGCCTGAACGCTCAACGTAATAACCGGAGTCTGGATACTCAACGAAACTGACCGGAGCCTGAACGCACAACGTAATAACTGGAGTCTGGATGCTCAACGAAAATGACCGGAACCTGAACGCTCTACGTAGTAACCGGAGTCTGGACACCCAACAAAACTGACCGGAGCCTGAACGTTCAACGTAATAACCGGAGTCTGGATACCCAACGAAACTGACCGGAGCCTGAACGCTCAACGTAATAACCGGAGTTTGGATACCCAACGAAACTGACCGGAGCTTGAACGCTCAACGTAATAATCGAAGTATGGATACCCAACTAAACTGACCGGAGCCTGAACGCACAACGTAATAACCGGAGTTTGGATACCCTACGAAATTGACTGGAGCCTGAACGCTCAACGTAATAACCGGAGTCTGGATACTCAACGAAACTGACCGGAGCCTGAACGCACAACGTAATAACTGGAGTCTGGATGCTCAACGAAAATGACCGGAACCTGAACGCTCTACGTAGTAACCGGAGTCTGGACACCGAACGAAACTGACCGGAGCCTGAACGTTCAACGTAATAACCGGAGTCTGGATACCCAACGAAACTGACCGGAGCCTGAACGCTCAACATAATAACCAGAGTTTGGATACCCAACGAAACTGACCGGAGCTTGAACGCTCAACGTAATAATCGAAGTATGGATACCCAACTAAACTGACCGGAGACTGAACGCTCAACGTAAAAACCGGAGTCTGGATACCCAACAAAACTGACCGGAGCCTGAACGCTCAACGAAAAACCGGAGTCTGGATACACAACGAAACAGACTGGAGCCTGAACGCTCAACGTAATAACCGAAGTCTGGATACCAAACGAAACTGACTGGAGCCTGAACGCACAACGTAATAACCGGAGTTTGGATACCCTACGAAATTGACTGGAGCCTGAACGCTCAACGTAATAACCGGAGTCTGGATACTCAACGAAACTGACCGGAGCCTGAACGCACAACGTAATAACTGGAGTCTGGATGCTCAACGAAAATGACCGGAACCTGAACGCTCTACGTAGTAACCGGAGTCTGGACACCGAACGAAACTGACCGGAGCCTGAACGTTCAACGTAATAACCGGAGTCTGGATACCCAACGAAACTGACCGGAGCCTGAACGCTCAACATAATAACAAGAGTTTGGATACCCAATGAAACTGACCGGAGCTTGAACGCTAAACGTAATAATCGAAGTATGGATACCCAACTAAACTGACCGGAGCCTGAACGCTCAACGTAAAAACCGGAGTCTGGATACCCAACAAAACTGACCGGAGCCTGAACGCTCAACGAAAAACCGGAGTCTGGATACACAACGAAACAGACTGGAGCCTGAACGCTCAACGTAATAACCGAAGTCTGGATACCAAACGAAACTGACTGGAGCCTGAATGCTCAACGTAATAACCGGAGTCTGGTTACCCAACGAAACTGACCGGAGCCTGAACGCTCAACGTAATAACTGGAGTCTGGATACCAAACAAAACTGAATGGAGCCTGGACGCTCAACGTAATAACCGGAGTCTGGATACTCAACGAAACTGACCGGAGCTTGAACGCTCAACGTAATAATCGAAGTCTGGATGCCCAACGAAAATGACCCGAGCCTGAACACTCAACGTAATAACCGGAGTATCGATACCATACGAAACTGACCGGAGCCTGAACGCTCAACGTAATAATCGAAGTCTGGATACCCAACGAAACTGACCGGAGCCTCAACGCTCAATGTAATAACCGGAGTCTGGATACCCAACGAAACTGACCGGAGCCTGAACGCTTAACGTAATAACCGGAGTCTGGATACCCAACAAAACTGACCGGAACCTGAATGCTCAACGTAAAAACCGGAGTCTGGATACCCAACGAAACTGACCGGAGCCTGAACGCTCAACGTAATAACCGAAGTCTGGATACACAACCAAACTGACCGGAGCCTGAACGCTCAACGTTATAACCGGAGGATGGATACCCAACAAAACTGAACGGAGCCTGAACGCTCAACGTAATAACCAGAGTCTGGATACTCAACGAAACTGACCGGAGCATGAACGCAAAATGTAATAACTGGAGTCTGGATGCTCAACGAAAATGACCGGAGCCTGAACGCTCAATGTAATAACCGGAGTCTGGACACCCAACGAAACTGACCGGAGCCTGAACGTTCAACGTAATAACCGGAGTCTGGATACCCAACGAAACTGACCGGAGCCTGAACGCTCAACGTAATAACCGGAGTCTGGATACCCAACGAAACTGACCGGAGCTTGAACGCTCAACGTAATAATCGAAGTCTGGATACCCAACAAAATTGACCGGAGCCTGAACACTCAACGTAATAACCGGAGTCTGGATACCCTACGAAACTGACCGGAGCCTGAACGCTCAACGTAATAATCGAAGTCTGGATACCCAACGTTACTGACCGGAGCCTGAACGCACAACGTAATAACTGGAGTCTGGATACCCTACGAAACTGACCGGAGCCTGAACGCTCAACGTAATAACCGGAGTCTGGATACTCAACGAAACTGACCGGAGCCTGAACGCACAACGTAATAACTGGAGTCTGGATGCTCAACGAAAATGACCGGAACCTGAACGCTCTACGTAGTAACCGGAGTATGGACACCCAACAAAACTGACCGGAGCCTGAACGTTCAACGTAATAACCGGAGTCTGGATACCCAACAAAACTGACCGGAGCCTGAACGCTCAACGTAATAACCGGAGTTTGGATACCCAACGAAACTGACCGGAGCTTGAACGCTCAACGTAATAATCGAAGTATGGATACCCAACTAAACTGACCGGAGCCTGAACGCACAACGTAATAACCGGAGTTTGGATACCCTACGAAATTGACTGGAGCCTGAACGCTCAACGTAATAACCGGAGTCTGGATACTCAACGAAACTGACCGGAGCCTGAACGCACAACGTAATAACTGGAGTCTGGATGCTCAACGAAAATGACCGGAACCTGAACGCTCTACGTAGTAACCGGAGTCTGGACACCGAACGAAACTGACCGGAGCCTGGACGTTCAACGTAATAACCGGAGTCTGGATACCCAACGAAACTGACCGGAGCCTGAACGCTCAACATAATAACCAGAGTTTGGATACCCAACGAAACTGACCGGAGCTTGAACGCTCAACGTAATAATCGAAGTATGGATACCCAACTAAACTGACCGGAGCCTGAACGCTCAACGTAAAAACCGGAGTCTGGATACCCAACAAAACTGACCGGAGCCTGAACGCTCAACGAAAAACCGGAGTCTGGATACACAACGAAACAGACTGGAGCCTGAACGCTCAACGTAATAACCGAAGTCTGGATACCAAACGAAACTGACTGGAGCCTGAACGCACAACGTAATAACCGGAGTTTGGATACCCTACGAAATTGACTGGAGCCTGAACGCTCAACGTAATAACCGGAGTCTGGATACTCAATGAAACTGACCGGAGCCTGAACGCACAACGTAATAACTGGAGTCTGGATGCTCAACGAAAATGACCGGAACCTGAACGCTCTACGTAGTAACCGGAGTCTGGACACCGAACGAAACTGACCGGAGCCTGAACGTTCAACGTAATAACCGGAGTCTGGATACCCAACGAAACTGACCGGAGCCTGAACGCTCAACATAATAACCAGAGTTTGGATACCCAACGAAACTGACCGGAGCTTGAACGCTCAACGTAATAATCGAAGTATGGATACCCAACTAAACTGACCGGAGCCTGAACGCTCAACGTAAAAACCGGAGTCTGGATACCCAACAAAACTGACCGGAGCCTGAACGCTCAACGAAAAACCGGAGTCTGGATACACAACGAAACAGACTGGAGCCTGAACGCTCAACGTAATAACCGAAGTCTGGATACCAAACGAAACTGACTGGAGCCTGAATGCTCAACGTAATAACCGGAGTCTGGTTACCCAACGAAACTGACCGGAGCCTGAACGCTCAACGTAATAATTGGAGTCTGGATACCAAACAAAACTGAATGGAGCCTGAACGCTCAACGTAATAACCGGAGTCTGGATACTCAACGAAACTGACCGGAGCTTGAACGCTCAACGTAATAATCGAAGTCTGGATGCCCAACGAAAATGACCCGAGCCTGAACACTCAACGTAATAACCGGAGTATCGATACCATACGAAACTGACCGGAGCCTGAACGCTCAACGTAATAATCGAAGTCTGGATACCCAACGAAACTGACCGGAGCCTCAACGCTCAATGTAATAACCGGAGTCTGGATACCCAACGAAACTGACCGGAGCCTGAACGCTTAACGTGATAACCGGAGTCTGGATACCCAACAAAACTGACCGGAGCCTGAACGCTCAACGAAAAACCGGAGTCTGGATACACAACGAAACTGACCGGAGCCTGAACGCTCAACGTAATAACCGAAATCTGGATACCAAACGAAACTGACCGGTGCCTGAATGCTCAACGTAATAACCGGAGTCTGGATACCCAACAAAACTGACCGGAGCCTGAACGCTCAACGTAATAACCAGAGTCTGGATACACAAAGAAACTGACCGGAGCCTGAACGCTCAACGTAAAAACCGGAGTCTGGATACCTAACGAAACAGACTGGAGCCTGAACGCTCAACGTAAAAACCGGAGTCTGGATACCCAACGAAACTGACCGGAGCCAGAATGCTCAACGTAATAACAGGAGTCTGGATACATAACGAAACTAACCGGTGCCTGAACGCTCAACGTAATAACCTGAGTCTGGATACCCAACAAAACTGATCAGAGCCTGAATGCTCAACGTAATAACCGGAGTCTGGATACCCAACGAAACTGATCGGAGCCTGAACGCTCAACGTAATAACCGGAGTCTGGATACCCAACAAAACTGACCGGAACCTGAATGCTCAACGTAAAAACCGGAGTCTGGATACCCAACGAAACTGACCGGAGCCTGAACGCTCAACGTAATAACCGGAGTCTGGATACACAACCAAACTGACCGTAGCCTAAACGCTCAACGTTATAACCGGAGGATGGATACCCAACAAAACTGAACGGAGCCTGAACGCTCAACGTAATAACCGGAGTCTGGATACTCAACAAAACTGACCGGTGCATGAACGCACAATGTAATAACTGGAGTCTGGATGCTCAACGAAAATGACCGGAGCCTGAACGCTCAATGTAATAACCGGAGTCTGGACACCCAACGAAACTGACCGGAGCCTGAACGTTCAACGTAATAACCGGAGTCTGGATACCCAACGAAACTGACCGGAGCCTGAACGCTCAACGTAATAACCGGAGTCTGGATACCCAACGAAACTGACCGGAGGTTAAACGCTCAACGTAATAATCGAAGTCTGGATACCCAACAAAACTGACCGGAGCCTGAACACTCAACGTAATAACCGGAGTCTGGATACCCTACGAAACTGACCGGAGCCTGAACGCTCAACGTAATAATCGAAGTCTGGATACCCAACGAAACTGACCGGAGCCTGAACGCACAACGTAATAACCGGAGTTTGGATACCCTACGAAACTGACCGGAGCCTGAACGCTCAACGTAATAACCGGAGTCTGGATACTCAACGAAACTGACCGGAGCCTGAACGCACAACGTAATAACTGGAGTTTGGATGCTCAACGAAAATGACCGAAACCTGAACGCTCTACGTAGTAACCGGAGTCTGGACACCCAACGAAACTGACCGGAGCCTGAACGTTCAACGTAATAACCGGAGTCTGGATACCCAACGAAACTGACCGGAGCCTGAACGCTCAACGTAATAACCGGAGTTTGGATACCCAACGAAACTGACCGAAGCTTGAACGCTCAACGTAATAATCGAAGTATGGATACCCAACTAAACTGACCGGAGCCTGAACGCTCAACGTAAAAACCGGAGTCTGGATACCCAACAAAACTGACCGGAGTCTGAACGCTCAACGAAAAACCGAAGTCTGGATACACAACGAAACAGACCGGAGCCTGAATGCTCAACGTAATAACCGAAGTCTTGATACCAAACGAAACTGACCGGAGCCTGAACGCTCAACGTAATAACCGGAGTCTGGATACCCAACGAAACTGACCGGAGCCTGAACGCTCAACGTAATAACTGGAGTCTGGATACCAAACGAAACTGACCGGAGCCTGAACACTCAACGTAATAACCGGAGTCTGGATACACAACCAAACTGACCGGAGCCTGATCGCTCAAAGTTATAACCGGAGGCTGGATACCCAACAAAACTAAATGGAGCCTGAACGCTCAACGTAATAACCGAAGTCTGGATACTCAATGAAACTGACCGGAGCTTGAACGCTCAACGTAATAATCGAAGTCTGGATGCCCAACAAAAATGACCGGAGCCTGAACACTCAACGTAATAACCGGAGTATGGATACCCTACGAAACTGATCGGAGCCTGAACGCTCAACGTAATAATCGAAGTCTGGATACCCAACGAAACTGACCGGAGCCTGAACGCACAACGTAATAACCGGAGTCTGGATACCCTACGAAACTGACCGGAGCCTGAACGCTCAACATAATAACCAGAGTCTGGATACTCAACGAAACTGACCGGAGCCGGAACGCATAACGTAATAACTGGAGTCTGGATGCCTAACGAAACTGACCGGAGCTTGAACGCTCAACGTAATAACCGGAGTCTGGATACCCAAAGAAACTGACCGGAGCCTGAACGCTCGACGTAATAACCGGAGTCTGGATACCCAACGAAACTGACCGGAGCCTGAACGCTCAACGTAATAACTGGAGTTTGGATACCCAACGAAACTGACTGGAACTTGAACGTTCAACGTAATAATCGAAGTCTGGATACCCAACGAAACTGACCGGAGCCTGAACACTCAACATAATAACCGGAGTATGGATACCCTACGAAACTGACCGGAGCCTGAACGTTCAACGTAATAATCGAAGTCTGGATACCCAACGAAACTGACCGGAGCCTGAACGCACAACGTAATAACCGGAGTCTGGATACCCTACGAAACTGACCGGAGCCTGAACGCTCAACGTAATAACCGGAGTCTGGATACTCAACGAAACTGACCGGAGCCTGAACGCACAACGTAATAACTGGAGTCTGGATGCCCAACGAAACTGACCGGAGCTTGAACGCTCAACGAAATAACCGGAGTCTGGATACCCAAAGAAACTGACCGGAGCCTGAACGCTCAAAGTAATAACCGGAGACTGGATACCCAAAGAAACTGACCGGAGCCTGAATGCTCAACGTAATAACCGGAGTCTGGATACCCAACGAAACTGACCGGAGCCTGAACGCTCAACGTAATAACCGGAGTCTGGATACCCAACGAAACTGACCAGAGCCTGAACGCTCAACGTAAAAACCGGAGTCTGAATACTCAACAAAACTGTCCGGACCCTGAACGCTCAACGAAAAACCGGAGTCTGGATACACAACGAAACTGACCGGAGCCTGAACGCTCAACGTAATAACCGAAGTCTTGATATTAAACAAAACTGACCAGAGCCAGAATGCTCAACGTAATAACCGGAGTCTGGATACCCAACGAAACTGACCGGACCCTGAACGCTCAAGGTAATAACCGGAGTCTGGATAACCAAAGAAACTGACCGGACCCTGAACGCTCAACGTAAAAACCGGAGTCTGGATACCCAACGAAACAGACCGGAGCCTGAACGCTCAACGTAAAAACCGGAGTCTGGATACCCAACGAAACTGACCGGAGCCTGAATGCTCAACGTAATAACCGGAGTCTGGATACACAACGAAACTGACCGGTGCCTGAACGCTCAACGTAATAACCTGAGTCTGGATACCCAACGAAACTGATCAAAGCCTGAACGCTCAATGTAATAACCTGAGTCTGGATACCCAACGAAACTGACCGGAGCCTGAACGCTCAACGTAATAACCGGAGTCTGGATACCCAACGAAACTGACCGGAGCCTGAACGCACAATGTAATAACTGGAGTCTGGATGCTCAACAAAAATAACCGGAGCCTGAACGCTCAATGTAATAACCGGAGTCTGGACACCCAACGAAACTGACCGGAGCCTGAACGTTCAACGTAATAACCGGAGTCTGGATACCCAACGAAACTGACCGGAGCCTGAACGCTTAACGTAATAACCGGAGTCTGGATACCCAACGAAACTGACCGGAGCTTGAATGCTCAACGTAATAATCGAAGTCTGGATACCCAACAAAACTGACCGGAGCCTGAACACTCAACGTAATAACCGGAGTCTAGATACCCTATGAAACTGACCGGAGCCTGAACGCTCAACGTAATAATCGAAGTCTGGATACCCAACGAAACTGACCGGAGCCTGAATGCACATTGTAATAACCGGAGTCTGGATACCCTACGAAAATGACCGGAGCCTGAACGCTCAACGTAATAACCGGAGTCTGGATACTCAACGAAACTGACCGGAGCCTGAACGCACAACGCAATAACTGGAGTCTGGATGCTCAACGAAAATGACCGGAACCTGAACGCTCTACGTAATAACCGAAGTCTGGATATTAAACAAAACTGACCAGAGCCTGAACGTTCAACGTAATAACCGGAGTCTGGATACCCAACGAAACTGACCGGAGCCTGAACGCTCAACGTAATAACCGGAGTTTGGATACCCAACGAAACAGACCGGAGCTTGAACGCTCAACGTAATAATCGAAGTATGGATACCCAACTAAACTGACTGGAGCCTGAACGCTCAACCTAAAAACCGGAGTCTGGATACCCAACAAAACTGACCGGAGCCTGAACGCTCAACAAAAAACCGGAGTCTGGATACACAACGAAACAGACCGGAGCCTGAACGCTCAACGTAATAACCGAAGTCTGGATACCAAACGAAACTGACCGGAGCCTGAACGCTCAACGTAATAACCGGAGTCTGGATACACAACCAAACTGACCGGAGCCTGAACGCTCAACGTAATAACCGGAGTCTGGATACCCAACAAAACTGAACGGAGCCTGAACGCTCAACGTAATAACCGGAGTCTGGATACTCAACGAAACTGACCGGAGCTTGAACGCTCAATGTAATAATCGAAGTCTGGATGCCCAACGAAAATGACCGGAGCCTGAACACTCAAGGTAATAACCGGAGTATGGATACCCTACGAAACTGACCGGAGCCTGAACGCTCAATGTAATAATCGAAGTCTGGATACCAAAGGAAACTGACCGGAGCCAGATTGCACAACGTAATAACCGGAGTCTGGATACCCTACGAAACTGACCGGAGCCTGAACACTCAACGTAATAACCGGAGTCTAGATACTCAACGAAACTGACCGGAGCCTGAACGCATAACGTAATAACTGGAGTCTGGATGCCTAACGAAACTGACCGGAGCCTGAACGCTCAACGTAATAACCGGAGTCTGGATACTCAACGAAACTGACCGGAGCCTGATTGCACAATGTAATAACTGGAGTCTGGATGCTCAACGAAAATGACCGGAGCCTGAACGCTCAACGTAATAATCGGAGTCTGGACACCCAACGAAACTGACCGGAGCCTGAACGTTCAACGTAATAACCGGAGTCTGGATACCCTACGAAACTGACCGGAGCCTGAACACTCAACTTAATAACCGGAGTATGGATACCCTACGAAACTGACCGGAGCCTGAACGCTCAACGTAATAATCGAAGTCTGGATACCCAACGAAACTGACCGGAGCCTGAACGCACAACGTAATAACTGGAGTCTGGATACCCTACGAAACTGACCGGAGCCTGAACGCACAACATAATAACTGGAGTCTGGATGCCCAACGAAACTGACCGGAGCCTGAACGCTCAATGTAATAACCGGAGACTGGATACCAAAAGAAACTGACCGGAGCCTGAATGCTCAACATAATAACCGGAGTCTGGATACCCAACGAAACTGACCGGAGCCTAAACGCTCAACGTAATAACCAGAGTCTGGATACCCAACGAAACTGACCGGAGCCTGAACGCTCAAAGTAAAAACCGGAGTCTGGATACTCAACAAAACTGACCGGAGCCTGAACGCTCAACGAAAAACCGGAGTCTGGATACACAACGAAACTGACCGGAGCCTGAACGCTCAACGTAATAACCGAAGTCTGGATACCAAACGAAACAGACCGGAGCCCGAACGCTCAACGTAATTACCGGAGTCTGGATACCCAACGAAACTGACCAGAGCCTGAACGTTCAATGTAATAACCGGAGTCTGGATACTCAATGAAATTGAATGGAGCCTGAACGATCAACATAATAACTGGAGTCTGGATACCAAACGAAACTGACCCGAGCCTGAACGCTCAACGTAATAACCGGAGTCTGGATACACAACCAAACTGACCGGAGCCTGATCGCTCAACGTTATAACCGGAGGCTGGATACCCAACAAAACTGAATGGAGCCTGAACGCTCAACGTAATAACCGGAGTCTGGATACTCAACGAAACTGACCGGAGCTTGAACGCTCAACGTAATAATCGAAGTCTCGATGCCCAACGAAAATGACCGGAGCCTGAACACTCAACGTAATAACCGGAGTATGGATACCATACGAAACTGACCGGAGCCTGAACGCTCAACGTAATAATCGAAGTCTGGATACCCAACGAAACTGACCGGAGCCTCAACGCTCAATGTAATAACCGGAGTCTGGATACCCAACGAAACTGACCGGAGCCTGAACGCTTAACGTAATAACCGGAGTCTGGATAACCAACAAAACTGACCGGAGCCTGAACGCTCAACGAAAAACCGGAGTTTGGATACACAACGAAACTGACCGGAGCCTGAACGCTCAACGTAATAACCGAAATCTGGATACCAAACGAAACTGACCGGTGCCTGAATGCTCAACGTAATAACCGGAGTCTGGATACCCAACAAAACTGACCGGAGCCTGAACGCTCAACGTAATAACCAGAGTCTGGATACACAAAGAAACTGACCGGAGCCTGAACGCTCAACGTAAAAACCGGAGTCTGGATACCTAACGAAACAGACTGGAGCCTGAACGCTCAACGTAAAAACCGGAGTCTGGATACCCAACGAAACTGACCGGAGCCAGAATGCTCAACGTAATAACAGGAGTCTGGATACACAACGAAACTAACCGGTGCCTGAACGCTCAACGCAATAACCTGAGTCTGCATACCCAACAAAACTGATCAGAGCCTGAATGCTCAACGTAATAACCGGAGTCTGGATACCAAATGAAACTGATCGGAGCCTGAACGCTCAATGTAATAACCGGAGTCTGGATACCTAACGAAACTGACCGGAGCTTGAATGCTCAACGTAATAATCGGAGTCTGGATACCCAAAGAAACTGACCGGAGCCTGGACGCTCAACGTAATAACCGGAGTCTGGATACCCAACGAAACTGACCGGAGCCTGAACGCTCAACGTAATAACCGGAGTCTGGATACCCAACAAAACTGAACGGAGCCTGAACGCTCAACGTAATAACCGGAGTCTGGATACTCAACAAAACTGACCGGTGCATGAACGCACAATGTAATAACTGGAGTCTGGACACCAAACGAAACTGACCGGAGCCTGAACGTTCAACGTAATAACCGGAGTCTGGATACCCAACGAAACTGACCGGAGCCTGAACGCTCAACGTAATAACCGGAGTCTGGATACCCAACGAAACTGACCTGAGGTTAAACGCTCAACGTAATAATCGAAGTCTGGATACCCAACGAAACTGACCGGAGCCTGAACGCACAACGTAATAACCGGAGTTTGGATACCCTACGAAACTGACCGGAGCCTGAACGCTCAACGTAATAACCGGAGTCTGGATACTCAACGAAACTGACCGGAGCCTGAACGCACAACGTAATAACTGGAGTTTGGATGCTCAACGAAAATGACCGAAACCTGAACGCTCTAAGTAGTAACCGGAGTCTGGACACCCAACGAAACTGACCGGAGCCTGAACGTTCAACGTAATAACCGGAGTCTGGATACCCAACGAAACTGACCGGAGCCTGAACGCTCAACGTAATAACCGGAGTTTGGATACCCAACGAAACTGACCGAAGCTTGAACGCTCAACGAAATAATCAAAGTATGGATACCCAACTAAACTGACCGGAGCCTGAACGCTCAACCTAAAAACCGGAGTCTGGATACCCAACAAAACTGACCGGAGTCTGAACGCTCAACGAAAAACCGGAGTCTGGATACACAACGAAACAGACCGGAGCCTGAATGCTCAACGTAATAACCGAAGTCTTGATACCAAACAAAACTGACCGGAGCCTGAACGCTCAACGTAATAACCGGAGTCTGGATACCCAACGAAACTGACCGGAGCCTGCACGCTCAACGTAATAACTGGAGTCTGGATACCAAACGAAACTGACCGGAGCCTGAACACTCAACGTAATAACCGGAGTCTGGATACACAACCAAACTGACCGGAGCCCGATCGCTCGAAGTTATAACCGGAGGCTGGATACCCAACAAAACTGAATGGAGCCTGAACGCTCAACGTAATAACCGAAGTCTGGATACTCAACGAAACTGACCGGAGCTTGAACGCTCAACGTAATAATCGAAGTCTGGATGCCCAACAAAAATGACCGGAGCCTGAACACTCAACGTAATAACCGGAGTATGGATACCCTACGAAACTGATCGGAGCCTGAACGCTCAACGTAATAATCGAAGTCTGGATACCCAACGAAACTGACCGGAGCCTGAACGTACAACGTAATAACCGGAGTCTGGATACCCTACGAAACTGACCGGAGCCTGAACGCTCAACGTAATAACCGGAGTCTGGATACTCAACGAAACTGACCGGAGCCTGAACGCATAACGTAATAACTGGAGTCTGGATGCCTAACGAAACTGACCAGAGCTTGAACGCTCAACGTAATAACCGGAGTCTGGATACCCTAAGAAACTGACCGGAGCCTGAACGCTCGACGTAATAACCGGAGTCTGGATACCTAACGAAACTGACCGGAGCCTGAACGCTCAACGTAATAACCGGAGTTTGGATACCCAACGAAACTGACTGGAGCTTGAACGCTCAACGTAATAATCGAAATCTGGATACCCAACGAAACTGACCGGAGCCTGAACACTCAACATAATAACCGGAGTATGGATACCCTACGAAACTGACCGGAGCCTGAACGTTCAACGTAATAATCGAAGTCTGGATACCCAACGAAACTGACCGGAGCCTGAACGCACAACGTAATAACCGGAGTCTGGATACCCTACGAAACTGACCGGAGCCTGAACACTCAACGTAATAACCGGAGTCTGGATACTCAACGAAACTGACCGGAGCCTGAACGCACAACGTAATAACTGGAGTCTGGATGCCCAACGAAACTGACCGGAGCTTGAACGCTCAAAGAAATAACCGGAGTCTGGATACCCAAAGAAACTGACCGGAGCCTGAACACTCAAAGTAATAACCGGAGACTGGATACCCAAAGAAACTGACCGGAGCCTGAATGCTCAACGTAATAACCGGAGTCTGGATACCCAACGAAACTGACCGGAGCCTGAACGCTCAACGTAATAACCGGAGTCTGGATACCCAACGAAACTGACCGGAGCCTGAACGCTCAACGTAAAAACCGGAGTCTGGATACTCAACAAAACTGACCGGACCCTGAACGCTCAACGAAAAACCGGAGTCTGGATACACAACGAAACTGATCGGAGCCTGAACGCTCAACGTAATAACCGAAGTCTGGATATTAAACAAAACTGACCATAGCCTGAATGCTCAACGTAATAACCGGAGTCTGGATAACCAACGAAACTGACCGGACCCTGAACGCTCAAGGTAATAACCGGAGTCTGGATAACCAAAGAAACTGATCGGACCCTGAACGCTCAACGTAAAAACCGGAGTCTGGATACCCACCGAAACAGACCGGAGCCTGAACGCTCAACGTAAAAACCGGAGTCTGGATACCCAACGAAACTGACCGGAGCCTGAATGCTCAACGTAATAACCGGAGTCTGGATACACAACGAAACTGACCGGTGCCTGAACGCTCAACGTAATAACCTGAGTCTGGATACCCAACGAAACTGATCAAAGCCTGAACGCTCAATGTAATAACCTGAGTCTGGATACCCAACGAAACTGACCGGAGCCTGAACGCACAACGTAATAACCGGAGTCTGGATGCTCAACAAAAATAACCGGAGCCTGAACGCTCAATGTAATAACCGGAGTCTGGACACCCAACGAAACTGACCGGAGCCTGAACGCTCAACGTAATAATCGGAGTCTGGATACCCAACGAAACTGACCGGAGCTTGAATGCTCAACGTAATAATCGAAGTCTGGATACCCAACAAAACTGACCGGAGCCTGAACACTCAACGTAATAACCGGAGTCTAGATACCCTATGAAACTGACCGGAGCCTGAACGCTCAACGTAATAATCGAAGTCTGGATACCCAACGAAACTGACCGGAGCCTGAATGCACATTGTAATAACCGGAGTCTGGATACCCTACGAAAATGACCGGAGCCTGAACGCTCAACGTAATAACCGGAGTTTGGATACTCAACGAAACTGACCGGAGCCTGAACGCACAACGCAATAACTGGAGTCTGGATGCTCAACGAAAATGACCGGAACCTGAACGCTCTAAGTAATAACCGAAGTCTGGATATTAAACAAAACTGACCAGAGCCTGAACGTTCAACGTAATAACCGGAGTCTGGATACCCAACGAAACTGACCGGAGCCTGAACGCTCAACGTAATAACCGGAGTTTGGATACCCAACGAAACTGACCGGAGCTTGAACGCTCAACGTAATAATCGAAGTATGGATACCCAACTAAACTGACTGGAGCCTGAACGCTCAACCTAAAAACCGGAGTCTGGATACCCAACAAAACTGACCGGAGCCTGAACGCTCAACAAAAAATCGGAGTCTGGATACACAACGAAACAGACCGGAGCCTGAACGCTCAACGTAATAACCGAAGTCTGGATACCAAACGAAACTGACCGGAGCCTGAACGCTCAACGTAATAACCGGAGTCTGGATACACAACCAAACTGACCGGAGTCTGAACGCTCAACGTAATAACCGGAGTCTGGATACCCAACAAAACTGAACGGAGCCTGAACGCTCAACGTAATAACCAGAGTCTGGATACTCAACGAAACTGACCGGAGCTTGAACGCTCAATGTAATAATCGAAGTCTGGATGCCCAACGAAAATGACCGGAGCCTGAACACTCAAGGTAATAACCGGAGTATGGATACCCTACGAAACTGACCGGAGCCTGAACGCTCAATGTAATAATCGAAGTCTGGATACCAAAGGAAACTGACCGGAGCCTGAATGCACAACGTAATAACCGGAGTCTGGATACCCTACGAAACTGACCGGAGCCTGAACGCTCAACGTAATAACCGGAGTCTAGATACTCAACGAAACTGACCGGAGCCTGAACGCATAACGTAATAACTGGAGTCTGGATGCCTAACGAAACTGACCGGAGCTTGAACGCTCAACGTAATAACCGGAGTCTGGATACCCAAAGAAACTGACCGAAGCCTGAACGCTCAACGTAATAACCGGAGTCTAGATACCCAACGAAACTGACCGGAGCCTGAACGCTCAACGTAATAACCGGAGTTTGGATACCCAACGAAACTGACCGGAGCTTGAACGCTCAACGTAATAATCGAAGTCTGGATATCCAACGAAACTGACCGGAGCCTGAACACTCAACATAATAACCAGAGTATGGATACCCTACGAAACTGACCGGAGTTTGAACGCTCAACATAATAATCGAAGTCTGGATACCCAACGAAACTGACCGGAGCCTGAACGCACAACGTAATAACCGGAGTCTGGATACCCTACGAAACTGACCGGAGCCTGAATGCTCAACGTAATAACCGGAGTCTGGATACCCTACGAAACTGACCGGAGCCTGAACACTCAACGTAATAACCGGAGTCTAGATACTCAACGAAACTGACCGGAGCCTGAACGCATAACGTAATAACTGGAGTCTGGATGCCTAACGAAACTGACCGGAGCCTGAACGCTCAACGTAATAACCGGAGTCTGGATACTCAACGAAACTGACCGGAGCCTGATTGCACAATGTAATAACTGGAGTCTGGATGCTCAACGAAAATGACCGGAGCCTGAACGCTCAACGTAATAATCGGAGTCTGGACACCCAACGAAACTGACCGGAGCCTGAACGTTCAACGTAATAACCGGAGTCAGGATACCCTACGAAACTGACCGGAGCCTGAACACTCAACTTAATAACCGGAGTATGGATACCCTACGAAACTGACCGGAGCCTGAACGCTCAACGTAATAATCGAAGTCTGGATACCCAACGAAACTGACCGGAGCCTGAACGCACAACGTAATAACTGGAGTCTGGATACCCTACGAAACTGACCGGAGCCTGAACGCACAACGTAATAACTGGAGTCTGGATGCCCAACGAAACTGACCGGAGCCTGAACGCTCAATGTAATAACCGGAGACTGGATACCAAAAGAAACTGACCGGAGCCTGAATGCTCAACATAATAACCGGAGTCTGGATACCCAACGAAACTGACCGGAGCCTAAACGCTCAACGTAATAACCAGAGTCTGGATACCCAACGAAACTGACCGGAGCCTGAACGCTCAAAGTAAAAACCGGAGTCTGGATACTCAACAAAACTGACCGGAGCCTGAACGCTCAACGAAAAACCGGAGTCTGGATACACAACGAAACTGACCGGAGCCTGAACGCTCAACGTAATAACCGAAGTCTGGATACCAAACGAAACAGACCGGAGCCCGAACGCTCAACGTAATTACCGGAGTCTGGATACCCAACGAAACTGACCAGAGCCTGAACGTTCAATGTAATAACCGGAGTCTGGATACCCAATGAAATTGAATGGAGCCTGAACGATCAACATAATAACTGGAGTCTGGATACCAAACGAAACTGACCGGAGCCTGAACGCTCAACGTAATAACCGGAGTCTGGATACACAACCAAACTGACCGGAGCCTGATCGCTCAACGTTATAACCGGAGGCTGGATACCCAACAAAACTGAATGGAGCCTGAACGCTCAACGTAATAACCGGAGTCTGGATACTCAACGAAACTGACCGGAGCTTGAACGCTCAACGTAATAATCGAAGTCTCGATGCCCAACGAAAATGACCGGAGCCTGAACACTCAACGTAATAACCGGAGTATGGATACCATACGAAACTGACCGGAGCCTGAACGCTCAACGTAATAATCGAAGTCTGGATACCCAACGAAACTGACCGGAGCCTCAACGCTCAATGTAATAACCGGAGTCTGGATACCCAACGAAACTGACCGGAGCCTGAACGCTTAACGTAATAACCGGAGTCTGGATACCCAACAAAACTGACCGGAGCCTGAACGCTCAACGAAAAACCGGAGTTTGGATACACAACGAAACTGACCGGAGCCTGAACGCTCAACGTAATAACCGAAATCTGGATACCAAACGAAACTGACCGGTGCCTGAATGCTCAACGTAATAACCGGAGTCTGGATACCCAACAAAACTGACCGGAGCCTGAACGCTCAACGTAATAACCAGAGTCTGGATACACAAAGAAACTGACCGGAGCCTGAACGCTCAACGTAAAAACCGGAGTCTGGATACCTAACGAAACAGACTGGAGCCTGAACGCTCAACGTAAAAACCGGAGTCTGGATACCCAACGAAACTGACCGGAGCCAGAATGCTCAACGTAATAACAGGAGTCTGGATACACAACGAAACTAACCGGTGCCTGAACGCTCAACGCAATAACCTGAGTCTGCATACCCAACAAAACTGATCAGAGCCTGAATGCTCAACGTAATAACCGGAGTCTGGATACCAAATGAAACTGATCGGAGCCTGAACGCTCAATGTAATAACCGGAGTCTGGATACCCAACGAAACTGACCGGAGCTTGAATGCTCAACGTAATAATCGGAGTCTGGATACCCAAAGAAACTGACCGGAGCCTGGACGCTCAACGTAATAACCGGAGTCTGGATACCCAACGAAACTGACCGGAGCCTGAACGCTCAACGTAATAACCGGAGTCTGGATACCCAACAAAACTGAACGGAGCCTGAACGCTCAACGTAATAACCGGAGTCTGGATACTCAACAAAACTGACCGGTGCATGAACGCACAATGTAATAACTGGAGTCTGGACACCAAACGAAACTGACCGGAGCCTGAACGTTCAACGTAATAACCGGAGTCTGGATACCCAACGAAACTGACCGGAGCCTGAACGCTCAACGTAATAACCGGAGTCTGGATACCCAACGAAACTGACCTGAGGTTAAACGCTCAACGTAATAATCGAAGTCTGGATACCCAACGAAACTGACCGGAGCCTGAACGCACAACGTAATAACCGGAGTTTGGATACCCTACGAAACTGACCGGAGCCTGAACGCTCAACGTAATAACCGGAGTCTGGATACTCAACGAAACTGACCGGAGCCTGAACGCACAACGTAATAACTGGAGTTTGGATGCTCAACGAAAATGACCGAAACCTGAACGCTCTAAGTAGTAACCGGAGTCTGGACACCCAACGAAACTGACCGGAGCCTGAACGTTCAACGTAATAACCGGAGTCTGGATACCCAACGAAACTGACCGGAGCCTGAACGCTCAACGTAATAACCGGAGTTTGGATACCCAACGAAACTGACCGAAGCTTGAACGCTCAACGAAATAATCAAAGTATGGATACCCAACTAAACTGACCGGAGCCTGAACGCTCAACCTAAAAACCGGAGTCTGGATACCCAACAAAACTGACCGGAGTCTGAACACTCAACGAAAAACCGGAGTCTGGATACACAACGAAACAGACCGGAGCCTGAATGCTCAACGTAATAACCGAAGTCTTGATACCAAACGAAACTGACCGGAGCCTGAACGCTCAACGTAATAACCGGAGTCTGGATACCCAACGAAACTGACCGGAGCCTGCACGCTCAACGTAATAACTGGAGTCTGGATACCAAACGAAACTGACCGGAGCCTGAACACTCAACGTAATAACCGGAGTCTGGATACACAACCAAACTGACCGGAGCCCGATCGCTCAAAGTTATAACCGGAGGCTGGATACCCAACAAAACTGAATGGAGCCTGAACGCTCAACGTAATAACCGAAGTCTGGATACTCAACGAAACTGACCGGAGCTTGAACGCTCAACGTAATAATCGAAGTCTGGATGCCCAACAAAAATGACCGGAGCCTGAACACTCAACGTAATAACCGGAGTATGGATACCCTACGAAACTGATCGGAGCCTGAACGCTCAACGTAATAATCGAAGTCTGGATACCCAACGAAACTGACCGGAGCCTGAACGTACAACGTAATAACCGGAGTCTGGATACCCTACGAAACTGACCGGAGCCTGAACGCTCAACGTAATAACCGGAGTCTGGATACTCAACGAAACTGACCGGAGCCTGAACGCATAACGTAATAACTGGAGTCTGGATGCCTAACGAAACTGACCAGAGCTTGAACGCTCAACGTAATAACCGGAGTCTGGATACCCTAAGAAACTGACCGGAGCCTGAACGCTCGACGTAATAACCGGAGTCTGGATACCTAACGAAACTGACCGGAGCCTGAACGCTCAACGTAATAACCGGAGTTTGGATACCCAACGAAACTGACTGGAGCTTGAACGCTCAACGTAATAATCGAAATCTGGATACCCAACGAAACTGACCGGAGCCTGAACACTCAACATAATAACCGGAGTATGGATACCCTACGAAACTGACCGGAGCCTGAACGTTCAACGTAATAATCGAAGTCTGGATACCCAACGAAACTGACCGGAGCCTGAACGCACAACGTAATAACCGGAGTCTGGATACCCTACGAAACTGACCGGAGCCTGAACACTCAACGTAATAACCGGAGTCTGGATACTCAACGAAACTGACCGGAGCCTGAACGCACAACGTAATAACTGGAGTCTGGATGCCCAACGAAACTGACCGGAGCTTGAACGCTCAAAGAAATAACCGGAGTCTGGATACCCAAAGAAACTGACCGGAGCCTGAACACTCAAAGTAATAACCGGAGACTGGATACCCAAAGAAACTGACCGGAGCCTGAATGCTCAACGTAATAACCGGAGTCTGGATACCCAACGAAACTGACCGGAGCCTGAACGCTCAACGTAATAACCGGAGTCTGGATACCCAACGAAACTGACCGGAGCCTGAACGCTCAACGTAAAAACCGGAGTCTGGATACTCAACAAAACTGACCGGACCCTGAACGCTCAACGAAAAACCGGAGTCTGGATACACAACGAAACTGATCGGAGCCTGAACGCTCAACGTAATAACCGAAGTCTGGATATTAAACAAACTGACCATAGCCTGAATGCTCAACGTAATAACCGGAGTCTGGATAACCAACGAAACTGACCGGACCCTGAACGCTCAAGGTAATAACCGGAGTCTGGATAACCAAAGAAACTGATCGGACCCTGAACGCTCAACGTAAAAACCGGAGTCTGGATACCCACCGAAACAGACCGGAGCCTGAACGCTCAACGTAAAAACCGGAGTCTGGATACCCAACGAAACTGACCGGAGCCTGAATGCTCAACGTAATAACCGGAGTCTGGATACACAACGAAACTGACCGGTGCCTGAACGCTCAACGTAATAACCTGAGTCTGGATACCCAACGAAACTGATCAAAGCCTGAACGCTCAATGTAATAACCTGAGTCTGGATACCCAACGAAACTGACCGGAGCCTGAACGCACAACGTAATAACCGGAGTCTGGATGCTCAACAAAAATAACCGGAGCCTGAACGCTCAATGTAATAACCGGAGTCTGGACACCCAACGAAACTGACCGGAGCCTGAACGCTCAACGTAATAATCGGAGTCTGGATACCCAACGAAACTGACCGGAGCTTGAATGCTCAACGTAATAATCGAAGTCTGGATACCCAACAAAACTGACCGGAGCCTGAACACTCAACGTAATAACCGGAGTCTAGATACCCTATGAAACTGACCGGAGCCTGAATGCTCAACGTAATAATCGAAGTCTGGATACCCAACGAAACTGACCGGAGCCTGAATGCACATTGTAATAACCGGAGTCTGGATACCCTACGAAAATGACCGGAGCCTGAACGCTCAACGTAATAACCGGAGTTTGGATACTCAACGAAACTGACCGGAGCCTGAACGCACAACGCAATAACTGGAGTCTGGATGCTCAACGAAAATGACCGGAACCTGAACGCTCTAAGTAATAACCGAAGTCTGGATATTAAACAAAACTGACCAGAGCCTGAACGTTCAACGTAATAACCGGAGTCTGGATACCCAACGAAACTGACCGGAGCCTGAACGCTCAACGTAATAACCGGAGTTTGGATACCCAACGAAACTGACCGGAGCTTGAACGCTCAACGTAATAATCGAAGTATGGATACCCAACTAAACTGACTGGAGCTTGAACGCTCAACCTAAAAACCGGAGTCTGGATACCCAACAAAACTGACCGGAGCCTGAACGCTCAACAAAAAATCGGAGTCTGGATACACAACGAAACAGACCGGAGCCTGAACGCTCAACGTAATAACCGAAGTCTGGATACCAAACGAAACTGACCGGAGCCTGAACGCTCAACGTAATAACCGGAGTCTGGATACACAACCAAACTGACCGGAGTCTGAACGCTCAACGTAATAACCGGAGTCTGGATACCCAACAAAACTGAACGGAGCCTGAACGCTCAACGTAATAACCAGAGTCTGGATACTCAACGAAACTGACCGGAGCTTGAACGCTCAATGTAATAATCGAAGTCTGGATGCCCAACGAAAATGACCGGAGCCTGAACACTCAAGGTAATAACCGGAGTATGGATACCCTACGAAACTGACCGGAGCCTGAACGCTCAATGTAATAATCGAAGTCTGGATACCAAAGGAAACTGACCGGAGCCTGAATGCACAACGTAATAACCGGAGTCTGGATACCCTACGAAACTGACCGGAGCCTGAACGCTCAACGTAATAACCGGAGTCTAGATACTCAACGAAACTGACCGGAGCCTGAACGCATAACGTAATAACTGGAGTCTGGATGCCTAACGAAACTGACCGGAGCTTGAACGCTCAACGTAATAACCGGAGTCTGGATACCCAAAGAAACTGACCGAAGCCTGAACGCTCAACGTAATAACCGGAGTCTAGATACCCAACGAAACTGACCGGAGCCTGAACGCTCAACGTAATAACCGGAGTTTGGATACCCAACGAAACTGACCGGAGCTTGAACGCTCAACGTAATAATCGAAGTCTGGATATCCAACGAAACTGACCGGAGCCTGAACACTCAACATAATAACCAGAGTATGGATACCCTACGAAACTGACCGGAGTTTGAACGCTCAACATAATAATCGAAGTCTGGATACCCAACGAAACTGACCGGAGCCTGAACGCACAACGTAATAACCGGAGTCTGGATACCCTACGAAACTGACCGGAGCCTGAACGCTCAACGTAATAACCGGAGTCTGGATACTCAACGAAACTGACCGGAGCCTGAACGCACAATGTAATAACTGGAGTCTGGATGCTCAACGAAAATGACCGGAGCCTGAATGCTCAACGTAATAATCGGAGTCTGGACACCCAACGAAACTGACCGGAGCCTGAACGTTCAACGTAATAACCGGAGTCTGGATACCCAACGAAACTGACCGGAGCCTGAACACTCAACTTAATAACCGGAGTATGGATACCCTACGAAACTGACCGGAGCCTAAACGCTCAACGTAATAATCGAAGTCTGGATACCCAAAGAAACTGACCGGATCCTGAACGCACAACGTAATAACTGGAGTCTGGATACCCTACGAAACTGACCGGAGCCTGAACGCACAACGTAATAACTGGAGTCTGGATGCCCAACGAAATTGACCGGAGCTTGAACGCTCAACGAAATAACCGGAGTCTGGATACCCAAAGAAACTGACCGGAGCCTGAACGCTCAATGTAATAACCGGAGACTGGATACCAAAAGAAACTGACCGGAGCCTGAATGCTCAACATAATAACCGTAGTCTGGATACCCAACGAAACTGACCGGAGCCTGAACGCTCAACGTAATAACCAGAGTCTGGATACCCAACGAAACTGACCGGAGCCTGAACGCTCAACGTAAAAACCGGAGTCTGGATACTCAACAAAACTGACCGGAGCCTGAACGCTCAACGAAAAACCGGAGTCTGGATACACAACGAAACTGACCGGAGCCTGAACGCTCAACGTAATAACCGAAGTCTGGATACCAAACGAAACTGACCGGAGCCCGAACGCTCAACGTAATTACCGGAGTCTGGATACCCAACGAAACTGACCAGAGCCTGAACGTTCAATGTAATAACCGGAGTCTGGATACCCAACAAAATTGAATGGAGCCTGAACGATCAACGTAATAACCGGAGTCTGGATACCCAACGAAACTGACCGGAGCCTGAATGCCCAACATAATAACCGGAGTCTGGATACACAACGAAACTGACCGGTGCCTGAACGCTCAACGTAATAACCTGAGTCTGGATACCCAACGAAACTGATCAAAGCCTGAACGCTCAATGTAATAACCTGAGTCTGGATACCCAACGAAACTGACCGGAGCCTGAACGCACAACGTAATAACCGGAGTCTGGATACCCTACGAAACTGACGGGAACCTGAATGCTCAACGTAATAACCGAAGTCTGGATACCAAATGAAACTAACCAGAGCCTGAACGCTCAATGTAATAACCGGAGTCTGGATACCCAACGAAACTGACCGGAGCTTGAATGCTCAACGTAATAATCGGAGTCTGGATACCCAAAGAAACTGACCGGAGCCTGGACGCTCAACGTAATAACCGGAGTCTGGATACCCAACGAAACTGACCGGAGCCTGAACGCTCAACGTAATAACCGGAGTCTGGATACCCAACAAAACTAACCGAAGGCTGAACGCTCAACGTAATAACCGGAGTCTGGATACCCAACGAAACTGACCGGAGCCTGAACGCTCAACGTAAAAACCGGAGTCTGGATACCCAACAAAACTGACCGGAGCCTGAACGCTCAACGAAAAACCGGAGTCTGGATACACAACGAAACTGACCGGAGCCTGAACGCTCAACGTAATAACCGAAGTCTGGATACCAAACGAAACTGACCGGAGCCTGAACGCTCAACGTAATAACCGGAGTCTGGATACCCAACGAAACTGACCAGAGCCTGAACGTTCAATGTAATAACCGGAGTCTGGATACCCAACGAAATTGAATGGAGCCTGAACGATCAACGTAATAACCGGAGTCTGGATACACAACGAAATTGACCGAGGCCTGAATGCTCAACGTAATAACCGGAGTCTAGAAACACAACGAAACTGGCCAGAGCCTGAACGCTCAACGTAATAACCTGAGTCTGGATACCCAACGAAACTGATCAAAGCCTGAACGCTCAATGTAATAACCTGAGTCTGGATACCCAACAAAACTGACCGGAGCCTGAACGCTCAACGTAATAACCGGAGTCTGGATACCCAACGAAACTGACCGGAGCCTGAACGCACAATGTAATAACTGGAGTCTGGATGCTCAACGAAAATGACCGGAGCCTGAACGCTCAACGTAAAAATCGGAGTCTGGACACCCAACGAAACTGACCGGAGCCTGAACGTTCAACGTAATAACCGGAGTCTGGATACCCAACGAAACTGACCGGAGCCTGAACACTCAACTTAATAACCGGAGTATGGATACCCTACGAAACTGACCGGAGCCTGAACGCTCAACGTAATAATCGAAGTCTGGATACCCAACGAAACTAACCGGAGCCTGAACGCACAACGTAATAACCGGAGTCTGGATACCCTACGAAACTGACCGGAGCCTGAACGCTCAACGTAATAACCGGAGTCTGGATACTCAACGAAACTGACCAGAGCCTGAACGCATAACGTAATAACTGGAGTCTGGATGCCAACGAAACTGACCGGAGCTTGAACGCTCAACGTAATAACCAGAGTCTGGATACCCAAAGAAACTGACCGGAGCCTGAACGCTCAACGTAATAACCGGAGTCTGGATACCCAACGAAACTGACCGGAGCTTAAACGCTCAACGTAATAACCAGAGTCTGGATACCCAACAAAACTGACCGGAGCCTGCTATCTCAACATAATAACCGGAGTCTGGATACCCAACAAAACTGACCGGAGCCTGAATGCTCAATGAAAAACCGGAGTCTGGATACCCAACGAAACTGAAGGGAACCTGAACGCTCAACGTAATATCCGAAGTCTGGATACCAAATGAAACTAACCAGAGCCTGAACGCTCAATGTAATAACCGGAGTCTGGATACCCAACGAAACTGACCGGAGCCTGAACGCTCAACGTAATAACCGAAGTCTGGATACCAAACGAAACTGACCGGAGCCCGAACGCTCAACGTAATAACCGGAGTCTGGATACCCAACGAAACTGACCGGAGCCTGAACGCTCAACGTAATAACCGGAGTCTGGATACCCAACGAAACTGACAGAAGGCAGAACGCTCAACGTAATAACCGGAGTCTGGATACCCAACGAAACTGACCGGAGCCTGAACGCTCAACGTAAAAACCGGAGTCTGGATACCCAACAAAACTGACCAGAGCCTGAACGCTCAACGAAAAACCGGAATCTGGATACACAACGAAACTGACCGGAGCCCGAACGCTCAACGTAATAACCGAAGTCTGGATACCAAACGAAACTGACCGGAGCCCGAACGCTCAACGTAATAACCGGAGTCTGGATACCCAACGAAACTGACCAGAGCCTGAACGTTCAATGTAATAACCGGAGTCTGGATACCCAACGAAATTGAATGGAGCCTGAATGATCAACGTAATAACCGGAGTCTGGATACACAACGAAATTGACCGAGGCCTGAATGCTCAACGTAATAACCGGAGTCTAGAAACACAACGAAACTGACCTGAGCCTGAACGCTCAACGTAATAACCTGAGTCTGGATACCCAACGAAACTGATCAAAGCCTGAACGCTCAATGTAATAACCTGAGTCTGGATACCCAACAAAACTGACCGGAGCCTGAACGCTCAACGTAATAACCGGAGTCTGGATACCCAACGAAACTGACCGGAGCCTGAACGCACAATATAATAACTGGAGTCTGGATGCTCAACGAAAATGACCGGAGCCTGAACGCTCAACGTAAAAATCGGAGTCTGGACACCCAACGAAACTGACCGGAGCCTGAACGTTCAACGTAATAACCGGAGTCTGGATACCCAACGAAACTGACCGGAGCCTGAACACTCAACTTAATAACCGGAGTATGGATACCCTACGAAACTGACCAGAGCCTGAACGCTCAACGTAATAATCGAAGTCTGGATACCCAACGAAACTGACCGGAGCCTGAACGCACAACGTAATAACCGGAGTCTGGATACCCTACGAAACTGACCGGAGCCTGAACGCTCAACGTAATAACCGGAGTCTGGATACACAACGAAACTGACCGGAGCCTGAACGCATAACGTAATAACTGGAGTCTGGATGCCAACGAAACTGACCGGAGCTTGAACGCTCAACGTAATAACCGGAGTCTGGATACCCAAAGAAACTGATCGGAGCCTGAACGCTCAACGTAATAACCGGAGTCTGGATACCCAACGAAACTGACCGGAGCCTAAACGCTCAACGTAATAACCAGAGTCTGGATACCCAACAAAACTGACCGGAGCCTGCTATCTCAACATAATAACCGGAGTCTGGATACCCAACAAAACTGACCGGAGCCTGAACGCTCAATGAAAAACCGAAGTATGGATACCCAACGAAACTGACGGGAGCCTGAACGCTCAACGTAATAACCGAAGTCTGGATACCAAATGAAACTAACCAGAGCCTGAACGCTCAATGTAATAACCGGAGTCTGGATACCCAACGAAACTGACCCGAGCTTGAATGCTCAACGTAATAATCGGAGTCTGGATACCCAAAGAAACTGACCGGAGCCTGGACGCTCAACGTAATAACCGGAGTCTGGATACCCAACGAAACTGACCGGAGCCTGAATGCTCAACGTAATAACCGGAGTCTGGATACCCAACGAAACTGACCGAAGGCTGAACGCTCAACGTAATAACCGGAGTCTGGATACCCAACGAAACTGACCGGAGCCTGAACGCTCAACGTAAAAACCGGAGTCTGGATACCCAACGAAACTGACCGGAGCCTGAACGCTCAACGAAAAACCGGAGTCTGGATACCCAACGAAACTGACCGGAGCCTGAACGCTCAACGTAATAAACGAAGTCTGGATACCAAACGAAACTGACCGGAGCCCGAACGCTCAACGTAATAACCGGAGTCTGGATACCCAACAAAACTGACCGGAGCCTGAACGCTCAATGTAATAACCCGAATCTGGATACCCAAAGAAACTGACCGGAGCCTGAATGCTCAACTTAAAAACCGAAGTCTGGATACCCAACGAAACTGACCGGAGCCTGAACGCTCAACGTAAAAACCGGAGTCTGGATACCCAACGAAACTGACCGGAGCCTGAACGCTCAACGTAATAACCGGAGTCTGGATGCACACCGAAACTGACCGGTGCCTGAACGCTCAACGTAATAACTTGAGTGTGGATACCCAACGAAACTGACCGGAGGCTGAACACTCAACGTAATAACCGGAGTCTAGATACCCAACGAAACTGACCGAAGCCTGAACGCTCAACGTAACAACCGGAGTCTGGATACCCAACAAAACTGACCGGAGCCTGAACGCTCAACGAAAAACCGGAGTCTGGATACACAACAAAACTGACCGGAGCTTGAACGCTCAACTTAATAACCGAAGTCTGGATACCAAACGAAACTGATCGGAGCCCGAACGCTCAACGTAATAACCGGAGTCTGGATACCCAACGAAACTGACCGGAGCCTGAACACTCAATGTAATAACCCGAGTCTGGATACCCAAAGAAACTGACCGGAGTTTGAACGCTCAACTTAAAAACCGGAGTCTGGATACCCAACGAAACTGACCGGAGCCTGAACGCTCAATGTAATAACCGGAGTCTGGATACCCAACGAAACAGACCGGAGCCTGAACGCTCAACGTAATAACCGGAGTCTGGATACCCAAAGAAACTGACCGGAGCCTGAACGCTCAACGTAATAACTGGAGTCTGGATACCTAACGAAACTGACCAGAGCCTGAACGTTCAACGTAATAACTGGAGTCTAGATACCCAACGAAATTGAATGGAGCCTGAACGATCAACATAATAACCGGAGTCTGGATACACAACGAAATTAACCGGAGCCTGAACGCTCAACTTAATAACCGGAGTCTGGAAACACAACGAAACTGACCGGAGCCTGAACGCTCAACGTAATAACCAGAGTCTGGATACCTAACGAAACTGACAGGAGGCTGAACGCTCAACGTAATAACCGGTGTCTGGATACCCAACGAAACTGACCGGAGCCTGCTATCTCAACATAATAACCGGAGTCTGGATACCCAACAAAACTGACCGGAACCTGAACGCTAAACGAAAAATCGGAGGCTGGATACCCAACGAAACTGACCGGAGCCTGAACGCTCAACGTAATAACCGAAGTCTGGATACCAAATGAAACTGACCAGAGCCTGAATGCTCAATGTAATAACCGGAGTCTGGATACCCAACGAAACTGACCGGAGCTTGAACGCTCAACGTAATAACCAGAGTCTGGATACCCAAAGAAACTGACCGGAGCCTGGACGCTCAACGTAATAACCGGAGTCTGGATACCCAACGAAACTGACCGGAGCCTGAACGCTCAACGTAATAACCGGAGTCTGGATACCCAACGAAACTGACCGGAGGCTGAACGCTCAACGTAATAACCGGAGTCTGGATACCCAACGAAACTGACCAGAGCCTGAACGCTCAACGTAATAACCGGAGTCTGGATACCCAAAGAAACTGACCGGAGCCTGAACGCTCAACGTAATAACCGGAGTCTGGATACCCAACGAAACTGACCAGAGCCTGAACGTTCAACGTAATAACCGGAGTCTGGATACCCAACAAAATTGAATGGAGCCTGAACGATCAACGTAATAACCGGAGTCTGGATACACAACGAAATTGACCGGAGCCTGAACGCTCAACGTAATAACCGGAGTCTGGAAACACAACGAAACTGACCGGAGCCTGAACGCTCAACGTAATAACCAGAGTCTGGATACCCAACGAAACTGACAGGAGGCTGAACGCTCAACGTAATAACCGGTGTCTGGATACCCAACGAAACTGACCGGAGCCTGCTATCTCAACATAATAACCGGAGTCTGGATACCCAACAAAACTGACCGGAGCCTGAACGCTCAACGAAAAACCGGAGTCTGGATACCCAACGAAACTGACCGGAGCCTGAACGCTCAACGTAATAACCGAAGTCTGGATACCAAATGAAACTGACCAGAGCCTGAATGCTCAATGTAATAACCGGAGTCTGGATACCCAACGAAACTGACCGGAGCTTGAACGCTCAACGTAATTACCAGAGTCTGGATACCCAAAGAAACTAACCGGAGCCTGGACGCTCAACGTAATAACCGGAGTCTGGATACCCAACGAATCTGACCGGAGCCTGAACGCTCAACGTAATAACCGGAGTCTGGATACCCAACGAAACTGACCGGAGGCTGAACGCTCAACGTAATAACCGGAGTCTGGATACCCAACGAAACTGACCGGAGCCTGAACGCTCAACGTAAAAACTGGAGTCTGGATACCCAACTAAACTGACCGGAGCCTGAACGCTCAACGAAAAACCGGGGTCTGGATACACAACGAAACTGACCAGAGCCTGAACGCTCAACGTAATAACCGAAGTATGGATACCAAACGAAACTGACCGGAGCCCGAACGCTCAACGTAATAACCGGAGTCTGGATACCAAACGAAACTCACCGGAGCCTGAACGCTCAACGTCATAACCCGAGTCTGGATACCCAAAGACACTGACCGGAGTCTGAACGCTCAACGTAAAAACCGGAGTCTGCATACCCAACGAAACTGACTGGAGCCTGAACGCTCAATGTAAAAACCGGAGTCTGGATACCCAACGAAACTAACCGGAGCCTGAACGCTCAATGTAATAACCGGAGTCTGGATACACAACGAAACTGACCGGTGCCTAAACGCTCAACGTGATAACCTGAGTCTGGATACCCAACGAAACTGATCAGAGCCTAAACGCTCAATGTAATAACTTGAGTCTGGATACCCAACGAAACAGACCGAAGTCTGAACGCTCAACGTAATAACCGGAGTCTGGATACCCAACAAAACTGACCGGAACCTGAACGCTCAACGTAAAAACCGGAGTCTGGATACCCAACGAAACTGACCGGAACCTGAACGCTCAATGTAATAACCGGAGTCTGGATACACAACGAAACTGACCGGAGCCTGAACGCTCAACGTTATAACCGGAGGCTGGATACCCAACAAAACTGAACGGAGCCTGAACGCTCAACGTAATAACCAGAGTCTGGATACTCAACGAAACTGACCGGAGCCTGGACGCACAACGTAATAACTGGAGTCTGGATACTCAATGAAAATGACCGGAGCCTGAACGCTCAACGTAATAACCGGAGTCTGGACACCCAACGAAACTGACCGGAGCCTGAACGTTCAACGTAATAACCGGAATCTAGATACCCAACGAAATTGATCGGAGCCTGAACGCTCAACGTAATAACCGGAGTCTGGATACCCAACGAAACTGACCGGAGCTTGAACGCTCAACGTAATAATCGAAGTCTGGATACCTAACGAAACTGACCGGAGCCTGAACGCTTAACATAATAACCGGAGTCTAGATACCCTACGAAACTGACCGGAGCCTGAACGCTCAACGTAATAACCGGAGTCTGGATACCCAACAAAATTGACCAGAGCCTGAACACTCAACGTAAAAACCGGAATCTGGATACCCAACGAAACTGATCGGAGCCTGAACGCTCAACATAATAACCGAAGTCTGGATACCCAACAAAACTGACTGGAGCCTGAACGTTCAACGTGATAACCGGAGTCTGGATACCCAACGAAACTGACCGGAGCCTGAACGCTCAACGTAATAACCGGAGTCTGGATACCCAACAAAACTGACCGGAGCCTGAACGCTCAATGTAAAAACCGGAGTCAGAATACCCAACGAAACTGACCGGAGCCTGAACGCTCAACGTAATAACCAAAGTCTGAATATCCAACGAAACTGATCGGAGCCTGAACGCTCAACGTAATAACCGGAGTCTGGATACCCAACAAAACTGACTGGAGCCAGAACGCTCAACGTAATAACCGGAGTCTGAACGCTCAACGTAATAACCGGAGTCTGAACGCTCAACGTAATAACCGGAGTCTGGATACCCAACGAAACTGACCGGAGCCTGAACACTCAATGTAATAACCCGAGTCTGGATACCCAAAGAAACTGACCGGAGTTTGAACGCTCAACTTAAAAACCGGAGTCTGGATACCCAACGAAACTGACCAGAGCCTGAACGCTCAACGAAAAACCGGAGTCTGGATACCCAACGAAACTGACCGGAGCCTGAACGCTCAACGTAATAACCGAAGTCTGGATACCAAATGAAACTGACCAGAACCTGAATGCTCAATGTAATAACCGGAGTCTGGATACCCAACGAAACTGACCGAAGCTTGAACGCTCAACGTAATTACCAGAGTCTGGATACCCAAAGAAACTATCCGGAGCCTGGACGCTCAACGTAATAACCGGAGTCTGGATACCCAACGAAACTGACCGGAGCCTGAACGCTCAACGTAATAACCGGAGTCTGGATACCCAACGAAACTGACCGGAGGTTGAACGCTCAACGTAATAACCGGAGTCTGGATACCCAACGAAACTGACCGGAGCCTGAACGCTCAACGTAAAAACTGGAGTCTGGATACCCAACTAAACTGACCGGAGCCTGAACGCTCAACGAAAAACCGGGGTCTGGATACACAACGAAACTGACCGGAGCCTGAACGCTCAACGTAATAACCGAAGTATGGATACCAAACGAAACTGACCGGAGCCCGAACGCTCAAAGTAATAACCGGAGTCTGGATACCAAACGAAACTCACCGGAGCCTGAACGCTCAACGTCATAACCCGAGTCTGGATACCCAAAGAAACTGACCGGAGTCTGAACGCTCAACGTAAAAACCGGAGTCTGGATACCCAACGAAACTGACTGGAGCCTGAACGCTCAACGTAAAAACCGGAGTCTGGATACCCAACGAAACTAACCGGAGCCTGAACGCTCAATGTAATAACCGGAGTCTGGATACACAACGAAACTGACCGGTGCCTGAACGCTCAACGTGATAACCTGAGTCTGGATACCCAACGAAAATGATCAGAGCCTAAACGCTCAATGTAATAACTTGAGTCTGGATACCCAACGAAACAGACCGAAGTCTGAACGCTCAACGTAATAACCGGAGTCTGGATACCCAACAAAACTGACCGGAACCTGAACGCTCAACGTAAAAACCGGAGTCTGGATACCCAACGAAACTGACCGGAGCCTGAACGTTCAACGTAATAACCGGAATCTAGATACCCAACGAAATTGATCGGAGCCTGAACGCTCAACGTAATAACCGGAGTCTGGATACCCAACGAAACTGACCGGAGCTTGAACGCTCAACGTAATAATCGAAGTCTGGATACCTAACGAAACTGACCGGAGCCTGAACGCTTAACATAATAACCGGAGTCTAGATACCCTACGAAACTGACCGGAGCCTGAACGCTCAACGTAATAACCGGAGTCTGGATACCCAACAAAATTGACCAGAGCCTGAACACTCAACGTAAAAACCGGAATCTGGATACCCAACGAAACTGATCGGAGCCTGAACGCTCAACATAATAACCGAAGTCTGGATACCCAACAAAACTGACCGGAGCCTGAACGTTCAACGTGATAACCGGAGTCTGGATACCCAACGAAACTGACCGGAGCCTGAACGCTCAACGTAATAACCGGAGTCTGGATACCCAACAAAACTGACCGGAGCCTGAACGCTCAATGTAAAAACCGGAGTCAGAATACCCAACGAAACTGACCGGAGCCTGAACGCTCAACGTAATAACCAAAGTCTGAATATCCAACGAAACTGATCGGAGCCTGAACGCTCAACGTAATAACCGGAGTCTGGATACCCAACAAAACTGACTGGAGCCAGAACGCTCAACGTAATAACCGGAGTCTGAACGCTCAACGTAATAACCGGAGTCTGAACGCTCAACGTAATAACCGGAGTCTGGATACCCAACGAAACTGACCGGAGCCTGAACACTCAATGTAATAACCCGAGTCTGGATACCCAAAGAAACTGACCGGAGTTTGAACGCTCAACTTAAAAACCGGAGTCTGGATACCCAACGAAACTGACCAGAGCCTGAACGCTCAACGAAAAACCGGAGTCTGGATACCCAACGAAACTGACCGGAGCCTGAACGCTCAACGTAATAACCGAAGTCTGGATACCAAATGAAACTGACCAGAGCCTGAATGCTCAATGTAATAACCGGAGTCTGGATACCCAACGAAACTGACCGGAGCTTGAACGCTCAACGTAATTACCAGAGTCTGGATACCCAAAGAAACTATCCGGAGCCTGGACGCTCAACGTAATAACCGGAGTCTGGATACCCAACGAAACTGACCGGAGCCTGAACGCTCAACGTAATAACCGGAGTCTGGATACCCAACGAAACTGACCGGAGGTTGAACGCTCAACGTAATAACCGGAGTCTGGATACCCAACGAAACTGACCGGAGCCTGAACGCTCAACGTAAAAACTGGAGTCTGGATACCCAACTAAACTGACCGGAGCCTGAACGCTCAACGAAAAACCGGGGTCTGGATACACAACGAAACTGACCGGAGCCTGAACGCTCAACGTAATAACCGAAGTATGGATACCAAACGAAACTGACCGGAGCCTGAACGATCAACGTAATAACCGGAGTCTGGATACACAACGAAACTGACCGGAACCTGAACGCTCAACGTAATAACCGGAGTCTGGAAACCCAACGAAACTGACCGGAGGCTGAACGCTCAACGTAATAACCGGAGTCTGGATACCCAACGAAACTGACCGGAGCCTGAACGCTCAACGTAAAAACTGGAGTCTGGATACCCAACTAAACTGACCGGAGCCTGAACGCTCAACGAAAAACCGGGGTCTGGATACACAACGAAACTGACCGGAGCCTGAACGCTCAACGTAATAACCGAAGTATGGATACCAAACGAAACTGACCGGAGCCCGAACGCTCAACGTAATTACCGGAGTCTGGATACCAAACGAAACTCACCGGAGCCTGAACGCTCAACGTCATAACCCGAGTCTGGATACCCAAAGAAACTGACCGGAGTCTGAACGCTCAACGTAAAAACCGGAGTCTGCATACCCAACGAAACTGACTGGAGCCTGAACGCTCAACGTAAAAACCGGAGTCTGGATACCCAACGAAACTAACCGGAGCCTGAACGCTCAATGTAATAACCGGAGTCTGGATACACAACGAAACTGACCGGTGCCTGAACGCTCAACGTGATAACCTGAGTCTGGATACCCAACGAAACTGATCAGAGCCTAAACGCTCAATGTAATAACTTGAGTCTGGATACCCAACGAAACAGACCGAAGTCTGAACGCTCAACGTAATAACCGGAGTCTGGATACCCAACAAAATTGACCGGAACCTGAACGCTCAACGTAAAAACCGGAGTCTGGATACCCAACGAAACTGACCGGAACCTGAACGCTCAACGTAATAACCGGAGTCTGGATACACAACGAAACTGACCGGAGCCTGAACGCTCAACGTTATAACCGGAGGCTGGATACCCAACAAAACTGAACGGAGCCTGAACGCTCAACGTAATAACCAGAGTCTGGATACTCAACGAAACTGACCGGAGCCTGGACGCACAACGTAATAACTGGAGTCTGGATACTCAATGAAAATGACCGGAGCCTGAACGCTCAACGTAATAACCGGAGTCTGGACACCCAACGAAACTGACCGGAGCCTGAACGTTCAACGTAATAACCGGAATCTAGATACCCAACGAAATTGATCGGAGCCTGAACGCTCAACGTAATAACCGGAGTCTGGATACCCAACGAAACTGACCGGAGCTTGAACGCTCAACGTAATAATCGAAGTCTGGATACCTAACGAAACTGACCGGAGCCTGAACGCTTAACATAATAACCGGAGTCTAGATACCCTACGAAACTGACCGGAGCCTGAACGCTCAACGTAATAACCGGAGTCTGGATACCCAACAAAATTGACCAGAGCCTGAACACTCAACGTAAAAACCGGAATCTGGATACCCAACGAAACTGATCGGAGCCTGAACGGTCAACATAATAACCGAAGTCTGGATACCCAACAAAACTGACCGGAGCCTGAACGTTCAACGTGATAACCGGAGTCTGGATACCCAACGAAACTGACCGGAGCCTGAACGCTCAACGTAATAACCGGAGTCTGGATACCCAACGAAACTGACCGGAGCCTGAACGCTCAATGTAAAAACCGGAGTCAGAATACCCAACGAAACTGACCGGAGCCTGAACGCTCAACGTAATAACCAAAGTCTGAATATCCAACGAAACTGATCGGAGCCTGAACGCTCAACGTAATAACCGGAGTCTGGATACCCAACAAAACTGACCGGAGCCGGAACGCTCAACGTAATAACCGGAGTCTGAACGCTCAACGTAATAACCGGAGTCTGAACGCTCAACGTAATAACCGGAGTCTGGATACCCAACGAAACTAACCGGAGCCTGAACGCTCAACGTAATAACCGAAGTCTGAATACCCAACGAAACTGACCGGAGCCTGAACGCTCAACGTAATAACCGAAGTCTGAATACCCAACGAAACTAACCGGAGTCTGGATACCAAACGAAACTGACCGGAGCCTGAACGCTCAATGTAATAACCGAAGTATGGATACCAAATGAAACTGACCGGAGCCTGAACGCTCTATTTCACCCTAAAATTTGCTCAACCTTCCTCATTTTGTTTATGTTTCAACTGCATTAGCATTTGCATATAGGGTGATGTACATAGTCTAATCATCTGCATAGCATAGCATAGCCAATCATCCAACAGGGATCAAGCACTATTCTCATCTCTATGAGCCTATCAAGAGGTTATTATTCTAATCCAACCTCATTCAAGTCATCATAAAGAATTTGAAAGCTAAGAAGTTGTGGATCAAGCAGTGCATCTATCTCCTATTTGAGGGTATCTGAGGATCAACAAGGAAGGTATGAGCTGTGAACTGAGCATGGAGAGAGTATGGAGACATCATAGAGGACTTAGAAAGTCATTTGAAGAAGGAGGCAAGTCATTGATATGATCACAAGAATTGCAGTTGAAGACAGTCAACTAGGGTTTCATCTGGGTCAACCCTAGGTCAACTCTAGGTCAATTGACTGATTGAAAGGCATTAAGGTCTATTGGAGAGATGTGAAGTTCATCATTTGACATGTGGAGAAGGATATGGTGATGTGCCAAGAGAAAATCAAGAGAAATCAAGGAGAAGAGGAGTTTCTAAATTAGGGTTTCCATGTAAAATCCCCTAATTTAGGTCAAATTTCCAAGCAAGATAAGTCAAAATGCAAGCTTCAAATAGATCCTTGGCCAACATGGAACTTGTATAGGATCTCAAGACCTTTAATTTGAGTGGTGGAAGATATAAAGGAGATTTATAGAACTCAAGTTATGGTCCTTGCAAGTTACAGGTCATCTGAGGTATCTGAAATTTTGTCTGTGAAAGTGACTTGACTTCCAAGCAGTTTTTACCCCTCAAGGAGATTTCAAATAAATTTCTGGTCAACATAAGAATTGTTCCTCATTTTCTTAGCTTTCTATAATGGTATGGTATGCCTTCATATGATGTGTGGAACTCTACTTATGGTCTTGGAAAGCAAAGGGTATTTTGGTCATCTGAGAATTATAGGTCATTTCAAGCCTATGCCCAAAACGCATACAAGGAAGCTTCAAATGGAAAACTTCACAACATCAAACTTGTTCCAAATGACATTTTGAGTCTAGAAAAGTGACCATGAAAGATTGGAAAGATTCATAGCACAAGGTTTCAAAATTGGTGGATTTAATGAATAAAAATGACCTAAAAAATGAGATTTTTCATAATTTGGCCAAATGAGGTAAAATTATATGTCATTTTGATTGGAAAAATCATTTTGAGAACATTGGAAAAAGTGGAATTTTGAGTTTGGTTCAAGTTTTGAAAGATATGCATGGTTACTTACACATGAAGTTACATAATCCAAATCCAAGGGAAATTATACATGGGAAGCTTCTCCAAGGTTCTAGGAGTTTCTAAACTCATGTATATATTGATATGGAGAGCTTCATGCCATGGTTGGTGAATCACATTGCTCATAACACCAAGGTTCACACATTTCCTCCAACTTGCAAAAGCTTTTCAAACTACCTCAAATCTTCACCAATTTTCACAATTCTTGATCTGATCTTCATCACCATCATTCCTAGACCACATTTCACACAAGCATTTGGTGGATTTGAGTAGGATTCGTGCCATACACTTCCATCATCCAAGAAGCAAGAAAATTGGAATTGTGAGATTCAAAGCATTGGAGCAAGATTTGTTGCATACAGAATTCAAGAACAAGGTCCCTGATCAATTTCCACTCATTGCAAGCATTGGATCAAGAGGTTTTAGCATCTGTTTTCACCATCACACCAGGTTGGTATCTTCATTCGAATTGCATGTTTTGGTTAGAATTATGGAGATTTGTTAGCATAAGAATGTTAGGATAGGCTAGATGACTGGTTTTGGTGAGTTTGAAGAGATTCCATGAAGGTTGTTAATGGTGTGCACCAACTGTTAAGGCTTATAACTCATGATTCAGTGCACGATGATCTTAGGTTATTAGCTCATAATGATCAGTGTGAAATGTAGATAATGTTAGGATAGAATTGAGCAAGCATTGGGAGATTTGATGTCAGGTGATCATGGTGGATTCCAACTGTTATGCGTATCGGGTTCCCTTGTTGGTTGAGTTTTAGAGGAAGTTATGGTTATGGTTGCGTAGAAGGAAGAAATTAGAGTAAATTTGCTTTTGGAGTCGTGTGATTTCATGGTGCATGGAGGGAGAACAGGGCACTTGAAGATGCAGGCATGGTTAGGGTTTTCATGGCTTAGGGTTTGCTGGAGGTTGAAGACGATCTGGGAGCCACACGATCAGGCGTTGAACTTTGACTGGGAGACTAAACCAATGGCCACGATTAAAAGATGGAGACGGAGGGAAATTCAAATGGTGCAATGCACCGTTTCACTTATTGTGTCAAACTGGGCTAAAAAATTATTGCTAATGACACCCCACGAACCAAGGCCCATTCCCATTTCAGCTGAGATAATTGATATTTGCACCGTTTTTAGTTTTTTTAATTTTTGTCATATATTCTGATGGTGTTGGGCCCAGACGCGCTTGCTATGCGCGCCCCCCAGTCTGGGCCCAGTTTATTTTTTTAACTGGTTTTCTTTACTAAATGCACCCTCATCCATTTAATTCAATTTTATTTTCTTTCAAAAAATATTAATTCTTTCAAAAATCATAAAAAATTGGAAAATGCTTATTTTTCATTGGTTCTTTTTGCATATTACTCATAATTTTGTCAAGAAAAATATCATACAAAAAAATTCCAATTTCATTTTGTTTTAATATTTTTGGCATATTTTTCTTTTAAATAGGTGTAAAAATCATTTAGTTTGATACATGAATTTGGTGATTTTAGTTTGATTAGATGTTTTACTATTCTTAATCCATTCTTTTTAGGTTGATTAGATTAGACCTTTATCTTGTATATAAAATTTAGTTCATATTTTTAGGACTTAATTTTAGGTGATTTGTGTAGGTGAATAACATGACCAAAATTAGGGTTTAGGTGATAACATAGGTGAATTAGTGCATTTCCCTTAGGAGTTAGAGATTGAATTTTTGGGGGTATGGGACTATAGGGATTATGGGTAGTTATTAGATCCCTTAGAGAATATTAGGATTCCCCTACTGCTATTAGTATGCTGTCTATATTTGCTTGACTGGTGTGGTGTGCCCTCTCTGGGGATTATGATTTGTCCGTATGGGGTATTGGGTTTGCTTGGGGATTGGGAGAGCTGGAGACTTGTGATGATGAAACCATTGGAGATCAGAGATTGAAGACCAACTTCCAGAGTTGATGAAGAGATTCCTTTGCTGGCAGCTGTTGAGGAGCCTAGGGTTTAGGAGCTAGGCAGAGTTCTAGATTAGAAAGCTTGTTTCTCAAACATGGAATGCCTTGTCTGCATCCATCCTTTCTCTATGATTCAAAGTCTCTTTCAAATATCCACCTCCTTCCTTTGGAAGGATCAGTGAATGTATTTGAAAGATAGAACTTTTGAGAGAAAATTGTCTGTATAATGTTAACAGTTAATGAACCACCCTTGGTAGGTAATTGACTGTCTAACATTCATTCACTTCCTCTGGTTGACTGATATTCATCTTGGAGATTGAGACTAGAAGAAAAGCCATTGCAGATGGAAGACTGATAATCAAAGCCCTTGCTTGAAGGATGTGGAGATGGAGATTGATGCTTGCTGAAGCTTGTAGCTGTTTGGAGATGACTTGAAGACAGATGTTGATGCAGAGCTGCTGTGGCTGTTTATTTTTTGCTGTTCATTTCTGATGTATTGTTTGAATGTCCCTGACTGTATTGCTTGCTGTTTAACCTGTTGGGTTGAAAGTGAAGCCTGTTCACTTTTGCCTATTGTTTTCTAGGTTCGAGGTTGAGTGGGACTCCCTTGCCTCGCTTGTATTGTTGCATCCATGCATTTTACTGCTTTATTGTATATATGTTATTGTTTCTGTTTCCGTCTATTCCCTTAGGATCTCTGTTTCTCTCTGCGCAAGAGAGGAGCATGATAGACACTAGGTCTTAACCCATGCATGATAACATTAGGTTAGTGTGATTCCCTTCGCAACCGTAGGTTAGAGTTCTGTCTCTTCTTCCTCAAAACGAACAGAAAAACACAATAAGATTTCAAACACAATAAAAGACACTTCTTTCGTAAAAGAATGTGAACTCATCAAAACGCCATTTTTGTCCGCTTGGACCAGTAATCAGAAAAACCTTTTTCAGAAGGAATAAAAAAACAATCAAGACAAACCCGTGTCTTCCGTGGCCCGAACTACGTTTGCTCTGATCTTTCATGCTGTATGAAAGTACGTAGGCATGGGATGCGATATCCTAGCGAGCAACCTTCCCCTCCTTTCCCGTAGGTAGGCGAACTACGTTGACTCTGATTTCTCGTTTCAGACGGGAATACGTAGGCATAAAGTGCGATACTTAGCCGAGTCATTTTCTTTTCTTTTTAACCCCTGACCCTTAGTTTAGATAGAATAACAATCCATACCAGAAAACAAGCATGGATCCCGTCGAGTACGACGGACGTGAGGGGTGCTAATACCTTCCCCTTGCGTAACCGACTCCCGAATCCAAGTTTTGGTTGCGATGACCATACCTTTCCCATCTTTGCGGTAGGTTTACTCTGAGCATTTCCTTTCCCTCCTTTGGGATAAATAACGCACAGTGGCGACTCTTCTGTTCAGCCGGCGCCGATTTTCGCAGTAGCGACAGCTGGCGACTCTGCTGGGGACTTGCGATGGTTCCTTATTCGAGTCTTGCCTTAGGTTTTTCCTAGCTGTTTTGGGCAATCCCCAGCAGCTGGCGACTCTGCTGGGGATTCAACGTCCCCTGACTGCTAAAGACTGCGATAGTTCTTATGCATTTGGGATCCAACGTCCCTTAAGAGAGTCAATCCTAACGCTTGTTTTCCCGTCGAGGATTTTGAATGGATTTATATTTCTGTCCTTTATTTTCAACATTATATATATTGATTATTATTGCTGTATTGGGGTGTGATGGGTGGTTCTATGATTGAGAGATAAGCCGGACCTGGGCTTGAGTGCACCTAGAATTAGAGTAGAAAGTAGTGGGCGCGTGTCGGCTTTGCTTGCATTAGTGTCTCATGAAATCTACACTCGGACGAGGTTCTTCTGGTTGGCTTCTTTTTCTACCCTTTGGGTCGAAGGGGTTGTTGGTCAGCTGAATTGTCGACTCCGGGAACCGATCATTTGGAAGTTGGCTAAGTGAGGCCTCTTCAGGATTTGATGATGCCACTCCTTCTGGGAATCGTATCATCAACCCTGAAAGTCTGTGACGCCGACGACCGCATAGGATGCCATACCTTTGTCAGTTACTAGGACATCCACCTGTGAGAGGGTTTGGGGTTATGCAGGTAACTAGACCTTCAGATACCGGTTATTTCTTGATCTGAGATCCTGGGTATTTATGGAGAGTTCTGAAGTCTGTCAGAGACCAATTGGAGAGTTCTAAGGTCTGTCAGAGACCAGTTAGAGATATGATATGAGGTCTGCCAGAGACCAGTCAGAGTTATGCTGTGGGTCTATCAGAGACCCGTGTTGGAGCTTTGTTTTAGGTCTATCTGAGACCAGGGTTGAGGACTTCTGAAGGGTCTATCTGAGACTTCTTGATATGGTTCAGGCTATTCAGCTATGGCATTTGGTCCCTATTGCATGTTACTTCCATTGCATTGTTTGCATACCCATTATCATTGCATCCCATTAACGTGTGTCTGTGCTGCAGGTTCATTTGCATATTCCCTGGTTCTAGTGCCCGACTTCTGCTTATTTGGTCATGGCTAGTTTGAGGAAGACAGTTGCGTATAAGCTACCCACACCTGATATTACTCCTCTGCTTGGTCTGATATCTCTTGCTGATGAGGAGGTTAGGAGAAGCTTCGGAATGAGTCATGGGAGATTACTGAGATTAGTCTGCAAGCCCACTGCTGATGAGATGAACGGGCTGTACACCTTGATGCAGTTTTATGTCCCGGCTTTGAGATGTTTCACGTTTGCTGACTTTATTCTAGGGCCTACCATTAAAGAGTATGTGGAGTTCACTGAGCTACCAGTGCAGAACAAGGTTCCCTTTATTCACTCTGCTGCTGAGCCCAAGGTGGAGGACTTAGCTAAAGCCTTGCACATGAACGCTGCAGAACTGTTAGTGACTTCTTGGCTTGGGGTTCCAGGCTTCTCCCTTGATTTTCTGGTTGGCAAGGCTCAGGAGTATGCCAAGAGCGGATGTTGGGTGGTTTTCAATGCTATTTTGGCTCTATGCATTTATGGAATCGTGTTGTTCCCTAACTTGCCCAATTTCGTGGATTTGGACGCTTTCCATCTGTTTGCTGCTGGCAACCCAGTGCCCACGTTGATCGGAGACTTCTACCACTCATTGCACTACAAGAATGAAAACAGAAGGGGAAAGGTTGTTTACTGCTGTTCGCCTCTGTTGAATATGTGGTTCAAGAGTCATCTTCCCCCGAATGGATCTTTTGTGGACAGTGCAACTACAGCTAGCTGGTCAGAGCGCCTGATGAGGCTATCTTCCGAAGACGTTGAGTGGTTTGATCGAGACTTGCTGGGGTCTGAGCTCATCTTCAGTTGTTCTGGGTACCCTAATGTTCCGTTGATAGGAAGAAAAGGGTGTATTAATTACAACCCTTCTCTGTTTATCCGCCAGTTTGGATATGCGCTGAAGAACCCACCAAAGGAGGAAGAAGTACAGGAATCTCTGTACTTCACCGGGGATTTGAGTGGAGCGTTGTTAGCCAAGCTGCAGCATGCCTGGACGCGTATTAACAGAAAAGGGAAGCCATTGTTAGGGAAGAACGATTGTCAGGCTTATACACCCTACAAAGTTTGGATTCAGGGGAGAGCAAGTCAGTTGCTGATGCCATTCCCGGCTGCACCGGTCTCTGTTCCTATTCTGGTAGCAGAGCCAACTACTGTTTCTAGGGAGGCCTACGAGCAAGTTGTGAAAGAAAAAGAAGCCTTGATGAAGATCAATGAAGGGTTAGAGCAAGAGCTAGCCCAGATACGCAGTGAGAAAAATAAGGTCGTGCATGCCTTCCAACAGCAGATCAAGCTAGTAAACAGACTAGGGGCTGAGTTGACTGAGGAGAAGAAGAAGCGCGAACGTCTGGGGCAAGAGTTCAGAAGCTCCCATGACATGCTGGAATCCAAAAAGAAGGCACTCGACGCAGCACACCGAGAGATCTCTTCTTGCAATAAGACTTGGAATGCTACACTGACTAACAATAAAAAGAGGGAAGATAAGTTGAAGCAGCAAATTTCCGACCTCGAAGAGCAGTTAAAGTCTAGCATCAAGAAGTATGAAGAAGAAGTGATGACCCGGTATAGTCTCCAGAATGCATTGAATAAGGCCATCAAAGGCAAGGATGAAGCTGTGTCTCAGAAGCGGAAGCTAGAGGATCGCTTCGGAGAAGGGGCATGGGAGGAAACCACTGGTGACGTGCGACGTGTTCTCAAGCGCAGAAATCAGCTTGTCGAGGGTCTGCTTACCCGACCAAGCCACTCAGAGACCAAGAAGTTGCTAGAAGAGTATCAGGCTCATGAGTGTACTTGATTGTTTCATGTATTGATGCTTTATTTGCATAGTGCTGACCATCACCAGGATTGTTGGTTGAGGTCATGCCTTCTTTGTACTCAGTGATATTGTATTCTTGGCTTATTGGACCTTCTCTGCAATATATGAGACTTTCTGCGATTCAGCTCCGATCTTTGTATGTCGAGCTCTGTCACTGCACTAGCACCTTCGCACTAGAATCGGGGCATGAATTTCCCTAACGCACAGACACATATTGCATTGCATTCTCCTTCATATTGCATTACAGGTAATTATTAAACTGTATCTCATCTCCTGTATCTTCCAGGTCCTCCAAGATTAGCGACCGAAGAATTCCCTGGCATTCAACCAGAAGCAGCAGTAAGGAAGTCATGAGTCAGGATCAGACTGAGATGCAAGAGGTGCACAACAACATAATGCGGCTCATACAGGTGATGGAAGCCATGGCCGAGAGTCAGAAACAGTTGCAAAATATGGTGCAGCCTCTGATTGCACGGGCTAATGATAGGGCTGCCGATTTTGCTCAGCAAGAGAATCAAGGTTTTCTCCCAGGCCGCAGACGCCAACTTGTGGGGATAGACATCAAGCAGGTTCAAGCAGAATTAACGGATGTTCGAGGCCAGCTGGGGCAGTTCACGAAAGATATGCAAGTGTTGCGCTCGAATCAAGAGACGCTAGAAGAAGAGAACTGCCGATTGAAGGCACAAATGGGGTTGATGGCTGAAATATTAAGGAACGTACTCAGAAGAGAAGGAGGGCAAATGTCGGAAGACGCGGCTGGCTTATCTTCTCCTCAGGGGTCTGGAGAACTATTACCTCCGCATGACAGGCTTAAGAGACCCTCTCCACGGTTCGAAGCTCAAGATTCTCCTCGTCAGCAGTCGCAATTAATTTTGCAAGATAACTCAAGGAGGTGCGGTAAGAGGATGAGGTTTTCTAACAGAGTATTTGATGAGATCCCAGTGGATTATGATCAGCTGGTGCAACTCTTGTTCCAACTTCAACTGGTTGAGCCCCGCATGTTGGTTCCATTGACAGGGCATCCGCCACCAGACTATGACCTGAACGCCCATTGTGCCTTCCACTCTGGCGCGCCGGGGCATAACATTGCAAACTGCAAAGCTTTTAAGCATAAGATTCAAGATTTGCTGGATGAGAAAATAATTGAGTTTGTACCGGGGGGTATAAAAGTTTCAGGGACTGATATTCCTATTTCTCCGCCAGAGGTTGCAGACGAATCGAGGTATACCCCAGAGCCACTGGGAGCTAAGTCCCCATGTCCACAACAGTTGCCGATGCCAGGGTTGAACTTAAGGATGATAACGCGTGAGCCTAAGGAACCGTCCGAGCAAAGCCAGCAGCATACAAGATGCCAGTATCCGGCTCAACAGAGAATTCGGGGAAAGAAGCCAAGGAGGGTGTTTGAAAAGCCTCCCTCAACGTATGCAGATTTGTTACAGACACTTCTGGGTTTGAACTTGGTGGAGAAAAGAACTCTGGCGCCTATAGCAGGCACTCCTCTGTATGGTTATGATGCAAGCAGGCACTGTGAATTTCACTTCGGGGCTCCCGAACATGATATTGAGGGTTGCCATGCGTTCAAGCATAACATCCAAGATTTAATCGACGGCAGGGTTATTAACTTCTCTAATAGGGTCCCCAAGGTGGTGCAAGGCCATAGACAAGCAAAAGCTGGGGTGATGAAAAAGTTTCCCAGGTTTGATCGGGCCGTTGAAAGAAGATCGAGACAGCAGTAGACTACCCCTGATAATGGTTTCTGAGGATGGTTGACTCGCCAATAAGTCCAAGTGCAAGAAGCCCAGTTCTGAGACACCGACATTTTTCATGTTATCTTGTTCATGTCTTCGCATTTGTAGTTGCTTTTCTGTGTAATTGCAAATTTCGCTCTTAAAACTTGTTGTTTTTTCAATTGATATTGATAAACGAAATGAATATGCATGTTTTGAATTAATCCAGTCGTGTTCACTCTTTGTGTTTCTTTAATGCTTAATGCTTGTTTTAGCAGGAATCCGGGGAGGATGACGAAAACAGATGACGAATAATATTCCGATTGTATGCTTTTGGGTAAAAAACTTGTTGATGAAATACAGGCATTGTTTCAATCCATAAACACCGGAGATATAAGGAAGATAATCCCTTGATAACCCCTTTTGAGCCCAGTAGTAGGAGTTTCTTTTCGAAAATGAAAAACCCTAAATCTTAACCTGGGGCAGGGTAGGTGTCAGTTAGTTTGACCAAGCGTTCGAATTACGAAAGGAGTGTCCGTTTGAGGATAAATCACACTTGTATAGGTCGTGCCTAAAGAACCATAATGGTTAAACCTTGCCGACAAAGAGTGAAACAGTCACATTATTCCACAAAAAGTCAGACAAACCAGTGTCACACGACTTGTTAAAAAAAAACGAAAAGCGAAAAGAATCAAAAAGCCCGCTAAGTCAAAACTTGAAAACAAATGACTTAGGCAAAAATAGGGGCATCCCGCTGGACTGAAAAATCAAAAGAATCTCAAAAGATACTCAGTCCAGGCAAAAGTTAGGGAATGAAAAAACGAAGGACGAAAAGGATTAAAGAAAAAATCCTGAAAAGGACGAAGTCGTGTGACTCTAGGCACCCAAAGACGAAAAGCAAATGACTGTCACTCAAAAAAATGTGTGGTATCCTGAACCATCACTCCTATCATTCCACCTCTAACAGGTGAACGCTGAAGTCAGATTAGCTGAACATAGGATTGGAGAACATCATGGAGAATGGGTGGGTTAAAATAAACTTTGAGCCTATGTCTTTCCTTGTTAACCGTGAACCTGACCACGTTACAACCCGAAAAAGTCCTAATTGAAACAGGTTTTGGTCAAGAGCATACGTCGGTAAAGATCGCATCGGAACTGACTTCTAAAAGGGTTCCTCTTACCAACTTTCATATTGACATTTTGATAATTGATTCATTACATGTCACAAAATTTTTTCCAGTGAACAGACTTGGATTTTGAAACTGTCATGTGCATTGCGTTTAATATATCTTTTATGCAGAACAACTTGTGTTACTTACGAGTAACCGCATGCCGACAGGAAAGATTCCTACAGTGGAAGGTATGATCGGGATAAAATGCAGAATGCCCAAATGTTTCGTGAACTGGGGCAAGCTATACTGATTAATTCAGGTAGAGTCAGTCATCCTAGAATCAGTAAATCTGGGGCAGTCAGGTCAAGATTTGGCAAATCTCTCATAGCTATGGGCCTTGATCCACGAATCAGTCAATCAGGGGCAAAGGCATTACCAGACTAAGGTCACCCTAAGAGCACGAGAGCTACTTTTGACAGAGCACCTCTTCGAGGGTCGAAATTGTAGAAGCGGTTCATGTCTGGCCGTCAGGATACAAAAACTGTAGGGTCTATTTCAAAATTGTTGCAGATTCAGGGGCAAGCTATTTCAAGATAGAGTCCTGACCAGGATTTCCTTTCGAGAAGAAGTATGCAAGAACACAGACTGGGGCATGTTAGTATCCCCGAAGCAGAGTTCTGAGAAGGTGGGCTATCAAAAGATTGCAGTATGGACCAGGAGTTCGTAGCGAGAGACTCGATCCCCACGCAGGTCGCGCTTCCAAGATAGCAGTGTTCCTCACTGAAGAAGGATCGAATTCCCCAGTTAGTCGTAGCTTATCCAAAGGACATTCTCCAGTCAAGTCGTTTATCCTCAGTAGAGTTTGGCGATTCCAAGATTGTAGGTTGTGTTCAGACAGTGTGGTGTCCCCCAGAAGGATTCCTTATCTCAAGCAGAGTGGTTTAGCCGCAGAAGATTAACATTTGTGAGTTGTCTTCAGGCAGTTCACCTTTCCCCGCAGGGTCATTTACTCTCCCCCGGCGGAGTCAGTTGATTTTCCCCAAGAGGGGCGTGTCGTCCCCAGCGGAGTTCTCGCTTTCCAGCAAATGTTTTCTTTCCTCCCAGTGGAACTCGAAGGTTAAAACTCTCCAGGAAGATTTGGTGGTGTGTCCCGACATTTATTTTGTCGGAATATCGTGTGAGACCTGTTCACTCTCCAGCAGAAGTCCAATCATACTGGGCACATCTGTTATTCCCCAGCAGGGTGTTACTTCAACGAGGTGTTTGGTTAAGTTCCCTATTTCCCAGCAGGGTTGACTTCACTCTTCCAGCATTTATTTTGCTGGAATAATTCTGTAGCACCTGGCTATCCCCAGCGGAGTTGGCATTATCTTCAGCATTTATTTTGCTGAAGCAGTTTCTGTATTCTAGCCGTTCAGATGGGGAGAACTCTTGCTCAAATGAATTACCAAACATTCAAGATCTCGGCATGAGACATTCAATGATGATGTCAGTTTCGGCAGTATTCCCCACAGAGTTATCAGGATAAGTTTCTCTTTATTCCCAGGCAGAGTTATTTGTCATCAGGGGTTTCATGAATCAGAATTTCAGAGGCTGCCTCCGGTTATCAGAGCAGGTGTCCGGTAGTTTGGTTTCCAAATATCCCCAGTAGAGTCCGCCTCCAAGTCGCTGTCACGTCAGTACTAAGAAGTTTGTGGGTTGGGACCAATCAAGAAATGGGTTCCTGACGTGGACAATTTATTCCTATGTTGAAGGGATTTCTCCGTGCTAGAGAAGTGGGTGTCCTAACGTGGACAAATTTATTTCCTCGAGTTGATGAGATGTGCTAGTCCTAACGTGGACAGATTTGATTTCTCGGTATTCGTGGAATGTGAAGTCATGACGTTGACAAAACTGATTACTCTTTGTGTTGGTGTCCTGACGTGGACCATTTACTCTCAGCAGTTATCTTTCTTCGTGTTGATGAAGCGTGGGTCCTAACGTGGACAAATCAGACGAAGATGTGAGTCCTGACGTGGACAAGTTTTATTTTCTCAGCAGAGGAGATGGGAGTCCTTACGTGGACAAATCAAGACGAGATCAGAGTCCTGACATGGACAAATCAGATGAAGATGTGAGTCCTGACGTGGACAATTTTTAATTTCTCAGCAGAGGAGATGTGAGTCCTGACGTGGACAAGTTTTATTTCCCCAGCGGGTCGAAGATGCCTGAGTCCTGACGTGGACAAATCAAGATGAAACATGGGTCCTGACGTGGACGAGTTTATTCCTTACGTGGAAAGAAGTTTTAGTTCCTAACGTGGAAAGATGTATTCCTTACGTGGAAAGGTGGGTCCTAACGTGGACAATGTAGTCCTAACGTGGACGAATTTATACTTCTTCGGGTCAACGAACGGTGTCCTGACGTGGACGAGGTTACCCCATGCTGCTAGGATTTTCTTGTGCAGTCCTTACGTGGATGAGATCAGAGTCCTTACGTGGACAAATCAAGACGAGATCAGAGTCCTTACATGGACAAATCAAGTCAAGATCAGAGTCCTGACGTGGACAAATCAGACGAAGATGTGAGTCCTGACGTGGACAAGTTTTATTTTCTCAGCAGGAAAGATTGGAGTCCTCACGTGGACAAATCAAAATGAGATTCCTTACGTGGAAAAGAAGTTGATTCCTTACGTGGAAAAGAAGTTGATTCCTTACGTGGAAAAGAAGTTGATTCCTTACGTGGAAAAGAAAGTTGATTCCTAACGTGGAAAGTTTGATTCCTAACGTGGAAAGATTGTATTCCTTACGTGGAAAGAGTGGAGTCCTTACGTGGACAGATCAAGTTGGTTTCCTAACGTGGAAAGAAGAATGATTCCTTACGTGGAAAGAGAGGTTTCAGTTCCTTACGTGGAAGAGCAAGTTTATTCCGTACGTGGAAAGATTGGAGTCCTTACGTGGACAAATCAAGAAGAGATTATTCCTTACGTGGAAAGATGGGTCCTAACGTGGACGATGTAGTCCTAACGCGGACAAGTTGATTCCTTACGTGGAAAGAAGTTGGATTCCTTACGTGGAAAGATGTGGTTCCTTACGTGGAAAGGTGGGTCCTAACGTGGATGATGTATTCCTTACGTGGAAAAAAAAGTATTCCTTACGTGGAAAGAGAAGATGATTCCTTACGTGGAAAGAGAAGTTGATTCCTGACGTGGAAAGAAAGCGATTCCTTACGTGGAAAAAAGAAGGCGTGATTCATTACGTGGAAAAGATGATGATTCCTTACGTGGAAAGATGGCGATTCCTAACGTGGAAAGAAAAAAGGTATTCCTTACGTGGAAAGATTATATTCCTTACGTGGAAAGATTGGAGTCCTTACATGGACAAATCAAGAAGATTGTATTCCTTACGTGGAAAGATTGGAGTCCTTACGTGGACAGATTGATATAGTATTCCTTACGTGGAAAGAAGATTGTTTCCTTACGTGGAAAGATAAAGGTGTTTCCTTACGTGTAAGAAAAATGGTTTCCTTACGTGGAAAGAAGATGGTGTTCCTTACGTGGAAGAACGATGTATTCCTCACGTGGAAAGTTTAGTCCTTACGTGGACAGATCAAGAAAATTTTGATTCCTTACGTGGAAAGATTGTGGTTTCCTTACGTGGAAAAGAAGTTGTATTCCTAATGTGGAAAGAAGTTGATTCCTTACGTGGAAAAGTTATTCCTTACGTGGAAAGATGGAGATTCCTTACGTGGAAAGATTGATTCCTTACGTGGAAAGATGGAGATTCCTTACGTGGAAAGATTGATTCCTTACGTGGAAAGATGGAGATTCCTTACGTGGAAAAGTTATTCCTTACGTGGAAAGATGGAGATTCCTTACGTGGAAAAAAGATTGATTCCTTGCGTGGAAAGATGGAGATTCCTTACGTGGAAAGATTGATTCCTTACGTGGAAAGATGGAGATTCCTTACGTGGAAAGATTGATTCCTTACGTGGAAAGATTGATTCCTTACGTTGAAAGATGATGATTCCTTACGTGGAAAGATTGAGTCCTTACGTGGACATATCAAGTTGGATTCCTTACGTGGACGATGTATTCCTTAAGTGGAAAAAAGATGTATTCCTTACGTGGAAAGGTGGGTCCTAACGTGGACGAGGTATTCCTAACGTGGAAAAGATGGCGATTCCTAACGTGGAAAGAAAAGATGTATTCCTTACGTGGAAAAGTTTATTCCTAACGTGGAATGTGTTATTCCTAACGTGGAAAGGTTATTCCTAACGTGGAAAGGGGAGTCCTAACGTGGACGATGGAGTCCTAACGTGGACAAGGTTATTCCTAACGTGGAAAGGGGAGTCCTAACATGGACGATGGAGTCCTAACGTGGACAAAGTTTATTCCTAACGTGGAAGGTGTTATTCCTAACGTGGAAAGGTTATTCCTAACGTGGAAAGGGGAGTCCTAACGTGGACGATGGAGTCCTAACGTGGACAAGTTTATTCCTGACGTGGAAGAGTTTATTCCTAACGTGGACAAGGTTATTCCTAACGTAGAGAAAGTTATTCCTAACGTGGACGATTTTATTCCTGATGAAATGCAGACGAGTCATCCCCAGCACGGTCGCTAATGGATCAGTTGGTTGCCGTAACAGTTAGATTCAGTTGATGAATGTCGTTCCCCAAGCAGTTGCAGTTTATTTCTGCGGTTGGCAAATTTCCGGGTTCTTAGTATTCAACCGTCTCGTACCACGAATGGTTGAAAGTCGTTCGCTCTTCACCCAATCGGGTCCAAGTCGCTTGAATAGGGGCAGCTGTTGCACCCTAAAATTTGCTCAACCTTCCTCATTTGGTTTATGTTTCAACTGCATTAGCATTTGCATATAGGGTCATGTACATAGTCTAATCATCTGCATAGCATAGCATAGCCAATCATCCAACAGGGATCAAGCACTATTCTCATCTCTAAGAGCCTATCAAGAGGTTATTATTCTAATCCAACCTCATTCAAGTCATCAGAAAGAATTTGAAAGCTAAGAAGTTGTGGATCAAGCAGTGCATCTATCTCCTATTTGAGGGTATCTGAGGATCAACAAGGAAGGTGTGAGCTGTGAACTGAGCATGGAGAGAGTATGGAGACATCATAGAGGACTTATAAAGTCATTTGAAGAAGGAGGCAAGTCATTGATATGATCACAAGAATTGCAGTTGAAGACAGTCGTACTAGGGTTTCATCTGGGTCAACCCTGGGTCAACTCTAGGTCAATTAACTGATTGAAAGGCATTAAGGTCTATCGGAGAGATGTGGAGTTCATCATTTGACATGTGGAGAAGGATATGGTGATGTTCCAAGAGAAAATCAAGAGAAATCAAGGAGAAGAGGAGTTTCTAAATTAGGGTTTCCATGTAAAATCCCCTAATTTAGGTCAAATTTCCAAGCAAGATAAGTCAAAATGCAAGCTTCAAATGGATCCTTGGCAAACATGGAACTTGTAGAGGATCTCAAGACCTTTAATTTGAGTGGTGGAAGACATCAAGGAGATTTATAGAACTCAAGTTATGGTCCTTGCAAGTTACAGGTCATCTGAGGTATTTGAAATTTTGTCTGTGAAAGTGACTTGACTTCCAAGCAATTTTTACCCCTCAAGGAGATTTCAAATGAATTTCTGGTCAACATAAGAATTGTTCCTCATTGTCTTATCTGTATATAATGGTATGGTATTCCTTCATATGATGTGTGGAACTCTACTTATTGTCTTGGCAAGCAAAGGGTATTTTGGTCATCTGAGAATTATAGGTCATTTCAAGCCTATGCCCAAAACTCATACAAGGAAGCTTCAAATGGAAAACTTCACAACATAAAACTTGTTCCAAATGACAGTTTGAGTCTAGTAAAGTGACCATGAAAGATTGGAAAGATTCATATCACAAGGTTTCAAAATTGGTGGATTTAATGAATAAAAATGACCTAAAAAATGAGATTTTTCATAATTTGGCCAAATGAGGTGAAATTATAGGTCATTTTGATTGGAAAAATCATTTTGAGAACATTGGCAAAAGTGGAATTTTGAGTTTGGTTCAAGTTTTGAAAGATATGCATGGTTACTTATACATGAAGTTACATAATCCAAATCCAAGGGAAATTATACATGGGAAGCTTCTCCAAGGTTCTAGGAGTTTCTAAACTCATGTATATATTGATATGGAGAGCTTCATGCCATGGTTGGTGAATCACATTGCTCATAACACCAAGGTTCACACATTTCCTCCAACTTGCAAAAGCTTTTCAAACTACCTCAAATCTTCACCAATTTTCACAATTCTTGATCTGATCTTCATCACCATCATTCCTAGACCACATTTCACACAAGCATTTGGTGGATTTGAGTAGGATTCGTGCCATACACTTCCATCATCCAAGAAGCAAGAAAATTGGAATTGTGAGATTCAAAGCATTGGAGCAAGATTTGTTGCATACAGAATTCAAGAACAAGGTCCCTGATCAATTTCCACTCATTGCAAGCATTGGATCAAGAGGTTTTAGCATCTGTTTTCACCATCACACCAGGTTGGTATCTTCATTCGAATTGCATGATTTGGTTAGAATTATGGAGATTTGTTAGCATAAGAATGTTAGGATAGGCTAGATGACTGGTTTTGGTGAGTTTGAAGAGATTCCATGAAGGTTGTTGATGGTGTGCACCAACTGTTAAGGCTTATAACTCATGATTCAGTGCATGATGATCTTAGGTTATTAGCTCATAATGATCAGTGTGAGATGTAGATAATGTTAGGATAGAATTGAGCAAGCATTGGGAGATTTGATGTCAGGTGATCATGGTGGATTCCAACTGTTATGCGTATCGGGTTCCCTTGTTGGTTGAGTTTTAGAGGAAGTTATGGTTATGGTTGCGTAGAGGGAAGAAATTAGAGTAATTTTGCTTTTGGAGTCGTGTGATTTCATGGTGCATGGAGGGAGAACAGGGCACTTGAAGATGCAGGCATGGTTAGGGTTTTCATGGCTTAGGGTTTGCTGGAGGTTGAAGACGATCTAGGAGCCACACGATCAGGCGTTGAACTTTGACTGGGAGACTAAACCAATGGCCACGATTAAAAGATGGAGACGGAGGGAAATTCAAATGGTGCAACGCACCGTTTCACTTATTGTGTCAAACTGGGCTCAGAAATTATTGCTAATGACACCCCACGAACCAAGGCCCATTCCCATTTCAGCTGAGATAATTGATATTTGCACCGTTTTTAGTTTTTTTAATTTTTGTCATATATTCTGATGGTGTTGGGCCCAGACGCGCTTGCTATGCGTGCCCCCCAGTCTGGGCCCAGTTTATTTTTTTAACTGGTTTTCTTTACTAAATGCACCCTCATCCATTTAATTCAATTTTATTTTCTTTCAAAAAATATTAATTCTTTCAAAAATCCTAAAAAATTGGAAAATGCTTATTTTTCATTGGTTCTTTTTGCATATTACTCATAATTTTGTCAAGAAAAATATCATACAAAAAAATTCCAATTTCATTTTGTTTTAATATTTTTGGCATATTTTTCTTTTAAATAGGTGTAAAAATCATTTAGTTTGATACATGAATTTGGTGATTTTAGTTTGATTAGATGCTTTACTATTCTTAATCCATTCTTTTTAGGTTGATTAGATTAGACCTTTATCTTGTATATAAAATTTAGTTTATATTTTTAGGACTTAATTTTAGGTGATTTGTGTAGGTGAATAACATGACCAAAATTAGGGTATAGGTGATAACATAGGTGAATTAGTGCACTTCCCTTAGGAGTTAGAGATTGAATTTTTGGGGGTATGGGAATATAGGGATTATGGGTAGTTATTAGATCCCTTAGAGAATATTAGGATTCTCCTACTGCTATTAGTATGCTGTCTATATTTGCTTGACTGGTGTGGTGTGCCCTCTCTGGGTACTATGATTTGTCTGTATGGGGTATTGGGTTTGCTTGAGGATTGGGAGAGCTGGAGACTTGTGATGATGAAGCCATTGGAGATCAGAGATTGAAAACCAACTTCCAGAGTTGATGAAGAGATTCCTTTGCTGGCAACTGTTGAGGAGCCTAGGGTTTAGGAGCTAGGCAGAGTTCTAGATTAGAAAGCTTGTTTCTCAAACATGGAATGCCTTGTCTGCATCCATCCTTTCTCTATGATTCAAAGTCTCTTTCAAATATACACCTCCTTCCTTTGGAAGGATCAGTGAATGTATTTGAAAGATAGAACTTTTGAGAGAAAATTGTCTGTATAATGTTAACAGTTAATGAACCACCCTTGGTAGGTAATTGACTGTCTAACATTCATTCACTTCCTCTGGTTGACTGATATTCATATTGGAGATTGAGACTGGAAGAAAAGCCATTGCAGATGGAAGACTGATAATCAAAGCCCTTGCTTGAAGGATGTGGAGATGGAGATTGATGCTTGCTGAAGCTTGTAGCTGTTTGGAGATGACTTGAAGACAGATGTTGATGCAGAGCTGCTGTGGCTGTTTATTTTTTGCTGTTCATTTCTGATGTATTGTTTGAATGTCCCTGACTGTATTGCTTGCTGTTTAACCTGTTGGGTTTAAAGTGAAGCCTGTTCACTTTTGCCTATTGTTTTCTAGGTTCGAGGTTGAGTGGGACTCCCTTGCCTCGCTTGTATTGTTGCATCCATGCATTTTACTGCTTTATTGTATATATGTTATTGTTTATGTTTCCGTCTATTCCCTTAGGATCTCTGTTTCTCTCTGCGCAAGAGAGGAGCATGATAGACACTAGGTCTTAACCCATGCATGATAACATTAGGTTAGTGTGATTCCCTTCGCAACCGTAGGTTAGAGTTCTGTCTCTTCTTCCTCAAAACGAACAGAAAAACACAATAAGATTTCAAACACAATAAAAGACACTTCTTTCGTAAAAGAATGTGAACTCATCAAAACGCCATTTTTGTCCGCTTGGACCAGTAATCAGAAAAACCTTTTTCAGAAGGAATAAAAAAACAATCAAGACAAACCCGTGTCTTCCGTGGCCCGAACTACGTTTGCTCTGATCTTTCATGCTGTATGAAAGTACGTAGGCATGGGATGCGATATCCTAGCGAGCAACCTTCCCCTCCTTTCCCGTAGGTAGGCAAACTACGTTGACTCTGATTTCTCGTTTCAGACGGGAATACGTAGGCATAAAGTGCGATACTTAGCCGAGTCATTTTCTTTTCTTTTTAACCCCTGACCCATAGTTTAGATAGAATAACAATCCATACCAGAAAACAAGCGTGTATCCCGTCGAGTACGACGGACGTGAGGGGTGCTAATACCTTCCCATTGCGTAATCGACTCCCGAATCCAGGTTTTGGTTGCGATGACCATACCTTTCCCGTCTTTGCGGTAGGTTTACTCTGAGCGTTTCCTTTCCCTCCTTTGGGATAAATAACGCACGGTGGCGACTCTTCTGTTCAGCCGGCTCCGATTTTCGCAGTAGCGACACGCTCAACGTAATAACCGGAGTATGGATACCAAACGAAAATGACCGGAGCCCGAACGCTCAACGTAATAACCGGAGTCTGGATACCCAACGAAACTGACCAGAGCCTGAACGCTCAACGTAATAACCCGAGTCTGGAAACCCAAAGAAACTGACCGGAGCCTAAACGCTTAACATAAAAACCGGAGTCTGGATACCCAACGAAACTGACCGGAGCCTGAACGCTCAACGTAAAAACCGGAGTCTGGATACCCAACGAAACTGACTGGAGCCTGAACGCTCAACGTAATAACCGGAGTCTGGATACACAACGAAACTGACCGGTGCCTGAACACTCAACGTAATAACCTGAGTCTGGATACCCAACGAAACTGATCAGAGCCTGAACGCTCAATGTAATAACTTGAGTCTGGATACCCAACAAAACAGACCGAAGCCTGAACGCTCAACGTAATAACCGGAGTCTGGATACCCAACAAAACTGACCGGAACCTGAACGCTCAACGTAAAAACTTGAGTCTGGATACCCAACGAAACTGACCGGAACTTGAACGCTCAACGTAATAACCGGAGCCTGGATACACAACGAAACTGACCGGAGCCTGAACGCTCAACGTTATAACCGGAGGCTGGAAACCCAACAAAACTGAACGGAGCCTGAACGCTCAACGTAATAACCAGAGTCTGGATACTCAAGGAAACTGACCGGAGCCTGGACGCACAACGTAATAACTGGAGTCTGGATGCTCAACGAAAATGACCGGAGCCTGAACGCTCAACGTAATAACCGAAGTCTGGATACCAAACGAAACTGACCGGAGCCTGAACGCTCAATGTAATAACCGGAGTCTAGATACCCAACGAAACTGACCGGAGCTTGAACGCTCAACGTAATAACCGGAGTCTGGATACCCAAAGAAACTGACCGGAGCCTGAACGCTCAACGTAATAACCGGAGTCTGGATACCCAACGAAACTGACCGGAGCCTGAACGCTCAACGTAATAACCGGAGTCTAGATACCCAAAGAAACTGACCGGAGCCTGAACGCTCAACGTAATAACCGGAGTCTGGATACCCAACGAAACTGACCAGAGCCTGAACGTTCAACGTAATAACCGGAGTCTGGATACCCAACGAAATTGAATGGAGCCTGAACGATCAACGTAATAACCGGAGTCTGGATACACAACGAAATTGACAGGAGCCTGAACGCTCAACGTAATAACCGGAGTCTGGAAACACAACGAAACTGACCGGAGCCTGAACGCTCAACGTAATAACCAGAGTCTGGATACCCAACGAAATTGACCGGAGGCTGAACGCTCAACGTAATAACCGGTTTCTGGATACCCAACGAAAGTGACCGGAGCCTGCTATCTCAACATAATAACCGGAGTCTGGATACCCAACAAAACTGACCGGAGCCTGAACGCTCAACGAAAAACCAGAGTCTGGATACCCAACGAAACTGACCGGAGCCTGAACGCTCAACGTAATAACCGAAGTCTGGATACCAAATGAAACTGACCAGAGCCTGAACGCTCAATGTAATAACCGGAGTCTGGATACCCAACGAAACTGACCGGAGTCTGAACCCTCAACGTAATAACCGGAGTCTGGATACCCAAAGAAATTGACCGGAGCCTGGACGCTCAACGTAATAACCGAAGTCTGAATACCCAACGAAACTGACCGGAGCCTGAACGCTCAACGTAATAACCGGAGTCTGGATACCAAACGAAACTGACCGGAGCCTGAACGCTCAACGTAATAACTGAAGTATGGATACCAAACGAAACTGACCGGAGCCTGAATGCTCAACGTAATAACCGGAGTCTGGATACCCAACGAAACTGACCGGAGCTTGAACGCTCAACGTAATAACCAGAGTCTGGATACCTAAAGAAATTGACCGGAGCCTGAACGCTCAATGTAATAACCCGAGTCTAGATACCCAACGAAATTGAGCCGAGCTTGAAAGCTCAACGTAAAAACCGGAGTCTGGATACCCAACGAAACTGACCGGAGCCTGAACGCTCAACGTAATAACCCGAGTCTGGATACCCAAAGAAACTGACCGGAGCCTGAACGCTCAACGTAAAAACCGGAGTCTGTATACCCAACGAAACTGACCGGAGCCTGAACGCTCAACGTAAAAACCGGAGTCTGGATACCCAACGAAACTGACCGGAGCCTGAACGCTCAACGTAATAACCGGAGTCTGGATACACAACGAAACTGACCGGTGCCTGAATGCTCAACGTAATAACCTGAGTCTGGATACCCAACGAAACTAATCAGAGCCTGAACGCTCAATGTAATAACTTGAGTCTGGATACCCAACGAAACAGACCGAAGCCTGAATGCTCAACGTAATAACCGGAGTCTGGATACCCAACAAAACTGACCGGAACCTGAACGCTCAACGTAAAAACCGGAGTCTGGATACCCAAAGAAACTGACCGGAACCTTAACGCTCAATGTAATAACCGGAGTCTGGATACACAACGAAACTGACCGGAGCCTGAACGCTCAACGTTATAACCGGAGGCTGGATACCCAACAAAACTGAACGGAGCCTGAACGCTCAACGTAATAACCAGAGTCTGGATACTCAACGAAACTGACCGGAGCCTTGACGCACAACGTAATAACTTGAGTCTGGATACTCAACGAAAATGACCGGAGCCTGAACGCTCAACGTAATAACCAGAATCTGGACAACCAACGAAACTGACCGGAGCCTGAACGTTCAACGTAATAACCGGAATCTGGATACCCAACGAAATTGACCGGAGCCTGAACGCTCAACATAATAACCGGAGTCTGGATACCCAACGAAACTGACCGGAGCTTGAACGCTCAACGTAATAATCGAAGTCTGGATACCTAACGAAACTGACGGGAGCCTGAACGCTCAACATAATAACCGGAGTCTGGATACCCTACGAAAATGACCGGAGCCTGAACGCTCAACGTAATAACCGGAGTCTGGATACCCAACAAAATTGACCGGAGCCTGAACGCTCAACGTAAAAACTGGAATCTGGATACCCAACGAAACTGATCGGAGCTTGAACGCTCAACGTAATAACCGGAGTCTGGATACCCAACAAAACTGACCGGAGCATGAACGTTCAACGTAAATACCAGAGTCTGGATACCCAACGAAACTGACCGGAGCCTGAACGCTCAACGTAATAACCGGAGTCTGGATACCCAACAAAACTGACCGGAGCCTGAACGCTCAACGTAAAAACCGGAGTCAGGATACCCAACGAAACTGACCGGAGCCTGAACGCTCAACGTAATAACCAAAGTTTGAATATCCAACGAAACTGATCGGAGCCTGAACGCTCAACGTAATAACCGGAGTCTGGAAACATACGAAATTGACCGGAGCCTGAGCGCTCAACATAATAACCGGAGTCTGGACACCCAACGAAATTGACCGGAGCCTGAACGTTCAACGTAATAACCGGAGTCTGGATACCCTACGAAACTGACCGAAGTCTGAACGCTCAACATAATAACCGGAGTCTGGATACCCAACAAAACTGACTGGAGCCTGAACGCTCAACGTAAAAACCGGAGTCAGGATACCCAACGAAACTAACCGGAGCCTGAACGCTCAACGTAATAACCGAAGACTGAATACCCAACGAAACTGACCGGAGCCTGAATGCTCAACGTAATAACCGGAGTCTGGATACCCAACGAAACTGACCGGAGCCTGAACGCTCAACGTAATAACCGGAGTCTGGATACCCAAAGAAACTGACCGGAGCCTGAACGCTCAACGTAATAACCGGAGTCTGGATACCCAACGAAACTGACCAGAGCCTGAACGTTCAACGTAATAACCGGAGTCTGGATACCCAACAAAACTGACCGGAGCTTAAACCCTCAACATAATAACCGGAGTCTAGATACCCATAAAAACTGACCGGAGCCTGAACGCTCAACGTAAAAACCGGAGTCTGGGTACCCAACGAAACTGACCGGAGCCTGAACGCTCAACGTAATAACCGGAGTCTGGATACCCAACGAAACTGACCGGAGTCTGGATGTTCAACGTAATAACTGGAGTCTGGATACCCAACGAAATTGAATGGAGCTTGAACGCTCAACGTAATAACCGGAATCTGGATACTCAACGAAACTGACTAGAGCCTGAACGCTCAACGTAATAACCGGAGTTTGGATAATCAACGAAACTGACTGGAGCCTTAACGCTCAACGTAATAACCAGAGTCTGGATACATACGAAATTGACCGGAGCCTGAGCGCTCAACATAATAACCGGAGTATGGACACCCAACGAAATTGACCGGAGCCTGAACGTTCAACGTAATAACCGGAGTCTGGATACCCTACGAAACTGACCGAAGTCTGAACGCTCAACGTAATAACTGGAGTCTGGATACCCAACAAAACTGACCGGAGCCTGAACGCTCAACGTAAAAACCGGAGTCAGGATACCCAACGAAACTGACCGGAGCCTGAACGCTCAACGTAATAACCGAAGTCTGAATACCCAACGAAACTGACCAGAGCCTGAACGCTCAATGTAATAACCGGAGTCTGGATACCCAACGAAACTGACCGGAGCCTGAACGCTCAACGTAATAACCAGAGTCTGGATACCCAAAGAAACTGACCGGAGCCTGAACGTTCAACGTAATAACCGGAGTCTGCATACCTAACGAAACTGACCGGAGCCTGAACACTCAACGTAATAACCGGAGTCTGGATACCCAACGAAACTAACCGGAGCCTGAACGCTCAACGTTATAACCGAAGACTGAATACCCAACGAAACTGACCGGAGCCTGAACGCTCAACGTAATAACCGGAGTCTGGATACCAAACGAAACTGATCGTAGCCTGAACGCTCAACGTAATAACCGAAGTATGGATACCAAACGAAACTGACCTGAGCCTGAACGCTCAACATAATAACCGGAGTCTGGATACCCAACGAAACTGACCGGAGCTTGAACGCTCAACGTAATAACCAGAGTCTGGATACCTAAAGAAATTGACCGGAGCCTGAACGCTCAATGTAATAACCCGAGTCTAGATACCCAACAAAATTGACCGGAGCCTGAAAGCTCAACATAATAACCGGAGTCTGGATAACCAACGAAACTGACCGGAGCCTGAACGTTCAACGTAATAACCGGAGTCTGGATACCCAACGAAACTGACCGGAGCCTGAGCGCTCAACGTAATAACCGGAGTCAGGACACCCAACGAAATTGACCGGAGCCTGAACGTTCAACGTAATAACCGGAGTCTGGATACCCTACGAAACTGACCGGAGTCTGAACGCTCAACATAATAACCGGAGTCTGGATACCCAACAAAACTGACCGGAGCCTAAACGCGTAACGTAAAAACCGGAGTTAGGATACCCAACGAAACTAACCGGAGCCTGGACGCTCAACGTAATAACCGAAGACTGAATACCCAACGAAACTGACCGGAGCCTGAACGCTCAACGTAATAACCGGTTTCTGGATACCCAACGAAAGTGACCGGAGCCTGCTATCTCAACATAATAACCGGAGTCTGGATACCCAACAAAACTGACCGGAGCCTGAACGCTCAACGAAAAACCAGAGTCTGGATACCCAACGAAACTGACCGGAGCCTGAACGCTCAACGTAATAACCGAAGTCTGGATACCAAATGAAACTGACCAGAGCCTGAACGCTCAATGTAATAACCGGAGTCTGGATACCCAACGAAACTGACCGGAGTCTGAACCCTCAACGTAATAACCGGAGTCTGGATACCCAAAGAAATTGACCGGAGCCTGGACGCTCAACGTAATAACCGAAGTCTGAATACCCAACGAAACTGACCGGAGCCTGAACGCTCAACGTAATAACCGGAGTCTGGATACCAAACGAAACTGACCGGAGCCTGAACGCTCAACGTAATAACTGAAGTATGGATACCAAACGAAACTGACCGGAGCCTGAATGCTCAACGTAATAACCGGAGTCTGGATACCCAACGAAACTGACCGGAGCTTGAACGCTCAACGTAATAACCAGAGTCTGGATACCTAAAGAAATTGACCGGAGCCTGAACGCTCAATGTAATAACCCGAGTCTAGATACCCAACGAAATTGAGCCGAGCTTGAAAGCTCAACGTAAAAACCGGAGTCTGGATACCCAACGAAACTGACCGGAGCCTGAACGCTCAACGTAATAACCCGAGTCTGGATACCCAAAGAAACTGACCGGAGCCTGAACGCTCAACGTAAAAACCGGAGTCTGTATACCCAACGAAACTGACCGGAGCCTGAACGCTCAACGTAAAAACCGGAGTCTGGATACCCAACGAAACTGACCGGAGCCTGAACGCTCAACGTAATAACCGGAGTCTGGATACACAACGAAACTGACCGGTGCCTGAATGCTCAACGTAATAACCTGAGTCTGGATACCCAACGAAACTAATCAGAGCCTGAACGCTCAATGTAATAACTTGAGTCTGGATACCCAACGAAACAGACCGAAGCCTGAATGCTCAACGTAATAACCGGAGTCTGGATACCCAACAAAACTGACCGGAACCTGAACGCTCAACGTAAAAACCGGAGTCTGGATACCCAAAGAAACTGACCGGAACCTTAACGCTCAATGTAATAACCGGAGTCTGGATACACAACGAAACTGACCGGAGCCTGAACGCTCAACGTTATAACCGGAGGCTGGATACCCAACAAAACTGAACGGAGCCTGAACGCTCAACGTAATAACCAGAGTCTGGATACTCAACGAAACTGACCGGAGCCTTGACGCACAACGTAATAACTTGAGTCTGGATACTCAACGAAAATGACCGGAGCCTGAACGCTCAACGTAATAACCAGAATCTGGACAACCAACGAAACTGACCGGAGCCTGAACGTTCAACGTAATAACCGGAATCTGGATACCCAACGAAATTGACCGGAGCCTGAACGCTCAACATAATAACCGGAGTCTGGATACCCAACGAAACTGACCGGAGCTTGAACGCTCAACGTAATAATCGAAGTCTGGATACCTAACGAAACTGACGGGAGCCTGAACGCTCAACATAATAACCGGAGTCTGGATACCCTACGAAAATGACCGGAGCCTGAACGCTCAACGTAATAACCGGAGTCTGGATACCCAACAAAATTGACCGGAGCCTGAACGCTCAACGTAAAAACTGGAATCTGGATACCCAACGAAACTGATCGGAGCTTGAACGCTCAACGTAATAACCGGAGTCTGGATACCCAACAAAACTGACCGGAGCATGAACGTTCAACGTAAATACCAGAGTCTGGATACCCAACGAAACTGACCGGAGCCTGAACGCTCAACGTAATAACCGGAGTCTGGATACCCAACAAAACTGACCGGAGCCTGAACGCTCAACGTAAAAACCGGAGTCAGGATACCCAACGAAACTGACCGGAGCCTGAACGCTCAACGTAATAACCAAAGTTTGAATATCCAACGAAACTGATCGGAGCCTGAACGCTCAACGTAATAACCGGAGTCTGGAAACATACGAAATTGACCGGAGCCTGAGCGCTCAACATAATAACCGGAGTCTGGACACCCAACGAAATTGACCGGAGCCTGAACGTTCAACGTAATAACCGGAGTCTGGATACCCTACGAAACTGACCGAAGTCTGAACGCTCAACATAATAACCGGAGTCTGGATACCCAACAAAACTGACTGGAGCCTGAACGCTCAACGTAAAAACCGGAGTCAGGATACCCAACGAAACTAACCGGAGCCTGAACGCTCAACGTAATAACCGAAGACTGAATACCCAACGAAACTGACCGGAGCCTGAATGCTCAACGTAATAACCGGAGTCTGGATACCCAACGAAACTGACCGGAGCCTGAACGCTCAACGTAATAACCGGAGTCTGGATACCCAAAGAAACTGACCGGAGCCTGAACGCTCAACGTAATAACCGGAGTCTGGATACCCAACGAAACTGACCAGAGCCTGAACGTTCAACGTAATAACCGGAGTCTGGATACCCAACAAAACTGACCGGAGCTTAAACCCTCAACATAATAACCGGAGTCTAGATACCCATAAAAACTGACCGGAGCCTGAACGCTCAACGTAAAAACCGGAGTCTGGGTACCCAACGAAACTGACCGGAGCCTGAACGCTCAACGTAATAACCGGAGTCTGGATACCCAACGAAACTGACCGGAGTCTGGATGTTCAACGTAATAACTGGAGTCTGGATACCCAACGAAATTGAATGGAGCTTGAACGCTCAACGTAATAACCGGAATCTGGATACTCAACGAAACTGACTAGAGCCTGAACGCTCAACGTAATAACCGGAGTTTGGATAATCAACGAAACTGACTGGAGCCTTAACGCTCAACGTAATAACCAGAGTCTGGATACATACGAAATTGACCGGAGCCTGAGCGCTCAACATAATAACCGGAGTATGGACACCCAACGAAATTGACCGGAGCCTGAACGTTCAACGTAATAACCGGAGTCTGGATACCCTACGAAACTGACCGAAGTCTGAACGCTCAACGTAATAACTGGAGTCTGGATACCCAACAAAACTGACCGGAGCCTGAACGCTCAACGTAAAAACCGGAGTCAGGATACCCAACGAAACTGACCGGAGCCTGAACGCTCAACGTAATAACCGAAGTCTGAATACCCAACGAAACTGACCAGAGCCTGAACGCTCAATGTAATAACCGGAGTCTGGATACCCAACGAAACTGACCGGAGCCTGAACGCTCAACGTAATAACCAGAGTCTGGATACCCAAAGAAACTGACCGGAGCCTGAACGTTCAACGTAATAACCGGAGTCTGCATACCTAACGAAACTGACCGGAGCCTGAACACTCAACGTAATAACCGGAGTCTGGATACCCAACGAAACTAACCGGAGCCTGAACGCTCAACGTTATAACCGAAGACTGAATACCCAACGAAACTGACCGGAGCCTGAACGCTCAACGTAATAACCGGAGTCTGGATACCAAACGAAACTGATCGTAGCCTGAACGCTCAACGTAATAACCGAAGTATGGATACCAAACGAAACTGACCTGAGCCTGAACGCTCAACATAATAACCGGAGTCTGGATACCCAACGAAACTGACCGGAGCTTGAACGCTCAACGTAATAACCAGAGTCTGGATACCTAAAGAAATTGACCGGAGCCTGAACGCTCAATGTAATAACCCGAGTCTAGATACCCAACAAAATTGACCGGAGCCTGAAAGCTCAACATAATAACCGGAGTCTGGATACCCAACGAAACTGACCGGAGCCTGAACGTTCAACGTAATAACCGGAGTCTGGATACCCAACGAAACTGACCGGAGCCTGAGCGCTCAACGTAATAACCGGAGTCAGGACACCCAACGAAATTGACCGGAGCCTGAACGTTCAACGTAATAACCGGAGTCTGGATACCCTACGAAACTGACCGGAGTCTGAACGCTCAACATAATAACCGGAGTCTGGATACCCAACAAAACTGACCGGAGCCTAAACGCGTAACGTAAAAACCGGAGTTAGGATACCCAACGAAACTAACCGGAGCCTGGACGCTCAACGTAATAACCGAAGACTGAATACCCAACGAAACTGACCGGAGCCTGAACGCTCAACGTAATAACCGGAGTCTGGATACCCAACGAAACTGACCGGAGTCTGAACGCTCAACGTAATAACCGGAGTCTGGATACCCAAAGAAACTGACCGGAGCCTGAACGCTCAACGTAATAACCGGAGTCTGGATACCCAACGAAACTGACCAGAGCCTGAACGTTCAACGTAATAACCGGAGTCTGGATACCCAACAAAACTGACCGGAGCTTAAACCCTCAACATAATAACCGGAGTCTAGATACCCATAAAAACTGACCGGATCCTGAACGCTCAACGTAAAAACCGGAGTCTGGGTACCCAACGAAACTGACCGGAGATTGAACGCTCAACGTAATAACCGGAGTCTGGATACCCATCGAAACTGACCGGAGTCTGGACGTTCAACGTAATAACTGGAGTCTGGATACCCAACGAAATTGAATGGAGCTTGAACGCTCAACGTAATAACCGAAATCTGGATACTCAACGAAACTGACTAGAGCCTGAACGCTCAACGTAATAACCGGAGTTTGGATAATCAACGAAACTGACTGGAGCCTTAACGCTCAACGTAATAACCGGAGTCTGGATACATACGAAATTGACCGGAGCCTGAGCGCTCAACATAATAACCGGAGTATGGACACCCAACGAAATTGACCGGAGCCTGAACGTTCAACGTAATAACCGGAGTCTGGATACCCTACGAAATTGACCGGAGCCTGAAAGCTCAACGTAATAACCGGAGTCTGGATACCCAACGAAACTGACCGGAGCCTGAACGTTCAACGTAATAACCGGAGTCTGGATACCCAACGAAACTGACCGGAGCCTGAGCGCTCAACGTAATAACCGGAGTCAGGACACCCAACGAAATTGACCGGAGCCTGAACGCTCAACGTAATAACCGGAGTTTGGATACCCTACGAAACTGACCGAAGTATGAACGCTCAACATAATAACCGGAGTCTGGATACCCAACAAAACTGACCGGAGCCTAAACGCTTAACGTAAAAACCGGAGTCAGGATACCCAACGAAACTGACCGGAGCCTGAACGCTCAACGTAATAACTGAAGTCTGAATACCCAACGAAACTGACCGGAGCCTGAACGCTCAACGTAATAACCGGAGTCTGGATACCCAACGAAACTGACCGGAGCCTGAACGCTCAACGTAATAACCGGAGTCTGGATACCCAAAGAAACTGACCGGAGCCTGAACGCTCAACGTAATAACCGGAGTCTGGATACCTAACGAAACTGACCAGAGTCTGAACAGTCAACGTAATAACCGGAGTCTGGATACCCAACGAAACTAACCGGAGCCTGAACGCTCAACGTAATAACTGAAGACTGAATACCCAACGAAACTGACCAGAGCCTGAACGCTCAACGTAATAACCGGAGTCTGGATACCCAACGAAACTGACCGGAGCCTGAACGCTCAACGTAATAACCGGAGTCTGGATACCCAACGAAACTGACCGGAGCTTAAACCCTCAACATAATAACCGGAGTTTAGATACCCATAAAAACTGACCGGAGCCTGAACGCTCAACATAAAAACCGGAGTCTGGATACCCAACGAAACTGACCGGAGCCTAAATGCTCAACGTAATAACCGGAGTCTGGATACCCAACGAAACTGACCGGAGTCTGGACGTTCAACGTAATAACCGGAGTCTGGATACCCAACGAAATTGAATGGAGCTTGAACGCTCAACGTAATAACCGGAATCTGGATACTCAACGAAACTGACTAGAGCCTGAACGCTCAACGTAATAACCGGAGTCTGGATAATCAACGAAACTGACTGGAGCCTTAACGCTCAACGTAATAACCGGAGTCTGGATACATACGAAATTGACCGGAGCCTGAGCGCTCAACATAATAACCGGAGTCTGGACACCCAACGAAATTGACCGGAGCCTGAACGTTCAACGTAATAACCGGAGTCTGGATACCCTACGAAACTGACCGAAGTCTTAACGCTCAACATAATAACCGGAGTCTGGATACCCAACAAAACTGACCGGAGCCTGAACGCTCAACATAAAAACCGGAGTCAGGATACCCAACGAAACTGACCGGAGCCTGAACGCTCAACGTAATAACCGAAGTCTGAATACCCAACGAAACTGACCAGAGCCTGAACGCTCAATGTAATAACCGGAGTCTGGATACCCAACGAAACTGACCGGAGCCTGAACGCTCAACATAATAACCAGAGTCTGGATACCCAAAGAAACTGACCGGAGCCTGAACGTTCAACGTAATAACCGGAGTCTGGATACCTAACGAAACTGACCGGAGCCTGAACACTCAACGTAATAACCGGAGTCTGGATACCCAACGAAACTAACCGGAGCCTGAACGCTCAATGTTATAACCGAAGACTGAATACCCAATGAAACTGACCGGAGCCTGAACGCTCAACGTAATAACCGGAGTCTGGATACCAAACGAAACTGACCGGAGCCTGAACGCTCAACGTAATAACCGAAGTATGGATACCAAACGAAACTGACCTGAGCCTGAACGCTCAACGTAATAACCAGATTCTGGATACCAAACGAAACTTACCGGAGCTTGAACGCTCAACGTAATACTCGGAGTCTGGATACCTAAAGAAATTGACCGGAGCCTGAACGCTCAATGTAATAACCCGAGTCTAGATACCCAACGAAAATGACCGGAGCCTGAACGCTCAACGTAATAACCGAAGTCTGAATACCCAACGAAACTGACCAGAGCCTGAACGCTCAATGTAATAACTGGAGTCTGGATACCCAACGAAACTGACCGGAGCCTGAACGCTCAACGTAATAACCAGAGTCTGGATACCCAAAGAAACTGACCGGAGCCTGAACGTTCAACGTAATAACCGGAGTCTGGATACCTAACGAAACTGACCGGAGCCTGAACAGTCAACGTAATAACCGGAGTCTGGATACCCAACGAAACTGACCGGAGCCTGGACGTTCAACATAATAACCGAAGACTGAATACCCAACGAAACTGACCGGAGCCTGAACGCTCAACGTAATAACCGGAGTCTGGATACCCAACGAAACTGACCGGATCCTGAACGCTCAACGTAATAACCGGAGTCTGGATACCCAAAGAAACTGACCGGAGCCTGAATGCTCAACGTAATAACCGAAGTCTGGACACCCAACGAAATTGACCGGAGCCTGAACGCTCAACGTAATAACCGGAGTCTGGATACCCAACGAAAATGACCGGAGCTTAAACCCTCAACATAATAACCGGAGTCTAGATACCCATCAAAACTGACTGGAGCCTGAATGCTCAACGTAAAAACCGGAGTCTGGATACCCAACAAAACTGACCGGAGCCTGAACGCACAACGTAATAACCGGAGTCTAGATACCCAACGAAACTAACCGGAGTCTGGACGTTCAACGTAATAACCGGAGTCTGGATACCCAACGAAATTGAATGGAGCTTGAAAACTCAACGTAATAACCGGAATCTGGATACTCAACGAAACTGACTAGAGCTTGAACACTCAACGTAATAACCGGATCCTGGATAATCAACGAAACTGACTGGAGCCTCAACGCTCAACGTAATAACCGGAGTCTGGATACACAACGAAATTGACCGGAACCTGAGCGCTCAACGTAATAACCGGAGTCTGGACACCCAATGAAATTGACCGGAGCCTGAACGTTCAACGTAGTAACCGGAGTCTGGATACCCTACGAAACTGACCGAAGTGTGAATGCTCAACATAATAACCGGAGTCTGGATACCCAACAAAACTGACCGGAGCCTGAACGCTCAACGTAAAAACCGGAGTCAGGATACCCAACGAAACTGACCGGAGCCTGAACGCTCAACGTAATAACCGAAGACTGAATACACAACGAAACTGACCGGAGCCTGAACGCTCAACATAATAACCGGAGTCTGGATACCCAACGAAACTGACCGGAGCCTAAACGCTCAACGTAATAACCGGAGTCTGGATACCCAAAGAAACTGACCGGAGCCTGAACGCTCAACGTAATAACCGAAGTCTGGATACCCAATGAAACTGACCGGAGCCTGAACGCTCAACGTAATAACTGGAGTCTGGATACCCAACGAAACTGACCCGAGCCTAAACCCTCAACATAATAACCGGAGTCTGGATACCTTACAAAACTGACCGGAGCCTGAACGCTCAACGTAATAAACGGAGTTTGGATACCCAACGAAACTAACCCGAGCCTGAACGCTCAACGTAATAACCGGAGTCTGGATACCCATTGAAACTAACCGGAGCCTGAACATTCAACGTAATAACCGGAGTCTGGATACCCAACGAAATTGAATGTAGCTTGAACGCTCAACGTAATTACCGGAATCTGGATACACAATGAAACTGACTGGAGCCATAACGCTCAACGTAATAACCGAAGTCTGGATAATCAACGAAACAGACTGGAGCCTCAATGATCAAAGTAATAACCGGAGTCTGGATACACAACGAAATTGACCGGAGCCTGATTGCTCAACGTAATAACCGGAGTCTGGATACAAACCGAAACTGACCGGAGCCTGAACGCTCAACGTAATAACCAGGGTTTGGATACCCAACGAAACTAACCGGAGCCTGAACGCTCAACGTAATAACCGAAGACTGAATACCCAACGAAACTGACCGGAGCCAGAACGCTCAACGTATTAACCGGAGTCTGGATACCCAACAAAACTGACCGGAGCCTGAACGCTCAACGTAATAACCGGAGTCTGGATACCCAAAGAAACTGACCGGAGCCTGAACGCTCAACGTAATAACCGAAGTCTGGATACCCAACGAAACTGACCGGAGCCTGAACGCTCAACGTAATAACCGGAGTCTGGATACCCAACAAAACTGACTAGAGCCTAAACCCTCAACATAATAACCGGAGTCTGGATACCCAACAAAACTGACCGGAGCCTGAACGCTCAAAGTAAAAACCGGAGTCTGGATACCCAACGAAACTGACCGTAGCCTGAACGCTCAACGTAATAACCGGAGTCTGGATACCCAACAAAACTGACCGGAGCCTGAACGTTCAACGTAATAACCGGAGTCTGGATACCAAACGAAATTGAATGGAGCTTGAACGCTCAACGTGATAACCGGAATCTGGATACTCAACGAAACTGACTGGAGCCAGAACGCTCAACGTAATAACCGGAGTCTAGATAATCAACGAAACTGACTGGAGCCTCAATGATCAACGTAATAACCGGAGTCTAGATACACAACGAAATTGACCGGAGCCTGATTGCTCAACGTAATAACCGGAGTCTGGATACACAACGAAACTGACCGGAGCCTGAACGCTCAACGTAATAACCAGAGTCTGGATACCCAACGAAACTGACCGGAGCCTGAACGCTCAATGTAATAAGTGAAGTCCGGATACCAAACGACACTGACTGGAGCCTGAACGCTCAACGTAATAATCGGAGTCTGGATACCCAACAAAACTGACCGGAGCTTGAATGCTCAACGTAATAAACAGAGTCTGGATACCCAAAGAAACTGACCGGAGCCTGAACGCTCAACGTAATAACCAGAGTCTGGATACCCAATGAAACTGACCGAAGCCTGAACGCTCAACGTAATAACCGAAGTCTGGATACCCAACAAAACTGACCTGAGCCTGAACGCTTAATGTAATAACCGAAGTCTGGATACCAAACGAAACTGACCGGAGCCTGAACGCTCAACGTAATAAACGAAGTCTGAATACCCAACGAAACTTACCGGAGCCTGAACGCTCAACGTAAAAACCGGAGTCAGGATACCCAACGAAACTGACCGGAGCCTGAACGCTCAACGTAATAACCGAAGACTGAATACACAACGAAACTGACCGGAGCCTGAACGCTCAACGTAATAACCGGAGTCTGGATACCCAACGAAACTGACCGGAGCCTAAACGCTCAACTTAATAACCGGAGTCTGGATACCCAAAGAAACTGACCGGAGCCTGAACGCTCAATGTAATAACCGAAGTCTGGATACCCAATGAAACTGACCGGAGCCTGAACGCTCAATGTAATAACTGGAGTCTGGATACCCAACGAAACTGACCGGAGCCTAAACCCTCAACATAATAACCGGAGTCTGGATACCTTACAAAACTGACCGGAGCCTGAACGCTCAACGTAAAAAACGGAGTTTGGATACCCAACGAAACTGACCCGAGCCTGAACGCTCAACGTAATAACCGGAGTCTGGATACCCATTGAAACTAACCGGAGCCTGAACGTTCAACGTAATAACCGGAGTCTGGATACCCAACGAAATTGAATGTAGCTTGAACGCTCAACGTAATAACCGGAATCTGGATACACAACGAAACTGACTGGAGCCATAACGCTCAACGTAATAACCGAAGTCTGGATAATCAACGAAACAGACTGGAGCCTCAACGATCAAAGTAATAACCGGAGTCTGGATACCCAAAGAAACTGACCGGAGCCTGAACGCTCAACGTAATAACCGAAGTCTGGACACCCAACGAAACTGATCGGAGCCTGAACGCTCAACGTAATAACTGGAGTCTGGATACCCAACAAAACTGACTGGAGCCTAAACCCTCAACATAATAATCGGAGTCTGGATACCCAACAAAACTGACCGGAGCCTGAACGCTCAAAGTAAAAACCGGAGTCTGGATACCCAACGAAACTGACCGTAGCCTGAGCGCTCAACGTAATAACCGGAGTCTGGATACCCAACGAAACTAACCGGAGCCTGAACGCTCAACGTAATAACCGAAGACTGAATACCCAACGAAACTGACCGGAGCCAGAACGCTCAACGTATTAACCGGAGTCTGGATACCCAACAAAACTGACCGGAGCCTGAACGCTCAACGTAATAACCGGAGTCTGGATACCCAAAGAAACTGACCGGAGCCTGAACGCTCAACGTAATAACCGAAGTCTGGACACCCAACGAAACTGATCGGAGCCTGAACGCTCAACGTAATAACTGGAGTCTGGATACCCAACAAAACTGACTGGAGCCTAAACCCTCAACATAATAACCGGAGTCTGGATACCCAACAAAACTGACCGGAGCCTGAACGCTCAAAGTAAAAACCGGAGTCTGGATACCCAACGAAACTGACCGTAGCCTGAACGCTCAACGTAATAACCGGAGTCTGGATACCCAACAAAACTGACCGGAGCCTGAACGTTCAACGTAATAACCGGAGTCTGGATACCCAACGAAATTGAATGGAGCTTGAACGCTGAACGTGATAACCGGAATCTGGATACTCAACGAAACTGACTGGAGCCTGTACGCTCAACGTAATAACCGGAGTCTGGATAATCAACGAAACTGACTGGAGCCTCAATGATCAACGTAATAACCGGAGTCTAGATACACAACGAAATTGACCGGAGCCTGATTGCTCAACGTAATAACCGGAGTCTGGATACACAACGAAACTGACCGGAGCCTGAACGCTCAACGTAATAACCAGAGTCTGGATACCCAACGAAACTGACCGGAGCCTGAACGCTCAATGTAATAAGTGAAGTCCGGATACCAAACGACACTGACTGGAGCCTGAACGCTCAACGTAATAATCGGAGTCTGGATACCCAACGAAACTGACCGGAGCTTGAATGCTCAACGTCATAAACAGAGTCTGGATACCCAAAGAAACTGACCGGAGCCTGAACGCTCAACGTAATAACCAGAGTCTGGATACCCAATGAAACTGACCGAAGCCTGAACGCTCAACGTAATAACCGAAGTCTGGATACCCAACAAAACTGACCTGAGCCTGAACGCTTAATGTAATAACCGAAGTCTGGATACCCAACGAAACTGACCGGAGCCTGAACGCTCAACGTAATAAACGAAGTCTGAATACCCAACGAAACTTACCGGAGCCTGAACGCTCAACGTAATAATCGGAGTCTGGATACCCAACGAAACTGACCGGAGCCTGAACACTCAACGTAAAAACCGGAGTTTGGATACCCAACGAAACTGACCGGAGCCTGAACGCTCAACGTAATAACCGGAGTCTGGATACCCAACGAAACTGACTGGAGCCTGAACCCTCAACATAATAACCGGAGTCTGGATACCCAACAAAACTGACCGGAGCCTGAACGCTCAACGTAAAAACCGGAGTCTGGATACGCAACGAAACTGACCGGAGCCTGAACGCTCAACGCAATAACCGGAGACTGAATACCCAACGAAACTGACCGGAGGCTGAACGCTCAACGTAATAACCGGTGTCTGGTTACCCAACAAAACTGACTGGAGCCTGCTATCTCAATGTAAAAACCGGAGTCTGGATACCCAACAAAACTGACCGGAGCCTGAACGCTCAACATAATAACCGAAGTCTGGATACCCAACAAATTTGACCGGAGCATGAACGCTCAACGAAAAACCGGAGTCTATATTACCAACGAAACTGACCGGAGCTTGAACGTTCAACGTAATAACCGGAGTCTGGATACCCAAAGAAACTGACCAGAGCCTGAACGCTCAACGTAATAACCGGATCCTGGATACCCAAAGAAACTGCCGGAGCCTGAACGCTCAACATAATAACCGGAGTCTGAATACCCAACGAAACTGACCGGAGCCTGAACGCTCAACGTAATAACCGGAGTCTGGATACCCAACGAAACAGACCGGAGCCTGAACGCTCAACGTAATAACCAGAGTCTGGATACCCAAAGAAACTGACCGGAGCCTAAACGCTCAACGTAATAACCGGAGTCTGGATACCCAACGAAACTGACCGTAGCCTGAACGCTCAACGTAATAACCGGAGTCTGGATACCCAACGAAACTGACCGGAGCCTGAACGTTCAACGTAATAACTGGAGTCTGGATACCCAACGAAATTGAATGGAGCTCGAACGCTCAACGTGATAACCGAAATCTGGATACTTAACGAAACTGACTGGAGCCTGAACGCTCAACGTTATAACCGGAGTCTAGATACACAACGAAATTGACCGGAGCCTTATTGCTCAACGTAATAACCGGAGTCTGGATACACAACGAAACTGACCGGAGCCTGAACGCTCAATGTAATAACCAGAGTCTGGATACCCAACGAAACTGACCGGAGCCTGAACGCTCAATGTAATAAGCGAAGTCCGGATACCAAACGACACTGACTGGAGCCTGAACGCTCAACGTAATAACCGGAGTCTGGTTACCCAACGAAACTGACCGGAGCTTGAATGCTCAACGTAATAAACAAAGTCTGGATACCCAAAGAAACTGACCGGAGCCTGAACGCTCAACGTAATAACCAGAGTCTGGATACCCAACGAAACTAACCGGAGCCTGAACGCTCAACGTAATAACCGGAGTCTGGATACCCAACAAAACTGACCTGAGCCTGAACGCTTAATGTAATAACCGAAGTCTGGATTCCAAACGAAACTGACCGGAGCCTGAACGCTCAACTTAATTAACGAAGTCTGAATACCAACGAAACTGACCGGAGCCTGAACGCTCAACGTAATAACCGGAGTCTGGATACCCAACGAAACTGACTGGAGCCTGAACCCTCAACATAATAACCGGAGTCTGGATATCCAACAAAACTGACCGGAGCCTGAACGCTCAACGTAAAAACCGGAGTCTGGATACGCAACGAAACTGACCGAAGCCTGAACGCTCAACGTAATAACCGGAGTCTGGATACCCAACGAAACTGACCGGAGCCTGAACACTCAACGTAATAACCGAAGTCTGAATACCCAACGAAACTGACCGGAGCCTGAACGCTTAACGTAATAACCGGAGTCTGGATACCTAACGAAACTAATTGGAGCCTGAACCCCAACATAATAACCGGAGTCTGGATACCCAACAAAACTGAGCGGAGCCTGAACGCTCAACGTAAAAACCGGAGTCTGGATACGCAACGAAACTGACCGGAGCCTGAACGCTCAACGTAATAACCGGAGTCTGGATACCCAACGAAATTGACCGGAGGCTGAACGCTCAACGTAATAACCGGTGTCTGGATACCCAACAAAACTGTCCGGAGCCTGCTATCTCAACGTAAAAACCGGAGTCCGGATACCCAACAAAACTGACCGGAGCCTGAACGCTCAACGTAATAACCGAAGTCTGGATACCCAACAAATTTGACCGGAGCATGAACGCTCAACGAAAAACCGGAGTCTTGATTCCCAACGAAACTGACTGGAGCTTGAACGTTCAATGTAATAACCGGAGTCTGGATACCCAAAGAAACTGACCGGAGCCTGAACACTCAACGTAATAACCGGAGCCTGGATACCCAAAGAAACTGACTGGAGCCTGAACGCTCAACGTAATAACCGGAGTCTGGATACCCAACGAAACTGACCGGAGCCTGAACGTTCAACGTAATAACCGGAGTCTGGATACCCAACGAAATTGAATGGAGCTCGAACGCTCAACGTGATAACCGGAGTCTGGATAATCAACGAAACTGACTGGAGCCTCAATGATCAACGTAATAACCGGAGTCTAGATACACAACGAAATTGACCGGAGCCTTATTGCTCAACGTAATAACCGGAGTCTGGATACCCAACGAAATTGACCGGAGGCTGAACGCTCAACGTAATAACCGGTGTCTGGATACCCAACAAAACTGTCCGGAGCCTGCTATCTCAACGTAAAAACCGGAGTCCGGATACCCAACAAAACTGACCGGAGCCTGAACGCTCAACGTAATAACCGAAGTCTGGATACCCAACAAATTTGACCGGAGCATGAACGCTCAACGAAAAACCGGAGTCTAGATTCCCAACGAAACTGACTGGAGCTTGAACGTTCAATGTAATAACCGGAGTCTGGATACCCAAAGAAACTGACCGGAGCCTGAACACTCAACGTAATAACCGGAGCCTGGATACCCAAAGAAACTGACTGGAGCCTGAACGCTCAACGTAATAACCGGAGTCTGGATACCCAACGAAACTGACCGGAGCCTGAACGTTCAACGTAATAACTGGAGTCTGGATACCCAACGAAATTGAATGGAGCTCGAACGCTCAACGTGATAACCGAAATCTGGATACTCAACGAAACTGACTGGAGCCTGAACGCTCAACGTTATAACCGGAGTCTAGATACACAACGAAATTGACCGGAGCCTTATTGCTCAACGTAATAACCGGAGTCTGGATACACAACGAAACTGACCGGAGCCTGAACGCTCAATGTAATAACCAGAGTCTGGATACCCAACGAAACTGACCGGAGCCTGAACGCTCAATGTAATAAGCGAAGTCCGGATACCAAACGACACTGACTGGAGCCTGAACGCTCAACGTAATAACCGGAGTCTGGTTACCCAACGAAACTGACCGGAGCTTGAATGCTCAACGTAATAAACAAAGTCTGGATACCCAAAGAAACTGACCGGAGCCTGAACGCTCAACGTAATAACCAGAGTCTGGATACCCAACGAAACTAACCGGAGCCTGAACGCTCAACGTAATAACCGGAGTCTGGATACCCAACAAAACTGACCTGAGCCTGAACGCTTAATGTAATAACCGAAGTCTGGATTCCAAACGAAACTGACCGGAGCCTGAACGCTCAACTTAATAAACGAAGTCTGAATACCAACGAAACTGACCGGAGCCTGAACGCTCAACGTAATAACCGGAGTCTGGATACCCAACGAAACTGACTGGAGCCTGAACCCTCAACATAATAACCGGAGTCTGGATATCCAACAAAACTGACCGGAGCCTGAACGCTCAACGTAAAAACCGGAGTCTGGATACGCAACGAAACTGACCGAAGCCTGAACGCTCAACGTAATAACCGGAGTCTGGATACCCAACGAAACTGACCGGAGCCTGAACACTCAACGTAATAACCGAAGTCTGAATACCCAACGAAACTGACCGGAGCCTGAACGCTTAACGTAATAACCGGAGTCTGGATACCTAACGAAACTAATTGGAGCCTGAACCCCAACATAATAACCGGAGTCTGGATACCCAACAAAACTGAGCGGAGCCTGAACGCTCAACGTAAAAACCGGAGTCTGGATACGCAACGAAACTGACCGGAGCCTGAACGCTCAACGTAATAACCGGAGTCTGGATACCCAACGAAATTGACCGGAGGCTGAACGCTCAACGTAATAACCGGTGTCTGGATACCCAACAAAACTGTCCGGAGCCTGCTATCTCAACGTAAAAACCGGAGTCCGGATACCCAACAAAACTGACCGGAGCCTGAACGCTCAACGTAATAACCGAAGTCTGGATACCCAACAAATTTGACCGGAGCATGAACGCTCAACGAAAAACCGGAGTCTTGATTCCCAACGAAACTGACTGGAGCTTGAACGTTCAATGTAATAACCGGAGTCTGGATACCCAAAGAAACTGACCGGAGCCTGAACACTCAACGTAATAACCGGAGCCTGGATACCCAAAGAAACTGACTGGAGCCTGAACGCTCAACGTAATAACCGGAGTCTGGATACCCAACGAAACTGACCGGAGCCTGAACGTTCAACGTAATAACCGGAGTCTGGATACCCAACGAAATTGAATGGAGCTCGAACGCTCAACGTGATAACCGGAGTCTGGATAATCAACGAAACTGACTGGAGCCTCAATGATCAACGTAATAACCGGAGTCTAGATACACAACGAAATTGACCGGAGCCTTATTGCTCAACGTAATAACCGGAGTCTGGATACCCAACGAAATTGACCGGAGGCTGAACGCTCAACGTAATAACCGGTGTCTGGATACCCAACAAAACTGTCCGGAGCCTGCTATCTCAACGTAAAAACCGGAGTCCGGATACCCAACAAAACTGACCGGAGCCTGAACGCTCAACGTAATAACCGAAGTCTGGATACCCAACAAATTTGACCGGAGCATGAACGCTCAACGAAAAACCGGAGTCTAGATTCCCAACGAAACTGACTGGAGCTTGAACGTTCAATGTAATAACCGGAGTCTGGATACCCAAAGAAACTGACCGGAGCCTGAACACTCAACGTAATAACCGGAGCCTGGATACCCAAAGAAACTGACTGGAGCCTGAACGCTCAACGTAATAACCGGAGTCTGGATACCCAACGAAACTGACCGGAGCCTGAACGTTCAACGTAATAACCGGAGTCTGGATACCCAACGAAATTGAATGGAGCTCGAACGCTCAACGTGATAACCGGAGTCTGGATAATCAACGAAACTGACTGGAGCCTCAATGATCAACGTAATAACCGGAGTCTAGATACACAACGAAATTGACCGGAGCCTTATTGCTCAACGTAATAACCGGAGTCTGGATACACAACGAAACTGACTGGAGCCTGAACGCTCAACGTAATAACCAGAGTCTGGATACCCAACGAAACTGACCGGAGCCTGAACGTTCAATGTAATAAGCGAAGTCCGGATACCAAACGACACTGACTGGAGCCTGAACGCTCAACGTAATAACCGGAGTCTGGATACCCAACGAAACTGACCGGAGCTTGAATGCTCAACGTAATTAACAGAGTCTGGATACCCAAAGAAACTGACCGGAGCCTGAACGCTCAACGTAATAACCAGAGTCTGGATACCCAATGAAACTGACCGAAGCCTGAACGCTCAACGTAATAACCGAAGTCTGGATACCCAACAAAACTGACTTGAGCCTGAACGCTTAATGTAATAACCGAAGTCTGGATACCAAACGAAACTGACCGGAGCCTGAACGCTCAACGTAATAAACGAAGTCTGAATACCAACGAAACTGACCGGAGCCTGAACGCTCAACGTAATAACCGGAGTCTGGATACCCAACGAAACTGACTGGAGCCTGAACCCTCAACATAATAACCGGAGTCTGGATATCCAACAAAACTGACCGGAGCCTGAACGCTCAACGTAAAAACCGGAGTCTGGATACGCAACGAAACTGACCGGAGCCTGAACGCTCAACGTAATAACCGGAGTCTGGATACCCAACGAAACTGACCGGAGCCTGAACACTCAACGTAATAACCGAAGTCTGAATACCCAACGAAACTGACCGGAGCCTGAACGCTCAACGTAATAACCGGAGTCTGGATACCTAACGAAACTGACTGGAGCCTGAACCCTCAACATAATAACTGGAGTCTGGATATCCAACAAAACGGACCGGAGCCTGAACGCTCAACGTAAAAACCGGAGTCTAGATACGCAACGAAACTGACCGGAGCCTGAACGCTCAACGTAATAACCGGAGTCTGGATACCCAACGAAATTGACCGGAGGCTGAACGCTCAACGAAATAACCGGTGTTTGGATACCCAACAAAACTGACCGGAGCCTGCTATCTCAACGTAAAAACCGGAGTCTGGATACCCAACAAAACTAACCGGAGCCTGAACGCTCAACGTAATAACCGAAGTCTGGATACCCAACAAATTTGACCGGAGCATGAACGCTCAATGAAAAACCGGAGTCTAGATTCCCAACGAAACTGACTGGAGCTTGAACGTTCAACGTAATAACCGGAGTCTGGATACCCAAAGAAACTGACTGGAGCCTGAACGCTCAACGTAATAACCGGAGCCTGGATACCCAAAGAAACTGACTGGAGCCTGAACGCTCAACGTAATAACCGGAGTCTGAATACCCAACGAAACTGACCGGAGCCTGAACGCTCAACATAATAACCGGAGTCTGGATACCCAACGAAACAGACCGGAGCCTGAACGCTCAACGTAATAACCAGAGTCTGGATACCCAAAGAAACTGACCGGAGCCTAAACGCTCAACATAATAACCGGAGTCTGGATACCTAACGAAACTGATCGGAGCCTGAACACTCAACGTAATAACCGGAGTCTGGATATCCAACGAAACTAATCGGAGCCTGAACGCTCAACGTAATAAACGAAGACTGAATACCCAACGAAACTGACCGGAGCCTGAACGCTCAACGTAATAACCGGAGTCTGGATACCCAACGAAACTGACCGGAGCCTGAACGTTCAACGTAATAACCGGAGTCTGGATACCCAACGAAATTGAATGGAGCTTGAACGCTTAACGTAATAACCGGAATCTGGATACTCAACGAAACTGACTGGAGCCTGAACGCTCAACGTAATAACCGGAGTCTGGATAATCAATGAAACTGACTGGAGCCTCAATGATCAACGTAATAACCGGAGTCTAGATACACAACGAAATTGACCGGAGCCTGATTGCTCAACGTAATAACCGGAATCTGGATACACAACGAAACTGACCGGAGCCTGAATGCTCAACGTAATAATCGAAGTATGGATACCAAACGACACTGACTGGAGCCTGAATGCTCAACGTTATAACTGGAGTCTGGATACCCAACGAAACTAACTGGAGCTTGAACGCTCAACTTAATAAACGGAGTCTGGATACCCAAAGAAACTGACCGGAGCCTGAACGCTCAACGTAATAACCAGAGTCTGGATACCCAACGAAACTGACCGAAGCCTGAACGCTCATCGTAATAACTGGAGTCTGGATACTCAACAAAAATGACCGGAGCCTGAACGATCAACGTAATAACCGGAGTCTGGATACCCAATGAAACTGACCATAGCTTGAACGCTCAATGTAATAACCAGTGTCTTGATACCCAATGAAACTGACTGGAACCTGAACGCTCAACGTAATAACCGGAATCTGGATACTCAACTAAACTAACCGGAGCCTGAACGCTCAACGTAATAACCAGAGTCTGGATACTCAACAAAAATGCCCGGAGCCTGAACGCTCAACTTGATAACCAGAGTCTGGATACTCAACGAAACTGACCGGAGCCTAAATGCTCAACATAATAACTGGAGTCTAGATACTCAACGAAACTGACCGGATCCTGAACGCTCAACGTAATAAACGGAGTTATGATACTCAACAAAACTGACCGGATCCTGAACGCTCAACGTAATAAACGGAGTTATGATACTCAACAAAAATGACTGGATCCTGAATGCTCAATGTAATGACCGGAGTATGGATACTCAACGAAAATGACCGGAGAGTGAACGCTCAACATATTGACCGGAGTATGCATACTCAACGAAAATGATCGGAGCCTGAACGCTAAACATAATGACAGGAGTCTAGATACTCAACGAAAATGACCGGAGTCTGAACCCTCAATTTAATAACCAGAGTCTAGATACTCAATGAAAATGACCGAAGCCTGAACGCTCATCATAATAACCGGAGTCTGGATATTCAACGAAAATGATCGGAGCCTGACGCTCAACTTAATAACCGGAGTCTGGATACTCAACAAAAATGACCGGAGCCTGAACGCTCAACGTAATAACCGGAGTCTTGATACCCAACGAAATTGACCGGAGCCTGAACGCTCAACGTAATAATCGGAATCTGGATACTCAACGAAACTGACCGGAGCCTGAACGCTCAACGTAATAACTAGAGTTTGGATACTCAACGAAAATGACCGGAGCCTGAACGCTCAACGTAAAAACCGGTGTTTGAATACCCAATGAAACTGACTGGAGCCTGAACGCTCAACGTAATAACTGGAGTCTGGATACTAAACGAAAATAATCGGAGACTGAACGATCAATGTAATAACCGGATTCTGGATACTCAACGAAACTGACCGGAGTCTGAACCCTCAACGTAATAACCAGAGTCTAGATACTCAACAAAAATGACTGGTGTAACGCCCCCTTTCTATACCCCAAAATAATCACATATCAAATCATATAGTCACGAGTACAAGTGTTTTTATTTTCATCAGAGTGTATTTACATTTAGGTATAAAAGAAGTGCGTCACAATACTCACGAAACGACCACATGAATATTAATGTTTAAAAAGAATTAACTCAAAAGGGGTAAATTTCAACTAAAAATAAACACATGATTCTTCGAAATTACATATTCATGTTTTCTCTTAAAGCGGAAGACTAAAACATATATAATTTCACTTAAGACATGACAAAACGTAATTACATGTCATCTGGTTGTTCACAACTTTATTCACATACAAACAAAACATCATTAAAACATTCTACAAGCCTATCTACCCAAAGTTACATATCAGAGCGACCGACACGAGGGAAGGGAACTATACTCCAAGAAAACCTCCAGCGAATCCTACTCTGCAATGCCTCGTAGGGCATTATAAAACAACAGAAGGGTGAGAAACATCATCATAATAATCAAGGCATAAGATATATATATATATATATATATATATATATATATATATATATATATATATATATATATATATATATATATATATATATATATATATATATATATATATATATATATATATATATATATATATATATATATATATATATATATATATATATATATATATATATATATATATATATATATATATATATATATATATATATATATATATATATATATATATATATATATATATATATATATATATATATATATATATATATATATATATATATATATATATATATATATATATATATATATATATATATATATATATATATATATATATATATATATATATATATAAATGTACAAGTACCGAATGCCTATACCTCATACTTATTCACTACAATGCATAACCATAGATTCTCACCGCATCAAATACACATAGACATAATCGCTCACACTTAACCGTCTATTCATCGGTCGATATCTTTCACATTTATTTATTTGCTAACGCATCTCATCAATTCCTGCACGTAGGCATATTTACATATGACAATCGCGATCATACCATGCGATCCATATAATACTCATTCACTACCCTCAATCCTCTTTCCAGACTATGGGTACGTCGCTTATGCTCTACCGGGAACGACGTCTCGGCCATTCTACCCCAGTAACTACCTCACAAGGAACGACGCATCGCCGTTCTACCCTAATGAGTAGAATCTCTGTACGTATACATCAACCTCATTCTCATATTTACCATACGCAATCAATATATATATATATTTATACATACACTAATACATTCTCAATGCATTATTCTCAATTCATCATATGAAGATGATAATGCACTCATAGAGACCGGCACCTCGACCCTATGCAGCCACAACCACGGTACCGACTCATTCGTTCGTCAGATTCTCTTCGAACTCACTCCTCTCGCACTTATACGGTTACACTATAACTCATCAGATTTTCCTAGGAATCACTATATAACCGTCGCATCAAGCAAGGTTCTGCAAATCCTACACGGGATCAAATATAACCATCGCATCATGCGAGGTTCTGCAGATCCTACACGGGATCAAATATAACCATCGCATCAAGCGAGGTTCTGCAGATCCTACACGGGATCAAATATAACCATCGCATCAAGCGAGGTTCTGCAGATCCTACACGGGATCAAATATAACCATCGCATCAAGCGAGGTTCTACAGATCCTACACGGGATCAAATATAACCATCGCATCAAGCGAGGTTCTGCAGATCCTACACGGGATCAAATATAACCATCGCATCAAGCGAGGTTCTGCAGATCCTACACGGGATCAAATATAACCATCGCATCAAGCGAGGTTCTGCAGATCCTACACGGGATCAAATATAACCATCGCATCAAGCGAGGTTCTGTAGATCCTACACGGGATCAAATATAACCATCGCATCAAGCGAGGTTCTGCAGATCCTACACGGGATCAAATATAACCATCACATACATATTCATAAATATATTATCATGCATTCTTCACACATCAACACGCACAATTATCATGCACTCACAATGTGTATTATATTCATCATTCATCACAATTGCCACGCCTTTTTATTCAATTCTAAACGATGCATAATTTTCCCAAGGGCCACAATTCAAAATCACATTCATACACTAGGATTCACGCCTTACGGCTACCCACAACACATCACAAACCAACGTATAAGCTATTAAATCAAAGAAGGGTCGATCGCAACCGAAACCCCAAGCCACGACAACACCACACTACAGGGAAAATTCGTCCTGCTACGTTCGCTACACGCTCGCCTAGCGAGCTGCTAGCGAACGTTCGCCACCATCTCACCTAGCGAACTGCTAGCGAGCAAGATCAGAAGCTACAGACTTCGTTCGCTACCTCGTTCGCCACAGCAAACCCCCATCGAGTCATTCGCTGCTCCATTCGCTGCCAGCGAAGGAGACCAAAACACCATTGTCCCAAGTCTGGGACCATTCGCTACGCACTCGCCTAGCGAGCTGCTAGCGAGTCGTTCGCTGCGTGCTCGCCTAGCGAGTCGCCTGCGAACAACAACATTCAGTTCTGCTCTAGCACTTCCAAACCCACCAAAATCACCCGATTAAATCCAAAGTTGTTCCAGTAGCCTTAGTCTAACATATCCCGACTAAGATACGAAAGTTATTCTTGATTCTAACCATCTGAACACCGGCTTCTATCGATTTCTATCATTTCGACCAAAATGGAAACAAGGTTGGAAAACAACCAAACTCATCTACACGCATACACAATCATGCACAATGATTAAGATAGTAAGATTTCACACCCTTACCTTGGATTAATCGAAGCTTTGAGTTGCTCTTGATGATTCCACTCTTTTCCTCTTCTTTTTCTCTTTTCTCTTCCTTTTTCCTTCTTCTCCCTTTCTTTCTCCTCTTCTCTTCTGTTTCCTCCTTTTTTCTTCTATCTTTTCTTTCTATTTCAATTCTTTATATTTCTTTCCATTCTATTTCCTCCAATACACCTATTATTCCAATCAATTTCCATAAACCATCCACTTAACTATTAATTGAGACTGTCCGAAATATTTCCCACTAAACTTTCCAAAACTCTACAAATGATAAAATAGCATAATATGTAGACTTAACATATTATCACACTATCCCATAATTAAAATAATTCCAATAACTAAATTAATTAGTTAAACCGAAATTGGGCTGTTACAACTCTCCCCCACTTTAGGAATTTTCGTCCTCGAAAATGTTATCCAATTCAGACAACTCGGGATGTGACTCACGCATCCCAATCTTCCCAATCCGATTCCATCTAGTTGATTCTTCCCAAATACCTTTACCAAGACAATCCCTCTTTCCTCGAAGTTGCCCCAGTATTCAAATTCTCTCTCACTCACACACCATCCATCCGGATTGATGCGCTTCCTCAGCTTGAACACGCGAACACATCGTATAGTTTCCTCTAGTGACAGCGGTGAAACAATCTAACATGTTATTTCCCACGCTTCCGCTGCACTACTCTGATACAGTTACAACGAGTCACGTGTGCTTCCGAGACTTCAAGCTCGACTACACCAGTTACTATCGTAACTCTCAAAACACGTCTTTTCTTGGGTCCTCTAATCTCTTCAGTCGTCTTTTGCACAAACCTCAGGTCCGAGTACAACACTCTCGCCTGAATCATATTAATACAAATGAGCCTTACACCTCCTGCCATACAAGGCTTCGGATTCCCATCCGACACAATATTCGGTGATACTACATACGGTCTTTATCACTTCGGTGATATCCATCACAACTAGTTCCAACATAGAATGATTAATCTTCTTTGACAGGAAAAAGGTCAATCCAGTCATCCCATCCAGAATCTCATCAACAAAATCATATTCTCACATCCTTCGGAAAACCCCACGCAAAATTCATGGAATTACCCTCCGATCTCAACTCTGGAATATACAACGATCACGTTAGACCTATCAATCTCAGACGTTCATTCTTCGACTCTCGACAAGTCACACCAGCACATACAACTGCTGCTTTCTCCATCTGTGGCTACCAAAATAATTCTTTCAAAATACTCTCATCCAATCCCCTTTATTCGGACTCTTAGACTCTATCACAACATCTCATGTCACCATCTCCACCAATCCAAACATCACTCATTCGATTTTTAATTCGTCAAACTCAATCACCCTATTAACTCCAATTAGAATTCCAACCTTCTCGAATCTCGTCGAGAATACCAATAATCAGTCTCATCACCCAAGGTTCCGCAATTCGTTGCCGTAGCATACACACCAGACACAAGTTTCCAAAACAACTCAATCAATTTTAATCCTTTTTCCATCTAAGCAGACGTACCATACAGAGCTCTCAATATCTGACTAGTTTCCGCAACTAAGTCGATTGCAACTCCACTTCACGTCCTGGTTGTACAACACTTATCTTGTCAGGATAACTCTCGGGGAACAACATTCAACCGGTAAACCGCCAACTTCCCACTTTCATTAATACTCAAAATTTCCCTCAAAGTTAAACATCTTAAGCTCTCAAGGCCATTACTCGCCTCGAATCTCAACTAAACAATTGAAGCTCTCAAACTCTGGCACAAACACACAACAAATGGTCCGATCGGGTTCGACATAACCGACACACAAGTTGTTGACGGTTCTTCCAAAACTCCTTGAACTTCTTCATAGTGACATAACACTGCTTTCTCCTCCAACACGGATAACACCAACTCTTGATGTTCAACAATACACCTAGATACAGATCCACACTTGTAGCATCTTGGAGAACCACAAGTTCTCCCCCACTTGGATCATTCCTACCTCTGCAGACAATGGCTAAACAACAAACACGTACCGAGAGTGTCTTCACACACATGTCGTGTACAAGGGAAAAACCAACATTGGACAACTTGGCCGGATGGACCGACCTGCTCTGATACCACTTTGTAACACCCCCTTTCTATACCCCAAAATAATCACATATCAAATCATATAGTCACGAATACAAGTGTTTTCATTTTCATCAGAGTGTATTTACATTTAGGTATAAAAGAAGTGCGTCACAATACTCACGAAACGACCACATGAATATTAATGTTTAAAAAGAATTAACTCAAAAGGGGTAAATTTCAACTAAAAATAAACGCATGATTCTTCGAAATTACATATTCATGTTTTCTCTTAAAGCGGAAGACTAAAACATATATAATTTCACTTAAGACATGACAAAACGTAATTACATGTCATCTGGTTGTTCACAACTTTATTCACATACAAACAAAACATCATTAAAACATTCTACAAGCCTATTTACCCAAAGTTACATATCAGAGCGACCGACACGAGGGAAGGGAACTATACTCCAAGGAAACCTCCAGCGAATCCTAATCTGCAATGCCTCGTAGGGCATTATAAAACAACAGAAGGGTGAGAAACATCATCATAATAATCAAGGCATAAGATATATATATATATATATATATATATATATATATATATATATATATATATATATATATATATATATATAATGTACAAGTACCGAATGCCTATACCTCATACTTATTCACTACAATGCATAACCATAGATTCTCACCGCATCAAATACACATAGACATAATCGCTCACAATTAACCGTCTATTCATCGGTCGATATCTTTCACATTTATTTATTTGCTAACGCATCTCATCAATTCCTGCACGTAGGCATATTTACATATGACAATCGCGATCATACCATGCGATCCATATAATACTCATTCACTACCCTCAATCCTCTTTCCGGACTATGGGTACGTCGCTTAAGTTGAGCGTTCAGGCTCCGGTCATTTTCTTTGAGTATCCAGACTCCGGTTATTACATTGAGCGTTCAGGATACGGTCATTTTCGTTGAGTATCCATACTCCTGTTATTACGTTGAGCGTTCAGGCTCTGGTCAGTTTCGTTGAGTATCCAGACTCCGGTTATTAAGCTTAGCGTTCAGGCTCCGTTCAGTTTTGTTGGGTATCCAGACTCCGGTTTTTACGTTGAGCGTTCAGACTCCGGTCATTTTTGTTGAGTATCCAGACTCCGGTTATTACGTTGAGCGTTCAGGTTCCGGTCAGTTTCGTTGAGTTATCAAACTCCGGTTATTAAGTTGAGCGTTCAGGCTCCGGTCATTTTCTTTGAGTATCCAGATTCCGGTTATTACGTTGAGCGTTCAGGCTCCGGTCGTTTTCGTTGAGTATCCAGACTCCGATTATTACGTTGAGCGTTCAGGCTCCGGTTAGTTTCGTTGAGTATCCAGACTCCGGTTATTATGTTTAGCGTTCAGGCTCCGTTCAGTTTCGATGGGTATCCAGACTCCGGTTATTACGTTGAGTGTTCAGGCTTCGGTTGTAACACCCCCTTTCTATACCCCCAAATAATACAATTAATCATTTAAGCATAATTCAAATTTTTATCAGAGTACATATAAGTCATGGCATAAAAGGGGTATGTCACATTATCACAAAAGAATTCAACGCATACAACACCTGCTCAATCAGATATGCAACAACGGGTCAACACCCACAAGAAAATATTTAGAACAAGGCGGAAACATCTAAATATTCCATATTTCCAAGACATGTATTCACGTATACAATTGTCATCCAACATGTTAACAAAACATAACATCAGCAGATACATACACAGATGTATCACAAAAGAATCAAAATAACTCCTATCTACCCGGTGCTACATATCAGAGCCGACCGACCAAAAAGAATGAAGTCACGCTTCACAAAAATGTCTCCAGCCATCTAATCTGCAATGCCTCATAGAGCATTATCAAACAGCAGAAGGGTGAGAAACAATATCATAATAAATAATGCATAAAGGCATGAATATATATATCGTATCAAGAATTATGCATCTTACGCATTCTCACCACAACTCACCTCGTTTATTGCAATGTATCTATATACAAATAGGACCCAAGCGTGCTCAATATGTATCATCAATGTGTATATCATTTCATAAACATACACACACATATATGTATATATTGTCCAACATCTACATTGTGCCAAATCATACATTTCACAATTAATTCAACAAACGTACATAACATATTTATTTCACCATACATCATGCACAGAAGGTAAATGCAAATCATAGAGGCCAACTCGCTACTCTATGCAAATGCAACACAATATCGACCTAATGGTCCATCAGATTCTCCTAAGAATCAATTTACTCTCACCCCTCACGGGTATCCTATAACTCATTAGATCTTCCTAGAAATCACATCACTCATCAGACTCTCCTAGGAATCACACCATTCGTCAGATTCTCCTAGGAATCACATCGTTCGTCAGATTCTCCTAGGAATCACATCGTTCGTCAGATTCTCCGAGGAATCACATCGTTCGTCAGATTCTCCGAGGAATCACACCATTCATCAGATTCTCCTAGGAATCAGGTCATTCAGCAGATTCTCCGAGGAATCACATCTCTCATCAAATTCTCCTAGGAATCAGGTCACTCAGCAGATTCTCCGAGGAATCACATCTCTCATCAGATCCTCCTAGGAATCAATTCACCCTTCAGACTCTCCTAAAAGTCATATCACTCATCAGACTCTCCTAAGAGTCAATCAGCACAAGAATGTACTTCCTACACTTCTTGAAATGCATACATGCTTACAAACATACTCATGCATTCTTCACATTCATCGCATATATATATTATGCACTCAACATATATGTATCAAAAAGAAAACATATATATATTCATCATCCATTCAAACCAATCACACATGGTTCACATTCACAAACAATTCCTTCATGCATTTCTAATCAATTTAAGCAAATGCACAAAATTGCCAAACGGCTACACCTCGCACCTCACAAATCATAAACTAGGATTCACGCCATACGGCTATCCACAACACATATGACAACACATAATCAGTCATTTCTGACAAGGAATGATCGCAACCAAACCACACAACCAATCCTCCATTGGAAAGCACAGGAAGATAAAATATGCTGCTGCATTCGCCAACCTTCGCCTGGCGAAGCCACGCAGCGAATGCTCACTGACCTTCGCCTGGCGAACTCCCCAGCGAAGTCCACTGGGAGTAATTCTGGAATTACTCGCTGAGGCTCGCTACCCATTCTCCTGGCGAACCTTCGCCAACTCACTTCGCCTGGCGAACTTGCCAGCGAATACAGCGTGTTAGCTTCTGACTTGCTTCGCTACAGCTCGCTAGGCTTCGCCTGGCGAAGCTTCGCTGCCTTTCGCCTGGCGAACTTGCGAAGACAGAACTTCCATGGCTGTCTCAAGAGCCCAAACTCCACAAAATCAACCGATTACATCCAAACCAGTCTCAGTAGCACAACCCAATCATCACCCGACTAAACTACATCGTCTAATCCGAGTTCTAACCGATTAAAACCTCATTCTACTCGCAAAACCAACTTCTAACCTAAGTGGAAAAAGAGTAGAAACTCTACAAAATCCACACACATACACATACAATCATATATATTAAAGAGATGATGGAGTTTCACACCCTTACCTGATTAATCGCAAGCTTTGGTTGATCTTGGTGAATCTAGGTTTTCTCCTCTTTCTCTTCTCTTCCTCCTCTTCTCCTTTCTTTCTCTTTTCTTTCTTTCTTCCTACTATCCTTTTTCTTTCCCTTCTATTTCCTCTTTAATATCTTTTTCCTTATTTTTCCAAAACATCCACTAATTCAATATCTCATAAATATCTCACTTATTATTAAAAATAGGAAATGTCCAAAATACCCTCCAAACTATTTCCTCCGAAACCTCTCAAAACCGGTTAAAATAGGATAATATGTAAATATAACATATTTCCACACAATTTCTACATTCAAATAATATTCTCCCAATTAAATTAATTAGGGACCCAATAAAAGGGGATAATCGAAATTGGGGCATTACAACTCTCCCCCACTCAGAAATTTTCGTCCTCGAAAATATCACCTGATTCAAACACACTGAACACGACTTTCGCGTCCTCTCCTTAATGCCCAAGTTACACACGATCACCCACACGCATACTTCCATATCACAATCACAGATATGCCATGTGACTCCTAAAAGACTGTCAACCCTCATCAATCTCCGTTGGAGATTACGGGTACACCTCTTGTACCTCACCAGGAACAACATCTAGGTCATTCTACCCCGGTGATCTCTCCACTAGGAACGACACATAGTCATTCTACCCTAGAGAATACAACCATAACACTTACACCTCATCAGGAATGACATACTAGTCATTCTACCCCAATGAGCTCGAATCTCAGACACATACGTTGTCCAACGTCATCACCTTAAAGTCTTCATTCTCAATCACCGTCAAACCAACGGAATTCAAATCCCAAACACTAAGCGCACTCAAAAGAAACGAACGAATGAGTCGCTCCGATATCAATCATGACAACTAAAGGTGCAACATAAATAAAGCACATACCTCAAATCAAACGATCCGCATTGGTAGTGTCTGACCCTGCCAATGTAAACACTTTCCCACATACTGAAGCTTGTTTCGCTTTAGGACACTTCGCACTGATGTGACCCACTTCTCCACAATTGTAGCACTTCACTACATCCATTCTACAATCCTTAACATCATGCCCAAGAACTCCACAGTTAGAGCATTTGATCTTGGGCTTTCCACACATAAAAGACTTATGACCCATCTCGCCACACTTGTAGCATTTAATGGATCCAGAACTCCCTCCTCCAGATCTCTTAACAAAGTTTTCCCTATGCTTTCCCTTATCAGCTGGCGTCTCATAAGGTTCGCTCCTTACTTGTCGCTTTTCTTTCTCCTCCTTCAAACTCTTGTAGTGAGTAGAACGAGCTTTGCGATCTTCTACAAAAATTCGGCAACATTCGGTCAAGTCCGAAAATCTCCTTATCCTCTGATAACCCACCGCTTGCTTGATCTCGGGACGCAAGCCGTTCTCATACTTAACGCACTTAGAAAATTCCGCCGTCACCGCGTCATAGTGAGGATGAAATTTTACTAACTCCATAAACTTAGCCGTGTAATCCACCACGGACATATTGCCTTGTTTCAACTCAAGGAATTCCATTTCTTTCCTTCCCTTCACACTCTCAGGATAATACTTCCTCAAAAATTCAGAACGAAATAAATCCCAAGTTATATCCTCGTCATCTACTTCAAGCACTTGTCTCATACCGATCCACCAGTCATCGGCTTCTTCCCGTAACATGTGAGATCCAAGTCTCACCTTATTGCCTTCAGCATAGTTCATAACTCTAAAGATCCTCTCGATCTCCTTCAACCAAATCTGGGAACCGTCTGGGTCAAACCTTCCTTTGAATACCGGCGGCTGGTTCTTTCTAAACTCATCATTAGCGTTCACATTCGGCGCACCCTGCACCGCTCTAGCCATCGCCTCCAATGCCACAGCCATAGCATTGTCATTACGACCTGCCATATTCTGATTACTCACAAAATAACAACAAGGTTAAACAACCGTTAACCAATCAAAACAACGAGACAGACACAACTGACTCAACACTGGCTCTGATACCACTTAATGTAACACCCCCTTTCTATACCCCCAAATAATACAATTAATCATTTAAGCATAATTCAAATTTTTATCAGAGTACATATAAGTCATGGCATAAAAGGGGTATGTCACATTATCACAAAAGAATTCAACGCATACAACACCTGCTCAATCAGATATGCAACAACGGGTCAACACCCACAAGAAAATATTTAGAACAAGGCGGAAACATCTAAATATTCCATATTTCCAAGACATGTATTCACGTATACAATTGTCATCCAACATGTTAACAAAACATAACATCAGCAGATACATACACAGATGTATCACAAAAGAATCAAAATAACTCCTATCTACCCGGTGCTACATATCAGAGCCGACCGACCAAAAAGAATGAAGTCACGCTTCACAAAAATGTCTCCAGCCATCTAATCTGCAATGCCTCATAGAGCATTATCAAACAGCAGAAGGGTGAGAAACAATATCATAATAAATAATGCATAAAGGCATGAATATATATATCGTATCAAGAATTATGCATCTTACGCATTCTCACCATAACTCACCTCGTTTATTGCAATGTATCTATATATAAATAGGACCCAAGCGTGCTCAATATGTATCATCAATGTGTATATCATTTCATAAACATACACACACATATATGTATATATTGTCCAACATCTACATTGTGCCAAATCATACATTTCACAATTAATTCAACAAACGTACATAACATATTTATTTCACCATACATCATGCACAGAAGGTAAATGCAAATCATAGAGGCCAACTCGCTACTCTATGCAAATGCAACACAATATCGACCTAATGGTCCATCAGATTCTCCTAAGAATCAATTTACTCTCACCCCTCACGGGTATCCTATAACTCATTAGATCTTCCTAGAAATCACATCACTCATCAGACTCTCCTAGGAATCACACCATTCGTCAGATTCTCCTAGGAATCACATCGTTCGTCAGATTCTCCTAGGAATCACATCGTTCGTCAGATTCTCCTAGGAATCACATCGTTCGTCAGATTCTCCGAGGAATCACACCATTCATCAGATTCTCCTAGGAATCAGGTCATTCATCAGATTCTCCGAGGAATCACATCTCTCATCAGATCCTCCTAGGAATCAATTCACCCTTCAGACTCTCCTAAAAGTCATATCACTCATCAGACTCTCCTAAGAGTCAATCAGCACAAGAATGTACTTCCTACACTTCTTGAAATGCATACATGCTTACAAACATACTCATGCATTCTTCACATTCATCGCATATATATATTATGCACTCAACATATATGTATCAAAAAGAAAACATATATATATTCATCATCCATTCAAACCAATCACACATGGTTCACATTCACAAACAATTCCTTCATGCATTTCTAATCAATTTAAGCAAATGCACAAAATTGCCAAACGGCTACACCTCGCACCTCACAAATCATAAACTAGGATTCACGCCATACGACTATCCACAACACATATGACAACACATAATCAGTCATTTCTGACAAGGAATGATCGCAACCAAACCACACAACCAATCCTCCATTGGAAAGCACAGGAAGATAAAATATGCTGCTGCATTCGCCAACCTTCGCCTGGCGAAGCCACGCAGCGAATGCTCGCTGACCTTCGCCTGGCGAACTCCCCAGCGAAGTCCACTGGGAGTAATTCTGGAATTACTCGCTGAGGCTCGCTACCCATTCGCCTGGCGAACCTTCGCCAACTCACTTCGCCTGGCGAACTTGCCAGCGAATACAGGGTGTTAGCTTCTGACTTGCTTCGCTACAGCTCGCTAGGCTTCGCCTGGCGAAGCTTCGCTGCCTTTCTCCTGGCGAACTTGCGAAGACAGAACTTCCATGGCTGTCTCAAGAGCCCAAACTCCACAAAATCAACCGATTACATCCAAACCAGTCTCAGTAGCACAACCCAATCATCACCCGACTAAACTACATCGTCTAATCCGAGTTCTAACCGATTAAAACCTCATTCTACTCACAAACCAGCTTCTAACCTAAGTGGAAAAAGAGTAGAAACTCTACAAAATCCACACACATACACATACAATCATATACATTAAAGAGATGATGGAGTTTCACACCCTTACCTGATTAATCGCAAGCTTTGGTTGATCTTGGTGAATCTAGGTTTTCTCCTCTTTCTCTTCTCTTCCTCCTCTTCTCCTTTCTTTCTCTTTTCTTTCTTTCTTCCTACTATCCTTTTTCTTTCCCTTCTATTTCCTCTTTAATATCTTTTTCCTTATTTTTCCAAAACATCCACTAATTCAATATCTCATAAATATCTCACTTATTATTAAAAATAGGAAATGTCCAAAATACCCTCCAAACTATTTCCTCCGAAACCTCTCAAAACCGGTTAAAATAGGATAATATGTAAATATAACATATTTCCACATAATTTCTACATTCAAATAATATTCTCCCAATTAAATTAATTAGGGACCCAATAAAAGGGGATAATCGAAATTGGGGCGTTACATCGGTCATTTTTGTTTAGTATCCAGACTCCGGTTATTACGTTGAGCGTTAAGGTTCCGGTCAGTTTCGTTGAGTATCCAAACTCCGGTTATTAAGTTGAGCGTTCAGGCTCCGGTCATTTTCTTTGAGTATCCAGACTCCGGTTATTACGTTGATCGTTCAAGCTCCGGTCATTTTCGTTGCGTATCCAGACTCCGGTTATTACGTTGAGCGTTCAGGCTCCGATCAGTTTCGTTGAGTATCGAGACTCCGGTTATTAAGTTTAGCGTTCAGGCTTCAATCAGTTTCATTGGGTATCCAGACTCCAGTTATTACGTTGAGCGTTCAAGCTCCGGTCAGTTTCGTTGAGTATCCAGACTCCAATTATTACGTTGAGCATTCACGCTCTGGTCAGTTTCGTTGGGTATCCAGAATCCGGTTATTACGTTGAGCGTTCACGCTCCGGTCATTTTTGTTGAGTATCCAATCCGATTATTACATTGAGCATTCAAGCTCCGGTCATTTTTGTTGAGTCTCCAGACTCCGGTTATTACGTTTTGTATTCAAACTCCGATTAGTTTCGTTGAGAATCTAGACTCTGATTATTACGTTGAGCGTTCAGACTCCGGTCAGTTTCGTTGGGTATCCAGACTCTGGTTATTACATTGAGCATTCAAGCTCCGGTGATTTGCGTTGAGTATTCGGACTCCGGTTATTACGTTTAGCGTTCAGGCTCCGGTTATTTCGTTGAGCGTTCAGGCTCCGGTTAGTTTCGTTAGGTATCCAGACTCCGGTTATTACGTATAGCATCCAGGCTATGGTAAGTTTTGTTGAATATCTAGACTCCGGTCATTACGTTGAGCGTACAGGCTCCGGTCGTTTTTGTTGAGTATCTAGACTCCCGTCATTACGTTGAGCGTTCAGGCTCCGGTAATTTTCGTTCATTATCCAGACTCCGGTCATTCTGTTGAGCATTCAGGCTCTGGTCAGTTTCGTTGAGTATCCAGACTCCGGTCATTACGTTGAGCGTACAGGCTCCGGTAATTTTTGTTGAGTATCTAGACTCCGGTCATTACGTTGAGCGTTCAGGCTCCGGTCAGTTTCGTTTAGTATCCAGTCTGGTTATTACGTTAAGCATTCAGGCTCCGGTCATTTTTGTTGAGTATCTAGACTCCGGTTATTACGTTGAGCGTTCAGGCTATGGTCATTTTCGTTGAGTATCCAGACTCCAGTTATTACGTTGAGCGTTCAGGCTCTGGTCAGTTTCGTTGAGTATCCAGACTCCGGTTATTAAGTTTAGCGTTCAGGCTCCGTTCAGTTTCGTTGGGTATCCAGACTCCGGTTATTATGTTGAGCATTCAGGCTCCGGTCAGTTTCGTTGATTATCCAGACTCCGGTTATTATGTTGAGCACTCATGCTCCGGTCAGTTTCGTTGGGTATCCAGACTCCGGTTATTACCTTGAGCGTTCAGGCTCCGGTAATTTTTGTAGAGTATTCAGAATCTGGTTATTACGTTGAGCCTTCAGGTTCCGGTCAGTTTCGTTGAGTATCCAAACTCCGGTTATTAAGTTGAGCGTTCAGGCTCCGGTCATTTTCTTTGAGTATCCAGATTCCGGTTATTACATTGAGCGTTCAGGCTTCGGTCATTTTCGTTGAGTATCCAGACTCCGGTTATTACGTTGAGTGTTCAGGCTTCAGTCTGTTTCGTTGAGTATCCAGACTCCGGTTATTAAGTTTAGCATTCAGGCTCTATTCAGTATCGTTGGGTATCCAGACTCCGGTTATTAAGTTGAGCGTTCAGGCTCTGGTCAGTTTCGTTGATTATCCAGACTCCGGTTATTACGTTGAGTACTCATGCTCCGGTCAGTTTCGTTGAGTATCCAGACTCCGGTTATTCTGTTGAGCGTTCAGGCTCCGGTAAGTTTCGTTGGGTATCCAGACTCCGGTTATTACGTATAGCGTCCATGCTCTGGTATGTTTTGTTGAGTATCTAGACTCTGGTCATTACATTGAGTGTACAGGCTCTAGTCATTTTTGTTGAGTATCCAGACTCCGGTCACTATGTTGAGCGTTCAGGCTCCGGTCATTTTTGTTGAGTATCCAGACTCCGGTCATTCTGTTGAGCGTTCAGAATCCGGTCAGTTTCGTTGAGTATCCAGACTCTGGTTATTAAGTTGAGCATTCAGGCTCCGGTCATTTTTGTTGAGTATCCAGACTCCGGTTATTAGGTTGAGCGTTCAGGCTCCGTTCATTAAGTTGATCGTTCATGCTCCGGTCAGTTTCGTTGAGTATCCAGACTCCAGTTATTACTTTGAGCGTTCAGGCTCTAGTCAGTTTCGTTGGATATCCAGACTCCGATTATTACATTGAGCGTTAAGGCTCCGTTCATTTTTGTTGTGTATCCAGACTCCGGTTATTACGTTGAGCGTTCAGGTTCCGGTCAATTTCGTTTAGTATCCAAACTCCGGTTATTAAGTTGAGCGTTCAGGCTCCGGTCATTACGTTGAGCGTTCATGATACGGTCATTTTCGTTGAGTATCCATACTCCTGTTATTACGTTGAGCGTTCAGGCTCTGGTCAGTTTCGTTGAGTATCCAGACTCCGGTTATTAAGTTTAGCGTTCAGGATTCGTTCAGTTTCGTTGGGTATCCAGACTCCGGTTATTACGTTGAGCGTTCAGACTCCGGTCATTTTTGTTGAGTATCCAGACTCCGGTTATTACGTTGAGCGTTCAGGTTCCGGTCAGTTTCGTTGAGTTATCAAACTCCGGTTATTAAGTTGAGCGTTCAGGCTCCGGTCATTTTCTTTGAGTATCCAGATTCCGGTTATTACGTTGAGCGTTCAGGCTCCGATCATTTTCGTTGAGTATCCAGACTCCGATTATTACGTGGAGCGTTCAGGCTACGGTTAGTTTCGTTGAGTATCCAGACTCCGGTTATTATGTTTAGCGTTCAGGCTCCGTTCAATTTCGATGGGTATCCAGACTCCGGTTATTACGTTGAGCGTTCAGGCTTCGGTCATTTTTATTTAGTATCCAGACTCCGATTATTACGTTGAGCATTAAAGTTCCGGTCAGTTTCGTTGAGTATCCAAACTCCGGTTATTAAGTTGAGCGTTCAGGCTCCAGTCATTTTCTTTGAGTATCCAGACTCCGGTTATTACGTTGATCGTTCAGGCTCCGGTCATTTTCGTTGCGTATCCAGACTCCGGTTATTACGTTGAGCGTTCTGGCTCCGATCAGTTTCATTGAGTATCGAGACTCCGGTTATTAAGTTGAGCGTTCAGGCTCCGATCAGTTTCATTGGGTATCCAGACTCCGGTTATTACGTAGAGCGTTCAAGCTCCGGTCAGTTTCGTTGAGTATCCAGACTCCAGTTATTACGTTGAGCATTCACGCTCTTGTCAGTTTCGTTGGGTATCCAGACTCCGGTTATTACGTTGAGCGTTCACGCTCCGGTCATTTTTGTTGAGTATCCAGTCCGATTATTACATTGAGCATTCAAGCTCCGGACATTTTTGTTGAGTCTCCAGACTCCGGTTATTACGTTTTGTGTTCAAACTCCGATTAGTTTCGTTGAGAATCTAGACTCTGATTATTACGTTGAGCGTTCAGGCTCCGGTCAGTTTGGTTGGGTATCCAGACTCTGGTTATTACGTTGAGCATTTAAGCTCCGATGATTTTCTTTGTGTATCCGGACTCTGGTTATTACGTTTAGCGTTCAGGCTCTGGTTATTTCGTTGAGCATTCAGGCTCCGGTTAGTTTCGTTAGGTATCCAGACTCCGGTTATCACGTATAGTATCCAGGCTATGGTAAGTTTTGTTGAATATCTAGACTCCGGTCATTACGTTGAGCGTACAGGCTCTGGTCATTTTTGTTGAGTATCTAGACTCCGGTCATTACGTTGAGCGTTCAGGCTCCGGTAATTTTCGTTCAGTATCCAGACTCCGGTCATTCTGTTGAGCGTTCAGGCTCTGGTCAGTTTCGTTGAGTATCCAGACTCCGGTTATTAAGTTGAGCGTTCAGGCTCCGGTCAGTTTCGTTGGGTATCCAGACTCCGGTTATCACGTTGAGCGTTCAGGCTCCGGTCAGTTTTGTTTAGTATCCAGTCTGGTTATTACGTTAAGCATTCAGGCTCCGGTCATTTTTGTTGAGTATCTAGACTCCGGTTATTACGTTGAGCGTTCAGGCTATGGTCATTTTCGTTGAGTATCCAGACTCCGGTTATTACGTTGAGCGTTCAGGCTCTGGTCAGTTTCGTTGAGTATCCAGACTCCGGTTATTAAGTTTAGCGTTCAGGCTCCGTTTAGTTTCGTTGGGTATCCAGACTCCGGTTATTACGTTGAGCATTCAGGCTCCGGTCAGTTTCGTTGATTATCCAGACTCCGATTATTATGTTGAGCACTCATGCTCCGGTCAGTTTCGTTGGGTATCCAGACTCCGGTTATTAGGTTGAGCGTTCAGGCTCCGGTAATTTTTGTAGAGTATCCAGAATCCGGTTATTACGTTGAGCCTTCAGGTTCCGGTCAGTTTCGTTGAGTATCCAAACTCCGGTTATTAAGTTGAGCGTTCAGGCTCCGGTCATTTTCTTTGAGTATCCAGATTTCGGTTATTACATTGAGCGTTCAGGCTCCGGTCATTTTTGTTGAGTATCCAGACTCCGGTTATTACGTTGAGTGTTCAGGCTTCGGTCAGTTTTGTTGAGTATCCAGACTCCGGTTATTAAGTTTAGCGTTCAGGCTCCATTCAGTATCGTTGGGTATCCAGACTCCGGTTATTAAGTTGAGCGTTCAGGCTCTGGTCAGTTTCGTTGATTATCCAGACTCCGGTTATTACGTTGAGCGTTCAGGCTCCGGTAAGTTTCGTTGGGTATCCAGACTCCGGTTATTACGTATAGCGTCCATGCTCTGGTATGTTTTGTTGAGTATCTAGACTCTGGTCATTACATTGAGTGTACAGGCTCTAGTCATTTTTGTTGAGTATCCAGACTCCGGTCATTATGTTGAGCGTTCAGGCTCCGGTCATTTTTGTTGAGTATCCAGACTCCGGTCATTCTGTTGAGCGTTCAGAATCCGGTCAGTTTCGTTGAGTATCCAGACTCCGGTTATTAAGTTGAGCATTCAGGCTCCAGTCATTTTTGTTGAGTATCCAGACTCCGATTATTACGTTGAGCGTTCAGGCTCCGTTCATTAAGTTGATCGTTCATGCTCCGGTCAGTTTCGTTGAGTATCCAGACTCCAGTTATTACTTTGAGCGTTCAGGCTCTAGTCAGTTTCGTTGGATATCCAGACTCCGATTATTACATTGAGCGTTAAGGCTCCGGTCATTTTTGTTGTGTATCCAGACTCCGGTTATTACGTTGAGCGTTCAGGTTCTGGTCAGTTTCGTTTAGTATCCAAATTCCGGTTATTAAGTAGAGCGTTAAGGCTCCGGTCATTTTCTTTGAGTATCCAGACTCCGGTTATTACGTTGAGCGTTCAGGCTACGATCATTTTCGTTGAGTATCCATACTCCTGTTATTACGTTGAGCGTTCAGGCTCTGTTCAGTTTTGTTGAGTATCCAGACTCCGGTTATTAAGTTTAGCGTTCAGGCTCCGTTCAGTTTCGTTGGGTATCCAGACTCCGGTTATTACGTTGAGCGTTCAGACTCCGGTCATTTTTGTTGAGTATCCAGACTCCGGTTATTACGTTGAGCGTTCAGGCTCCGGTCAGTTTCGTTGAGTTATCAAACTCCGGTTATTAAGTTGAGCGTTCAGGCTCCGATCATTTTCTTTGAGTATCCAGATTCCGGTTATTACATTGAGCGTTCAGGCTCCGGTCATTTTCGTTGAGTATCCAGACTCCGATTATTACGTGGAGCGTTCAGGCTCCGGTTAGTTTCGTTGAGTATCCAGACTCCGGTTATTATGTTTAGCGTTCAGGCTCCGTTCAGTTTCGATGGGTATCCAGACTCCGGTTATTACGTTGAGCGTTCAGGCTTCGGTCATTTTTGTTTAGTATCCAGACTCCGGTTATTACGTTGAGCGTTAAGGTTCCGGTCAGTTTCGTTGAGTATCCAAACTCCGGTTATTAAGTTGAGCGTTCAGGCTCCGGTCATTTTCTTTGAGTATCCAGACTCCGGTTATTACGTTGATCGTTCAGGCTCCGGTCATTTTCGTTGCGTATCCAGACTTCGGTTATTACGTTGAGCGTTTAGGCTCCGATCAGTTTCGTTGAGTATCGAGACTCCGGTTATTAAGTTGAGCGTTCAGGCTCCGATCAGTTTCATTGGGTATCCAGACTCCGGTTATTACGTTGAGCGTTCAAGCTCCGGTCAGTTTCGTTGAGTATCCAGACTCTAGTTATAACGTTGAGCATTCACGCTCTGGTCAGTTTCGTTGGGTATCCAGACTCCGGTTATTACGTTGAGCGTTCACGCTCCGGTGATTTTTGTTGAGTATCCAGTCCGATTATTACATTGAGCATTCAAGCTCCGGTCATTTTTGTTGAGTCTCCAGACTCCGGTTATTACGTTTTGTCTTCAAACTCCGATTAGTTTTGTTGAGAATCTAGACTCTGATTATTACGTTGAGCGTTCAGGCTCCGGTCAGTTTGGTTGGGTATCCAGACTCTGGTTATTACGTTGAGCATTTAAGCTCCGGTGATTTTCGTTGAGCATCCGGACTCCGGTTATTACGTTTAGCGTTCAGGCTCTGGTTATTTCGTTGAGCGTTCAGGCTCCGGTTAGTTTCGTTAGGTATCCAGACTTCGGTTATTACGTATAGCATCCAGGCTATGGTAAGTTTTGTTGAATATCTAGACTCCGGTCATTACGTTGAGCGTACAGGCTCCGGTCATTTTTGTTGAGTATCTAGACTCCGGTCATTACGTTGAGCGTTCAGGCTCCGGTAATTTTCGTTGAGTATCCAGACTCCGGTCATTCTGTTGAGCGTTCAGGCTCTGGTCAGTTTCGTTGAGTATCCAGACTCCGGTTATTAAGTTGAGCGTTCAGGCTCCGGTCAGTTTCGTTTGGTATCCAGACTCCGGTTATCACGTTGAGCGTTCAGGCTCCGGTCAGTTTTGTTTAGTATCCAGTCTGGTTATTACGTTAAGCATTCAGGCTCCGGTCATTTTTGTTGAGTATCCAGACTCCGGTTATTACGTTGAGCATTCAGGCTATGGTCATTTTCGTTGAGTATCCAGACTCCGGTTATTAGGTTGAGCGTTCAGGCTCTGGTCAGTTTCGTTGAGTATCCAGACTCCGGTTATTAAGTTTAGCGTTCAGGCTCCGTTTAGTTTCGTTGGGTATCCAGACTCCGGTTATTACGTTGAGCATTCAGGCTCCGGTCAGTTTCGTTGATTATCCAGACTCCGATTATTATGTTGAGCACTCATGCTCCGGTCAGTTTCGTTGGGTATCCAGACTCCGGTTATTACGTTGAGCGTTCAGGCTCCGGTAATTTTTGTAGAGTATCCAGAATCCGGTTATTACGTTGAGCCTTCAGGTTCCGGTCAGTTTCGTTGAGTATCCAAACTCCGGTTATTAAGTTGAGCGTTCAGGCTCCGGTCATTTTCTTTGAGTATCCAGATTTCGGTTATTACATTGAGCGTTCAGGCTCCGGTCATTTTTGTTGAGTATCCAGACTCCGGTTATTACGTTGAGTGTTCAGGCTTTGGTCAGTTTTGTTGAGTATCCAGACTCCGGTTGTTAAGTTTAGCGTTCAGGCTCCATTCAGTATCGTTGGGTATCCAGACTCCGGTTATTAAGTTGAGCGTTCAGGCTCTGGTCAGTTTCGTTGATTATCCAGACTCCGGTTATTACGTTGAGCGTTCAGGCTCCGGTAAGTTTCGTTGGGTATCCAGACTCCGGTTATTACGTATAGCGTCCATGCTCTGGTATGTTTTGTTGAGTATCTAGACTCTGGTCATTACATTGAGTGTACAGGCTCTAGTCATTTTTGTTGAGTATCCAGACTCCGGTCATTATGTTGAGCGTTCAGGCTCCGGTCATTTTTGTTGAGTATCCAGACTCTGGTCATTCTGTTGAGCGTTCAGAATCCGGTCAGTTTTGTTGAGTATCCAGACTCCGGTTATTAAGTTGAGCATTCAGGCTCCAGTCATTTTTGTTGAGTATCCAGACTCCGATTATTACGTTGAGCGTTCAGGCTCCGTTCATTAAGTTGATCGTTCATGCTCCGGTCAGTTTCGTTGAGTATCCAGACTCCAGTTATTACTTTGAGCGTTCAGGCTCTAGTCAGTTTCGTTGGATATCCAGACTCCGATTATTACATTGAGCGTTAAGGCTCCGGTCATTTTTGTTGTGTATCCAGACTCCGGTTATTACGTTGAGCGTTCAGGTTCTGGTCAGTTTCGTTTAGTATCCAAATTCCGGTTATTAAGTAGAGCGTTCAGGCTCCGGTCATTTTCTTTGAGTATCCAGACTCCGGTTATTACGTTGAGCGTTCAGGCTACGATCATTTTCGTTGAGTATCCATACTCCTGTTATTACGTTGAGCGTTCAGGCTCTGTTCAGTTTCGTTGAGTATCCAGACTCCGGTTATTAAGTTTAGCGTTCAGGCTCCGTTCAGTTTCGTTGGGTATCCAGACTCCGGTTATTACGTTGAGCGTTCAGACTCCGGTCATTTTTGTTGAGTATCCAGACTCCGGTTATTACGTTGAGCGTTCAGGCTCCGGTCAGTTTCGTTGAGTTATCAAACTCCGGTTATTAAGTTGAGCGTTCAGGCTCCGATCATTTTCTTTGAGTATCCAGATTCCGGTTATTACATTGAGCGTTCAGGCTCCGGTCATTTTCGTTGAGTATCCAGACTCCGATTATTACGTGGAGCGTTCAGGCTCCGGTTAGTTTCGTTGAGTATCCAGACTCCGGTTATTATGTTTAGCGTTCAGGCTCCGTTCAGTTTCGATGGGTATCCAGACTCCGGTTATTACGTTGAGCGTTCAGGCTTCGGTCATTTTTGTTTAGTATCCAGACTCCGGTTATTACGTTGAGCGTTAAGGTTCCGGTCAGTTTCGTTGAGTATCCAAACTCCGAATATTAAGTTGAGCGTTCAGGCTCCGGTCATTTTCTTTGAGTATCCAGACTCCGGTTATTACGCTGATCGTTCAGGCTCCGGTCATTTTCGTTGCGTATCCAGACTTCGGTTATTACGTTGAGCGTTTAGGCTCCGATCAGTTTCGTTGAGTATCGAGACTCCGGTTATTAAGTTGAGCGTTCAGGCTCCGATCAGTTTCATTGGGTATCCAGACTCCGGTTATTACGTTGAGCGTTCAAGCTCCGGTCAGTTTCGTTGAGTATCCAGACTCCAGTTATTACGTTGAGCATTCACGCTCTGGTCAGTTTCGTTGGGTATCCAGACTCCGGTTATTACGTTGAGCGTTCACAATCCGGTGATTTTTGTTGAGTATCCAGTCCGATTATTACATTGAGCATTCAAGCTCCGGTCATTTTTGTTGAGTCTCCAGACTCCGGTTATTACGTTTTGTGTTCAAACTCCGATTAGTTTTGTTGAGAATCTAGACTCTGATTATTACGTTGAGCGTTCAGGCTCCGGTCAGTTTGGTTGGGTATCCAGACTCTGGTTATTACGTTGAGCATTTAAGCTCCGGTGATTTTCGTTGAGTATCCGGACTCCGGTTATTACGTTTAGCGTTCAGGCTCTGGTTATTTCGTTGAGCGTTCAGGCTCCGGTTAGTTTCGTTAGGTATCCAGACTTCGGTTATTACGTATAGCATCCAGGCTATGGTAAGTTTTGTTGAATATCTAGACTCCGGTCATTACGTTGAGCGTACAGGCTCCGGTCATTTTTGTTGAGTATCTAGACTCCGGTCATTACGTTGAGCGTTCAGGCTCCGGTAATTTTCGTTCAGTATCCAGACTCCGGTCATTCTGTTGAGCGTTCAGGCTCTGGTCAGTTTCGTTGAGTATCCAGACTCCGGTTATTAAGTTGAGCGTTCAGGCTCCGGTCAGTTTCGTTTGGTATCCAGACTCCGGTTATCACGTTGAGCGTTCAGGCTCCGGTCAGTTTTGTTTAGTATCCAGTCTGGTTATTACGTTAAGCATTCAGGCTCCGGTCATTTTTGTTGAGTATCCAGACTCCGGTTATTACGTTGAGCATTCAGGCTATGGTCATTTTCGTTGAGTATCCAGACTCCGGTTATTAGGTTGAGCGTTCAGGCTCTGGTCAGTTTCGTTGAGTATCCAGACTCCGGTTATTAAGTTTAGCGTTCAGGCTCCGTTTAGTTTCGTTGGGTATCCAGACTCCGGTTATTACGTTGAGCATTCAGGCTCCGGTCAGTTTCGTTGATTATCCAGACTTCGGTTATTATGTTGAGCACTCATGCTCCGGTCAATTTCGTTGGGTATCCAGACTCCGGTTATTACGTTGAGCGTTCAGGCTCCGGTAATTTTTGTAGAGTATCCAGAATCCGGTTATTACGTTGAGCCTTCAGGTTCCGGTCAGTTTCGTTGAGTATCCAAACTCCGGTTATTAAGTTGAGCGTTCAGGCTCCGGTCATTTTTTTTGAGTATCCAGATTTCGGTTATTACATTGAGCGTTCAGGCTCCGGTCATTTTTGTTGAGTATCCAGACTCCGGTTATTACGTTGAGTGTTCAGGCTTCGGTCAGTTTCGTTGAGTGTCCAGACTCCGGTTATTAAGTTTAGCGTTCAGGCTCCATTCAGTATCGTTGGGTATCCAGACTCCGGTTATTAAGTTGAGCGTTCAGGCTCTGGTCAGTTTCTTTGATTATCCAGACTCCGGTTATTACGTTGAGCATTCAGGCTCCGGTAAGTTTCGTTGGGTATCCAGACTCCGGTTATTACGTATAGCGTCCATGCTCTGGTATGTTTTGTTGAGTATCTAGACTCTGGTCATTACATTGAGTGTACAGGCTCTAGTCATTTTTGTTGAGTATCCAGACTCCGGTCATTATGTTGAGCGTTCAGGCTCTGGTCATTTTTGTTGAGTATCCAGACTCCGGTCATTCTGTTGAGCGTTCAGAATCCGGTCAGTTTCGTTGAGTATCCAGACTCCGGTTATTAAGTTGAGCATTCAGGCTCCGGTCATTTTTGTTGAGTATCCAGACTCCGATTATTACGTTGAGCGTTCAGGCTCCGTTCATTAAGTTCATCGTTCATGCTCCGGTCAGTTTCGTTGAGTATCCAGACTCTAGTTATTACTTTGAGCGTTCAGGCTCTAGTCAGTTTCGTTGGATATCCAGACTCCGATTATTACATTGAGCGTTAAGGCTCCGGTCATTTTTGTTGTGTATCCAGACTCCGGTTATTACGTTGAGCGTTCAGGTTCTGGTCAGTTTCGTTTAGTATCCAAATTCCGGTTATTAAGTAGAGCGTTCAGGCTCCGGTCATTTTCTTTGAGTATCCAGACTCCGGTTATTACGTTGAGCGTTCAGGCTACGGTCATTTTCGTTGAGTATCCATACTCCTGTTATTACGTTGAGCGTTCAGGCTCTGGTCAGTTTCGTTGAGTATCCAGACTCCGGTTATTAAGTTTAGCGTTCAGGCTAAGTTCAGTTTCGTTGGGTATCCAGACTCCGGTTATTACGTTGAGCATTCAGACTCCGATCATTTTTGTTGGGTATCCAGACTCCGTTTATTACATGGAGCGTTCAGGTTCCGGTCAGTTTCGTTGAGTTATCAAACTCCGGTTATTAAGCTGAGGGTTCAGGCTCCGGTCATTTTCTTTGAGTATCCAGATTCCAGTTATTACGTTGAGCGTTCAGGCTCCGGTCATTTTCGTTGAGTATCCAGACTCCGATTATTACGTTGAGCGTTCAGGCTCCGGTTTGTTTCGTTGAGTATCCAGACTCTGGTTATTAGGTTTAGCGTTCAGGCTCCGTTCAGTTTCGATGGGTATCCAGACTCCAGTTATTACGTTGAGCATTCAGGCTTCGGTCATTTTTGTTTAGTATCCAGACTCCGGTTATTACGTTGAGCGTTAAGGTTCCGGTCAGTTTCGTTGAGTATCCAAACTCCGGTTATTAAGTTGAGCGTTTAGGCTCCGGTCATTTTCTTTGAGTATCCAGACTCCGGTTATTACGTTGATCGTTCAGGCTCCGGTCATTTTCGTTGCGTATCCAGACTCCGGTTATTACGTTGAGCGTTCAGGCTCCGATCAGTTTCGTTGAGTACCGAGACTCCGGTTATTAAGTTGAGCGTTCAGGCTCCGATCAGTTTCATTGGGTATCCAGACTCCGATTATTACGTTGAGCGTTCAAGCTCCGGTCAGTTTCGTTGAGTATCCAGACTCCAGTTATTACATTGAGCATTCACGCTCTGGTCAGTTTCGTTGGGTATCCAGACTTCGATTATTACGTTGAGCGTTCACGCTCCGGTCATTTTTGTTGAGTATCCAGTCCGATTATTACATTGAGCATTCAAGCTCCGGTCATTTTTGTTGAGTCTCCAGACTCCGGTTATTACGTTTTGTGTTCAAACTCCAATTAGTTTCGTTGAGAATCTAGATTCCAGTTATTACGTTGAGCGTTCAGGCTCCGGTCAGTTTCGTTGGGTATCCAGACTTCGGTTATTACGTTGAGCATTCAGGCTCCGGTGATTTCCGTTGAGTATCTAGACTCTAGTTATTCCGTTTGGCATTCAGGCTCCGGTTCGTTTCGTTAGGTATCCAGACTCCAGTTATTACGTATAGCGTCCATGCTTTGGTAAGTTTTGTTGAGTATCTAGACTCCGATCATTACGTTGAGTGTACAGGCTCCGGTCATTTTTGTTGAGTATCCAGACTCTAGTCATTACGTTGAGCGTTCAGGCTCTGGTCATTTTCGTTGAGTATCCAGACTCCGGTCATTTTGTTGAACGTTCAGGCTCTGATCAGTTTCGTTGAGTATCCAGACTCCGGTTATTAAGTTGAGCATTCAGGCTCCGGTCAGTTTTGTTAAGTATCTAGACTCCGGTTATAACGTTGAGCGTTCAGGCTCTGGTCATTACGTTGATCGTTCAGGCTCCGGTCAGTTTCGTTGAGTATCCAAACTCCAGTTATTACTTTGAGCATTCAGGCTCTAGTCAATTTCGTTGGGTATCCAGACTCTGGTTATTATATTGATCGTTAAGGCTCTGGTCATTTTTGTTGAGTATCCAGACTCTGTTTATTTTGTTGAGCGTTCAGGCTCCGGACATTTTCGTTTAGTATCCAAACTCTGATTATTAAGTTGAGCGTTCAGGCTCCGGTCATTTTCTTTGAGTATCCAGACTCCGGTTCTTACATTGAGCGTTCAGGCTCCGGTCATTTTCGTTGAGTATCCAGACTCCGGTTATTACGTTCAGCGTTCAGGCTCCGGTCAGTTTCGTTGAGTATCGAGACTCTGGTTATTAAGTTTAGCGTTCAGGCTCCGTTCAGTTTTGTTGGGTATCCAGACTCTGGTTATTACGTTGAGCGTTCAGGCTCCGGTCAGTTTCGTTGATTATCCAGACTCCGGTTATTACGTTGAGCATTTATGCTCCGGTCTGTTTTGTTGGGTATCCAGACTCTGGTTATCACGTTGAGCGTTCATGGTCCGGTCATTTTTTTTAAGTATCCAGACTCCGGTTATTACGTTGAGCGATCAGGCCCCGGTCATTTTCGTTGAGTATCCAGACTCCAGTTATTACATTGAGCGTTCAGGCTCTGGTCAGTTTCGTTGAGTATCCAGACTCCGGTTATTAAGTTGAGCGTTCATTCTCCGGTCAGTTTCGTTGGGTATCCAGACTCCGGTTATTACGTTGAGCATTCAGACTCCGGTCAGTTTCGCTGAGTATCCAGACTCTAGTTATTACGTTGAGCATTCATGCTCCGGTCAGTTTCGTTGGGTATCCAGACTCCGGTTATTACGTTGAGCAATCAAGCTCCGGTTATTTTTGTTTAGTATCCAGACTCCGTTTATTACATTCAGAGTTCAGGTTCCGGTCAGTTTCGTTGAGTATCCAAACTCCGGTTATTAAGTTAAGCGTTCAGGCTCCGGTCAGTTTCGTTGATTATCCAGACTCCGGTTATTACGTTGAGCATTCATGCTCCGGTCAGTTTTGTTGGGTATCCAGACTCCGGTTATCACGTTGGGCGTTCAGGGTCCGGTCATTTCTTTTAAGTATCCAGACTCCGGTTATTACGTTGAGCGTTCAGGCCCCGGTCATTTTCGTTGAGTATCCAAACTCCAGTTATTACATTGAGCGTTCAGGCTCTGGTCAGTTTCGTTGAGTATCCAGACTCCGGTTATTAAGTTGAGCGTTCACGCTCCGGTCAGTTTCGTTGGGTATCCAGACTCCGGTTATTACGTTGAGCGTTCAGACTCCGGTCAGTTTCGTTGAGTATTCAGTCCGGTTATTACGTTGAGCATTCAGGCTCCGGTCATTTTTGTTGAGTCTCCAGACTCCGGTTATTACGTTTTGTGATCAAACTCCGATTAGTTTCGTTGAGAATCTAGACTCTGATTATTACGTTGAGCGTTCAGGTTCCGGTCAGTTTCGTTGGGTATCCAGACTTCGGGTATTATGTTGAGCATTCAGGCACCGGTGATTTTTGTTGAGTATCCAGACACCGGTTATCCCGTTGAGCGTTCAGGCTCCGGTTAGTTTCGTTAGGTATCCAGACTCCGGGTATTACGTATAGCGTCCATGCTCTGGTATGTTTTGTCGAGTATCTAGACTCCGGTCATTACGTTGAGTGTACAGGCTCCGGTCATTATTGTTAGGTATCCAGACTCCGGTCATTACATTGAGCGTTCAAGCTACTGTCATTTTCGTTGAGTATCCAGACTCCGGTCATTTTGTTGAGCGTTCAGGCTTCAGTCAGTTTCGTTGAGTATCCAGACTCCGGTTATTAAGTTGAGCATTCAGGCTCCAGTCATTTTTGTTGAGTATCCAGACTTCGGTTATTACGTTGAGCGTTCAGGCTCCGGTCATTACGTTGATCGTTCAGGCTCTGGTCAGTTTCGTTGAGTATCCAGACTCCAGTTATTACTTTGAGCGTTCAGGCTCTAGTCAATTTTGTTAGGTATCCAAACTCCAGTTATTACATTGAGCGTTAAGGCTCCAGTCATTTTTGTTGAGTATCCAGACTCCGGTTATTACGTTGAGCGTTCAGGCTCCGGTCAGTTTCGTTTAGTATCCAAACTCCGATTATTAAGTTGAGCGTTCAAGCTCCGGTCATTTTCTTTGAGTATCCAGACTCCGGTTATTACATTGAGCGTTCAGGCTCCGGTCATTTTCGTTGAGAATCCAGACTCCGGTTATTATGTTGAGACTTCAGGCTCCGATCAGTTTCGTAGTGTATCGAGACTCCGGTTATTAAGTTTAGCGTTCAGGCTCCGGTCAGTTTCGTTGGGTATCCAGACTCCGGTTATTACGTTGAGCGTTCAGGCTCCGGTCATTTTTGTTGAGTATCCAGACTCCGGTTATTACGTTGAGCGTTCAGGTTCCGGTCAATTTCGTTGAGTATCCAAACTCCTGTTATTAAGTTGAGCGTTCAGGCTCCGGTCATTTTCTTTGAGTATCCAGACTCCGGTTATTACATTGAGCATTAAGGCTCCTATCATTTTTGTTGAGTATCCAGACTCTGATTATTACGTTGAGCGTTCAGGCTCCGGTCAGTTTCATTAAGTATCTAGACTCCGGTTATTAAATTGAGCATTCAGGCTCCGGTCAGTTTCGTTGGGTATCCAGACTCCGGTTATTACGTTGAGCGTTCAGGCTCCGGTCAGTTTCGTTGAGTTTCTAGACTCCAGTTATTACGTTGAGCGTTCATGCTCCGGTAAGTTTCGTGGGTATCCAGAATCCGGTTATTACGTTGAGCGTTCAGGCTCCGGTCGTTTTTGTTGAGTATCCAGTTCGGTTATTACGTTGAGCGTTCAGGCTCTGGTCATTTTTGTTGAGTCTCCAAACTCCGGTTATTACGTGTTGTGTTCAAACTCCGATTAGTTTCGTTGAGAATCTAGACTCTGATTATTACGTTGAGCGTTCAGGCTCCGGTCAGTTTCGTTGGGTATCCAGACTCACGGTATTATGTTGAGCATTCAGGCTCCGGTGATTTTCGTTGAGTATCCAGACTCCGGTGATTCTGTTGAGCGTTCAGGCTCCAGTTAGTTTCGTTAGGTATCTAGACTCCGGTTATCACGTATAGCGTCCATGCTCTGGTAAGTTTTGTTGAGTATCTAGACTCCGGTCATTACGTTGAGTGTACAGCCTCCGGTCATTTTTGTTGAGTATCCAGACTCTGGTCATTACGTTAGGCGTTCAGGCTCCTGTCATTTTCGTTGAGTATCCAGACTCCGGTCATTTTGTTGAGCGTTCAGGCTCCGTTCAGTTTCGTTGACTATCCAGACTCCGGTTATTAAGTTGAGCATTCAGGCTCCGGTCATTTTTGTTGAGTATCCAGACTTCGGTTATTACGTTGAGCGTTCAGGCTCCGGTCATTACGTTGATCGTTCAGGCTCCGGTCAGTTTCATTGAGTATCCAGACTCCAGTTATTACTTTGAGCGTTCAGGCTCTGGTCAATTTTGTTGGGTATCCAGACTCCGGTTATTACATTGAGCATTAAGGCTCCGGTCATTTTTGTTGAGTATCCAGACTCCGGTTATTACGTTGAGCGTTCAGGCTCCGGTCAGTTTCGTTTAGTATCCAAACTCCGATTATTAAGTTGAGCGTTCAGGCTCTGGTCTTTTTCTTTGAGTATCCATACTCCGGTTATTACGTTGAGCGTTTAGGCTCCGATCAGTTTCGTTGAGTATCGAGACTCCGGTTATTAAGTTTAGCGTTCAGGCTCCGGTCAATTTCGTTGGGTATCCAGACTCCGGTTATTACGTTGAGCGTTCAGGCTCCGGTCATTTTCGTTGATTATCCAGACTCCGGTTATTACGTTGAGCATTCATGCTCCGGTAAGTTTCGTTGGGTATCCAGACTCCGGTTATCACGTTGAGCGTTCATGCTCCGGTCATTTTCTTTGAGTATCCAGACTCCGGTTATTACATTTAGCGTTCAGGCCTCGGTCATTTTCGTTGAGTATCCAGACTCCAGTTATTACATTGAGCGTTCAGGTTCCGGTCAGTTTCGTTGAATATCCAGACTCCGGTTATTAAGTTGAATGTTCAGGCCCCGGTCATTTTCGTTGAGTATCCAGACTCCGGTTATTACATTGAGTGTTCAGGCTCCGGTCAGTTTCGTTGGGTATCCAGACTCCGGTTATTATGTTGAACATTCAGGCTCCGGTCAGTTTCGTTGATTATCCAGACTCGGGTTATTACGTTGAGCACTCATGCTCCGGTCAGTTTCGTTGGGTATCCAGACTCCGGTTATTACGTTGAGCGTTCAGGCTCCGGTCATTTTTGTTGAGTATCCAGACTCCGGTTATTACGTTCAGCGTTCAGGTTCCGGTCAGTTTCGTTGAGTATCCAAACTCCGGTTATTAAGTTGAGCGTTTAGGCTACGGTAATTTTTGTTGAGTATCCAGACTCCGGTTAATACGTTGAGCGTTCAGGCCCCGGTCATTTTCGTTGAGTATCTAGACTCCAGTTATTACATTGAGGGTTCAGACTCCGGTCAGCTTCATTAAGTATCTAGACTCCGGTTATTAAGTTGAGCGTTCACGCTCCGGTCAATTTCGTTGGGTATCCAGACTCCGGTTATTACGTTGAGCGTTCAGGCTCCGGCATTTTTATTGAGTATTCAGTCCGGTTATTACGTTGAGCATTCAAGCTCAAGTCATTTTTATTGAGTCTCCAGACTCCGGTTATTACGTTTTGTGTTCAAACTCCGATTAGTTTCGTTGAGAATCTAGACTCTGATTATTACGTTGAGCGTTTAGGCTCCGGTCAGTTTCGTTGGGTATCCAGACTCCGGGTATTATGTTGAGCATTCAGGCACCGATGATTTTTGTTGAGTATCCAGACTCCGGTTATTCTGTTGAGCGTTCAGGCTCCAGTTAGTTTCGTTAGGTATCCAGACTCCGGGTATTACGTATAACGTCCATGCTTCGGTATGTTTTGTCGAGTATCTAGACTCCGGTCATTACGTTGAGTGTACAGGCTCCGCTCATTTTTGTTGAGTATCCAGACTCTGGTCATTACGTTGAGCGTTCAAGCTCCTGTCATTTTCTTTGAGTATCCAGACTCCGGTCATTTTGTTGAGTGTTCAGGCTCCGGTCAGTTTCGTTGAGTATCTAGACTCTAGTTATTAAGTTGAGCATTCAGGCTCCGGTCTTTTTTGTTGAGTATCCAGACTTCGGTTATTACATTGAGCATTCAGGCTCTGGTCATTACGTTGATCGTTCAGGCTCTGGTCAGTTTCGTTGAGTATCCAGACTCCAGTTATTACTTTGAGCGTTCAGGCTCTGGTCAATTTTGTTAGGTATCCAATCTCCGGTTATTACATTGAGCGTTAAGGCTCCGGTCATTTTTGTTGAGTATCCAGACTCCGGTTATTACGTTGAGCGTTCAGGCTCCAGTCAGTTTCGTTTAGTATCCAAACTCCGATTATTAAGCTGAGCGTTCAAGCTCCGGACATTTTCTTTGAGTATCCAGACTCCGATTATTAAATTGAGCATTCAGGCTCCGGTCATTTTTGTTGAGAATCCAGACTCCGGTTATTACGTTGAGCGTTCAGGCTCCGATCAGTTTCGTTGAGTATTGAGACTCCGGTTATTAAGTTTAGCGTTCAGGCTCCGGTCAGTTTCGTTGGGTAGCCAGACTCCGGTTATATCGTTGAGCGTTCAGGCTCCGGTCATTTTTGTTGAGTATCCAGACTCCGGTTATTACGTTGAGCGTTCAGGTTCCGGTCAGTTTCATTAAGTATCCAAACTCCTGTTATTAAGTTGAGCGTTCAGGCTCCGGACATTTTCTTTGAGTATCCAGACTCCGGTTATTACATTGAGCGTTCAGGCCCCAGTCATTTTCGTTGAGTATCCAGACTCCAGTTATTACATTGAGCGTTCAGGCTCCGGTCAGTTTCGTTGAGTATCCAGGCTCCGGTTATTAAGTTGAGCGTTCGTGCTCCGGTCAGTTTCGTTGGGTATCCAGACTACGGTTATTACGTTGAGCGTTCACGCTCCGGTTAGTTTCGTTGGGTATCCAGACTCCGGTTATTACGTTGAGCGTTCAGGCTCCGGTCATTTTTATTGAGTATCCAGTTTGGTTATTACATTGAGCATTCAGGCTCCGCTCATTTTTGTTGAGTCTCAAGATTCAGGTTATTACGTTTTGTGTTCAAACTCCGACTAGTTTCGTTGAGAATCTAGACTCCAATTATTATGTTGAACGTTTAGGCACCGGTCTGTTTTGTTGGGTATCCAGACTCCGGTTATTACGTTGAGCATTCAGGCTCCGGTGATTTTCGTTGAGTATCCAGACTCCGGTTATTCCATCGAGCGTTCTGGCTCCGGTTAGTTTCGTTAGGTATCCAGACTCCGGTTATTATGTATAGCGTCTATGCTCTAGTAAGTTTTGTTGAGTATCTAGACTTCGGTCATTATGTTAAGTGTACAGGCTCCGATCATTTTTGTTTAGTATCCAGACTCCGATCATTACGTTGAGCGTTCAGGCTTCGGTCATTTTCGTTGAGTATCCAGAGTCCGGTCATTCTGTTGAGCGTTCAGGCTCCTGTGAGTTTCGCTGAGTATCCAGACTCCGGTTATTAAGTTGAGCATTCAGGCTCCGGTCATTTTTGTTGAGTATCCAGACTTCGGTTATTACGTTGAGCGTTGAGGCTCCGGTCATTATGTTGATCGTTCAGGCTCCGGTCAGTTTCGTTGAGTATCCAAACTCCAGTTATTACGTTGAGCGTTCAGGCTCTGGTCAGTTTCGTTGGGTATCCAGACTCCGGTTATTACATTGAGCGTTAAGGCTCCGATCATTTTTGTTGAGTATCCAGACTCCGGTTATTACGTTGAGCGTTCAGGCTCCGGTCAGTTTAATTAAGTATCTAGACTCCGGTTATTAAGTTGAGCATTCAGGCTCCGGTCAGTTTCGTTGGGTATCCAGACTCCGGTTATTACGTTGAGCGTTCAGGCTCCGGTCATTTTCGTTGAGTATCCAGACTCCAGTTATTACGTTGAGCGTTCATGCTCCGGTCAGTTTCGTTGGGTATCCAGATTCCGGTTATTACATTGAGTGTTCAGGCTCCGGTCATTTTTGTTGAGTATCCAGTCCGGTTATTACGTTGAGCATTCATGCTCCGGTCATTTTTGTTGAGTCTCCAGACTCAGGTTATTACGTTTTGTGTTCAAACTTCGATTAGTTTCGTTGAGAATCTAGTCTCCGATTATTACTTTGAGCGTTCAGGCTCCGGTCAGTTTCGTTGGGTATCCAGACTCTCGGTATTATGTTGAGCATTCAGGCTCCGATGATTTTCGTTGAGAATCCAGACTCCGGTTATTCCGTTGAGCGTTCAGGCTCCGGTTAATTTCTTTAGGTATCTAGACTCCGGTTATTACGTATAGCGTCCATGCTTTGGTAAGTTTTGTCGAGTATCTAGACTCCAGTTATTACGTATAGCGTCCATGCTTTGATAAGTTTTGTCGAGTATCTAGACTCCGGTCATTATGTTGAGTGTACAGGCTCCGGTCATTTTTGTTGAGTATCCAGACTCCGATCATTTTGTTGAGCGTTCAGGCTCCGGTCAGTTTCGTTGAGTATCCAGACACCGGTTATTAAGTTGAGCCTTCAGGCTCCGGTCATTTTTGTTGAGTATCCAGACTTCGGTTATTACGTTGAGCGTTCAGGCTCTGGTCAGTTTCGTTGAGTATCCAGACTCCGATTATTACATTGAGCGTTAAGGCTCTGTCATTTTTGTTGAGTATCCAGACTCCGGTTATTACGTTGAGCGTTCAGGCTCCGGTCAGTTTCGTTTAGTATCCAAACTCCGATTATTAAGTTGAGTGTTCAGGCTCCGGTCATTTTCTTTGAGTATCCAGACTCCGGTTATTACATTGAGCATTCAGGCTCCGGTCATTTTCGTTGAGAATCCAGACTCTGGTTATTACGTTGAGTGTTCAGGCTCCGATCAGTTTCGTTGAGTATCGAGACTCCTGTTATTAAGTTTAGCGTTTAGGCTCCGGTCAGTTTCGTTGGGTATCCAGACTCCGGTTATTACGTTGAGCGTTCGGGTTCCGGTCATTTTTGTTGAGTATCCTGACTCCGGTTATTACGTTGAGCATTCAGGTTCCGGTCAGTTTCGTTGAGTATCTAAACTCCTGTTATTAAGTTGAGCGTTCAGGCTCTAGTCATTTTCTTAGAGTATCCAGACTCCAGTTATTACATTGAGCGTTCAGGCTCCGGTCAATTTCGTTGAATATCCAGACTCCGGTTATTAAGTTGAGAGTTCAGGCTCCGGTCAGTTTCGTTGTGTATCCAGACTCTAGTTATTACGTTGAGCGTTCAGGCTCCGGTCATTTTTGTTGAGTATCCAGTCCGGTTATTATGTTGAGCATTCAGGCTCCGGTCATTTTTATTGAGTCTTCAGACTCTGGTTATTACGTTTTGTGTTCAAACTCCGACTAATTTCGTTGAGAATCTAGACTCCGATTATTACGTTGAGCATTCATGCTCCGGTCAGTTTCGTTGGGTATCCAGACTCCGGTTATTACGTTGAGCATTCAGGCTCCGGTGATTTTCGTTGAATATCTAGACTATGGTTATTCCGTTGAGCGTTCAGGCTCTGGTTAGTTTTGTTAGGTAACCAGGCTCCAGTTAATACGTATAGCGTCCAGGCTCTGGTAAGTTTTGTTGAGTATCTAGACTTCAGTCATTACTTTGAGCGTACAGGCTCCGGTCATTTTTGTTGAATATCCAGAATTCGGTCATTACGTTGATCGTTCAGGCTCTGGTAATTTTCGTTGAGTATCCAGACTCCGGTCATTCTGTTGAGTGTTTAGGCTATGGTCAGTTTCATTGAGTATCCAGATTCCGATTATTAAGTTGAGCGTTCCGGCTCCGGTCAGTTTCGTTCGGTATCCTGACTCCGGTTATTACGTTGAGCGTTCACGCTCCGGTCAGTTTCGTTCGGTTTCCTGACTCCGGTTATTACGTTGAGCGTTCAGGCTCCGGTCATTCTTTTTTAGTATCCAGTCCGGTTATTACGTTGAGTATTCAGGCTTCGATTCTTTTTTGTTCAGTCTCCAGACTCCGGTTATTACGTTTTGTGTTCAAACTCCGATTAGTTTCGTTGAGAATCTAGACTCCGATTATTACGTTGAGCGTTCAGGCACCGGTCAGTTTCGTTGGGAATCCAGACTCCGGTTATTACGTTGAGCGTTCAGGCTCCGGTTAGTTTCGTTAGGTATCTAGACTCCGGTTATTATGTATAACGTCTATGCTCTGGTAAGTTTTGTTGAGTATCTAGACTTTGGTCATTATGTTGAGTGTACAGGCTCCGGTCATTTTTGTTGAGTATCAAGACTCCAGTCATTATGTTGAGCGTTCAGGCTCCGGTCATTTTCGTTGAGTATCCAGACCCCGGTCATTCTGTTGAGCGTTCAGGCTCCTGTCAATATTGTTGAGTATCCAGACTCCGGTTATTAAGTTGAGCATTCAGGCTCCGGTCATTTTTGTTGAGTATCCAGACTTCGGTTATTACGTTGAGCGTTCAGGCTCCGGTCATTATGTTGATCGTTCACGCTCCGGTCAGTTTCGTTAAGTATCCAAACTCCAGTTATTACGTTGAGCGTTCAGGCTCTGGTCAGTTTCGTTGGGTATCCAGACTCTGGTTATTACATTGAGCGTTAAGGTTCCGATCATTTTTGTTGAGTATCCAGACTCCGGTTATTATGTTGAGTGTTAAGGCTTCGGTTAGTTTCGTTTAGTATCCAAACTCCGGTTATTAAGTTGAGCGTTCAGGCTTCGTTCATTTTCTCTGAGTATCCAGACTCCGATTATTACGTTGAGCGTTCAGGCTCCGGTCATTTTCGTTGAGTATGCACACTCTGGTTATTACGTCGAGCGTTCTGGCTCCGGTCAGTTTCGTTGAGTTTCCAGACTCCAGTTATTAAGTTTAGCGTTCAGGCTCCGTTCAGTTTCATTGGGTATCCAGACTCCGGTTATTACGTTGAGTGTTCAGGCTCCGGTCAGTTTCGTTGAGTATCCAGACTCCGGTTATTACGTTGAGCGTTTAGGCTCTGGTCATTTTTGTTGAGTATCCAGACTCCGGTTATTACGTTGAGTGTTCAGGTTCCAGTCAATTTTGTTGAGTATCCAAACTCCGGTTATTAAGTTAAGCGTTCAGGCTCCGGTCATTTTCTTTGAGTATCCAGACTCCGGTTATTATGTTGAGCGTTCAGGCTCTGGTCATTTTCGTTGAGTATCCAGACTCTGGTTATTACGTTGAACGTTTAGGCTCCGGTCAGTTTCGTTGAGTATCCAGACTCCGGTTATTAAGTTGAGCGTTCAGGCTCCGGTTAGTTTCGTTGGGTATCCAGAATCCGGTTATCACGTTGAGCGTTCAGGCTCCGGTCAGTTTCGTTGAGCATACAGACTCCGGTTATTACGTTGAGCGTTCACGCTCCGGTCAGTTTCGTTGGGTATCCAGACTATGGTCATTACGTTGAGCGTTCAGGCTCCGGTCAATTTTATTGAGTATCCAGTCCGGTTATTACGTTGAGCATTCAGGCTTCGGTCATTTTTGTTGAGTCTCCAGACTCCGGTTATTACATTTTGTTTTCAAACTCTGATTAGTTTTGTTGAGAATCTAGACTCCGATTATTACGTTGAGCATTCAGGCTCGGGTCCGTTTTGTTGGGTATCCAGACTCCGGTTATTACGTTGTGCATTAAGGCTCCGGTGATTTTCCTTGAGTATTCAGACTCTGGTTATTTCGTTGAGCATTCAGGCTCCGGTTAGTTTCGTTAGGTATCCAGACTCCGGTTATTACGTATAGCGTCCAGGCTCTGGTAAGTTTCGTTGAGTATCTAGACTCCGGTTATTATGTTGAGCGTTCAGGCTCCGGTCATTTTCGTTGAGTATCTAGAATCCGGTCATTATGTTGAGCGTTCATGCTCCGGTCTTTTTCGTTGAGTATCCAGACTCTGGTTATTACGTTGAGCGTTCAGGTTCCCGTCAGTTTCCTTGAGTATCTAGACTCTGGTTATTAAGTTGAGTGTTCAGGCTCCGGTCAGTTTCGTTGGGTATCCAGACTCCGGTTATTACGTTGAGCATTCAGGCTCCGGTCAGTTTCGTTGGGTATCCAGACTCCGATTATTATGTTGAGCGTTCAGGCTCCGGTCACTTTCGTTGAGTATCCAAACTCCGGTTATTCCGTTGAGCGTTCAGGCCCCGGTCAGTTTTGTTGAGCATCCAGACTCCTGTTATTAAGTTTAGCATTCAGGCTCCGTTCAGGTGTGTTGGGTATCCAGACTCCGATTATTACATTGAGCATTCAGGCTCCAGTCAGTTTCGTTGATTATCCAGACTCCGGTTATTACGTTGAGCACTCACGCTCCGGTTATTTTTGTTGAGTATCCAAACTCCGGTTATTAAGTTGAGCGTTCAGGCTTCGGTCATTTTCTTTGAGTATCTAGACTCCGTTTATTACGTTGAACGTTGAGGCTCCGGTCATTTTTGTTGAGTATCCAGACTCCTGTTATTACGTTTAGTGTTCAGCCTCCGGTCAGTTTCGTTGAGTATCCAGACTCTGGTTAATAAGTTGAGTGTTCAGGCTCCGGTCAGTTTCGTTGGGTATCCAGACTCCGGTTATTACGTTGAGCATTCAGGCTCCGGTCAGTTTTGTTGGGTATCCAGACTCCGATTATTATGTTGAGCGTTCAGGCTCCGGTCACTTTCGTTGAGTATCCAAACTCCGGTTATTACGTTGAGCGTTCAGGCTCCGGTCAGTTTCGTTGAGCATCCAGACTCCGGTTATTAAGTTTAACGTTCAGGCTCCGTTCAGGTGTGTTGGGTATCCAGACTCCGATTATTACATTGAGCATTCAGTCTCCAGTCAGTTTCGTTGATTATCCAGACTCCAGTTATTACGTTGAGCACTCACGCTCCGGTTATTTTTGTTGAGTATCCAAACTCCGGTTATTAAGTTGAGCGTTCAGGCTTCGGTCATTTTCTTTGAGTATCCAGACTCCATTTATTACGTTGAGCGTTCAGGCTCCGGTCATTTTCGTTGAGTATCCAGACTCCTGTTATTACGTTGAGCGTTCAGGCTCCGGTCAGTTTCGTTGAGTATCCCGACTCCGGTTATTAAGTTGAGCGTTCAGGCTCCGGTCAGTTTCGTTGGGTATCCAGACTCCGGTTATCACGTTTAGCGTTCAGGCTCCGGTCATTTTTATTGAGTATCCAGTCCGGTTGTTACGTTGAGCATTCAAGCTCTGGTCATTTTTGTTGAGTCTCCAGACTCCGGTTATTACATTTTATGTTCAAACTCCGATTAGTTTCTTTGAGAATCTAGACTCGGATTATTATGTTGAGCGTTCAGGCTCCGTTCAGTTTCGTTAGGTATCCAGACTCCGGTTATTACGTTGAGCAATCAGGCTCCGGTGATTTTCGTTGAGTATCCAGACTCCGGTTATTCCGTTGAGCGTTCAGGCTCCGGTTAGTTTCGTTAGGTATCCAGACTCCGGTTATTCCGTTGAGCGTTCAGGCTTCGGTTAGTTTCGTTAGGTATCCAGACTCCGGTTATTACGTTGAGCAATCAGGCTCCGGTGATTTTCGTTGAGTATCCAGACTCCGGTTATTCCGTTGAGCGTTCAGGCTCCGGTTAGTTTCGTTAGGTATCCAGACTCCGGTTACTCCGTTGAGCGTTCAGGCTTCTGTTAGTTTTGTTAGGTATCCAGACTCCGGTTATTATGTATAGCGTCTATGCTCTGGTAAGTTTTGTTGAGTATCTAGACTCCGGTCATTACGTTGAGTGTACAGGCTCCGACCATTTTTGTTGCGTATCCAGACTCTAGTCATTACTTTGAGCATTCAGGCTCCGGTCATTTTCGTTGAGTATCTAGATTCCGGTCATTCTGTTGAGCGTTCAGGCTCCTGTCAGTTTCGTTGAGTATCCAGACTCCGGTTATTACATTGAACGTTCAGACTCTGGTCATTACGTTGTTCGTTCAGGCTCCGGTCAGTTTCGTTGAGTATCCAGACTCCAGTTATTACGTTGAGCATTCAGACTCTGGTCAGTTTCGTTGGGTATCCAGACTCCGGTTATTACATTGAGCGTTAAGGCTCCGATCATTTTTGTTGAGTATCCAGACTCCGGTTATTACGTTGAGCGTTCAGGCTTCAGCCAATTTCATTTAGTATCCAAACTCCGGTTATTACGTTGAGCGTTCAGGCTCCGGTAATTGTCTTTGAGTATCCAGACTCCAGTTATTACGTTGAGCGTTCAGGCTCTGGTCATTTTCGTTGAGTATCCAGACTCTGGTTATTACGTTGAGCGTTCAGGCTCCGGTCAGTTTCGTTGAGTATCCAGACTCCGGTTATTCAGTTTAGCGTTCAGGCTCCGGTCAGTTTCGTTGGGTATCTAGACTCTGGTTATTACGTTGAGCGTTCAGGCTCCGGTCAGTTTCGTTGATTATCCAGACTCCGGTTATTACGTTGAGCACTCACGCTCCGGTCAGTTTCCCTGGGTATCCAGACTCCGGTTATTACGTTGAGCATTCAGGCTCCGGTCATTTTTGTTGAGTATCTAGACTCTGGTTATTACGTTCAGCGTTCAGGTTCCGGTCAATTTCGTTGAGTATCCAAACTCCGGTTATTAAGTTGAGCGTTCAGGCTCCGGTCATTTTCTTTGAGTATCCAGACTCCGGTTATTATGTTGAGCATTCAGGCTCTGGTCATTTTCGTTGAGTATCCAGACTCTTGTTATTACGTTGAGCGTTCAGGCTCCGGTCAGTTTCGTTGAGTATCCAGACTCAGGTTATTAAGTTGAGCGTTCAGGCTCCGGTCAATTTCGTTGGGTAGCCAGACTCTAGTTATTAAGTTGAGCGTTCAGGCTCCGGTCAGTTTCGTTGAGTATCTAGACTCCAGTTATTACGTTGAGCGTTCACGCTCCGGTCAGTTTCGTTGGATATCCATACTCCGGTTATCACGTTGAGCATTCAAGCTCTGGTCATTTTTGTTGAGTCTCCAGACTCCGCTTATTACGTTTTGTGTTCAAACTCTGATTAGTTTGGTTGAGAATCTAGACTCCGATTATTACGTTGAACGTTCAGGCTCCGGTCAGTTTCGTTGGGTATCCAGACTCCGGTTATTATATTGTGTATTCAGGCTCCGGTGATTTTCGTTGAGTATCCAGACTCTGGTTATTCCATTGAGCGTTCAGGCTCCGGTTAGTTTCGTTAGGTATCCAGACTCCGGTTATTACGTATAGCGTCCAGGCTCTGGTAAGTTTCGTTGAGTATATAGACTCTGATTATTACGTTGAGCGTTCAGGCTCTGGTCAGTTTCGTTGGGTATCCAGACTCCGGTTATTACATTGAGCATTCAGGCCTCGGTGATTTTCTTTGAGTATCCAGACTCTGGTTATTCCGTTGAGCGTTCAGGCTCCGATTAGTTTCGTTGGGCATCCCGACTCCGGTTATTACGTATAGCGTCCATGCTCTGGTAAGTTTTGTTGAGTATCTAGACTCTGTTCATTACGTTGAGTGTACATGCTCCAGTCATTTTTGTTGAGTATCCAGACTCCGGTCATGACGTTGAGCGTTCAGGCTCCGGTCATTTTCATTGAGTATCCAGACTTCGGTCATTCAGTTGAGGGTTCATGCTCCGGTCAGTTTCGTTGAGCATCCAGACTCCGGTTATTAAGTTGAGCATTCAGGCTCCGGTCATTTTGTTGAGTATCCAGACTCCGGTTATTAAGTTTAGCGTTCAGGTTCCGTTCAGGTGTGTTAGGTTTCCAGACTCCGATTATTACACTGAGCATTCAGGCTCTGGTCAGTTTCGTTGATTATCCAGACTCCGGTTATTACGTTGAGCACTCACGCTTCGGTTATTTTTGTTGAGTATCCAAACTCCGGTTATTAAGTTGAGTGTTCAGGCTTCGGCCATTTTCTTTGAGTATCCAGACTCCGGTTATTACGTTGAGCGTTCAGGCTCCGGTCATTTTCGTTGAGTATCCAGACTCCTATTATTACGTTGAGCGTTCAGGCTCCGGTCAGTTTCGTTGAGTATCCAGACTCGGGTTATTAAGTTGAGCGTTCAGGCTCCGGTCAGTTTCGTTGGGTTTCTAGACTCCGGTTATTACGTTTAGCGTTCAGGCTCCGGTCAGTTTCGTTGCGTATCCAGACTTCGGTTATTACATTGATCGTTCAGGCTCCGGTCAGTTTCATTGGGTATCCAAACTCCGGTTTTTACTTTGAGTGTTAAGGCTCCGGTCAGTTTCGTTGGGTATCCAGACTCCGGTTATTACGTTGAGCGTTCAGGCTCCAGTCAGTTTCGTTGGGTATCCAGACTCCGGTTATTACGTTTAGCAGTCAGGCTCCGGTCATTTTTGTTGAGTATCCAGACTCTGGTAATTACATTGAGCATTCAGGCTCCGGTCATTTTTGTTGAGTCTCCAGACTCCGGTTATTAAGTTTAGCGTTTAGGTTCCGTTCAGGTGTGTTAGGTTTCCAGACTCCGATTATTACATTGAGCATTCAGGCTCCGGTCAGTTTCGTTGATTATCCACACTCCGGTTATTACGTTGAGCACTCACGCTTTGGTTATTTTTGTTGAGTATCCAAAATCCGATTATTAAGTTGAGTGTTTAGGCTTCGGCCATTTTCTTTGAGTATCCAGACTCCGGTTATTACGTTGAGCGTTCAGGCTCCGGTCATTTTCGTTGAGTATCCAGACTCCTGTTATTACGTTGAGCGTTCAGGCTCCGGTCAGTTTCGTTGAGTATCCAGACTCCGGTTATTAAGTTGAGCGTTCAGGCTCCGGTCAGTTTCGTTGGGTATCCAGACTCCGGTTATTACGTTTAGCGTTCAGGCTCCGGTCATTTTTGTTGAGTATCCAGTCCGGTTATTACCGTGAGCATTCAGGCTCCGGTCATTTTTGTTGAGTCTCCAGACTCCGGTTATTACATTTTATGTTCAAACTCTGATTTGTTTCTTTGAGAATCTAGACTCCGATTATTATGTTGAGCGTTCAGGCTCCAGTCAGTTTCGTTAGGTATCCAGACTCCGGTTATTACGTTGAGCATTCAGGCTCCGGTGATTTTCGTTGAGTATCCAGACTCCGGTTATTCCGTTGAGCGTTCAGGCCCCGGTTAGTTTCGTTACGTATCCAGACTCCGGTTATTATGTATAGCGTCTATGCTCTGGTAAGTTTGGTTAAGTATCTAGACTCCGGTCATTACGTTGAGTGTACAGGCTCCGGCCATTTTTGTTGAGTATCCAGACTCCGGTCATGACGTTGAGCGTTTAGGCTCCCGTCATTTTTGTTGAGTATCCAGACTCCGGTTATTCTGTTGAGGGTTCATGCTCCGGTCAGTTTCGTTGAGCATCTAGACTCCGGTTATTAAGTTGGGCATTCAGGCTCCGGTCATTTTTGTTGAGTATCCAGACTCCGGTTATTACATTGAGCGTTCAGGCTCCGGTCATTACGTTGATCGTTCAGGCTCCGGTCAGTTTCGTTGAGTATCCAGACTCCAGTTATTACGTTGAGCGTTCAGGCTCTGGTCAATTTCGTTGGGTATCCAGACTCCGGTTATTACATTGAGCGTTAAGGCTCCGATCATTTTTGTTGAGTATCCAGACTCCGGTTATTACGTTGAGCGTTCAGGCTTCGGTCAGTTTTCGTTTAGTATCCAAACTCCGGTTATTACGTTGAGCGTTCAGGCTCCGGTCATTTTCTTTGAGTATCCAGACTCCAGTTATTACGTTGAGCGTTCAGGCTCCGGTCAATTTCGTTGAGTATCCAGACTCTAGTTATTACGTTGAGCGTTCAGGCTCCGGTCAGTTTCGTTGGGTATCCAGACTCCGGTTATTACATTGAGCGTTCAGACTCCGGTCAGTTTCGTTGATTATCCAGACTCCGGTTATTACGTTGAGCACTCACGCTCCGGTCAGTTTCCTTGGGTATCTAGACTCCGGTTATTACGTTGAGCGTTCAGGCTCCGGTCATATTTGTTCAGTATCCAGACTCCGGTTATTATTTTGAGCGTTCAAGTTCCGGTCAATTTCGTTGAGTATCCAAACTCCAGTTATTAAGTTGAGCGTTCAGGCTCCGGTCATTTTCTTTGAGTGTCCAGACTCCGGTTATTATGTTGAGCATTCAGGCTCCGGTCATTTTCGTTGAGTATCCAGACTCTGGTTATTACGTTGAGCATTCAGGCTCCGGTCAGTTTCGTTGAGTATCCAGACTCCGGTTATTAAGTTTAGCGTCCAGGCTCCGTTCAGTTTCGTTGGGTATCCAGATTCCGGTTATTACATTGAGCGTTTAGGCTCCGGTCAGTTTCGTTGATTATCCAGACTCCGGTTATTACGTTGAGCACTCACGCTCCGGTCATTTTTGTTGAGTCTCCAGACTCTGGTTATTACATTTTGTGTTCAAACTCTGATTAGTTTCTTTGACAATCTAGACTCCGATTATTATGTTGACCGTTCAGGCTCCGGTCAGTTTCGTTAGGTATCCAGACTCCGGTTATTACGTTGAGCATTCAGGCTCCGGTAATTTTCGTTGAGTATCCAGACTCCGGTTATTCCGTTGAGCGTTCAGGCCCCGGTTAGTTTCGTTAGGTATCCAGACTCCAGTTATTATGTATAGTGTCTATGCTCTACTAAGTTTTGTTGAGTATCTAGACTCCGGCCATTACGTTGAGTGTACAGGCTCCGGCCATTTTTGTTGAGTATTCAGACTCTAGTCATTACGTTGAGCGTTTAGGCTCCGGTCATTTTCGTTGAGTATCTAGACTCCGGTCATTCTGTTGAGCGTTCAGGCTCCTGTCAGTTTTGTTGAGTATCTAGACTCTGGTTATTCCATTGAGCGTTCAGGCTCCGGTTAGTTTCATTAGGTATCCAGACTCCGGTTATTACGTATAGCGTCCAGGCTCTGGTAAGTTTCGTTGAGTATATAGACTCTGATTATTACGTTGAGCGTTCAGGCTCTGGTCAGTTTCGTTGGGTATCCAGACTCCGGTTATTACATTGAGCATTCAGGCCTCGGTGATTTTCTTTGAGTATCCAGACTCTGGTTATTCCGTTGAGCGTTCAGGCTCCGATTAGTTTCGTTGGGCATCCAGACTCCGGTTATTACGTATAGCGTCCATGCTCTGGTAAGTTTTGTTGAGTATCTAGACTTTGTTCATTACGTTGAGTGTACAGGCTCCGGTCATTTTTGTTGAGTATCCAGACTCCGGTCATGACGTTGAGCGTTCAGGCTCCGGTCATTTTCGTTGAGTATCCAGACTTCGATCATTCTGTTGAGGGTGCATGCTCCGGTCAGTTTTGTTGAGCATCCAGACTCCGGTTATTAAGTTGAGCATTCAGGCTCCGGTCATTTTGTTGAGTATCCAGACTCCGGTTATTAAGTTTAGCGTTCAGGTTCCGTTCAGGTGTGTTAGGTTTCCAGACTCCGATTATTACACTGAGCATTCAGGCTCTGGTCAGTTTCGTTGATTAGCCAGACTCCGGTTATTACGTTGAGCACTCACGCTTCGGTTATTTTTGTTGAGTATCCAAACTCCGGTTATTAAGTTGAGTGTTCAGGCTTCGGCCATTTTCTTTGAGTATCCAGACTCCGGTTATTACGTTGAGCGTTCAAGCTCCGGTCATTTTCGTTGACTATCCAGACTCCAGTTATTACGTTGAGCGTTCAGGCTCCGGTCAGTTTCGTTGAGTATCCAGACTCCGGTTATTAAGTTGAGTGTTAAGGCTCCGGTCAGTTTCGTTGGGTATCCAGACTCCGGTTATTACGTTGAGCGTTCAGGCTCCGGTCAGTTTCGTTGGGTATCCAGACTCCGGTTATTACGTTTAGCAGTCAGGCTCCGGTCATTTTTGTTGAGTATCCAGACTCCGGTTATTACATTGAGCATTCAGGCTCCGGTCATTTTTGTTGAGTCTCCAGACTCCAGTTATTAAGTTTAGCGTTTAGGTTCCGTTCAGGTGTGTTAGGTTTCCAGACTCCGATTATTACATTGAGCATTCAGGCTCCGGTCAGTTTCGTTGATTATCCACACTCCGGTTATTACGTTGAGCACTCATGCTTCGGTTATTATGTATAGCGTCTATGCTCTGGTAAGTTTGGTTGAGTATCTAGACTCCGGTCATTACGTTGAGTGTACAGGCTCCGGCCATTTTTGTTGAGTATCCAGACTCCGGTCATGACGTTGAGCGTTTAGGCTCCCGTCATTTTTGTTGACTATCCAGACTCCGGTTATTCTGTTGAGGGTTCATGCTCCGGTCAGTTTCGTTGAGCATCTAGACTCCGGTTATTAAGTTGGGCATTCAGGCTCCGGTCATTTTTGTTGAGTATCCAGACTCCGGTTATTACATTGAGCGTTCAGGCTCCGGTCATTACGTTGATCGTTCAGGCTCCGGTCAGTTTCGTTGAGTATCCAGACTCCAGTTATTACGTTGAGCGTTCAGGCTCTGGTCAATTTCGTTGGGTATCCAGACTCCGGTTATTACATTGAGTGTTAAGGCTCCGATCATTTTTGTTGAGTATCCAGACTCCGGTTATTACGTTGAGCGTTCAGGCTTCGGTCAGTTTTCGTTTAGTATCCAAACTCCGGTTATTACGTTGAGCGTTCAGGCTCCGGTCATTTTCTTTGAGTATCCAGACTCCAGTTATTACGTTGAGCGTTCAGGCTCCGGTCATTTTCGTTGAGTATCTTGACTCTGGTTATTACGTTGAGCGTTCAGGCTCTGGTCAGTTTCGTTGGGTATCCAGACTCCGGTTATTACATTGAGCGTTCAGACTCCGGTCAGTTTCGTTGATTATCCAGACTCCGGTTATTACGTTGAGCACTCACGCTCCGGTCAGTTTCCTTGGGTATCTAGACTCCGGTTATTACGTTGAGCGTTCAGGCTCCGGTCATTTTTGTTCAGTATCCAGACTCCGGTTATTATGTTGAGCGTTCAGGTTCCGGTCAATTTCGTTGAGTATCCAAACTCCAGTTATTAAGTTGAGCGTTCAGGCTCCTGTCATTTTCTTTGAGTGTCCAGACTCCGGTTATTATGTTGAGCATTCAGGCTCCGGTCATTTTTGTTGAGTATCCAGACTCTGGTTATTACGTTGAGCATTCAGGCTCCGGTCAGTTTCGTTGTGTATCCAGACTCCGGTTATTAAGTTGAGCATTCAGGCTCCGGTCATTTTGTTGAGTATCCAGACTCCGGTTATTAAGTTTAGCGTTCAGGTTCCGTTCAGGTGTGTTAGGTTTCCAGACTCCGATTATTACACTGAGCATTCAGGCTCTGGTCAGTTTCGTTGATTAGCCAGACTCCGGTTATTACGTTGAGCACTCACGCTTCGGTTATTTTTGTTGAGTATCCAAACTCCGGTTATTAAGTTGAGTGTTCAGGCTTCGGACATTTTCTTTGAGTATCCAGACTCCGGTTATTACGTTGAGCGTTCAGGCTCCGGTCATTTTCGTTGACTATCCAGACTCCTGTTATTACGTTGAGCGTTCAGGCTCCGGTCAGTTTCGTTGAGTATCCAGACTCCGGTTATTAAGTTGAGTGTTCAGGCTCCGGTCAGTTTCGTTGGGTATCTAGACTCCGGTTATTACGTTTAGCGTTCAGGCTCCGGTCAGTTTCGTTGCGTATCCAGACTTCGGTTATTACGTTGATCGTTCAGGCTCCGGTCAGTTTCATTGGGTATCCAAACTCCGGTTTTTACGTTGAGTGTTAAGGCTCCGGTCAGTTTCGTTGGGTATCCAGACTCCGGTTATTACGTTGAGCGTTCAGGCTCCGGTCAGTTTCGTTGGGTATCCAGACTCCGGTTATTACGTTTAGCAGTCAGGCTCCGGTCATTTTTGTTGAGTATCCAGACTCCGGTTATTACATTGAGCATTCAGGCTCCGGTCATTTTTGTTGAGTCTCCAGACTCCGGTTATTAAGTTTAACGTTTAGGTTCCGTTCAGGTGTGTTAGGTTTCCAGACTCCGATTATTACATTGAGCATTCAGGCTCCTGTCAGTTTCGTTGATTATTCACACTCCGGTTATTACGTTGAGCACTCACGCTTCGGTTATTTTTGTTGAGTATCCAAACTCCGGTTATTAAGTTGAGTGTTTAGGCTTCGGCCATTTTCTTTGAGTATCCAGACTCCGGTTATTATGTTGAGCGTTCAGGCTCCGGTCATTTTCGTTGAGTATCCAGACTCCTGTTATTACGTTGAGCGTTCAGGCTCCGGTCAGTTTCGTTGAGTATCCAGACTCCGGTTATTAAGTTGAGCGTTCAGGCTCCGGTCAGTTTCGTTGGGTATCCAGACTCCGGTTATTACGTTTAGCGTTCAGGCTCCGGTCATTTTTGTTGAGTATCCAGTCCGGTTATTACCGTGAGCATTCAGGCTCCGGTCATTTTTGTTGAGTCTCCAGACTCCGGTTATTACATTTTATGTTCAAACTCTGATTTGTTTCTTTGAGAATCTAGACTCCGATTATTATGTTGAGCGTTCAGGCTCCAGTCAGTTTCGTTAGGTATCCAGACTCCGGTTATTACGTTGAGCATTCAGGCTCCGGTGATTTTCGTTGAGTATCCAGACTCCGGTTATTCCGTTGAGCGTTCAGGCCCCGGTTAGTTTCGTTACGTATCTAGACTCCGGTTATTATGTATAGCGTCTATGCTCTGGTAAGTTTGGTTGAGTATCTAGACTCCGGTCATTACGTTGAGTGTACAGGCTCCGGCCATTTTTGCTGAGTATCCAGACTCCGGTCATGACGTTGAGCGTTTAGGCTCCCGTCATTTTTGTTGAGTATCCAGACTCCGGTTATTCTGTTGAGGGTTCATGCTCCGGTCAGTTTCGTTGAGCATCTAGACTCCGGTTATTAAGTTGGGCATTCAGGCTCCGGTCATTTTTGTTGAGTATCCAGACTCCGGTTATTACGTTGAGCGTTCAGGCTCCGGTCATTTTCTTTGAGTATCCAGACTCCAGTTATTACGTTGAGCGTTCAGGCTCCGGTCATTTTCGTTGAGTATCTTGACTCTGGTTATTACATTGAGCGTTCAGGCTCCGGTCAGTTTCGTTGGGTATCCAGACTCCGGTTATTACATTGAGCGTTCAGACTCCGGTCAGTTTCGTTGATTATCCAGACTCTGGTTATTACGTTGAGCACTCACGCTCCGGTCAGTTTCCTTGGGTATCTAGACTCCAGTTATTACGTTGAGCGTTCAGGCTCCGGTCATTTTTGTTCAGTATCCAGACTCCGGTTATTATGTTGAGCGTTCAGGTTCCGGTCAATTTCGTTGAGTATCCAAACTCCAGTTAATAAGTTGAGCGTTCAGGCTCCTGTCATTTTCTTTGAGTGTCCAGACTCCGGTTATTATGTTGAGCATTCAGGCTCCGGTCATTTTCGTTGAGTATCCAGACTCTGGTTATTACGTTGAGCATTCAGGCTCCGGTCAGTTTCGTTGAGTATCCAGACTCCGGTTATTAAGTTTAGCGTCCATGCTCCGTTGAGTTTCGTTGGGTATCCAGATTCCGGTTATTACGTTGAGCGTTCAGGCTCCGGTCAGTTTCGTTGATTATCCAGACTCCAGTTATTACGTTGAGCACTCACGCTCCAGTCATTTTTGTTGAGTCTCGAGACTCTGGTTATTACATTTTGTGTTCAAACTTCGATTAGTTTCTTTGAGAATCTAGACTCCGATTATTATGTTGAGCGTTCAGGCTCCGGTCAGTTTCGTTAGGTATCCAGACTCCGGTTATTACGTTGAGCATTCAGGCTCCGGTAATTTTCGTTGAGTATCCAGACTCCGGTTATTCCGTTGAGCGTTCAGGCCCCGGTTAGTTTCGTTAGGTATCCAGACTCCAGTTATTATGTATAGCGTCTATGCTCTACTAAGTTTTGTTGAGTATCTAGACTCCGGCCATTACGTTGAGTGTACAGGCTCCGGCCATTTTTGTTGAGTATCCAGACTCTAGTCATTGCGTTGAGCGTTCAGGCTCTGGTCATTTTCGTTGAGTATCTAGATTCCGGTCATTCTGTCGAGCGTTCAGGCTCCTGTCAGTTTTGTTGAGTATTTAGACTCCGGTTATTAAGTTGAGCATTCAGGCTCCGGTCATTTTTGTTGAGTATCCAGACTCCGGTTATTACATTGAGCATTCAGGCTCCGGTCATTACGTTGATCGTTCAGGCTCCGGTCAGTTTCGTTGAGTATCTAGACTCCAGTTATTACGTTGAGCGTTCAGGCTCTGGTCAGTTTCATTGGGTATCCAGACTCCGGTTATTACATTGAGCGTTAAGGCTCCGGTCATTTTTGTTGAGTATCCAGACTCCGGTTATTATGTTGAGCGTTCAGGCTTCGGTCAGTTTCGTTTAGTATCCAAACTCCGGTTATTACGTTGAGCGTTCAGGCTCCGGTCATTTTCTTTGAGTATCCAGACTCCAGTTATTACGTTGAGTGTTCAGGCTCCGGTCACTTTCGTTGAGTATCCAAACTCTGGTTATTACGTTGAGCGTTCATGCTTCGGTCAGTTTCATTGACTATCCAGACTCCGGTTATTAAGTTTAGCGTTCAGGCTCCGTTCAGTTTCGTTGGGTATCCAGACTCCGGTTATTACGTTGAGCGTTTAGGCGCCGGTCAGTTTCGTTGATTATCCAGACTCCGGTTGTTACATTGAGCGTTCAGGCTCCGGTCATTTTTGTTGAGTATCCAGACTCCGGTTATTACGTTAAGCGTTCAGGTTCCGGTCAATTTTGTTGAGTATACAAACTCCGGTTATTAAGTTGAGCGTTCAGGATCCGGTCATTTTCTTTGAGTATCCAGACTCCGGTTATTATGTTGAGTATTCAGGCTCCTGTCATTTTCGTTGAGTATCCAGACTCTGGTTATTACGTTGAGCGTTCTTGCTCCGATCAGTTTCGTTGAGTATCCAGACTCCGGTTATTAAGTTGAGCGTTCAGGCTCCGGTCAATTTCGTTGGGTATCCAGACTCTGGTTATTACATTGAGCGTTAAGGCTCTGGTCATTTTTGTTGAGTATCTAGACTCCGGTTATTACGTTGAGCGTTCAGGCTCTGGTCAGTTTCGTTTAGTATCCAAACTCCGGTTATTAAATTGAGCGTTCAGGCTCCGATCATTTTCTTTGAGTATCCAGACTCCGGTTATTACGTTGAGCGTTCAAACTCTGGTCATTTTCGTTGAGTATCTAGACTCCGGTTATTACGTTGAGTGTTCAGACTCCGGTCAGTTTCGTTGAGTATCCAGACTCCGGTTATTAAGTATAGCATTCAGGCTCCGTTCAGTTTCGTTGGGTATCCAGACTCCGGTTATTACGTTGAGTGTTCAGGCTCCGGTCAATTTCGTTGATTATCCAGACTCCGGTTATTACGTTGAGCACTCACGCTCCGGTCAATTTCGTTGTGTATACAGACTCCGGTTATTACGTTGAGCGTTCAGGCTCCGATCATTTTTGTTGAGTATCCAGACTCTGGTTATTACGTTGAGCGTTCAGGTTCCGGTCAATTTCGTTGAGTATCCAAACTCCGGTTATTAAGTTGAGCGTTCAGGCTCCGGTCATTTTCTTTGAGTATCCAGACTACGGTTATTACGTTGAGCGTTCAGGCTCCGGTCAGTTTCGTTGAGTATCCAGACTCTAGTTATTTCATTGAGCGTTAAAGCTCCGGTCAGTTTCGTTGGGTATCCAGACTCCGGTTATTACGTTGAGCGTTCAGGCTCCGGTCATTTTTGTTGAGTATCCAGTCCGGTTATTACGTTGAGCATTCAGGCTTCGGTCATTTTTGTTGAGTCTCTAGACTCCGGTTATTACATTTTGTGTTCAAACTCTGATTAGTTTTGTTGAGAATCTAGACTCCGATTATTACGTTGAGCGTTCAGGCTCCGGTCAGTTTTGTTGGGTATCCAGACTCCGGTTATTACGTTGTGCATTAAGGCTCCGGTGATTTTCGTTGAGTATTCAGACTCTGGTTATTCCGTTGAGCGTTCAGGCTCCGGTTAGTTTCGTTAGGCATCCAGACTCCGGTTATTATGTATAACGTCCACGCTCTGGTAAATTTTGTTGAGTATCTAGACTCCGGTCATTATGTTGAGCGTTCAGGCTCCGGTCATTTTCGTTGAGTATCCAGACTCTGGTTATTAAGTTGAGTGTTCAGCCTCCAGTCAGTTTCGTTGGGTATCCAGACTCCGGTTATTACGTTGAGCGTTCAGGCTCCGGTCAGTTTCGTTGGGTATCCAGACTCTGGTTATTACATTGAGCGTTCAGGCTCCGGTCAGTTTTGTTGAGTATCCAGACTCCAGTTATCACGTTGAGCGTTCACGCTCCGGTCATTTTCGTTGAGTATCCAAACTCAAGTTATTACATTGAGCGTTCAGGCTCCGGTCAGTTTCATTGAGTATCCAGACTCTGGTTATTAAGTTTAGCGTTCAGGCTGCGTTAAGGTGTGTTGGGTATCCAGACTCCGATTATTACATTGATCATTCAGGCTCAGGTCAGTTTTGTTGATTATCAAGACTCCGGTTATTACGTTGAGCACTCACGCTCCAGTTATTTTTGTTGAGTATCCAAACTCCGGTTATTAAGTTGAGCGTTCAGGCTTCGGTCATTTTCTTTGAGTATCCAGCCTCCGGTTATTATATTGAGCGTTTAGGCTCCAGTCATTTTCGTTGAGTATCCAGACTCCTGTTATTACGTTGAGCGTTCAGGCTCCGGTCAGTTTCGTTGAGTATCCAGACTGTGGGTATTAAGTTGAGCGTTCAGGCTTCGGTCATTTTCTTTGAGTATCCAGACTCCGGTTATTACGTTGAGCGTTCAGGCTTCAGTCATTTTCGTTGAGTATCCAGACTCCTGTTATTACGTTGAGCGTTCAGGCTCCGGTCAGTTTCGTTGAGTATCCAGACTCCGGTTATTACATTTTATGTTCAAACTCCGATTAGTTTCTTTGAGAATCTCGATTCCGATTATTATGTTGAGCGTTTAGGCTCCGGTCAGTTTCGTTAGGTATCCAGACTCCGGTTATTACGTTGAGCATTCAGGCTCCGGTGATTTTCGTTGAGTATCCAGACTCCGGTTATTCCGTTGAGCGTTCAGGCTCCAGTTAGTTTCGTTAGGTATCCAGACTCCGGTTATTATGTATAGCGTCTATGCTCTAGTAAGTTTTGTTGAGTATCTAGACTCCGGTCATTACGTTGAGTGTACAGGCTCCGACCATTTTTGTTGAGTATCGAGACTCTAGTCATTACGTTGAGCGTTCAGGCTCTGGTCATTTTCGTTGAGTATCTAGACTCCAGTCATTCTGTTGAGCGTTCAAGCTCCTCTCAGTTTCGTTGAGTATCCAGACTCCGGTTATTAAGTTGAGCATTCAGGCGCCGGTCATTTTTGTTGAGTATCCAGACTCCGGTTATTACGTTGATCGTTCAGGCTCCGGTCATTACGTTGATCGTTCAGGTTCCGGTCAGTTTCGTTGAGTATCCAGACTCCAGTTATTACGTTGAGAGTTAAGGCTCTGGTCAGTTTCGTTGGGCATCCAGACTCCGGTTATTAAGTTGAGCGTTAAGGCTCCGGTCAGTTTCGTTGAGTATCCAGACTCCGGTTATTACGTTGAGCGTTCAGACTTCGGTCATTTTCGTTTAGTATCCAAACTCCGGTTATTACGTTGAGCGTTCAGGCTCTGGTCATTTTCTTTGAGTATCCAGACTCCAGTTATTACGTTGAGCGTTCAGGCTCCGGTCATTTTCGTTGAGTATCCAGACTCCGGTTATTACGTTGAGTGTTCAGGCTCCGGTCAGTTTCGTTGAGTATCCAGACACTATTTATTACGTTGAGCTTTCACGCTCCGGTCAGTTTCGTTGGGTATCCAGACTCCGGTTATTACGTTGAGCGTTCAGGCTCCGGTCATTTTTGTTGAGTCTCCAGTCCGGTTATTACGTTGAGCATTCAGGCTCCGGTCATTTTTGTTGAGTCTCCAGACTCCGCTTATTACGTTTTGTGTTCAAACTCTGATTAGTTTCGTTGAGAATCTAGACTCCAATTATTACGTTGAGCGTTCAGGCTCTGGTCAGTTTCGTTGGGTATCCAGACTCCGGTTATTACATTGAGCGTTAAGGCTCCGGTCATTTTTGTTGAGTATCCAGACTCCGGTTATTACGTTGAGCGTTCATGCTTCGGTCAGTTTCGTTTAGTATCCAAACTCCGGTTATTACGTTGAGCGTTCAGGCTCCGATCATTTTCTTTGAGTATCCAACTCCAGTTATTACGTTGAGCGTTCAAGCTCCAGTCATTTTTGTTGAGTATCCAGAGTCTGGTTATTACGTTGAGCGTTCAGGCTCTGGTCAGTTTCGTTGAGTATCCAGACTCCGGTTATTAAGTTTAGCATTCAGGCTCCGTTCAGTTTCGTTGGGTATCCAGACTCTAGTTATTACGTTGAGCGTTCAGGCTCCGGTCAGTTTCGTTGATTATCCAGACTCCGGTTATTACATTGAGCACTCACGCTCCGGTCAGTTTCCTTGGGTATCCAGACTCCGGTTATTACGTTGAGCGTTCAGGCTCCGGTCATTTTTGTTGAGTATCCAGACTCTGGTTATTACGTTGAGCGTTCAGGTTCCGGTCAAATTCGTTGAGTATCCAAACTCCGGTTATTAAGTTGAGCATTCAGGCTCCGGTCATTTTCTTTGATTATCCAGACTCCGGTTATTATGTTGAACATTCAGGCTCCGGTCATTTTCGTTGAGTATCCAAACTCTGGTTATTACGTTGAGCGTTCAGGCTCCGGTCAGTTTCATTGAGTATCCAGACTCCGGTTATTAAGTTGAGCGTTCAGGCTCCGGTCATTTTTGTTGAGTCTCTAGTCCGGTTATTACGTTGAGAATTCAGGCTCCGGTCATTTTTGTTGAGTCTCCAGACTCCGCTTGTTACGTTTTGTGTTCAAACTCTGATTAGTTTCGTTGAGAATCTAGACTCCGATTATTACGTTGAGCGTTCAGGCTCCGGTCATTTTTGTTGAGTCTCCAGTCCGGTTATTACGTTGAGCATTCAGGCTCCGGTCATTTTTGTTGTGTCTCCAGACTCCGCTTATTACGTTTTGTGTTCAAACTCAGATTAGTTTCGTTGAGAATCTAGACTCTGATTATTACGTTGAGCGTTCAGGCTCTGGTCAGTTTCGTTGGGTATCCAGACTACGGTTATTACGTTGTGCATTCAGGCTCCGGTGATTTTCTTTGAGTATCTAGACTCTGGTTATTCCGTTGAGCGTTCAGGCTCCGGTTAGTTTCGTTAGGCATCCAGACTCCGGTTATTACGTATAGCGTCCATGCTCTGGTAAGTTTTGTTGAGTATCTAGACTCCGGTTATTACGTTGAGTGTACAGGCTCCGGTCGTTTTTGTTGAGTATCCAGACTCCGGTCATGACGTTGAGCATTCAGGCTCCGGTCATTTTCGTTGAGTATCCAGACTCCGGTCATTCTGTTGAGCGTTCATGCTCCGGTCAGTTTTGTTGAGTATCCAAACTCCGGTTATTAAGTTTAGCGTTCAGGATCCATTCAGGTGTGTTGGGTATCCAGACTCCGATTATTAAATTGAGCATTCAGGCTTCGGTTATTACGTTGAGCACTCACGCTCCGGTTATTTTTTATGAGTATCCAAACTTCGGTTATTAAGTTGAGCGTTCAGGCTTCGGTCATTTTCTTTGAGTATCTAGACTCCGGTTATTACGTTGAGCGTTCAGGCTCCGGTCATTTTCATTGAGTATCTAGACTCCTGTTATTACGTTGAGCGTTCAGGCTCCGGTCAGTTTTGTTGAGTATCCAGACTCCGGTTATTAAATTGAGCGTTCAGGCTGCGGCCAGTTTCGTTGGTTATCCAAACTCCGGTTATTACGTTGAGCGTTCAGACTTCGGTCAGTTTCGTTAAGTATCCAAACTCCGGTTATTACGTTGAGCGTTCAGGCTCTGGTCATTTTCTTTGAGTATCCAAACTCCGGTTATTACATTTTGTGTTCAAACTTCGATTAGTTTCTTTGAGAATCTAGACTCCGATTATTATGTTGAGCATTCAGGCTCCAGTCAGTTTCGTTAGGTATCCAGACTCCGGTTATTACGTTGAGCATTCAGGCTCCGGTGATTTTCATTGAATATCTAGGCTCCGGTTAGTTTCGTTAGGTATCCAGTCTCCGGTTATTATGTATAGCGTCTATGCTTTGGTAATTTTTGTTGAGTATCTAGACTCTGGTCATTACGTTGAGTGTATAGGCTTCGGCCATTTTTGTTGAGTATCCAGACTTTAGTCATTACGTTGAGCGTTCAGGCTCCGGTCATTTTCGTTGAGTATCTAGACTCCGGTCATTCTGTTGAGCATTCAGGCTCCTGTCAGTTTCGTTGAGTATCCAGACTCCGGTTATTAAGTTGAGCATTCAGGCTCCGGTCATTTTTGTTGAGTATCCAGACTCCGGTTATTACATTGAGCGTTCAGGCTCCGGTCATTACGTTGATCGTTCAGGCTCCGGTCAGTTTCGTTGAGTATCCAGACTCCAGTTATTACGTTGAGCGTTCAGGCTCTGGTTAGTTTCGTTCGGTATCCATACTCCGGCTATTACATTGAGCGTTAAGGCTTCGGTCAGTTTCGTTTAGTATCCAAACTCCGGTTATTACATTAAGCGTTCAGGCTCCGGTCATTTTCTTTGAGTATCCAGACTCCAGTTATTACGTTGAGCGTTCAGGCTCCGGTCATTTTTGTTGAGTATCTAGACTCCGGTTATTACATTGAGCGTTCAGGTTCCGGTCAATTTCGTTGAGTATCCAAACTCCAGTTAATAAGTTGAGCGTTCAGGGTCCGGTCATTTTCTTTGAGTATCCAGACTCCGGTTATTATGTTGAGCATTCAGGCTCCGGTCATATTCGTTGAGTATCCAGACTCTGGTTATTAAGTTGAGCGTTCAGGCTCCGGTCAGTTTCTTTGAGTATCCAGACTCCGGTTATTAAGCTGAGCGTTCAGGCTCCGGTCAATTTCGTTGGGTATCCAGACTCCGGTTATTACGTTGAGCGTTAAGGCTCCGATCATTTTTGTTGAGTATCTAGACTCCGGTTATTACGTTGAGCGTTCAGGCTCCAGTCAGTTTCGTTTAGTATCCAAACTCCAGTTATTAAGTTGAGCATTCAGGCTCCGGTCATTTTCTTTGAGTATCCAGACTCCGGTTATTACGTTGAGCGTTCAGGCTCTGGTCATTTTCGTTGAGTATCTAGTCTCCGGTTATTACGTTGAATGTTCAGGCTCCGGTCAGTTTCGTTGAGTATCCAGACTCCGGTTATTAAGTATAGCATTCAAGCTCCGTTCAGTTTCGTTGGGTATCCAGACTCTGGTTATTACGTTGAGCGTTCAGGCTCCGGTCAGTTTCGTTGATTATCCAGACTCTGGTTATTACGTTGAGCACTCACGCTCCGGTCAGTTTCGTTGGGTATCCAGACTCCGGTTATTACGTTGAGCGTTCAGGCTCCAGTTATTTTTGTTTAGTATCCAGACTCCGGTTATTACGTTGAGCGTTCAGGTTCCTGTCAATTTCGTTGAGTATCCAAACTCCAGTTATTAAGTTGAGCGTTCAGGCTCCAGTCATTTTCTTTGAGTATCCAGACTCCGGTTATTATGTTAAGCATTCAGGCTCCAGTCATTTTCGTTGAGTATCCAGACTCTGGTTATTACGTTGAGCGTTCAGGCTCCGGTCAGTTTCGTTGAGTATCTAGACTCCGGTTATTAAGTTGAGCGCTCAGGCTCCGGTCAGTTTTGTTGGGTATCCAGACTCCGGTTATTACGTTGAGCGTTCAGGCTCTAGTCAGTTTCGTTGAGTATCCAGACCCCAGTTATTACGTGGAGCGTTCACGCTTCGGTCAGTTTCGTTGGGTATCCAGACTCTGGTTATTACGTTGAGCATTCAGGCTCCGGTCATTTTTATTGAGTATCCAGTCCAGTTATTACGTTGAGCATTCAGGCTTCGGTCATTTTTGTTGAGTCTCTAGACTCCGGTTATTACATTTTGTGTTCAAACTCTGATTAGTTTTGTTAAGAATCTAGACTCCGATTATTACGTTGAGCGTTCAGGCGCCGATCAGTTTTTTTGGGTATCCAGACTCCGGTTATTACCTTGTGCATTAAGGCTCCAGTGATTTTCGTTGAGTATTCAGACTCCGATTATTCTGTTGAGCGTTCAGGCTCCGGTTAGTTTCGTTAGGTATCCAGACTTCGGTTATTATGTACAGCGTCTATGCTCTGGTAAGTTTTGTTGAGTATCTAGACTCCGGTCATTACGTTGAGTTTACAGGCTCCGACCATTTTTGTTGAGTATCCAGACTCTAGTCATTACATTGAGCGTTCAGGCTCCGGTCATTTTCGTTGAGTATTTAGACTCCGGTCATTCTGTTGAGCGTTCAGGCTCTTGTCAGTTTTGTTGAGTATCCAGACTCCGGTTATAAAGTTGAGCATTTAGGCTCCGGTCATATTTGTTGAGTATCAAGACTCTGGTTATTACATTGAGCATTCAGGCTCCGGTCATTACGTTGATCGTTCAGGCTCCGGTCAATTTCTTTGAGTATCCAGACTTCAGTTATTACGTTGAGCGTTCAGGCTCTGGTCAGTTTCGTTGGGTATCCAGACTCCGGTTATTACATTGAGCGTTAAGGCTCTGGTCATTTTTGTTGAGTATCCAAACTCCGGTTATTACGTTGAGCGTTCAGGCTTCGGTCAGTTTCGTTTAGTATCCAAACTCCTGTTATTACGTTGAGCGTTCAGGCTCCGGTCATTTTCTTTGAGTATCCAGACTCCAGTTATTACGTTGAGCGTTCAGGCTCTGGTCATTTTCGTTGAGTATCCAGACTCTGGTTATTACATTGAGCGTTCAGGCTCTGGTCAGTTTCGTTGAGTATCGAGACTCCGGTTATTAAGTTTAGCGTTAAAGCTCCGTTCAGTTTCGTTGGGTATCCAGACTCCATTTATTACGTTGAGCGTTCAGGCTCCGGTCAGTTTCGTTGATTATCCACACTCTGGTTATTACGTTGAGCACTCACGCTCCGGTCAGTTTCCTTGGGTATCCAAACTCTGGTTATTACATTGAGCGTTCAGGCTCCGGTAATTTTTGTTGAGTATCCAGACTCTGGTTATTACGTTGAGCCTTCAGGTTCCGGTCAATTTCGTAGAGTATCCAAACTCCAGTTATTAAAATGAGCATTCAGGTTCCGGTCATTTTCTTTGAGTATCCGGAATCCGGTTATTATGTTGAGCATTCAGGCTCCGGTCAGTTTCGTTGAGTATCCAGACTCCGGTTATTAAGTTGAGCGTTCAGGCTCCGGTCAATTTCGTTGGGTATCCAGACTCCTGTTATTATGTTGAGCGTTCAGGCTCCGGTCAGTTTCGTTGAGTATCCAGACTCTAGTTATTACGTTGAGCATTCAGGCTCCGGTCAGTTTCGTTGGGTATCCAGACTCCGGTTATTACGTTGAGCGTTCAGGCTCCGGTCATTTTTGTTGAGTCTCCAGTTCGGTTATTACGTTGAGCATTCAGGCTCCGATCATTTTTGTTGAGTCTCCAGACTCCGCTTATTATGTTTTGTGTTCAAACTCTGATTAGTTTCGTTGAGAATCTAGACTCCACTTATTACGTTGAGCGTTCAGGCTCCGGTCAGTTTCGTTGATTATCCACACTCTGGTTATTACGTTGAGCACTCACGCTCCGGTCAGTTTCCTTGGGTATCCAAACTCTGGTTATTACATTGAGCGTTCAGGCTCCGGTAATTTTTGTTGAGTATCCAGACTCTGGTTATTACGTTGAGCCTTCAGGTTCCGGTCAATTTCGTAGAGTATCCAAACTCCAGTTATTAAGTTGAGCATTCAGGTTTCGGTCATTTTCTTTGAGTATCCGGAATCCGGTTATTATGTTGAGCATTCAGGCTCCGGTCAGTTTCGTTGAGTATCTAGACTCCGGTTATTAAGTTGAGCGTTCAGGCTCCGGTCAATTTCGTTGGGTATCCAGACTCCTGTTATTATGTTGAGCGTTCAGGCTCCGGTCAGTTTCGTTGAGTATCCAGACTCCAGTTATTACGTTGAGCATTCAGGCTCCGGTCAGTTTCGTTGGGTATCCAGACTCCGGTTATTACGTTGAGCGTTCAGGCTCCGGTCATTTTTGTTGAGTCTCCAGTTCGGTTATTACGTTGAGCATTCAGGCTCCGATCATTTTTGTTGAGTCTCCAGACTCCGCTTATTATGTTTTGTGTTCAAACTCTGATTAGTTTCGTTGAGAATCTAGACTCCAATTATTACGTTGAGCGTTCAGGCTCTGGTCAGTTTCGTTGGGTATCCAGACTCCGGTTATTACATTGAGCGTTAAGGCTCCGGTCATTTTTGTTGAGTATCCAGACTCCGGTTATTACGTTGAGCGTTCATGCTTCGGTCAGTTTCGTTTAGTATCCAAACTCCGGTTATTACGTTGAGCGTTCAGGCTCCGATCATTTTCTTTGAGTATCCAACTCCAGTTATTACGTTGAGCGTTCAAGCTCCAGTCATTTTTGTTGAGTATCCAGAGTCTGGTTATTACGTTGAGCGTTCAGGCTCTGGTCAGTTTCGTTGAGTATCCAGACTCCGGTTATTAAGTTTAGCATTCAGGCTCCGTTCAGTTTCGTTGGGTATCCAGACTCCAGTTATTACGTTGAGCGTTCAGGCTCCGGTCAGTTTCGTTGATTATCCAGACTCCGGTTATTACATTGAGCACTCACGCTCCGGTCAGTTTCCTTGGGTATCCAGACTCCGGTTATTACGTTGAGCGTTCAGGCTCCGGTCATTTTTGTTGAGTATCCAGACTCTGGTTATTACGTTGAGCGTTCAGGTTCCGGTCAAATTCGTTGAGTATCCAAACTCCGGTTATTAAGTTGAGCATTCAGGCTCCGGTCATTTTCTTTGATTATCCAGACTCCGGTTATTATGTTGAACATTCAGGCTCCGGTCATTTTCGTTGAGTATCCAAACTCTGGTTATTACGTTGAGCGTTCAGGCTCCGGTCAGTTTCATTGAGTATCCAGACTCCGGTTATTAAGTTGAGCGTTCAGGCTCCGGTCATTTTTGTTGAGTCTCTAGTCCGGTTATTACGTTGAGAATTCAGGCTCCGGTCATTTTTGTTGAGTCTCCAGACTCCGCTTGTTACGTTTTGTGTTCAAACTCTGATTAGTTTCGTTGAGAATCTAGACTCCGATTATTACGTTGAGCGTTCAGGCTCCGGTCATTTTTGTTGAGTCTCCAGTCCGGTTATTACGTTGAGCATTCAGGCTCCGGTCATTTTTGTTGTGTCTCCAGACTCCGCTTATTACGTTTTGTGTTCAAACTCAGATTAGTTTCGTTGAGAATCTAGACTCTGATTATTACGTTGAGCGTTCAGGGTCTGGTCAGTTTCGTTGGGTATCCAGACTACGGTTATTACGTTGTGCATTCAGGCTCCGGTGATTTTCTTTGAGTATCTAGACTCTGGTTATTCCGTTGAGCGTTCAGGCTCCGGTTAGTTTCGTTAGGCATCCAGACTCCGGTTATTACGTATAGCGTCCATGCTCTGGTAAGTTTTGTTGAGTATCTAGACTCCGGTTATTACGTTGAGTGTACAGGCTCCGGTCGTTTTTGTTGAGTATCCAGACTCCGGTCATGACGTTGAGCATTCAGGCTCCGGTCATTTTCGTTGAGTATCCAGACTCCGGTCATTCTGTTGAGCGTTCATGCTCCGGTCAGTTTTGTTGAGTATCCAAACTCCGGTTATTAAGTTTAGCGTTCAGGATCCATTCAGGTGTGTTGGGTATCCAGACTCCGATTATTAAATTGAGCATTCAGGCTTCGGTTATTACGTTGAGCACTCACGCTCCGGTTATTTTTTATGAGTATCCAAACTTCGGTTATTAAGTTGAGCGTTCAGGCTTCGGTCATTTTCTTTGAGTATCTAGACTCCGGTTATTACGTTGAGCGTTCAGGCTCCGGTCATTTTCATTGAGTATCTAGACTCCTGTTATTACGTTGAGCGTTCAGGCTCCGGTCAGTTTTGTTGAGTATCCAGACTCCGGTTATTAAATTGAGCGTTCAGGCTGCGGCCAGTTTCGTTGGTTATCCAAACTCCGGTTATTACGTTGAGCGTTCAGACTTCGGTCAGTTTCGTTAAGTATCCAAACTCCGGTTATTACGTTGAGCGTTCAGGCTCCGGTCATTTTCTTTGAGTATCCAAACTCCGGTTATTACATTTTGTGTTCAAACTTCGATTAGTTTCTTTGAGAATCTAGACTCCGATTATTATGTTGAGCATTCAGGCTCCAGTCAGTTTCGTTAGGTATCCAGACTCCGGTTATTACGTTGAGCATTCAGGCTCCGGTGATTTTCATTGAATATCTAGGCTCCGGTTAGTTTCGTTAGGTATCCAGTCTCCGGTTATTATGTATAGCGTCTATGCTTTGGTAATTTTTGTTGAGTATCTAGACTCTGGTCATTACGTTGAGTGTATAGGCTTCGGCCATTTTTGTTGAGTATCCAGACTTTAGTCATTACGTTGAGCGTTCAGGCTCCGGTCATTTTCGTTGAGTATCTAGACTCCGGTCATTCTGTTGAGCATTCAGGCTCCTGTCAGTTTCGTTGAGTATCCAGACTCCGGTTATTAAGTTGAGCATTCAGGCTCCGGTCATTTTTGTTGAGTATCAAGACTCCGGTTATTACATTGAGCGTTCAGGCTCCGGTCATTACGTTGATCGTTCAGGCTCCGGTCAGTTTCGTTGAGTATCCAGACTCCAGTTATTACGTTGAGCGTTCAGGCTCTGGTTAGTTTCGTTCGGTATCCATACTCCGGCTATTACATTGAGCGTTAAGGCTCCGGTCATTTTTGTTGAGTATCCAGACTCCGGTTATTACGTTGAGCGTTCAGGCTTCGGTCAGTTTCGTTTAGTATCCAAACTCCGGTTATTACATTAAGCGTTCAGGCTCCGGTCATTTTCTTTGAGTATCCAGACTCCAGTTATTACGTTGAGCGTTCAGGCTCCGGTCATTTTTGTTGAGTATCTAGACTCCGGTTATTACATTGAGCGTTCAGGTTCCGGTCAATTTCGTTGAGTATCCAAACTCCAGTTAATAAGTTGAGCGTTCAGGGTCCGGTCATTTTCTTTGAGTATCCAGACTCCGGTTATTATGTTGAGCATTCAGGCTCCGGTCATATTCGTTGAGTATCCAGACTCTGGTTATTAAGTTGAGCGTTCAGGCTCCGGTCAGTTTCTTTGAGTATCCAGACTCCGGTTATTAAGCTGAGCGTTCAGGCTCCGGTCAATTTCGTTGGGTATCCAGACTCCGGTTATTACGTTGAGCGTTAAGGCTCCGATCATTTTTGTTGAGTATCTAGACTCCGGTTATTACGTTGAGCGTTCAGGCTCCAGTCAGTTTCGTTTAGTATCCAAACTCCAGTTATTAAGTTGAGCATTCAGGCTCCGGTCATTTTCTTTGAGTATCCAGACTCCGGTTATTACGTTGAGCGTTCAGGCTCTGGTCATTTTCGTTGAGTATCTAGTCTCCGGTTATTACGTTGAATGTTCAGGCTCCGGTCAGTTTCGTTGAGTATCCAGACTCCGGTTATTAAGTATAGCATTCAAGCTCCGTTCAGTTTCGTTGGGTATCCAGACTCTGGTTATTACGTTGAGCGTTCAGGCTCCGGTCAGTTTCGTTGATTATCCAGACTCTGGTTATTACGTTGAGCACTCACGCTCCGGTCAGTTTCGTTGGGTATCCAGACTCCGGTTATTACGTTGAGCGTTCAGGCTCCAGTTATTTTTGTTTAGTATCCAGACTCCGGTTATTACGTTGAGCGTTCAGGTTCCTGTCAATTTCGTTGAGTATCCAAACTCCAGTTATTAAGTTGAGCGTTCAGGCTCCAGTCATTTTCTTTGAGTATCCAGACTCCGGTTATTATGTTAAGCATTCAGGCTCCAGTCATTTTCGTTGAGTATCCAGACTCTGGTTATTACGTTGAGCGTTCAGGCTCCGGTCAGTTTCGTTGAGTATCTAGACTCCGGTTATTAAGTTGAGCGCTCAGGCTCCGGTCAGTTTTGTTGGGTATCCAGACTCCGGTTATTACGTTGAGCGTTCAGGCTCTAGTCAGTTTCGTTGAGTATCCAGACCCCAGTTATTACGTGGAGCGTTCACGCTTCGGTCAGTTTCGTTGGGTATCCAGACTCTGGTTATTACGTTGAGCATTCAGGCTCCGGTCATTTTTATTGAGTATCCAGTCCAGTTATTACGTTGAGCATTCAGGCTTCGGTCATTTTTGTTGAGTCTCTAGACTCCGGTTTTTACATTTTGTGTTCAAACTCTGATTAGTTTTGTTAAGAATCTAGACTCCGATTATTACGTTGAGCGTTCAGGCGCCGATCAGTTTTTTTGGGTATCCAGACTCCGGTTATTACCTTGTGCATTAAGGCTCCAGTGATTTTCGTTGAGTATTCAGACTCCGATTATTCTGTTGAGCGTTCAGGCTCCGGTTAGTTTCGTTAGGTATCCAGACTTCGGTTATTATGTACAGCGTCTATGCTCTGGTAAGTTTTGTTGAGTATCTAGACTCCGGTCATTACGTTGAGTTTACAGGCTCCGACCATTTTTGTTGAATATCCAGACTCTAGTCATTACATTGAGCGTTCAGGCTCCGGTCATTTTCGTTGAGTATTTAGACTCCGGTCATTCTGTTGAGCGTTCAGGCTCTTGTCAGTTTTGTTGAGTATCCAGACTCCGGTTATAAAGTTGAGCATTTAGGCTCCGGTCATATTTGTTGAGTATCAAGACTCTGGTTATTACATTGAGCATTCAGGCTCCGGTCATTACGTTGATCGTTCAGGCTCCGGTCAATTTCTTTGAGTATCCAGACTTCAGTTATTACGTTGAGCGTTCAGGCTCTGGTCAGTTTCGTTGGGTATCCAGACTCCGGTTATTACATTGAGCGTTAAGGCTCTGGTCATTTTTGTTGAGTATCCAAACTCCGGTTATTACGTTGAGCGTTCAGGCTTCGGTCAGTTTCGTTTAGTATCCAAACTCCTGTTATTACGTTGAGCGTTCAGGCTCCGGTCATTTTCTTTGAGTATCCAGACTCCAGTTATTACGTTGAGCGTTCAGGCTCTGGTCATTTTCGTTGAGTATCCAGACTCTGGTTATTACATTGAGCGTTCAGGCTCTGGTCAGTTTCGTTGAGTATCGAGACTCCGGTTATTAAGTTTAGCGTTAAAGCTCCGTTCAGTTTCGTTGGGTATCCAGACTCCATTTATTACGTTGAGCGTTCAGGCTCCGGTCAGTTTCGTTGATTATCCACACTCTGGTTATTACGTTGAGCACTCATGCTCCGGTCAGTTTCCTTGGGTATCCAAACTCTGGTTATTACATTGAGCGTTCAGGCTCCGGTAATTTTTGTTGAGTATCCAGACTCTGGTTATTACGTTGAGCCTTCAGGTTCCGGTCAATTTCGTAGAGTATCCAAACTCCAGTTATTAAGTTGAGCATTCAGGTTCCGGTCATTTTCTTTGAGTATCCGGAATCCGGTTATTATGTTGAGCATTCAGGCTCCGGTCAGTTTCGTTGAGTATCCAGACTCCGGTTATTAAGTTGAGCGTTCAGGCTCCGGTCAATTTCGTTGGGTATCCAGACTCCTGTTATTATGTTGAGCGTTCAGGCTCCGGTCAGTTTCGTTGAGTATCCAGACTCCAGTTATTACGTTGAGCATTCAGGCTCCGGTCAGTTTCGTTGGGTATCCAGACTCCGGTTATTACGTTGAGCGTTCAGGCTCCGGTCATTTTTGTTGAGTCTCCAGTTCGGTTATTACGTTGAGCATTCAGGCTCCGATCATTTTTGTTGAGTCTCCAGACTCCGCTTATTATGTTTTGTGTTCAAACTCTGATTAGTTTCGTTGAGAATCTAGACTCTGATTATTACGTTGAGCGTTTAGGCTCCGGTCAGTTTCGTTGGGTATCTAGACTCCGGTTATTACGTTGTGCATTCAGGCTCCGGTGATTTTCGTTGAGTATCCAGACTCTGGTTATTCCGTTGAACTTTCAGGTTCCGGTTAGTTTTGTTAGGTATCCAGACGCCGGTTATTACATATAGCGTCCAGGCTCTGGTAAGTTTCGTTGAGTATATAGACTCCGATTATTACGTTGAACATTCAGGCTCCGGTCAGTTTCGTTGGGTATCCAGACTCCGGTTATTACGTTGAGCATTTAGGCTCCGGTTAGTTTCGTTAGGCATCCAGACTCCGTTTATTACGTATAGCGTCCATGCTCTGGTATGTTTTGTTGAGTATCTAGACTCCGGTCATTACGTTGAGTGTACAGGCTCCCATCATTTTTGTTGAGTATCCAGACTTCTGTCATGATGTTGAGCGTTCAGGCTCCGGTCATTTTCGTTGGGTATCCAGACTCCGGTCATTCTGTTGAGGGTTCATGCTCCGGTCAGTTTCGTTGAGCATCCAGACTCCGGTTATTAAGTTAAGCATTCAGGCTTCGGTCATTTTTGTTGAGTATCCAGACTCCGGTTATTAAGTTTAGAGTTCAGGCTCCGTTCAGGTGTGTTGGGTATCCAGACTTCGATTATTACATTGAGCATTTAGGCTCCGGTCAATTTCGTTGATTATCCATACTCTGGTTATTACGTTGAGCACTCACGCTCCGGTAATTTTTGTTGAGTATCCAAACTCCGGTTATTAAGTTGAGCGTTCAGGCTTCGGTCATTTTCTTGAGTATGCAGACTCCGGTTATTACGTTGAGCGTTCAGGCTCCGGTCAGTTTCGTTGAGTATCTAGACTCCGGTTATTAAGTTGAGCGTTCAGGCTCCGGTCAGTTTCGTTGGGTTTCCAGACTCCAGTTATTACGTTGAGCGTTCAGGCTCTGGTCAGTTTCGTTGAGTATCCAGACTCCAGTTATTACGTTGAGCGTTCACGCTCCGGTCAGTTTCGTTGGGTATCCAGACTCCGGTTATTACGTTGAGCGTTCAGGCTCCGGTTAGTTTCGTTAGGTATCCAGACTCCGGTTATTACGTTGAGCGTTCTGGCTCCGGTCAGTTTCGTTAGGTATCCAGACTCCGGTTATTTCGTTGAGAGTTCAGGCTCCGGTTAGTTTCGTTAGGCATCCAGACTCCGGTTATTACGTATAGCATCCTTGTTCTGGTAAGTTTTGTTAAGTATCTAGACTCCGGTCATTACGTTGAGTGTACAGGCTCCGGTCATTTTTGTTGAGTATCCAAACTCCGGTCATGACGTTGAGCGTTCAGGCTTCGGTCATTTTCGTTGAGTATCCAGACTCCGGTCATTCTGTTGAGGGTTCATGCTCCGGTCAGTTTCGTTGAGCATCCTGACTCCGGTTATTAAGTTGAGCATTCAGGCTCCGGTCATTTTTGTTGAGTATCCAGACTCCGATTATTAAGTTTAGCGTTCAGGCTCCATTCAGGTGGGTTGGGTATCCAGACTCCGATTATTACATTGAGCATTCAGGCTCCGGTCAGTTTCGTTGATTATCCAGACTCCCGTTATTACGTTGAGCACTCACGCTCCGGTTATTTTTGTTGAGTATCCAAACTCCGGTTATTAAGTTGAGCGTTCAGGCTTCGGTCATTTTCGTTGAGTATCCAGACTCCGGTTATTACGTTGAGCGATCAGACTCCGGTCAATTTCGTTGAGTATCCAGACTCCTGTTATTACGTTGAGCGTTCAGGCTCCGGTCAGTTTCGTTGAGTATCCAGACTCTGGTTATTAAGTTGAGCGTTCAGGTGGCGGTCAGTTTCGTTGAGTATCCAGACTCCGGTTATTACGTTTAGCGTTCAGACTTCGGTCAGTTTCGTTTAGTATCCAAACTCCGGTTATTATGTTGAGCGTTCAGGCTCCGGTCATTTTCTTTGAGTATCCAGACTCCAGTAATTACGTTGAGCGTTCAGGCTCCGGTCATTTTCGATGAGTATCCAGACTCTGGTTATTACGTTGAGCGTTCAGGCTCCGGTCAGTTTCGTTGAGTATCCAGACTCCGGTTTTTAAGTTTAGCGTTAAGGCTCCGTTCAGTTTCGTTGGGTATCCATACTCCGGTTATTACGTTGAGCGTTCCGGCTTCGGTCAGTTTTGTTGATTATCTAGACTCCGGTTATTACGTTGAGCACTCACGCTCCGGTCAGTTTCCTTGGGTATCCAGACTCCGGTTATTACGTTAAGCGTTCAGGCTCCGGTCATTTTTGTTGAGTATCTAGACTCTGGTTATTACGTTGAGCGTTCAGGTTCCGGTCAATTTCGTTGAGTATCCAAACTCCGGTTATTAAGTTGAGCGTTTAGGCTCTAGTCATTTTCGTTGAGTATCCAGACTCTGGTTATTACGTTGAGCATTCAGGCTCCGGTCAGTTTCGTTGAGTATCCAGACTCCGGTTATTAAGTTGAGCGTTCAGGCTCCGGTGAATTTCGTTGGGTATCCAGACTCTGGTTATTATGTTGAGTGTTAAGGCTCCGGTCAATTTCGTTGAGTATCCATACACCATTTATTACGTTGAGCGTTCACGCTCCGGTCAGTTTCGTTGGGTATCCAGACTCCGGTTATTACGTTGAGCATTCAGGCTCCGGTCATTTTTGTTGAGTCTCCAGTCCGGTTATTACGTTGAGCATTCAGGCTCCTGTCATTTTTGTTGAGTCTCCAGACTCCGCTTGTTATGTTTTGTGTTCAAACTCTGATTAGTTTCATTGATAAGCTAGACTCCGATTATTACGTTGAGCGTTCAGGCTCTGGTCAGTTTCGTTGGGTATCCAGACTCCGGTTATTACATTGAGCGTTAAGGCTACGGTCATTTTTGTTGAGTATCCAGACTCCGGTTATTACGTTGAGCGTTCATGCTTCGGTCAGTTTTGTTTAGTATCCAAACTCCGGTTATTACGTTGAGCGTTCAACCTCCGATCATTTTCTTTGAGTATCCAAACTCCAGTTATTACGTTGAGGGTTCAAGCTCCAGTCATTTTCGTTGAGTATCCAGACTCTGGTTATTACGTTGAGCTTTCAAGCTCTGGTCATTTTCGTTGAGTATCCAGACTCCGGTTATTAAGTTTAGCATTCAGGCTCCGTTCACTTTCGTTGGGTATCCAGACTCCAGTTATTACGTTGAGCGTTCAGGCTCCGGTCAGTTTCGTTGATTATCCAGACTCCGGTTATTACATTGAGCACTCACGCTCCGGTCAGTTTCCTTGGGTATCCAGACTCCGGTTATTACGTTGAGCGTTCAGGCTCCGGTCGTTTTTGTTGAGTATCCAGACTCTGGTTATTACGTTGAGCGTTCAGGTTCCGGTCAAATTCGTTGAGTATCCAAACTCCGGTTATTAAGTTGAGCATTCAGGCTCCGGTCATTTTCTTTGATTATCCAGACTCCGGTTATTATGTTGAACATTCAGGCTTCGGTCATTTTCGTTGAGTATCCAAACTCTGGTTATTACGTTGAGCGTTCAGGCTCCGGTCAGTTTCATTGAGTATCCAGACTCCGGTTATTAAGTTGAGCGTTCAGGCTCCGGTCATTTTTGTTGAGTCTCTAGTCCGGTTATTACGTTGAGAATTCAGGCTCCGGTCATTTTTGTTGAGTCTCCAGACTCCGCCTGTTACGTTTTGTGTTCAAACTCTGATTAGTTTCGTTGAGAATCTAGACTCCGATTATTATGTTGAGCGTTCAGGCTCCGGTCATTTTTGTTGAGTCTCCAGTCCGGTTATTACGTTGAGCATTCAGGCTCCGGTCATTTTTGTTGTGTCTCCAGACTCCGCTTGTTACGTTTTGTGTTCAAACTCAGATTAGTTTCGTTGAGAATCTAGACTCTGATTATTACGTTGAGCGTTCAGGCTCTGGTCAGTTTCGTTGGGTATCCAGACTACGGTTATTACGTTGTGCATTCAGGCTCCGGTGATTTTCTTTGAGTATCTAGACTCTGGTTATTCCGTTGAGCGTTCAGGCTCTGGTTAGTTTCGTTAGGCATCCAGACTCCGGTTATTACGTATAGCGTCCATGCTCTGGTAAGTTTTGTTGAGTATCTAGAGTCCGGTTATTACGTTGAGTGTACAGGCTCCGGTCGTTTTTGTTGAGTATCCAGACTCCGGTCATGACGTTGAGCATTCAGGCTCCGATCATTTTCGTTGAGTATCCAGACTCCGGTCATTCTGTTGAGCTTTCATGCTCCGGTCAGTTTTGTTGAGCATCCAGACTCCGGTTATTAAGTTGAGCATTCAGGCTCCGGTCATTTTTGTTGAGTATCCAGACTCCGGTTATTAAGTTTAGCGTTCAGGATCCATACAGGTGTGTTGGGTATCCAGACTCCGATTATTAAATTGAGCATTCAGGCTTCGGTTATTACGTTGAGCACTCACGCTTCGGTTATTTTTTATGAGTATCCAAACTCCGGTTATTAAGTTGAGCGTTCAGGCTTCGGTCATTTTCTTTGAGTATCTAGACTCCGGTTATTACGTTGAGCGTTCAGGCTCCGGTCATTTTCATTGAGTATCCAGACTCCTGTTATTACGTTGAGCGTTCAGGCTCCGGTCAGTTTTGTTGAGTATCCAGACTCCGGTTATTAAGTTGAGCGTTCAGGCTGCGGCCAGTTTCGTTGGTTATCCAAACTCCAGTTATTACGTTGAGCGTTCAGACTTCGGTCAGTTTCGTTTAGTATCCAAACTCCGGTTATTACGTTGAGCGTTCAGGCTCCGGTCATTTTCTTTGAGTATCCAGACTCCGGTTATTACATTTTGTGTTCAAACTTCGATTAGTTTCTTTGAGAATCTAGACTCCGATTATTATGTTGAGCATTCAGGCTCCGGTCAGTTTCGTTAGGTATCCAGACTCCGGTTATTACGTTGAGCATTCAGGCTCCGGTGATTTTCATTGAATATCTAGGCTCCGGTTAGTTTCGTTAGGTATCCAAACTCCGGTTTTTAAGTTTAGCGTTAAGGCTCTGGTTAGTTTCGTTAGGCATCCAGACTCCGGTTATTACGTATAGCGTCCATGCTCTGGTAAGTTTTGTTGAGTATCTAGACTCCGGTTATTACGTTGAGTGTACAGGCTCCGGTCGTTTTTGTTGAGTATCCAGACTCCGGTCATGACGTTGAGCATTCAGGCTCCGATCATTTTCGTTGAGTATCCAGACTCCGGTCATTCTGTTGAGCGTTCATGCTCCGGTCAGTTTTGTTGAGCATCCAGACTCCGGTTATTAAGTTGAGCATTCAGGCTCCGGTCATTTTTGTTGAGTATCCAGACTCCGGTTATTAAGTTTAGCGTTCAGGATCCATTCAGGTGTGTTGGGTATCCAGACTCCGATTATTAAATTGAGCATTTAGGCTTCGGTTATTACGTTGAGCACTCACGCTCCGGTTATTTTTTATGAGTATCCAAACTCCGGTTATTAAGTTGAGCGTTCAGGCTTCGGTCATTTTCTTTGAGTATCTAGACTCCGGTTATTACGTTGAGCGTTCAGGCTCCGGTCATTTTCATTGAGTATCCAGACTCCTGTTATTACGTTGAGCGTTCAGGCTCCGGTCAGTTTTGTTGAGTATCCAGACTCCGGTTATTAAGTTGAGCGTTCAGGCTGCGGCCAGTTTCGTTGGTTATCCAAACTCCAGTTATTACGTTGAGCGTTCAGACTTCGGTCAGTTTCGTTTAGTATCCAAACTCCGGTTATTACGTTGAGCGTTCAGGCTCCGGTCATTTTCTTTGAGTATCCAGACTCCGGTTATTACATTTTGTGTTCAAACTTCGATTAGTTTCTTTGAGAATTTAGACTCCGATTATTATGTTGAGCATTCAGGCTCCGGTCAGTTTCGTTAGGTATCCAGACTCCGGTTATTACGTTGAGCATTCAGGCTCCGGTGATTTTCATTGAATATCTAGGCTCCGGTTAGTTACGTTGAGCATTTGCTTTGGTAAGTTTTGTTGAGTATCTAGACTCTGGTCATTACGTTGAGTGTATAGGCTTCGGCCATTTTTGTTGAGTATCCAGACTTTAGTCATTACGTTGAGCGTTCAGGCTCCGGTCATTTTCGTTGAGTATCTAGACTCCGGTCATTCTGTTGAGCATTCAGGCTCCTGTCAGTTTCGTTGAGTATCCAGACTCCGGTTATTAAGTTGAGCATTCAGGCTCCGATCATTTTTGTTGAGTATCCAGACTCCGGTTATTACATTGAGCGTTCAGGCTCCGGTCATTACGTTGATCGTTCAGGCTCCTGTCAGTTTCGTTGAGTATCCAGACTCCAGTTATTACGTTGAGCGTTCAGGCTCTGGTTAGTTTCGTTCGGTATCCAGACTCCGGCTATTACATTGAGCGTTAAGGCTCTGGTCATTTTTGTTGAGTATCCAGACTCCGGTTATTACGTTGAGTGTTTAGGCTTCGGTCAGTTTCGTTTAGTATCCAAACTCCGGTTATTACATTAAGCGTTTAGGCTCCGGTCATTTTCTTTGAGTATCCAGACTCCAGTTATTACGTTGAGCGTTCAGGCTCCGGTCATTTTTGTTGAGTATCCAGACTCTGGTTATTACGTTGAGCGTTCAGGCTCCGGTCAGTTTCGTTGAGTATCCAGACTCCGATTATTAAGTTTAGCGTTCAGGCTCCATTCAGTTTCGTTGGGTATCTAGACTCCGGTTATTACGTTGAGCGTTCATGGCTCCGGTCATTTTTGTTGATTATCCAGACTCCGGTTATTACCTTGAGCACTCACGCTCTGGTCAGTTTCCTTGGGTATCCAGACTCCGGTTATTACGTTGAGCGTTCAGGCTCCGGTCATTTTTGTTGAGTATCCAGACTCCGGTTATTACATTGAGCGTTCAGGTTCCGGTCAATTTCGTTGAGTATCCAAACTCCAGTTAATAAGTTGAGCGTTCAGGGTCCGGTCATTTTCTTTGAGTATCCAGACTCCGGTTATTATGTTGAGCATTCAGGCTCCGGTCATTTTCATTGAGTATCCAGACTCTGGTTATTACGTTGAGCGTTCAGGCTCCGGTCAGTTTCGTTGAGTATCCAGACTCCGGTTATTAAGCTGAGCGTTCAGGCTCCGGTCAATTTCGTTGGGTATCCAGACTCCGGTTATTACGTTGAGCGTTAAGGCTCCGATCATTTTTGTTGAGTATCTAGACTCCGGTTATTACGTTGAGCGTTCAGGCTCCAGTCAGTTTCGTTTAGTATCCAAACTCCGGTTATTAAGTTGAGCATTCAGGCTCCGGTCATTTTCTTTGAGTATCCAGACTCCGGTTATTACGTTGAGCGTTCAGGCTCTGGTCATTTTCGTTGAGTATCTAGACTCCGGTTATTACGTTGAATGTTCAGGCTCCGGTCAGTTTCGTTGAGTATCCAGACTCCGGTTATTAAGTATAGCATTCAAGCTCCGTTCAGTTTCGTTGGGTATCCAGACTCTGGTTATTACGTTCAGCACTCACGCTCCGGTCAGTTTCGTTGGGTATCCAGACTCCGGTTATTACGTTGAGCGTTCAGGCTCCAGTTATTTTTGTTTAGTATCCAGACTCCGGTTATTACGTTGAGCGTTCAGGTTCCTGTCAATTTCGTTGAGTATCCAAACTCCGGTTATTAAGTTGAGCGTTCAGGCTCCAGTCATTTTCTTTGAGTATCCAGACTCCGGTTATTATGTTGAGCGTTCAGGCTCTGGTCATTTTCGTTGAGTATCCAGACTCTGGTTATTACGTTGAGCGTTCAGGCTCCGGTCAGTTTCGTTGAGTATCTAGACTCCGGTTATTAAGTTGAGCGCTCAGGCTCCGGTCAGTTTCATTGGGTATCCAGACTCCGGTTATTACGTTGAGCGTTCAGGCTCTGGTCAGTTTCGTTGAGTATCCAGACTCCAGTTATTACGTGGAGCGTTCACGCTTCGGTCAGTTTCGTTGGGTATCCAGACTCCGGTTATTACGTTGAGCGTTCAGGCTCCGGTCATTTTTATTGAGTATCCAGTCCAGTTATTACGTTGAGCATTCAGGCTTCGGTCATTTTTGTTGAGTCTCTAGACTCCGGTTATTACATTTTGTATTCAAACTCTGATTAGTTTTGTTAAGAATCTAGACTCCGATTATTACGTTGAGCGTTCAGGCGCCGATCAGTTTTTTTGGGTATCCAGACTCCGGTTATTACGTTGTGCATTAAGGCTCCGGTGATTTTCGTTGAGTATTCAGACTCCGATTATTCCGTTGAGCGTTCAGGCTCCGGTTAGTTTCGTTAGGTATCCAGACTTCGGTTATTATGTACAGCGTCTATGCTCTGGTAAGTTTTGTTGAGTATCTAGACTCCGGTCATTACGTTGAGTTTACAGGCTCCGACCATTTTTGTTGAGTATCCAGACTCTAGTCATTACATTGAGCATTCAGGCTCCGGTCATTTTCGTTGAGTATCTAGACTCCGGTCATTCTGTTGAGCGTTCAGGCTCTTGTCAGTTTTGTTGAGTATCCAGACTCCGGTTATTAAGTTGAGCATTTAGGCTCCGGTCATATTTGTTGAGTATCAAGACTCTGGTTATTACATTGAGCATTCAGGCTCCGGTCATTACGTTGATCGTTCAGGCTCCGGTCAGTTTCGTTGAGTATCCAGACTTCAGTTATTACGTTGAGCGTTCAGGCTCTGGTCAGTTTCGTTGGGTATCCAGACTCCGGTTATTACATTGAGCGTTAAGGCTCCGGTCATTTTTGTTGAGTATCCAAACTCCGGTTATTACGTTGAGCGTTCAGGCTTCGGTCAGTTTCGTTTAGTATCCAAACTCCTGTTATTACGTTGAGTGTTCAGGCTCCGGTCAGTTTCTTTGAGTATCCAGACTCCGGTTATTACGTTGAGCGTTCAGGCTCTGGTCATTTTCGTTGAGTATCTAGACTCCGGTTATTACGTTGAATGTTCAGGCTCCGGTCAGTTTCGTTGAGTATCCAGACTCCGGTTATTAAGTATAGCATTCAAGCTCCATTCAATTTCGTTGGGTATCCAGACTCTGGTTATTACGTTCAGCACTCACGCTCCGGTCAGTTTCGTTGGGTATCCAGACTCCGGTTATTACGTTGAGCGTTCAGGCTCCAGTTATTTTTGTTTAGTATCCAGACTCCGGTTATTACGTTGAGCGTTCAGGTTCCTGTCAATTTCGTTGAGTATCCAAACTCCGGTTATTAAGTTGAGCGTTCAGGCTCCAGTCATTTTCTTTGAGTATCCAGACTCCTGTTATTATGTTGAGCGTTCAGGCTCTGGTCATTTTCGTTGAGTATCCAGACTCTGGTTATTACGTTGAGCGTTCAGGCTCCGGTCAGTTTCGTTGAGTATCTAGACTCCGGTTATTAAGTTGAGCGCTCAGGCTCCGGTCAGTTTCGTTGGGTATCCAGACTCCGGTTATTACGTTGAGCGTTCAGGCTCTGGTCAGTTTCGTTGAGTATCCAGACTCCAGTTATTACGTGGAGCGTTCACCCTTCGGTCAGTTTCGTTGGGTATCCAGACTCCGGTTATTACGTTGAGCGTTCAGGCTCCGGTCATTTTTATTGAGTATCCAGTCCAGTTATTACGTTGAGCATTCAGGCTTCGGTCATTTTTGTTGAGTCTCTAGACTCCGGTTATTACATTTTGTGTTCAAACTCTGATTAGTTTTGTTAAGAATCTAGACTCCGATTATTACGTTGAGCGTTCAGGCGCCGATCAGTTTTTTTGGGTATCCAGACTCCGGTTATTACGTTGTGCATTAAGGCTCCGGTGATTTTCGTTGAGTATTCAGACTCTGATTATTCCGTTGAGCGTTCAGGCTCCGGTTAGTTTCGTTAGGTATCCAGACTTCGGTTATTATGTACAGCGTCTATGCTCTGGTAAGTTTTGTTGAGTATCTAGACTCCGGTCATTACGTTGAGTTTACAGGCTCCGACCATTTTTGTTGAGTATCCAGACTCTAGTCATTACATTGAGCATTCAGGCTCCGGTCATTTTCGTTGAGTATCTAGACTCCGGTCATTCTGTTGAGCGTTCAGGCTCTTGTCAGTTTTGTTGAGTATCCAGACTCCGGTTATTAAGTTGAGCATTTAGGCTCCGGTCATATTTGTTGAGTATCAAGACTCTGGTTATTACATTGAGCATTCAGGCTCCGGTCATTACGTTGATCGTTCAGGCTCCGGTCAGTTTCGTTGAGTATCCAGACTTCAGTTATTACGTTGAGCGTTCAGGCTCTGGTCAGTTTCGTTGGGTATCCAGACTCCGGTTATTACATTGAGCGTTAAGGCTCCGGTCATTTTTGTTGAGTATCCAAACTCCGGTTATTACGTTGAGCGTTCAGGCTTCGGTCAGTTTCGTTTAGTATCCAAACTCCTGTTATTACGTTGAGCGTTCAGGCTCCGGTCATTTTCTTTGAGTATCCAGAATCTGGTTATTACATTGAGTGTTCAGGCTCTGGTCAGTTTCGTTGAGTATCGAGACTCCGGTTATTAAGTTTAGCGTTAAAGCTCCGTTCAGTTTTGTTGGGTATCCAGACTCCATTTATTACGTTGAGCGTTCAGGCTCCGGTCAGTTTCGTTGATTATCCACACTCTGGTTATTACGTTGAGCACTCACGCTCCGGTCAGTTTCCTTGGGTATCCAAACTCTGGTTATTACATTGAGCGTTCAGGCTCCGGTAATTTTTGTTGAGTATCCAGACTCTGGTTATTACGTTGAGCCTTCAGGTTCCGGTCAATTTCGTAGAGTATCCAAACTCCGGTTATTAAGTTGAGCATTCAGGCTCCGGTCATTTTCTTTGAGTATCCGGAATCCGGTTATTATGTTGAGCATTCAGGCTCCGGTCAGTTTCATTGAGTATCCAGACTCCGGTTATTAAGTTGAGCGTTCAGGCTCCGGTCAATTTCGTTGGGTATCCAGACTCTAGTTATTATGTTGAGCGTTCAGGCTCCGGTAAGTTTCGTTGAGTATCCAGACTCCAGTTATTACGTTGAGCGTTCAGGCTCCGGTCAGTTTCGTTGAGTATCCAGACTCCAGTTATTACGTTGAGCGTTCAGGCTTCGGTCATTTTTGTTGAGTCTCCAGTTTGGTTATTACGTTGAGCATTCAGGCTCCGATCATTTTTGTTGAGTCTCCAGACTCCGCTTATTACGTTTTGTGTTCAAACTCTGATTAGTTTCGTTGAGAATCTAGACTCCGATTATTACGTTGAGCGTTTAGGCTCCGGTCAGTTTCGTTGGGTATCTAGACTCCGGTTATTACGTTGTGCATTCAGGCTCCGGTGATTTTCGTTGAGTATCCAGACTCTGGTTATTCCGTTGAACTTTCAGGTTCCGGTTAGTTTTGTTAGGTATCCAGACGCCGGTTATTACATATAGCTCCCAGGCTCTGGTAAGTTTCGTTGAGTATATAGACTCCGATTATTACGTTGAGCATTCAGGCTCCGGTCAGTTTCGTTGGGTATCCAGACTCCGGTTATTACGTTGAGCATTTAGGCTCCGGTTAGTTTCGTTAGGCATCCAGACTCCGTTTATTACGTATAGCGTCCATGCTCTGGTATGTTTTGTTGAGTATCTAGACTCCGGTCATTACGTTGAGTGTACAGGCTCCCATCATTTTTGTTGAGTATCCAGACTCCGGTCATGACGTTGAGCGTTCAGGCTCCGGTCATTTTCGTTGGGTATCCAGACTCCGGTCATTCTGTTGAGGGTTCATGCTCCGGTCAGTTTCGTTGAGCATCCAGACTCCGGTTATTAAGTTAAGCATTCAGGCTTCGGTCATTTTTGTTGAGTATCCAGACTCCGGTTATTAAGTTTAGCATTCAGGCTACGTTCAGGTGTGTTGGGTATCCAGACTTCGATTATTACATTGAGCATTCAGGCTCCGGTCAGTTTCGTTGATTATCCATACTCCGGTTATTACGTTGAGCACTCACGCTCCGGTAATTTTTGTTGAGTATCCAAACTCCGGTTATTAAGTTGAGCGTTCAGGCTTCGGTCATTTACTTTGAGTATGCAGACTCCGGTTATTACGTTGAGCGTTCAGGCTCCGGTCATTTTCGTTGAGTATACAGACTCCTGTTATTACGTTAAGCGTTCAGGCTCCGGTCAGTTTCGTTGAGTATCTAGACTCCGGTTATTAAGTTGAGCGTTCAGGCTCCGGTCAGTTTCGTTGGGTTTCCAGACTCCGGTTATTACGTTGAGCGTTCAGGCTCTGGTCAGTTTCGTTGAGTATCCAGACTCCAGTTATTACGTTGAGCGTTCACGCTCCGGTCAGTTTCGTTGGGTATCCAGACTCCGGTTATTGCGTTGAGCGTTCAGGCTCCGGTCAGTTTCGTTAGGTATCCAGACTCCGGTTATTACGTTGAGCGTTCAGGCTCCGGTCAGTTTCGTTAGGTATCCAGACTCCGGTTATTCCGTTGAGAGTTCAGGCTCCGGTTAGTTTCGTTAGGCATCCAGACTCCGGTTATTACGTATAGCATCCATGTTCTGGTAAGTTTTGTTGAGTATCTAGACTCCGGTCATTACGTTGAGTGTACAGGCTCCGGTCATTTTTGTTGAGTATCCAAACTCCGGTCATGACGTTGAGCGTTCAGGCTCCGGTCATTTTCGTTGAGTATCCAGACTCCGGTCATTCTGTTGAGGGTTCATCCTCCGGTCAGTTTCGTTGAGCATCCAGACTCCGGTTATTAAGTTGAGCATTCAGGCTCCGGTTATTTTTGTTGAGTATCCAGACTCCGATTATTACATTGAGCATTCAGGCTCCGGTCAGTTTCGTTGATTATCCAGACTCCGGTTATTACGTTGAGCACTCACGCTCCGGTTATTTTTGTTGAGTATCCAAACTCCGGTTATTAAGTTGAGCGTTCAGGCTTTGGTCATTTTCGTTGAGTATCCAGACTCCGGTTATTACGTTGAGCGATCAGACTCCGGTCAATTTCGTTGAGTATCCAGACTCCTATTATTACGTTGAGCGTTCAGGCTCCGGTCAGTTTCGTTGAGTATCCAGACTCTGGTTATTAAGTTGAGCGTTCAGGCTCCGGTCAGTTTCGTTGGGTATCCAGACTCCGGTTATTACGTTTAGCGTTCAGGCTCCGGTCATTTTTGTTGAGTATCCAGTCCGATTATTACATTGAGCATTCAGGCTCCGGTCATTTTTGTTGAGTCTCCAGACTCCGGTTATTACATTTTGTGTTTAAACTCCGATTACTTTCTTTGAGAATCTAGACTCTGATTATTATGTTGAGCGTTCAGGCTCCGGTCAGTTTCGTTAGGTATCCAGACTCCGGTTATTACGTTATGCATTCAGGTTCCGTGATTTTCGTTGAGTATCCAGACTCCGGTTATTCCGTTGAGCGTTCAGGCTCCGGTTAGTTTCGTTAGGTATCCAGGCTCCGGTTATTATATATAGCGTCTATGCTCTGGTAAGTTTTGTTGAGTATCTAGACTCCGGTCATTACGTTGAGTGTACATGCTCCAGCCATTTTTGTTGAGTGTCCAAACTCTATTCATTACGTTTAGCATTCAGGCTCCGGTCATTTTAGTTTAGTATCTAGACTCCGGTCATTCTGTTGAGCGTTCAGGCTCCTGTCAGTTTCGTTGAGTATCCAGACTCCGGTTATTAAGTTGAGCATTCAGGGTCCGGTCATTTTTGTGTAGTATCCAGACTCCGGTTATTACATTGAGCGTTCAGGCTCTGGTCATTACATTGATCGTTCAGGCTCCGGTCTGTTTCGTTGAGTATCCAGACTCCAATTATTACGTTGAGCGTTCAGGCTCTGGTCAGTTTCGTTGGGTATCCAGACTCCGGTTATTACATTGAGCGTTAAGGCTCCGGTCATTTTTGTTGAGTATCCAGACTCCGGTTATTACGTTGAGCGTTTAGGCTTCGGTCAGTTTCATTTAGTATACAAACTCCGGTTATTACGTTGAGCGTTCAGGCTCCGGTCATTTTCTTTGAGTATCCAGACTCCAGTTACTACGTTGAGCGTTCAGGCTCCGGTCATTTTCGTTGAGTATCCAGACTCTGGTTATTACGTTGAGCATTCAGGCTCCGGTCAGTTTCGTTGAGTATCCAGACTTCGGTTATTAAGTTTAGCGTTCATGCTCCGTTCAGTTTCGTTGATTATCCACACTCCGGTTATTACGTTGAGCACTCACGCTCCGGTCATTTTCCTTGGGTATCCAGACTCCGGTTATTACGTTGAGCGTTCAAGTTCAGGTCAATTTCGTTGAGTATCCAAACTCCAGTTATTAAGTTGAGCGTTCAGGCTCCGGTCATTTTTTTGAGTATCCAGACTCCGGTTATTATGTTGAGCATTTAGGCTCCGGTCATTTTCGTTGAGTATCCAGACTCCGGTTATTATGTTGAGCATTCAGGCTCCGGTCATTTTCGTTGAGTATCCAGACTCTGGTTATTACGTTGAGTGTTCAGGCTCCGGTCAGTTTCGTTGAGTATCCAGACTCTGGTTATTAAGTTGAGCGTTCAGGCTCCGGTCAATTTCGTTGGGTATCCAGACTCCGGTTATTACGTTGGGCATTCAGGCTCCGGTCAGTTTCGTTGAGTATCCAGACTCCAGTTATTACATTGAGCGTTCACGCTCCGATCAGTTTTGTTGGGTATCCAGACTCCGGTTATTACGTCGAGCGTTCAGGCTCTGGTCATTTTTGTTGAGTCTCCAGTCCGGTTATTACATTGAGCATTCAGGCTCCAATCATTTTTGTTGAGTCTCCATACTCCGCTTATTACGTTTTGTGTTCAAACTCTGATTAGTTTCGTTGAGAATCTAGACTCCGATTATTACATTGAGCGTTCAGGCTCCGTTCAGTTTTGTTGGGTATCCAGACTCCGGTTATAACGTTGTGCATTCAGGCTCCGGTGATTTTCGTTGAGTATCCAGACTTTGGTTATTCCGTTGAGCGTTCAGGCTCTTGTTTGTTTCGTTAGGTATCCAGACTCTGGTTATTACGTATAGCGTCCAAGCTCTGGTAAGTTTTGTTGAGTATATAAACTCCGATTATTACGTTGAGCGTTTTGGCTTCGGTCAGTTTCGTTGGGTATCCAGACTCCGGTTATTACGTTGAGCATTCAGGCTCCGGTGATTTTCTTTGAGTATCCAGACTCTGGTTATTCCGTTGAGCGTTCAGGCTCCGGTTAGTTTCGTTAGGCATCCAGACTCCGGTTATTACGTATAGCGTCCATCCTCTTGTAAGTTTTGTTGAGTATCTAGACTCCGGTCATTACGTTGAGTGTACATGCTCCGGTCATTTTTGTTGAGTATCCAAACTCCGGTCATGACGTTGAGCGTTCAGGCTCCAGTCATTTTCGTTTAGTATCTAGACTTCGGTCATTCTGTTGAGGGCTCATGCTCCGGTCAGTTTCGATGAGCATCCAAACTCCGGTTATTAAGTTGAGCATTCAGGCTCCGGTCATTTTTGTTGAGTATCCAGACTCCGGTTATTAAGTTTAGCGTTCAGGCTCCGTTCAGGTGTGTTGGGTATCCAGACTCTGATTATTACATTGAGCATTCAGGCTCCAGTCAGGTTCGTTGATTATCCAGACTCCGGTTATTACGTTGAGCACTCACGCTCCGGTTACTTTTGTTGAGTATCAAAACTCCGGTTATTAAGTTGAGCGTTCAGGCTTCGGTCGTTTTCTTTGAGTATCCAGACTCCGGTTATTAAGTTGAGCGTTTAGGCTCCGGTCATTTTCGTTGGGTATCCAGACTCCGGTTGTTACGTTTAGCGTTCAGGTTCCGGTCATTTTTGTTGAGTATCCAGTCCGGTTATTACATTGAGCATTCAGGCTCGGTCATTTTTGTTGAGTCTCCAGACTCCGGTTATTACATTTTGTGTTCAAACTCCGATTAGTTTCTTTGAGAATCTAGACTTCGATTATTATGTTGAGCGTTCAGGCTCCGGTCAGTTTCGTTAGGTATCCAGACTCCGGTTATTCCGTTGAGCGTTCAGGCTCCGGTTAGTTTCGTTAGGTATCCAGACTCCGGTTATTATGTATAACGTCTATGCTCTGGTAAGTTTTGTTGAGTATCTAGACTCTAGTCATTACATTGAGCGTTCAGGCTCCGGTCATTTTCGTTGAGTATCTAAACTCCGGTCATTTTGTTGAGCGTTCAGGCTCTTGTCAGTTTCGTTGAGTATCCAGACTCCGGTTATTAAGTTGAGCCTTCAGGCTCCGGTCATTTTTGTTGAGTATCCAGACTCCGGATATTACATTGAGCGTTCAGGCTCCGGTCATTAGGTTGATCGTTCAGGCTCCGGTCAGTTTCGTTGAGTATCCAGATTCCAGTTATTACGTTGAGCGTTCAGGCTTGGGTCAATTTCGTTGGGTATCCAGACTCCGATTATTACATTGAGCGTTAAGGCTCCGGTCATTTTTGTTGAGTATCTAGACTCCGGTTATTACGTTGAGCGTTCAGGCTTTGGTCAGTTTCGTTTAGTATCCAAACTCTGGTTATGACGTTGAGCGTTCAGGCTCCGGTCATTTTCTTTGAGTATCCAGACTCCAGTTATTACGTTGAGCGTTCAGGCTCCGGTCATTTTCGTTGAGTATCCAGACTCTGGTTATTACGTTGAGCGTTCAGGCTCCGGTCAGTTTCGTTGAGTCTCCAGACTCCGGTTATTAAGATTAGCGTTCAGGCTCCGTTCAGATTCGTTGGGTATCCAGACTCCGGTAATTACGTTGAGCGTTCAGGCTCCAGTCGATTTCGTTGATTATCCAGACTCCGGTTATTACGTTGAGCACTCACGCTCCGGTCATTTTTGTTGAGTATCCTGACTCCGGTTATTACGTTGAGCGTTCAGGTTCCGGTCAGTTTCGTTGGGTATCCAGACTCCGGTTATTACATTTAGCGTTCAGGCTCCGGTCATTTTTGTTGAGTATCCAGTCCGGTTATTACATTGAGCATTCAGGCTCCAGTCTTTTTTGTTGAGTCTCCAGACTCCGGTTATTACATTTTGTGTTCAAACTCCGATTAGTTTCTTTGAGAATCTAGATTCCGATTATTATGTTGGGCGTTCAGGTTCCGGTCAGTTTCGTTAGGTATCCAGACTCCGGTTATTACGTTGAGATTTCAGGCTCCGATGATTTTCGTTGAGTATCCAGACTCCGGTTATTTCGTTGAGCGTTCAGGCTCCGGTCATTTTTGTTGAGTATCCAGACTCCAGTTATTAAATTGAGCGTTCAGGCTCCGGTCATTACGTTGATCGTTCAGGCTCCGGTCAGTTTCGTTGAGTATCCAGACTCCAGTTATTACGTTGAACATTCAGGCTCTGGTCAATTTCGTTGGGTATCCAGACTCCGATTATTACATTGAGCGTTAAGGCTCCGGTCATTTTTGTTGAGTATCCATACTCCGGTTATTACATTGAGCGTTCAGGCTTCGGTCAGTTTCGTTTAGTATCCAAACTCCGGTTATTATGTTGAGCGTTCAGGCTCCGGTCATTTTTTTGAGTATCCAGACTCCAGTTATTACGTTGAGCGTTCAGGCTCCGGTCAGTTTTGTTGAGTATCCAGACTTCGGTTATTAAGTTTAGCGTTCAGGCTCCGTTCAGTTTCGTTGGGTATCCAGACTCCGGTTATTACGTTGAGCGTTCAGGCTCCGGTCAGTTTCGTTGATTATCCAGAATCCGGTTATTACGTTGAGCACTCACGCTCCGGTCAATTTCCTTGGGTATCCAGACTCCGGTTATTACATTGAGCGTTCAGGCTCCGATCATTTTTGTTGAGAATCCAGACTCCGGTTATTACGTTGAGCGTTTAGGTTCCGGTCATTTTCTTTGAGTATCCAGACTCCGGTTATTATGTTGAGCATTTAGGCTCCAGTCATTTTCGTTGAGTATCCAGACTCTGGTTATTACGTTGAGCGTTCAGGCTGCGGTCAGTTTCGTTGAGTATCCAGACTCCGGTTATTAAGTTGAGCGTTCAAGCTCAGGTCAATTTCATTGGGTATCCAGACTCCGGTTATTACTTTGAGCGTTCAGGCTCCGGTCAGTTTCGTTGAGTATCCAGACTCCGGTTATTATGTTGAGCGTTCACGCTCCGGTCAGTTTCGTTGAGTATCCAGACTCCGGTTATTACGTTGACATTCAGGCTCCGGTCATTTTTGTTGAGTCTCCAGTTCGGTTATTACGTTGAGCATTCAGGCTCCGATCATTTTTGTTGAGTCTCCAGACTCCGCTTATTACGTTTTGTGTTCAAACTCTGATTAGTTTCGTTGAGAATCTAGACTCCGATTATTACGTTGAGCGTTTAGGCTCCGGTCAGTTTCGTTGGGTATCTAGACTCCGGTTATTACGTTGTGCATTCAGGCTCCGGTGATTTTCGTTGAGTATCCAGACTCTGGTTATTCCGTTGAACTTTCAGGTTCCGGTTAGTTTTGTTAGGTATCCAGACGCCGGTTATTACATATAGCTCCCAGGCTCTGGTAAGTTTAGTTGAGTATATAGACTCCGATTATTACGTTGAGCATTCAGGCTCCGGTCAGTTTCGTTGGGTATCCAGACTCCGGTTATTACGTTGAGCATTTAGGCTCCGGTTAGTTTCGTTAGGCATCTAGACTCCGTTTATTACGTATAGCGTCCATGCTCTGGTATGTTTTGTTGAGTATCTAGACTCCGGTCATTACGTTGAGTGTACAGGCTCCCATCATTTTTGTTGAGTATCCAGACTCCGGTCATGACGTTGAGCGTTCAGGCTCCGGTCATTTTCGTTGGGTATCCAGGCTCCGGTCATTCTGTTGAGGGTTCATGCTCCGGTCAGTTTCGTTGAGCATCCAGACTCCGGTTATTAAGTTAAGCATTCAGGCTACGGTCATTTTTGTTGAGTATCCAGACTCCGGTTATTAAGTTTAGCGTTCAGGCTCCGTTCAGGTGTGTTGGGTATCCAGACTTCGATTATTACATTGAGCATTCAGGCTCCGGTCAGTTTCGTTGATTATCCATACTCCGGTTATTACGTTGAGCACTCACGCTCCGGTAATTTTTGTTGAGTATCCAAACTCCGGTTATTAAGTTGAGCGTTCAGGCTTCGGTCATTTTCTTTGAGTATGCAGACTCCGGTTATTACGTTGAGCGTTCAGGCTCCGGTCATTTTCGTTGAGTATACAGACTCCTGTTATTACGTTAAGCGTTCAGGCTCCGGTCAGTTTCGTTGAGTATCTAGACTCCGGTTATTAAGTTGAGCGTTCAGGCTCCGGTCAGTTTCGTTGGGTTTCCAGACTCCGGTTATTACGTTGAGCGTTCAGGCTCTGGTCAGTTTCGTTGAGTATCCAGACTCTAGTTATTACGTTGAGCGTTCACGCTCCGGTCAGTTTCGTTGGGTATCCAGACTCCGGTTATTGCGTTGAGCATTCAGGCTCCGGTCAGTTTCGTTAGGTATCCAGACTCCGGTTATTACGTTGAGCGTTCAGGCTCCGGTCAGTTTCTTTAGGTATCCAGACTCCGATTATTCCGTTGAGAGTTCAGGCTCCGGTTAATTTTGTTAGGCATCCAGACTCCGGTTATTACGTTGAGTGTACAGGCTCCGGTCATTTTTGTTGAGTATCCAAACTCCGGTCATGACGTTGAGCGTTCAGGCTCCGGTCATTTTCGTTGAGTATCCAGACTCCGGTCATTCTATTGAGGGTTCATCCTCCGGTCAGTTTCGTTGAGCATCCAGACTCCGGTTATTAAGTTGAGCATTCAGGCTTCGGTAATTTTTGTTGAGTATCCAGACTCCGGTTATTAAGTTTAGCATTCAGGCTCCGTTCAGGTGTGTTGGGTATCCAGACTTCGATTATTACATTGAGCATTCAGGCTCCGGTCAGTTTCGTTGATTATCCATACTCCGGTTATTACGTTGAGCACTCACGCTCCGGTAATTTTTGTTGAGTATCCAAACTCCGGTTATTAAGTTGAGCGTTCAGGCTTCGGTCATTTACTTTGAGTATGCAGACTCCGGTTATTACGTTGAGCGTTCAGGCTCCGGTCATTTTCGTTGAGTATACAGACTCCTGTTATTACGTTAAGCGTTCAGGCTCCGGTCAGTTTCGTTGAGTATCTAGACTCCGGTTATTAAGTTGAGCGTTCAGGCTCCGGTCAGTTTCGTTGGGTTTCCAGACTCCGGTTATTACGTTGAGCGTTCAGGCTCTGGTCAGTTTCGTTGAGTATCCAGACTCCAGTTATTACGTTGAGCGTTCACGCTCCGGTCAGTTTCGTTGGGTATCCAGACTCCGGTTATTGCGTTGAGCGTTCAGGCTCCGGTCAGTTTCGTTAGGTATCCAGACTCCGGTTATTACGTTGAGCGTTCAGGCTCCGGTCAGTTTCGTTAGGTATCCAGACTCCGGTTATTCCGTTGAGAGTTCAGGCTCCGGTTAGTTTCGTTAGGCATCCAGACTCCGGTTATTACGTATAGCATCCATGTTCTGGTAAGTTTTGTTGAGTATCTAGACTCCGGTCATTACGTTGAGTGTACAGGCTCCGGTCATTTTTGTTGAGTATCCAAACTCCGGTCATGACGTTGAGCGTTCAGGCTCCGGTCATTTTCGTTGAGTATCCAGACTCCGGTCATTCTGTTGAGGGTTCATCCTCCGTTCAGTTTCGTTGAGCATCCAGACTCCGGTTATTAAGTTGAGCATTCAGGCTCCGGTTATTTTTGTTGAGTATCCAGACTCCGATTATTACATTGAGCATTCAGGCTCCGGTCAGTTTCGTTGATTATCCAGACTCCGGTTATTACGTTGAGCACTCACGCTCCGGTTATTTTTGTTGAGTATCCAAACTCCGGTTATTAAGTTAAGCGTTCAGGCTTTGGTCATTTTCGTTGAGTATCCAGACTCCGGTTATTACGTTGAGCGATCAGACTCCGGTCAATTTCGTTGAGTATCCAGACTCCTATTATTACGTTGAGCGTTCAGGCTCCGGTCAGTTTCGTTGAGTATCCAGACTCTGGTTATTAAGTTGAGCGTTCAGGCTCCGGTCAGTTTCGTTGGGTATCCAGACTCCGGTTATTACGTTTAGCGTTCAGGCTCCGGTCATTTTTGTTGAGTATCCAGTCCGATTATTACATTGAGCATTCAGGCTCCGGTCATTTTTGTTGAGTCTCCAGACTCCGGTTATTACATTTTGTGTTTAAACTCCGATTACTTTCTTTGAGAATCTAGACTCTGATTATTATGTTGAGCGTTCAGGCTCCGGTCAGTTTCGTTAGGTATCCAGACTCCGGTTATTACGTTATGCATTCAGGTTCCGTGATTTTCGTTGAGTATCCAGACTCCGGTTATTCCGTTGAGCGTTCAGGCCCCGGTTAGTTTCGTTAGGTATCCAGGCTCCGGTTATTATATATAGCGTCTATGCTCTGGTAAGTTTTGTTGAGTATCTAGACTCCGGTCATTACGTTGAGTGTACATGCTCCAGCCATTTTTGTTGAGTGTCCAAACTCTATTTATTACGTTTAGCATTCAGGCTCCGGTCATTTTAGTTTAGTATCTAGACTCCGGTCATTCTGTTGAGCGTTCAGGCTCCTGTCAGTTTCGTTGAGTATCCAGACTCCGGTTATTAAGTTGAGCATTCAGGGTCCGGTCATTTTTGTGTAGTATCCAGACTCCGGTTATTACATTGAGCGTTCAGGCTCTGGTCATTACATTGATCGTTCAGGCTCCGGTCAGTTTCGTTGAGTATCCAGACTCCAATTATTACGTTGAGCGTTCAGGCTCTGGTCAGTTTCGTTGGGTATCCAGACTCCGGTTATTACATTGAGCGTTAAGGCTCCGGTCATTTTTGTTGAGTATCCAGACTCCGGTTATTACGTTGAGCGTTTAGGCTTCGGTCAGTTTCATTTAGTATACAAACTCCGGTTATTACGTTGAGCGTTCAGGCTCCGGTCATTTTCTTTGAGTATCCAGACTCCAGTTACTACGTTGAGCGTTCAGGCTCCGGTCATTTTCGTTGAGTATCCAGACTCTGGTTATTACGTTGAGCATTCAGGCTCCGGTCAGTTTCGTTGAGTATCCAGACTCCGGTTATTAAGTTTAGCGTTCATGCTCCGTTCAGTTTCGTTGATTATCCACACTCCGGTTATTACGTTGAGCACTCACGCTCCGGTCATTTTCCTTGGGTATCCAGACTCCGGTTATTACGTTGAGCGTTCAAGTTCAGGTCAATTTCGTTGAGTATCCAAACTCCAGTTATTAAGTTGAGCGTTCAGGCTCCGGTCATTTTTTTGAGTATCCAGACTCCGGTTATTATGTTGAGCATTCAGGCTCCGGTCATTTTCGTTGAGTATCCAGACTCCGGTTATTATGTTGAGCATTCAGGCTCCGGTCATTTTCGTTGAGTATCCAGACTCTGGTTATTACGTTGAGTGTTCAGGCTCCGGTCAGTTTCGTTGAGTATCCAGACTCTGGTTATTAAGTTGAGCGTTCAGGCTCCGGTCAATTTCGTTGGGTATCCAGACTCCGGTTATTACGTTGGGCATTCAGGCTCCGGTCAGTTTCATTGAGTATCCAGACTCCAGTTATTACATTGAGCGTTCACGCTCCGATCAGTTTTGTTGGGTATCCAGACTCCGGTTATTACGTCGAGCGTTCAGGCTCTGGTCATTTTTGTTGAGTCTCCAGTCCGGTTATTACATTGAGCATTCAGGCTCCGATCATTTTTGTTGAGTCTCCAGACTCCGCTTATTACGTTTTGTGTTCAAACTCTGATTAGTTTCGTTGAGAATCTAGACTCCGATTATTACATTGAGCGTTCAGGCTCCGTTCAGTTTTGTTGGGTATCCAGACTCCGGTTATAACGTTGTGCATTCAGGCTCCGGTGATTTTCGTTGAGTATCCAGACTTTGGTTATTCCGTTGAGCGTTCAGGCTCTTGTTTGTTTCGTTAGGTATCCAGACTCTGGTTATTACGTATAGCGTCCAGGCTCTGGTAAGTTTTGTTGAGTATATAGACTCCGATTATTACGTTGAGCGTTTTGGCTTCGGTCAGTTTCGTTGGGTATCCAGACTCCGGTTATTACGTTGAGCATTCAGGCTCCGGTGATTTTCTTTGAGTATCCAGACTCTGGTTATTCCGTTGAGCGTTCAGGCTCCGGTTAGTTTCGTTAGGCATCCAGACTCCGGTTATTACGTATAGTGTCCATCCTCTTGTAAGTTTTGTTGAGTATCTAGACTCCGGTCATTACGTTGAGTGTACATGCTCCGGTCATTTTTGTTGAGTATCCAAACTCCGGTCATGACGTTGAGCGTTCAGGCTCCAGTCATTTTCGTTTAGTATCTAGACTTCGGTCATTCTGTTGAGGGCTCATGCTCCGGTCAGTTTCGTTGAGCATCCAAACTCCGGTTATTAAGTTAAGCATTCAGGCTCCGGTCATTTTTGTTGAGTATCCAGACTCCGGTTATTAAGTTTAGCGTTCAGGCTCCGTTCAGGTGTGTTGGGTATCCAGACTCTGATTATTACATTGAGCATTCAGGCTCCAGTCAGGTTCGTTGATTATCCAGACTCCGGTTATTACGTTGAGCACTCACGCTCCGGTTACTTTTGTTGAGTATCAAAACTCCGGTTATTAAGTTGAGCGTTCAGGCTTCGGTCGTTTTCTTTGAGTATCCAGACTCCGGTTATTAAGTTGAGCGTTTAGGCTCCGGTCATTTTCGTTGGGTATCCAGACTCCGGTTGTTACGTTTAGCGTTCAGGTTCCGGTCATTTTTGTTGAGTATCCAGTCCGGTTATTACATTGAGCATTCAGGCTCGGTCATTTTTGTTGAGTCTCCAGACTCCGGTTATTACATTTTGTGTTCAAACTCCGATTAGTTTCTTTGAGAATCTAGACTTCGATTATTATGTTGAGCGTTCAGGCTCCGGTCAGTTTCGTTAGGTATCCAGACTCCGGTTATTCCGTTGAGCGTTCAGGCTCCGGTTAGTTTCGTTAGGTATCCAGACTCCAGTTATTATGTATAACGTCTATGCTCTGGTAAGTTTTGTTGAGTATCTAGACTCTAGTCATTACATTGAGCGTTCGGGCTCCGGTCATTTTCGTTGAGTATCTAAACTCCGGTCATTTTGTTGAGCGTTCAGGCTCTTGTCAGTTTCGTTGAGTATCCAGACTCCGGTTATTAAGTTGAGCATTCAGGCTCCGGTCATTTTTGTTGAGTATCCAGACTCCGGATATTACATTGAGCGTTCAGGCTCCGGTCATTAGGTTGATCGTTCAGGCTCCGGTCAGTTTCGTTGAGTATCCAGACTCCAGTTATTACGTTGAGCGTTCAGGCTTGGGTCAATTTCGTTGGGTATCCAGACTCCGATTATTACATTGAGCGTTAAGGCGCCGGTCATTTTTGTTGAGTATCTAGACTCTGGTTATTACGTTGAGCGTTCAGGCTTCGGTCAGTTTCGTTTAGTATCCAAACTCTGGTTATTACGTTGAGCGTTCAGGCTCCGGTCATTTTCTTTGAGTATCCAGACTCCAGTTATTACATTGAGCGTTCAGGCTCCGGTCATTTTCGTTGAGTATCCAGACTCTGGTTATTACGTTGAGCGTTCAGGCTCCGGTCAGTTTCGTTGAGTCTCCAGACTCCGGTTATTAAGATTAGCGTTCAGGCTCCGTTCAGATTCGTTGGGTATCCAGACTCCGGTTATTACGTTGAGCGTTCAGGCTCCAGTCGATTTCGTTGATTATCCAGACTCCGGTTATTACGTTGAGCACTCACGCTCCGGTCATTTTTGTTGAGTATCCTGACTCCGGTTATTACGTTGAGCGTTCAGGTTCCGGTCAGTTTCGTTGGGTATCCAGACTCCGGTTATTACATTTAGCGTTCAGGCTCCGGTCATTTTTGTTGAGTATCCAGTCCGGTTATTACATTGAGCATTCAGGCTCCAGTCTTTTTTGTTGAGTCTCCAGACTCCGGTTATTACATTTTGTGTTCAAACTCCGATTAGTTTCTTTGAGAATCTAGACTCCGATTATTATGTTGGGCGTTCAGGTTTCGGTCAGTTTCGTTAGGTATCCAGACTCCGGTTATTACGTTGAGATTTCAGGCTCCGATGATTTTCGTTGAGTATCCAGACTCCGGTTATTTCGTTGAGCGTTCAGGCTTCGGTCATTTTTGTTGAGTATCCAGACTCCAGTTATTACATTGAGCGTTCAGGCTCCGGTCATTACGTTGATCGTTCAGGCTCCGGTCAGTTTCGTTGAGTATCCAGACTCCAGTTATTACGTTGAACATTCAGGCTCTGGTCAATTTCGTTGGGTATCCAGACTCCGATTATTACATTGAGCGTTAAGGCTCCGGTCATTTTTGTTGAGTATCCATACTCCGGTTATTACATTGAGCGTTCAGGCTTCGGTCAGTTTCGTTTAGTATCCAAACTCCGGTTATTATGTTGAGCGTTCAGGCTCCGGTCTATTTTTTGAGTATCGAGACTCCAGTTATTACGTTGAGCGTTCAGGCTCCGGTCAGTTTTGTTGAGTATCCAGACTTCGGTTATTAAGTTTAGCGTTCAGGCTCCGTTCAGTTTCGTTGGGTATCCAGACTCCGGTTATTACGTTGAGCGTTCAGGCTCCGGTCAGTTTCGTTGATTATCCAGAATCCGGTTATTACGTTGAGCACTCACGCTCCGGTCAATTTCCTTGGGTATCCAGACTCCGGTTATTACATTGAGCGTTCAGGCTCCGATCATTTTTGTTGAGAATCCAGACTCCGGTTATTACGTTGAGCGTTTAGGTTCCGGTCATTTTCTTTGAGTATCCAGACTCCGGTTATTATGTTGAGCATTTAGGCTCCAGTCATTTTCGTTGAGTATCTAGACTCTGGTTATTACGTTGAGCGTTCAGGCTGCGGTCAGTTTCGTTGAGTATCCAGACTCCGGTTATTATGTTGAGCATTTAGGCTCCAGTCATTTTCGTTGAGTATCCAGACTCTGGTTATTACGTTGAGCGTTCAGGCTGCGGTCAGTTTCGTTGAGTATCCAGACTCCGGTTATTACGTTGAGCGTTCACGCTCCGGTCAGTTTCGTTGAGTATCCAGACTCCGGTTATTACGTTGACATTCAGGCTCCGGTCATTTTTGTTGAGTCTCCAGTTCGGTTATTACGTTGAGCATTCAGGCTCCGATCATTTTTGTTGAGTCTCCAGACTCCGCTTATTACGTTTTGTGTTCAAACTCTGATTAGTTTCGTTGAGAATCTAGACTCCGATTATTACGTTGAGCGTTTAGGCTCCGGTCATTTTCGTTGGGTATCTAGACTCCGGTTCTTACGTTGTGCATTCAGGCTCCGGTGATTTTCGTTGAGTATCCAGACTCTGGTTATTCCGTTGAACTTTCAGGTTCCGGTTAGTTTTGTTAGGTATCCAGACGCCGGTTATTACATATAGCTCCCAGGCTCTGGTAAGTTTAGTTGAGTATATAGACTCCGATTATTACGTTGAGCATTCAGGCTCCGGTCAGTTTCGTTGGGTATCCAGACTCCGGTTATTACGTTGAGCATTTAGGCTCCGGTTAGTTTCGTTAGGCATCCAGACTCCGTTTATTACGTATAGCGTCCATGCTCTGGTATGTTTTATTGAGTATCTAGACTCCGGTCATTATGTTGAGTGTACAGGCTCCCATCATTTTTGTTGAGTATCCAGACTCCGGTCATGACGTTGAGCGTTCAGGCTCCGGTCATTTTCGTTGGGTATCCAGGCTCCGGTCATTCTGTTGAGGGTTCATGCTCCGGTCAGTTTCGTTGAGCATCTAGACTCCGGTTATTAAGTTAAGCATTCAGGCTTCGGTCATTTTTGTTGAGTATCCAGACTCCGGTTATTAAGTTTAGCGTTCAGGCTCCGTTCAGGTGTGTTGGGTATCCAGACTTCGATTATTACATTGAGCATTCAGGCTCCGGTCAGTTTCGTTGATTATCCATACTCCGGTTATTACGTTGAGCACTCACGCTCCGGTAATTTTTGTTGAGTATCCAAACTCCGGTTATTAAGTTGAGCGTTCAGGCTTCGGTCATTTTCTTTGAGTATGCAGACTCCGGTTATTACGTTAAGCGTTCAGGCTCCGGTCATTTTTGTTGAGTATACAGACTCCTGTTATTACGTTAAGCGTTCAGGCTCCGGTCAGTTTCGTTGAGTATCTAGACTCCGGTTATTAAGTTGAGCGTTCAGGCTCCGGTCAGTTTCGTTGGGTTTCCAGACTCCGGTTATTACGTTGAGCGTTCAGGCTCTGGTCAGTTTCGTTGAGTATCCAGACTCAAGTTATTACGTTGAGCGTTCACGCTCCGGTCAGTTTCGTTGGGTATCCAGACTCCGGTTATTGCATTGAGCGTTCAGGCTCCGGTCAGTTTCGTTAGGTATCCAGACTCCGGTTATTACGTTGAGCGTTCAGGCTCCGGTCAGTTTCTTTAGGTATCCAGACTCCGGTTATTCCGTTGAGAGTTCAGGCTCCGGTTAGTTTCGTTAGGCATCCAGACTCCGGTTATTACGTATAGCATCCATGTTCTGGTAAGTTTTGTTGAGTATCTAGACTCCGGTCATTACGTTGAGTGTACAGGCTCCGGTCATTTTTGTTGAGTATCCAAACTCCGGTCATGACGTTGAGCGTTCAGGCTCCGGTCATTTTCGTTGAGTATCCAGACTCCGGTCATTCTGTTGAGGGTTCATCCTCCGGTCAGTTTCGTTGAGCATCCAGACTCCGGTTATTAAGTTGAGCATTCAGGCTCCGGTTATTTTTGTTGAGTATCCAGACTCCGGTTATTAAGTTTAGTGTTCAGGCTCCGTTCAGGTGGGTTGGGTATCCAGACTCCGATTATTACATTGAGCATTCAGGCTCCGGTCAGTTTCGTTGATTATCCAGACTCCGGTTATTACGTTGAGCACTCACGCTCCGGTTATTTTTGTTGAGTATCCAAACTCCGGTTATTAAGTTGAGCGTTCAGGCTTCGGTCATTTTCGTTGAGTATCCAGACTCCGGTTATTACGTTGAGCGATCAGACTCCGGTCAATTTCGTTGAGTATCCAGACTCCTATTATTACGTTGAGCGTTCAGGCTCCGGTCAGTTTCATTGAGTATCCAGACTCTGGTTATTAAGTTGAGCGTTCAGGCTCCGGTCAGTTTCGTTGGGTATCCAGACTCCGGTTATTACGTTTAGCGTTCAGGCTCCGGTCATTTTTGTTGAGTATCCAGTCTGATTATTACGTTGAGCATTCAGGCTCCGGTCATTTTTGTTGAGTCTCCAGACTCCGGTTATTACATTTTATGTTCAAACTCCGATTAGTTTCTTTGAGAATCTAGACTCTGATTATTATGTTGAGCGTTCAGGCTCCGGTCAGTTTCGTTAGGTATCCAGACTCCGGTTATTACGTTATGCATTCAGGTTCCGTGATTTTCGTTGAGTATCCAGACTCCGGTTATTCCGTTGAGCGTTCAGGCTCCGGTTAGTTTTGTTAGGTATCCAGGCTCCAGTTATTATGTATACCGTCTATGCTCTGGTAAGTTTTGTTGAGTATCTAGACTCCGGTCATTACATTGAGTGTACATGCTCCAGCCATTTTTGTTGAGTATCCAAACTCTATTCATGACGTTTAGCATTCAGGCTCCGGTCATTTTAGTTTAGTATCTAGACTCCGGTCATTCTGTTGAGCGTTCAGGCTCCTGTCAGTTTCGTTGAGTATCCAGACTCCGGTTATTAAGTTGAGCATTCAGGGTCCGGTCATTTTTGTGTAGTATCCAGACTCCGGTTATTACATTGAGCGTTCAGGCTCTGGTCATTACATTGATCGTTCAGGCTCCGGTCAGTTTCGTTGAGTATCCAGACTCCAATTATTATGTTGAGCGTTCAGGCTCTGGTCAGTTTCGTTGGGTATCCAGACTCCGGTTATCACATTGAGCGTTAAGGCTCCGGTCATTTTTGTTGAGTATCCAGACTCCGGTTATTACGTTGAGCGTTTAGGCTTCGGTCAGTTTCGTTTAGTATACAAACTCCGGTTATTACGTTGAGCGTTCAGGCTCCGGTCATTTTCTTTGAGTATCCAGGCTCCAGTTACTACGTTGAGCGTTCAGGCTCCGGTCATTTTCGTTGAGTATCCAGACTCTGGTTATTACGTTGAGCATTCAGGCTCTGGTCAGTTTCGTTGAGTATCCAGACTCCGGTTATTAAGTTTAGCGTTCATGCTCTGTTCAGTTTCGTTGATTATCCACACTCCGGTTATTACGTTGAGCACTCACGCTCCGGTCATTTTCCTTGGGTATCCAGACTCCGGTTATTACGTTGAGCATTCAAGTTCAGGTCAATTTCGTTGAGTATCCAAACTCCAGTTATTAAGTTGAGCGTTCAGGCTCCGGTCATTTTTTTGAGTATCCAGACTCCGGTTATTATGTTGAGCATTCAGGCTCCGGTCATTTTCGTTGAGTATCCAGACTCCGGTTATTATGTTGAGCATTCAGGCTCCGGTCATTTTCGTTGAGTATCCAGACTCTGGTTATTACGTTGAGTGTTCAGGCTCCGGTCAGTTTCGTTGAGTATCTAGACTCTGGTTATTAAGTTGAGCGTTCAGGCTCCGGTCAATTTAGTTGGGTATACAGACTCCGGTTATTACGTTGGGCATTCAGGCTCCGGTCAGTTTCGTTGAGTATCCAGACTCCAGTTATTACATTGAGCGTTCACGCTCCGATCAGTTTTGTTGGGTATCCAGACTCCGGTTATTACGTCGAGCGTTCAGGCTCTGGTCATTTTTGTTGAGTCTCCAGTCCGGTTATTACATTGAGCATTCAGGCTCCGATCATTTTTGTTGAGTCTCCAGACTCCGCTTATTACGTTTTGTGTTCAAACTCTGATTAGTTTCGTTGAGAATCTAGACTCCGATTATTACATTGAGCGTTCAGGCTCCGGTCAGTTTTGTAGGGTATCCAGACTCCGGTTATAACGTTGTGCATTCAGGCTCCGGTGATTTTCGTTGAGTATCCAGACTCTGGTTATTCCGTTGAGCGTTCAGGCTCTTGTTTGTTTCGTTAGGTATCCAGACTCTGGTTATTACGTATAGCGTCCAGGCTCTGGTAAGTTTCGTTGAGTATATAGACTCCAATTATTACGTTGAGCGTTTTGGCTTCGGTCAGTTTCGTTGGGTATCCAGACTCCGGTTATTACGTTGAGCATTCAGGCTCCGGTGATTTTCTTTGAGTATCCAGACTCTGGTTATTCCGTTGAGCGTTCAGGCTCCGGTTAGTTTCGTTAGGCATCCAGACTCCGGTTATTACGTATAGCGTCCATGCTCTTGTAAGTTTTGTTGAGTATCTAGACTCCGGTCATTACGTTGAGTGTACATGCTCCGGTCATTTTTGTTGAGTATCCAAACTCCGGTCATGACGTTGAGCGTTCAGGCTCCAGTCATTTTCGTTTAGTATCTAGACTTCGGTCATTCTGTTGAGGGCTCATGCTCCGGTCAGTTTCGTTGAGCATCCAAACTCCGGTTATTAAGTTGAGCATTCAGGCTCCGGTCATTTTTGTTGAGTATCCAGACTCCGGTTATTAAGTTTAGCGTTCAGGCTCCGTTCAGGTGTGTTGGGTATCCAGACTCCGATTATTACATTGAGCATTCAGGCTCCAGTCAGGTTCGTTGATTATCCAGACTCCGGTTATTACGTTGAGCACTCACGCTCTGGTTACTTTTGTTGAGTATCAAAACTCCGGTTATTAAGTTGAGCGTTCAGGCTTCGGTTGTTTTCTTTGAGTATCCAGACTCCGGTTATTAAGTTGAGCGTTCAGGCTCCGGTCATTTTCGTTGGGTATCCAGACTCCGATTATTACGTTTAGCGTTCAGGTTCCGGTCATTTTTGTTGAGTATCCAGTCCGGTTATTACATTGAGCATTCAGGCTCGGTCATTTTTGTTGAGTCTCCAGACTCCGGTTATTACATTTTGTGTTCAAACTCCGATTAGTTTCTTTGAGAATCTAGACTTCGATTATTATGTTGAGTGTTCAGGCTCCGGTCAGTTTCGTTAGGTATCCAGACTCCGGTTATTCCGTTGAGCGTTCAGGCTCCGGTTAGTTTCGTTAGGTATCCAGACTCCGGTTATTATGTATAGCGTCTATGCTCTGGTAAGTTTTGTTGAGTATCTAGACTCTAGTCATTACATTGAGCGTTCAGGCTCCGGTCATTTTCGTTGAGTATCTAAACTCCGGTCATTTTGTTGAGCGTTCAGGCTCTTGTCAGTTTCGTTGAGTATCCAGACTCCGGTTATTAAGTTGAGCATTCAGGCTCCGGTCATTTTTGTTGAGTATCCAGACTCCGGATATTACGTTGAGCGTTCAGGCTCCGGTCATTAGGTTGATCGTTCAGGCTCCGGTCAGTTTCGTTGAGTATCCAGACTCCAGTTATTACGTTGAGCGTTCAGGCTTGGGTCAATTTCGTTGGGTATCCAGACTCCGATTATTACATTGAGCGTTAAGGCTTCGTTCATTTTTGTTGAGTATCTAGACTCCGGTTATTACGTTGAGCATTCAGGCTTCGGTCAGTTTCGTTTTGTATCAAAACTCCGGTTATTACGTTGAGCGTTCAGGCTCCGGTCATTTTCTTTGAGTATCCAGACTCCAGTTATTACGTTGAGCGTTCAGGCTCCGGTCTTTTTTGTTGAGTATCCAGACTCTGGTTATTACGTTGAGCGTTCAGGCTCCGGTCAGTTTCGTTGAGTATCCAGACTCCGGTTATTAAGATTAGCGTTCAGGCTCCGTTCAGATTCGTTGGGTATCCAGACTCCGGTTATTACGTTGAGCGTTCAGGCTCCAGTCGGTTTCGTTGATTATCCAGACTCCGGTTATTACGTTGAGCACTCACGCTCCGGTCATTTTTGTTGAGTATCCTGACTCCGGTTATTACGTTTAGCGTTCAGGCTCCGGTCATTTTTGTTGAGTATCCAGTCCGGTTATTACATTGAGCATTCAGGCTCCAGTCTTTTTTATTGAGTCTCCAGACTCTGGTTATTACATTTTGTGTTCAAACTTCGATTAGTTTCTTTGAGAATCTAGACTCCGATTATTATGTTGAGCGTTCAGGTTCCGGTCAGTTTCGTTAGGTATCCAGACTCCGGTTATTACGTTGAGATTTCAGGCTCCGATGATTTTCATTGAGTATCCAGACTCCGGTTATTTCGTTGAGCGTTCAGGCTCCGGTCATTGTTGTTGAGTATCCAGACTCCAGTTATTACATTGAGCGTTCAGGCTCCGGTCATTACGTTGATCGTTCAGTCTCCGGTCAGTTTCGTTGAGTATCCAGACTCCAGTTATTACGTTGAACATTCAGGCTCTGGTCAATTTCGTTGGGTATCCAGACTCCGGTTATTACATTGAGCGTTAAGGCTCCGGTCATTTTTGTTGAGTATCCAGACTCCGATTATTACATTGAGCGTTCAGGCTTCGGTCAGTTTCGTTTAGTATCCAAACTCCGGTTATTATGTTGAGCGTTCAGGCTCCGGTCATTTTTTTGAGTATCCAGACTCCAGTTATTACGTTGAGCGTTCAGGCTCCGGTCAGTTTTGTTGAGTATCCAGACTTCGGTTATTAAGTTTAGCGTTCAGGCTCCGTTCAGTTTCGTTGGGTATCCAGACTCCGGTTATTACGTTGAGCGTTCAGGCTCGGGTCAGTTTCGTTGATTATCCAGAATCCGGTTATTACGTTGAGCACTCACGCTCCGGTCAATTTCCTTGGGTATCCAGACTCCGGTTATTACATTGAGCGTTCAGGCTCCGATCATTTTTGTTGAGAATCCAGACTCCGGTTATTACGTTGAGCGTTTAGTTTCCGGTCATTTTCTTTGAGTATCCAGACTCCGGTTATTATGTTGAGCATTTAGGCTCCGGTCATTTTCGTTGAGTATCCAGACTCTGGTTATTACGTTGAGCGTTCAGGCTACGGTCAGTTTCGTTGAGTATCCAGACTCCGGTTATTAAGTTGAGCGTTCAAGCTCAGGTCAATTTCGTTGGGTATCCAGACTCCGGTTATTACGTTGAGCGTTCAGGCTCCGGTCAGTTTCGTTGAGTATCCAGACTCCGGTTATTACGTTGAGCGTTCACGCTCCGGTCAGTTTCGTTGGGTATCCAGACTCCGGTTATTACGTTGAGCGTTCTGGCTCCGGTCAATTTTGTTGAGTCTCCAGTCCGGTTATTACGTTGAACATTCAGGCTTCGGTCATTTTTGTTGAGTCTCCAGACTCCGCTTATTACGTTTTGTGTTCAAACTCTGATTAGTTTCGTTGAGAATCTAGACCCCGATTATTACGTTGAGCGTTCAGGCTCCGGTCATTTTCGTTGGGTATCCAAACTCCGGTTATTAGGTTGTGCATTCAGGCTCCGGTGATTTTCGTTGAGTATCCAGACTCTGGTTATTCCGTTGAGCGTTCAGGCTCCGGTTAGTTTCGTTAGGTATCCAGACTCCGGTTATTACGTATAGCGTCTAGGCTCTGGTAAGTTTCGTTGAGTATATAGACTCTGATTTTTACGATGAGCGTTCAGGCTCCGGTCAGTTTCGTTGGGTATCCAGACTCCGGTTATTACGTTGAGCATTCAAGCTCCGGTGATTTTCTTTGGGTATCCAGACTCTGGTTATTCCGTTGAGCGTTCAGGCTCCGGTTAGTTTCGTTAGGCATCCAGACTCCGGTTATTACGTATAGCTTCCATGCTCTGGTAAGTTTTGTTGAGTATCTAGACTCCGGTCATGACTTTGAGTGTACAGGCTCTGGTCATTTTTGTTGAGTATCAAGACTCCGGTCATGATGTTGAGCGTTCAGGCTCCGGTCATTTTTGTTGAGTATCCAGACTCCGGTCATTCTGTTGAGGGTTCATGCTCCGGTCAGTTTCGTTGAGCTTCCAGACTCCGGTTATTAAGTTGAGCATTCAGGCTCCGGTCATTTTTGTTGAGTATCCAGACTCCGGTTATTAAGTTTAGCGTTCAGGCTCCGTTCAGCTGTGTTGGGTATACTCCGATTATTACATTGAGCATTCAGGCTCCGGTCAGTTTCGTTGATTATCCAGACTCCGGTTATTACGTTGAGCACTCACGCTCCGGTTATTTTTGTTGAGTATCTAAACTCTGGTTATTAAGTTGAGCGTTCAGGATTCGGTCATTTTCTTTGAGTATCCAGACTCCGGTTATTATGTTGAGCGTTCAGACTCCGGTCATTTTCGTTGAGTATCCAGACTCTTGTTATTACGTTGAGTGTTCAGGCTCCGGTCAGTTTCGTTGAGTATCCAGTCTCTGGTTATTAAGTTGAGCGTTCTTACTTCGGTCAGTTTCGTTGGGTATCCAGACTCCGGTTATTACGTTTAGCGTTCAGGCTCCGGTCATTTTTGTTGAGTATCCAGTCCGGTTATTACATTGAGCATTCAGGCTCCGGTCATTTTTGTTGAGTCTCCAGACTCCGGTTATTACAGTTTGTGTTCAAACTCCGATTAGTTTCTTTGAGAATCTAGACTCCGATTATTATGTTGAGCGTTCAGGCTCCAGTCAGTTTTGTTGAGTATCCAGACTTCGGTTATTAAGTTTAGCGTTCAGGCTCCGTTCAGTTTCGTTGGGTATCCAAACTCCGGTTATTACGTTGAGCGTTCAGGCTCCGGTCAGTTTCGTTGATTATCCAGAATCCGGTTATTACGTTGAGCAATCACGCTCCGGTCAATTTCCTTGGGTATCCAGACTCCGGTTATTACATTGAGCGTTCAGGCTCCGATCATTTTTGTTGAGAATCCAGACTCCGGTTATTACGTTGAGCGTTTAGGTTCTTGTCATTTTCTTTGAGTATCCAGACTCCGGTTATTACATTGAGCATTCAGGTTCCGGTCAGTTTCGTTGAGTATCCAGACTCCGGTTATTACGTTGAGCGTTCACGCTTCGGTCAGTTTCGTTGGGTATCCAGACTCCGGTTATTAAGTTGAGCGTTCTGGCTCCGGTCAATTTTGTTGAGTCTCCAGTCCGGTTATTACGTTGAACATTCAGGCTCCGGTCATTTTTGTTGAGTCTCCAGACTCCGCTTATTACGTTTTGTGTTCAAACTCTGATTAGTTTCGTTGAGAATCTAGACCCCGATTATTACGTTGAGCATTCAGGCTCCGGTCATTTTCGTTGGGTATCCAAACTCCGGTTATTATGTTGTGCATTCAGGCTCCGGTGATTTTCGTTGAGTATCCAGACTCTGGTTATTCCGTTGAGCGTTCAGGCTCCGGTTAGTTTCGTTAGGTTTCCAGACTCCGGTTATTACGTATAGCGTCCAGGCTCTGGTAAGTTTCGTTGAGTATATAGACTCTGATTATTATGTTGAGCATTCAGGCTCCGGTCAGTTTCGTTGGGTATCCAGACTTCGGTTAATACGTTGAGCATTCAAGCTAAGGTGATTTTCTTTGAGTATCCAGACTCTGGTTATTCCATTGAGCGTTCAGGCTCCGGTTAGTTTCGTTAGGCATCCAGACTCCGGTTATTACGTATAGTGTCCATGCTCTGGTAAGTTTTGTTGAGTATCTAGACTCCGGTCATTACGTTGAGTGTACAGGCTCCGGTCATTTTTGTTGAGTATCCAGACTCCGGTCATGATGTTGAGCGTTCAGGCTCCGGTCATTTTCGTTGAGTATCCAGACTCCGGTCATTCTGTTGAGGGTTCATGCTCCGGTCAGTTTCGTGGAGCATCCAGACTCCGGTTATTAAGTTGAGCATTCAGGCTCCGGTCATTTTTGTTGAGTATCCAGACTTCGGTTATTACGTTGAGCGTTCAGGCTCCGGTTATTACGTTGATCGTGCAGGCTCCGGTCAGTTTCGTTGAGTATCCAGACTCCGGTTATTAAGTTAAGCTTTCAGGCTCCGGCCAATTTCGTTGGGTATCCAAACTCCGGTTATTACGTTGAGCGTTCAGGCTCCAGTCACTTTCGTTGAGTATCCAGACTCCAGTTATTATGTTGAGCGTTCACGCTCCGGTCAGTTTCGTTGGGTATCCAGACTCCGGTTATTACGTTGAGCGTTCTGGCTCCGGTCTTTTTTATTGAGTATCCAGACTCCGGTTATTACGATGAGCGTTCAGGCTCCGGTCATTTTCGTTGAGTATCCAAACTCCGGTTATTATGTTGAGCGTTCAGGCTCCGGTCAGTTTCGTTGAGTATCCAGACTCCGGTTATTACGTTGAGCGTTCAGGCTCCAGTCAGTTTCGTTGAGTATCCAGACTCCGGTTATTATGTTTAGCGTTCAGGCTCCGTTCAGTTGTGTTGGGTATCCAAACTCCGGTTATTACATTGAGCATTCAGGCTCTGGTCAGAATCATTGATTATCCAGACTCCAGTTATTAGGTTGAGCACTCACGCTCCGGTCACTTTCGTTGAGTATCCAAACTCCGGTTATTAAGTTGAGCATTCAGGCTTCGGTCATTTTCTTTGAGTATCCAGACTCTGGTTATTACGTTGAACGTTCAGGCTCCGGTCAGTTTCGTTGAGTATCCAGACTCCGGTTATTAAGTTGAGCGTTCAGGCTCCGGTCAATTTCGTTGGGTATCCAGACTCCGATTTTTATGTTGAGCGTTCAGGCTCCAGTCAGTTTCGTTGATTATCCAGACTCCGGTTATTACGTTGAGCACTCACGCTCCGGTCAGTTTGCTTGGGTATCCAGACTCCGGTTATTACGTTGAGCGTTCAGGCTCCGGTCATTTTTGTTGAGTATCCAGACTCCGGTTATTACGTTGAGCGTTCAGGTTCCGGTCAATTTCGTTGGGTATCCAGACTCCGGTTCTTACGTATAGCGTTCAGGCTCCGATCATTTTTGTTGAGTATACAGTCCGATTATTACATTGAGCATTCAGGCTCCGGTCTTTTTTGTTGAGTCTCCAGACTCCGGTTATTACATTTTGTGTTCAAACTCCGATTAGTTTCTTTGAGAATCTAGACTCCGATTATTATGTTGAGCATTCAGCCTCTGGTCAGTTTCGTTAGGTATCCAGACTCCGGTTATTACGTTGAGCATTCAGGCTCTGATGATTTTCGTTGAGTATCCAGACTCCGGTTATTTCGTTGAGCGTTCAGGCTCTGGTTAGTTTCGTTAGGTATCCAGACTCCGGTTATTATGTATAGCGTCTATGCTCTGGTAAGTTTTGTTGAGTATCTAGACTCCGGTCTTTACGCTGAGTGTACAGGCTCCGACCATTTTTGTTGAGTATCCAGACTCTAGTCATTACATTGAGCGTTCAGGCTCCGGTCATTTTCATTGAGTATCTAGACTCCCGTCATTCTGTTGAGCGTTCAGGCTCTTGTCAGTTTCGTTGAGTATCCCGACTCCAGTTATTAAGTTGAGCATTCAGGCTCCGGACATTTTTGTTGAGTATCCAGACTCCGGTTATTACATTGAGCGTTCAGGCTCCGGTCATTACGTTGATCGTTCAGGCTCCGGTCAGTTTCGTTGAGTATCCAGACTTCAGTTATTACGTTCAGCGTTCAGGCTCCGGTCAGTTTCGTTGAGTATCTAGACTCCAGTTATTATGTTGAGCGTTCAGGCTCTGGTCAATTTTGTTGGGTATCCAGACTCCGATTATTACATTGAGCGTTAAGGCACCGGTCATTTTTGTTGAGTATCCAGACTCCGGTTATTACGTTGAGCGTTCAGGCTTCGGTCAGTTTCGTTTAGTATCCAAACTCCGGTTATTACGTTGAGCGTTCAGGCTCCGGTCATTTTCTATGAGTATCCAGACTCCAGTTATTACGTTGAGCGTTCAGGCTCCGGTCATTTTTGTTGAGTATCCAGACTCTGGTTATTACATTGAGCGTTCAGGCTCCGGTCAGTTTCGTTGAGTATCCAGACTCTGGTTGTTAAGTTTAGCATTCAAGCTCCGTTCAGATTCGTTGGGTATCCAGAATCCGGTTATTACGTTGAGCATTCAGGCTCCGGTCAGTTTTGTTGATTATCCAGACTCCGGTTATTACGTTGAGCACTCACGCTCCGGTTAGTTTCCTTGGGTATCCAGACTCCGGTTATCACGTTGAGCGTTCAGGCTCCGGTCATTTTTGTTGAGTATCCAGACTCCGGTTATTACGTTGAGCATTCAGGTTTCGGTCAATTTCGTTGAGTATCCAAACTCCGGTTATTAAGTTGAGCGTTCAGGCTCTGGTCATTTTCTTTAAGTATCCAGACTCCGGTTATTATGTTGAGCATTCAGGCTCCGGTCATTTTCGTTGAGTATCCAGACTCTGGTTATTACGTTGAGCGTTCAGGCTCCGGTCAGTTTCGTTGAGTATCCAGACTCTGATTATTAAGTTGAGCGTTCAGGCTCCGGTCAATTTCGTTGGGTATCCAGACTCCGGTTTTTACGTTGAGCGTTCAGGCTCCGGTCAGTTTTGTTGAGTATCCAAACTCCGGTTATTACGTTGAGCATTCACGCTCCGATCATTTATGTTGAGTCTCCAGTCCGGTTATTACTTAGAGCATTCAGGCTCCGGTCATTTTTGTTGAGACTCCAGACTCCGCTTATTACGTTTTGTGTTCAAACTCTGATTAGTTTCATTGAGAATCTAGACTCTGATTATTACGTTGAGCGTTCAGGCTCCGGTCAGTTTCGTTGGGTATCCAGACTCCGGTTATTACGTTGTGCATTCATGCTCCGGTGATTTTCGTTGAGTATCCAGACTCTGGTTATTCCGTTGAGCGTTCAGGCTCCGGTTAGTTTCGTTAGGTATCCAGATTCCGGTTATTACGTATAGCGTCCAGGCTCTGGTAAGTTTCGTTGAGTATATAGACTCCGATTATTACGTTGAACGTTCAGGCTCCGGTCAGTTTCTTTGGGTATCCAAACTCCGGTTATTACGTTGATCATTTAGGCTCCGGTGATTTTCTTTGAGTATCCAGACTCTGGTTATTCCGTTGAGCGTTCAGGCTCCGGTTAGTTTCGTTAGGCATCCAGACTCCGGTTATTACGTATAGCGTCCATGCTCTGGTAAGTTTTGTTGAGTATCTAGACTTCGGTCATGATGTTGAGTGTACAGGCTCCGGTCATTTTTGTTGAGTATCCAGACTCCGGTCATGATGTTGAGCGTTCAGGGTCCGGTCATTTTTGTTGAGTATCCAGACTCCGGTCATTCTGTTGAGGGTTCATGCTCCGGTCAGTTTTGTTGAGCTTCCAGACTCCGGTTATTAAGTTGAGCATTCAGGCTCCGGTCATTTTTGTTGAGTATCCAGACTCCGGTTATTAAGTTTACCGTTCAGGCTCCGTTCAGCTGTGATGGGTATCAAGACTCCGATTATTACATTGAGCATTCAGGCTCCGGTCAGTTTCGCGTATTATCCAGACTCCGGTTATTATGTTGAGCGCTCACGCTCCGGTTATTTTTGTTGAGTATCTAAACTCCGGTTATTAAGTTGAGCGTTCAGGCTTCGGTCATTTTCTTTGAGTATCCAGACTCCGGTTATTATGTTGAGCGTTCAGACTCCGGTCATTTTCGTTGAGTATCCAGACTCCTGTTATTACGTTGAGCGTTCAGGCTCCGGTCAGTTTCGTTGAGTATCCAGTCTCTGGTTATTAAGTTGAGCGTTCTGGCTTCGGTCAGTTTCGTTGGGTATCCAAACTCCGGTTATTACGTTGAGCGTTCAGGCTCCAGTCACTTTCGTTGAGTATCCAGACTCCAGTTATTATGTTGAGCGTTCACGCTCCGGTCAGTTTCGTTGGGTATCCAGACTCCGGTTATTACGTTGAGCGTTCTGGCTCCGGTCTTTTTTATTGAGTATCCAGACTCCGGTTATTACGATGAGCGTTCAGGCTCCGGTCATTTTCGTTGAGTATCCAAACTCCGGTTATTATGTTGAGCGTTCAGGCTCCGGTCAGTTTCGTTGAGTATCCAGACTCCGGTTATTACGTTGAGCGTTCAGGCTCCAGTCAGTTTCGTTGAGTATCCAGACTCCGGTTATTAAGTTTAGCGTTCAGGCTCCGTTCAGTTGTGTTGGGTATCCAAACTCCGGTTATTACATTGAGCATTCAGGCTCTGGTCAGAATCATTGATTATCCAGACTCCAGTTATTAGGTTGAGCACTCACGCTCCGGTCACTTTCGTTGAGTATCCAAACTCCGGTTATTAAGTTGAGCATTCAGGCTCCAGTCATTTTCTTTGAGTATCCAGACTCTGGTTATTACGTTGAACGTTCAGGCTCCGGTCAGTTTCGTTGAGTATCCAGACTCCGGTTATTAAGTTGAGCGTTCAGGCTCCGGTCAATTTCGTTGGGTATCCAGACTCCGATTTTTATGTTGAGCGTTCAGGCTCCAGTCAGTTTCGTTGATTATCCAGACTCCGGTTATTACGTTGAGCACTCACGCTCCGGTCAGTTTGCTTGGGTATCCAGACTCCGGTTATTACGTTGAGCGTTCAGGCTCCGGTCATTTTTGTTGAGTATCCAGACTCCGGTTATTACGTTGAGCGTTCAGGTTCCGGTCAATTTCGTTGGGTATCCAGACTCCGGTTCTTACGTTTAGCGTTCAGGCTCCGATCATTTTTGTTGAGTATACAGTCCGATTATTACATTGAGCATTCAGGCTCCGGTCTTTTTTGTTGAGTCTCCAGACTCCGGTTATTACATTTTGTGTTCAAACTCCGATTAGTTTCTTTGAGAATCTAGACTCCGATTATTATGTTGAGCGTTCAGCCTCTGGTCAGTTTCATTAGGTATCCAGACTCCGGTTATTACGTTGAGCATTCAGGCTCCGATGATTTTCGTTGAGTATCCAGACTCCGGTTATTTCGTTGAGCGTTCAGGCTCCGGTTAGTTTCGTTAGGTATCCAGACTCCGGTTATTATGTATAGCGTCTATGCTCTGGTAAGTTTTGTTGAGTATCTAGACTCCGGTCTTTACGCTGAGTGTACAGGCTCCGACCATTTTTGTTGAGTATCCAGACTCTAGTCATTACATTGAGCGTTCAGGCTCCGGTCATTTTCATTGAGTATCTAGACTCCCGTCATTCTGTTGAGCGTTCAGGCTCTTGTCAGTTTCGTTGAGTATCCCGACTCCAGTTATTAAGTTGAGCATTCAGGCTCCGGACATTTTTGTTGAGTATCCAGACTCCGGTTATTACATTGAGCGTTCAGGCTCCGGTCATTACGTTGATCGTTCAGGCTCCGGTCAGTTTCGTTGAGTATCCAGACTTCAGTTATTACGTTCAGCGTTCAGGCTCCGGTCAGTTTCGTTGAGTATCTAGACTCCAGTTATTATGTTGAGCGTTCAGGCTCTGGTCAATTTTGTTGGGTATCCAGACTCCGATTATTACATTGAGCGTTAAGGCACCGGTCATTTTTGTTGAGTATCCAGACTCCGGTTATTACGTTGAGCGTTCAGGCTTCGGTCAGTTTCGTTTAGTATCCAAACTCCGGTTATTACGTTGAGCGTTCAGGCTCCGGTCATTTTCTATGAGTATCCAGACTCCAGTTATTACGTTGAGCGTTCAGGCTCCGGTCATTTTCGTTGAGTATCCAGACTCTGGTTATTACATTGAGCGTTCAGGCTCCGGTCAGTTTCGTTGAGTATCCAGACTCTGGTTGTTAAGTTTAGCATTCAAGCTCCGTTCAGATTCGTTGGGTATCCAGACTCCGGTTATTACGTTGAGCATTCAGGCTCCGGTCAGTTTTGTTGATTATCCAGACTCCGGTTATTACGTTGAGCATTCACGCTCCGATCATTTATGTTGAGTCTCCAGTCCGGTTATTACTTAGAGCATTCAGGCTCCGGTCATTTTTGTTGAGACTCCAGACTCCGCTTATTACGTTTTGTGTTCAAACTCTGATTAGTTTCATTGAGAATCTAGACTCTGATTATTACGTTGAGCGTTCAGGCTCCGGTCAGTTTCGTTGGGTATCCAGACTCCGGTTATTACGTTGTGCATTCATGCTCCGGTGATTTTCGTTGAGTATCCAGACTCTGGTTATTCCGTTGAGCGTTCAGGCTCCGGTTAGTTTCGTTAGGTATCCAGATTCCGGTTATTACGTATAGCGTCCAGGCTCTGGTAAGTTTCGTTGAGTATATAGACTCCGTTTATTACGTTGAACGTTCAGGCTCCGGTCAGTTTCGTTGGGTATCCAGACTCGGGTTATTACGTTGATCATTTAGGCTCCGGTGATTTTCTTTGAGTATCCAGACTCTGGTTATTCCGTTGAGCGTTCAGGCTCCGGTTAGTTTCGTTAGGCATCCAGACTCCGGTTATTACGTATAGCGTACATGCTCTGGTAAGTTTTGTTGAGTATCTAGACTTCGGTCATGATGTTGAGTGTACAGGCTCCGGTCATTTTTGTTGAGTATCCAGACTCCGGTCATGATGTTGAGCGTTCAGGCTCCGGTCATTTTTGTTGAGTATCCAGACTCCGGTCATTCTGTTGAGGGTTCATGCTCCGGTCAGTTTTGTTGAGCTTCCAGACTCCGGTTATTAAGTTGAGCATTCAGGCTCCGGTCATTTTTGTTGAGTATCCAGACTCCGGTTATTAAGTTTACCGTTCAGGCTCCGTTCAGCTGTGTTGGGTATCAAGACTCCGATTATTACATTGAGCATTCAGGCTCCGGTCAGTTTCGCGTATTATCCAGACTCCGGTTATTACGTTGAGCATTCACGCTCCAGTCATTTTTGTTGAGTCTCCAGTCCGGTTATTACGTTGAGCATTCAGGCTCCGGTCATTTTTGTTGAGACTCCAGACTCCGCTTATTACGTTTTGTGTTCAAACTCTGATTAGTTTCGTTGAGAATCTAGACTCTGATTATTACGTTGAGCGTTCAGGCTCCGGTCAGTTTCGTTGGGTATCCAGACTCCGGTTATTACGTTGTGCATTCATGCTCCGGTGATTTTCGTTGAGTATCCAGACTCTGGTTATTCCGTTGAGCGTTCAGGCTCCGGTTAGTTTCGTTAGGTATCCAGACTCCGGTTATTACGTATAGCGTCCAGGCTCTGGTTCGTTTCGTTGAGTATATAGACTCCGATTATTACGTTGAACTTTCAGGCTCCGGTCAGTTTCGTTGGGTATCCTGACTCCGGTTATTACGTTGATCATTTAGGCTCCAGTGATTTTCTTTGAGTATCCAGACTCTGGTTATTCCGTTGAGCGTTCAGGCTCCGGTTAGTTTCGTTAGGCATCCAGACTCCGGTTATTACGTATAGCGTCCATGCTCTGGTAAGTTTTGTTGGGTATCTAGACTCCGGTCATGACGTTGAGTGTACAGGCTCCGGTCATTTTTGTTGAGTATCCAGACTCCGGTCATGATGTTGAGCGTTCAGGCTCCGGTCATTTTTGTTGAGTATCCAGACTCCGGTCATTCTGTTGAGGGTTCATGCTCCGGTCAGTTTCGTTGAGCTTCCAGACTCCGGTTATTAAGTTGAGCATTCAGGCTCCGGTCATTTTTGTTGAGTATCCAGACTCCGGTTATTAAGTTTACCGTTCAGGCTCCGTTCAGCTGTGTTGGGTATCAAGACTCCGATTATTACATTGAGCATTCAGGCTCCGGTCAGTTTCGCGTATTATCCAGACTCCGGTTATTACGTTGAGCGCTCACGCTCCGGTTATTTTTGTTGAGTATCTAAACTCCGGTTATTAAGTTGAGCGTTCAGGCTTCGGTCATTTTCTTTGAGTATCCAGACTCCGGTTATTATGTTGAGCGTTCAGACTCCGGTCATTTTCGTTGAGTATCCAGACTCCTGTTATTACGTTGAGCGTTCAGGCTCCGGTCAGTTTCGTTGAGTATCCAGTCTCTGGTTATTAAGTTGAGCGTTCTGGCTTCGGTCAGTTTCGTTGGGTATCCAGACTCCGGTTATTACGTTTAGCATTCAGGCTCCGGTCATTTTTGTTGAGTATCCAGTCTGGTTTTTACATTGAGCATTCAGGCTCCGGTCATTTATGTCGAGTCTCCAGACTCCGATTATTACATTTTGTGTTCAAACTCCGATTAGTTTCTTTGAGAATCTAGACTCCGATTATTATGTTGAGCGTTCAGGCTCCGGTCAGTTTCGTTAGGTATCCAGACTCCGGTTATTACGTTGAGCATTCAGGCTCTGGTGATTTTCGTTGAGTATCCAGACTCCGGTTATTCCGTTGAGCGTTTAGGCTCCGGTTAGTTTCGTTAGGTATCCAGACTCCGGTTATTATGTATAACGTCTATGCTCTGGTAAGTTTTGTTGAGTATCTAGACTCCGGTCATTACGTTGAGTGTACAGGCTCCGGTCATTTTTGTTGAGCATCCAGACTCTAGTCATTACGTTGAGCGTTCAGGCTCCGGTCATTTTCGTTGACTATCTAGACTCCGGTCATTCTGTTGAGCGTTCAGGCTCCTGTCAGTTTCGTTGAGTATCCAGACTCCGGTTATTAAGTTGAGCATTCAGGCTCCGGTCATTTTTGTTGAGTATCCAGACTCCGGTTATTACACTGAGCGTTCAGGCTCCGGTCATTACGTTGATCGTTCAGGCTCCGGTCAGTTTCGTTGAGTATCCAAACTCCAGTTATTACGTTGAACATTCAGGCTCTGGTCAATTTCGTTGGGTATCCAGACTCCGGTTATTACATTGAGCGTTAAGGCTCCGGTCATTTTTGTTTAGTATCCAGACTCCGGTTATTACGTTGAGCGTTTAGGCTTCGGTCAGTTTCGTTGAGTATCCAGACTCCAGTTATTACGTTGAACGTTCACGCTCCGGTCAAGTTCGTTGGGTATCTAGACTCCGGTTATTACGTTGAGCATTCACGCTCCAGTCATTTTTGTTGAGTCTCATGTCCGGTTATTACGTTGAGCATTCAGGCTCCGGTCATTTTTGTTGAGACTCCAGACTCCGCTTATTACGTTTTGTGTTCAAACTCTGATTAGTTTCGTTGAGAATCTAGACTCTGATTATTACGTTGAGCGTTCAGGCTCCGGTCAGTTTCGTTGGGTATCCAGACTCCGGTTATTACGTTGTGCATTCATGCTCCGGTGATTTTCGTTGAGTATCCAGACTCTGGTTATTCCGTTGAGCGTTCAGGCTCCGGTTAGTTTCGTTAGGTATCCAGACTCCGGTTATTACGTATAGCGTCCAGGCTCTGGTTCGTTTCGTTGAGTATATAGACTCCGATTATTACGTTGAACTTTCAGGCTCCGGTCAGTTTCGTTGGGTACCCAGACTCCGGTTATTACGTTGATCATTTAGGCTCCAGTGATTTTCTTTGAGTATCCAGACTCTGGTTATTCCGTTGAGCGTTCAGGCTCCGGTTAGTTTCGTTAGGCATCCAGACTCCGGTTATTACGTATAGCGTCCATGCTCTGGTAAGTTTTGTTGGGTATCTAGACTCCGGTCATGACGTTGAGTGTACAGGCTCCGGTCATTTTTGTTGAGTATCCAGACTCCGGTCATGATGTTGAGCGTTCAGGCTCCGGTCATTTTTGTTGAGTATCCAGACTCCGGTCATTCTGTTGAGGGTTCATGCTCCGGTCAGTTTCGTTGAGCTTCCAGACTCCGGTTATTAAGTTGAGCATTCAGGCTCCGGTCATTTTTGTTGAGTATCCAGACTCCGGTTATTAAGTTTACCGTTCAGGCTCCGTTCAGCTGTGTTGGGTATCCAGACTCCGATTATTACATTGAGCATTCAGGCTCCGGTCAGTTTCGCGTATTATCCACACTCCGGTTATTACGTTGAGCGCTCACGCTCCGGTTATTTTTGTTGAGTATCTAAACTCCGGTTATTAAGTTGAGCGTTCAGGCTTCGGTCATTTTCTTTGAGTATCCAGACTCCGGTTATTATGTTGAGCGTTCAGACTCCGGTCATTTTCGTTGAGTATCCAGACTCCTGTTATTACGTTGAGCGTTCAGGCTCCGTTCAGTTTCGTTGAGTATCCAGTCTCTGGTTATTAAGTTGAGCGTTCTGGCTTCGGTCAGTTTCGTTGGGTATCCAGACTCCGGTTATTACGTTTAGCATTCAGGCTCCGGTCATTTTTGTTGAGTATCCAGTCCGGTTATTACATTGAGCATTCAGACTCCGGTCGTTTATGTCGAGTCTCCAGACTCCGGTTATTACATTTTGTGTTCAAACTCCGATTAGTTTCTTTGAGAATCTAGACTCCGATTATTATGTTGAGCGTTCAGGCTCCGGTCAGTTTCGTTAGGTATCCAGACTCCGGTTATTACGTTGAGCATTCAGGCTCTGGTGATTTTCGTTGAGTATCCAGACTCCGGTTATTCCGTTGAGCGTTCAGGCTCCGGTTAGTTTCGTTAGGTATCCAGACTCCGGTTATTATGTATAGCGTCTATGCTCTGGTAAGTTTTGTTGAGTATCTAGACTCCGGTCATTACGTTGAGTGTACAGGCTCCGGTCATTTTTGTTGAGTATCCAGACTCTAGTCATTACGTTGAGCGTTCAGGCTCCGGTCATTTTCGTTGAGTATCTAGACTCCGGTCATTCTGTTGAGCGTTCAGGCTCCTGTCAGTTTCGTTGAGTATCCAGACTCCGGTTATTAAGTTGAGCATTCGGGCTCCGGTCATTTTTGTTGAGTATCCAGACTCCGGTTATTACACTGAGCGTTCAGGCTCCGGTCATTACGTTGATCGTTCAAGCTCCGGTCAGTTTCGTTGAGTATCCAAACTCCAGTTATTACGTTGAACATTCAGGCTCTGGTCAATTTCGTTGGGTATCCAGACTCCGGTTATTACATTGAGCGTTAAGGCTCCGGTCATTTTTGTTTAGTATCCAGACTCCGGTTATTACATTGAGCGTTTAGGCTTCGGTCAGTTTTGTTTAGTATCCAAACTCCGGTTATTATGTTGAGCGTTCAGGCTCCGGTCATTTTCTTTGAGTATCCAGACTCCAGTTATTACGTTGAGCGTTCAGGCTCCAGTCAGTTTTGTTGAGTATCCAGACTTCGGTTATTAAGTTTAGCGTTCAGGCCCAGTTCAGTTTCGTTGGGTATCCAGACTCCGGTTATTACGTTGAGCGTTCAGGCTCCGGTCAGTTTCGTTGATTATCCAGACTCCGGTTATTACGTTGAGCACTCATGCTCCGGTCTGTTTCCTTGGGTATCCAGACTCCGGTTATTACGTTGAGCGTTCAGGCTCCGGTCATTTTTGTTGAGAATCCAGACTCCGGTTATTACGTTGAGCGTTTAGGTTCCGGTCATTTTCTTTGAGTATCCAGACTCCAGTTATTATGTTGAGCATTCAGGCTCCGGTCATTTTCGTTGAGTATCCAGACTCTGGTTATTACGTTGAGCGTTCAGGCTACGGTCAGTTTCGTTGAGTATCCAGACTCTGGTTATTAAGTTGAGCATTCAAGCTCCGGTCAATTTCGTTGGGTATCCAGACTCCGGTTATTACGTTGAGCGTTCAGGCTCCGGTCAGTTTCGTTGAGTATCTAGACTCTGGTTATTACGTTGAGCGTTCATGCTCCGGTCAGTTTCGTTGGGTATCCAGACTCTGGTTATTACGTTGAGCATTCTGGCTCCGGTCAATTTTGTTGAGTCTCCAGTCCGGTTATTACGTTGAACATTCAGGCTCCGGTCATTTTTGTTGAGTCTCCAGACTCCGCTTATTACGTTTTGTGTTCAAACTCTGATTAGTTTCGTTGAGAATCTAGACTCCGATTATTATGTTGAGCGTTCAGGCTCCGGTAATTTTCGTTGGGTATCCAGACTACGGTTATTACGTTGTGCATTCAGGCTCCGGTGATTTTCGTTGAGTATCCGGACTCTGGTTATTCCGTTGAGCGTTCAGGCTCCGGTTAGTTTTGTTAGGTATCCAGACTCCAGTTATTACGTATAGCGTCCATGCTCTGGTAAGTTTTGTTGAGTATCTAGACTCCGGTCATTATGTTGAGTGTACAGGCTCCAGTCATTTTTGTTGAGTATCCAGACTCCGGTCATGACGTTGAGCGTTCAGGCTCCGGTCATTTTCGTTGAGTATCCAGACTTCGGTCATTCTGTTGAGGGCTCATGCTCCGGTCAGTTTCGTGGAGCATCCAGACTCCGGTTATTAAGTTGAGCATTCAGGCTCCGGTCATTCTTGTTGAGTATCCAGACTCCGGTTATTACGTTGAGCGTTCAGGCTCCGGTTATTACGTTGATCGTGCAGGCTCCTGTCAGTTTCGTTGAGTATCCAGACTCCAGTTATTACGTTGAGCATTAAGACTCCAGTCATTTTTGTTGAGTATCCAGACTCCGGTTATTTGGTTGAGCATTCAAGCTCCGGTCAGTTTCGTTTAGTATCCAAACTCCAGTTATTAAGTTGAGCGTTCAGGCTCCGGTCATTTTCTTTGAGTATCCAGACTCCCGTTATTACGATGAGCGTTCAGGCTCCGGTCATTTTCGTTGAGTATCCAAACTCCGGTTATTATGTTGAGCGTTCAGGCTCCGGTCAGTTTCGTTGAGTATCCAGACTCTGGTTATTACGTTGAGCGTTCAGGCTCCGCTCAGTTTCGTTGAGTATCCAGACTCCGGTTATTAAGTTTAGCGTTCAGGCTCCATTCAGTTGTGTTGGGTATCCAAACTCTGGTTATTACATTGAGCATTCAGGCTCTGGTCAGAATCGTTGATTATCCAGACTCCGGTTATTAGGTTGAGCACTCACGCTCCGGTCACTTTCGTTGAGTATCCAAACTCCGGTTATTAAGTTGAGCGTTCAAGCTTCGGTCATTTTCTTTGAGTATCCAGACTCCGGTTATTACGTTTAGCGTTCAGGCTCCGGTCATTTTCGTTGAGTATCTAGACTCCTGTTATTACGTTGAGCGTTCAGGCTCCGGTCAGTTTCGTTGAGTATCCAGCGTCCGGTTATTAATTGAGCGTTCGGGCTCCGGTCAGTTTCGTTGGGTATCCAGACTCCGGTTATTACGTTTTGTGTTCAAACTCCGATTAGTTTCGTTGAGAATCTAGATTCCGATTATTACGTTGAGCGTTCAAGCTCCGGTCAGTTTCGTTGGGTATCTAGACTCCGGTTATTACGTTGAGCATTCAGGCTCCGGTGATTTTCTTTCAGTATCCAGACTCCGCTTATTCCGTTGAGCGTTCAGGCTCTAGTTAGTTTCGTTAGGCATCCAGACTCCGGTTATTACGTATAGCGTCCATGCTCTGGTAAGTTTTGTTGAGTATCTAGACTCTGGTCATTATGTTGATTGTACAAGCTCCGGTCATTTTTGTTGAGTATCCAGACTCCGGTCATTACGTTGAGCGTTCAGGCTCCGGTCATTTTCGTTGAGTATCCAGACTCCGGTCATTCTGTTGAAGGTTCATGCTCCGGTCAATTTCGTTGAACATCCAAACTCCGATTATTAAGTTGAGCATTCAGGCTACGGTCATTTTTGTTGAGTATCCAGACTCTGGTTCTTACGTTGAGCGTTCAGACTCCGGTCATTACGTTGATCGTTCAGGCTCCGGTCAGTTTCATTGAGTATCCAGACTCCAGTTATTACGTTGAGCATTCAGGCTCTCGTCAGTTTCGTTGGGTATCCAGACTCTGGTTATTACATTGAGCGTTAAGGCTCGGGTCATTTTTGTTAAGTATCCAGACTCCGGTTATTACGTTGAGCGTTCAGGCTCCGGTCAGTTTCGTTTAGTATCCATAATCCGGTTATTAAGTTGAGCGTTCAGGCTCTGGTCATTTTCTTTGAGTATCCAGACTCCGGTTATTACATTGAGCGTTCAGGCTCTGGTCATTTTCGTTGAGTATCCAGACTCCAGTTATTACATTGAGCGTCCAGGCTCAGGTCAGTTTCGTTGGGTATCCAGACTCCGGTTATTACGTTGAGTGTTCAGGCTCCGGTCGTTTTTGTTGAGTATCTAGTCCAGTTATTACGATGAGCATTTAGGCTCTGGTCATTTTTGTTGAGTATCCAGACTCCGGTTATTACGTTGAGCGTTCAGGTTTCGGTCAATTTCGTTGAGTATCCAAACTCCGGTTATTAAGTTGAGCGTTCAGGCTCCGGTCATTTTCTTTGAGTATCCAGACTCCGGTTATTATGTTGAGCATTCAGGCTCTGGTCATTTTCGTTGAGTATCCAGACTCTGGTTATTACGTTGAGCGTTCAGGCTCCGGTCAGTTTCATTGAGTATCCAGACTCCGGTTATTAAGTTGAGCTTTCCGGCTCCAATCAATTTCGTTGGGTATCCAAACTCCAGTTATTACGTTGAGCGTTCAGGCTCCGGTCAGTTTCGTTGAGTATCCAGACTCCAGTTATTACGTTGAGGGTTCATGCTCCGGTCAGTTTCGGTGGGTATCCAGACTCCGGTTATTACGTTGAGCGTTCTGGCTCCGGTCATTTTTGTTGAGTCTCCAGTCCGGTTATTACGTTGAACATTCAGGCTCCGGTCATTTTTGTTGAGTCTCCAGACTCCGCTTATTATGTTTTGTGTTCAAACTCTGATTAGTTTCGTTGAGAATCTAGATTCTGATTATTACGTTGAGCGTTCAGGCTCCGGTCAGTTTCGTTGGGTATCCAGACTCCGGTTATTACATTGAGCATTAAGACTCCGGTCATTTTTGTTGAGTATCCAGACTCCGGTTATTTCGTTGAGCATTCAAGCTCCGGTCAGTTTCGTTTAGTATCCAAACTCCGGTTATTAAGTTGAGCGTTCAGGCTCCGGTCATTTTCTTTGAGTATCCAGACTCCCGTTATTACGATGAGCGTTCAGGCTCCGGTAATTTTCGTTGAGTATCCAAACTCCGGTTATTATGTTGAGCGTTCAGGCTCCGGTCAGTTTCGTTGAGTATCCAGACTCCGGTTATTACGTTGAGCTTTCAGGCTCCGCTCAGTTTCGTTGAGTATCCAGACTCCGGTTATTAAGTTTAGCGTTCAGGCTCCATTCAGTTGTGGTGGGTATCCAAACTCTGGTTATTACATTGAGCATTCAGGCTCCGGTCAGAATCGTTGATTATCCAGACTCCGGTTATTAGGTTGAGCACTCACGCTTCGGTCACTTTCGTTAAGTATCCAAACTCCGGTTATTAAGTTGAGCGTTCAAGCTCCGGTCATTTTCTTTGAGTATCCAGACTCCGGTTATTACGTTGAGCGTTCAGGCTCCGGTCATTTTCGTTGAGTATCTAGACTCCTGTTATTACGTTGAGCGTTCAGGCTCCGGTCAGTTTCATTGAGTATCCAGCGTCCGGTTATTAAGTTGAGCGTTCGGGCTCCGGTCAGTTTCGTTGGGTATCCAGATTCCGGTTATTACGTTTTGTGTTCAAACTCCGATTAGTTTCGTTGAGAATCTAGACTCCAATTATTACGTTGAGCGTTCAAGCTCCGATCAGTTTCGTTGTGTATCTAGACTCCGGTTATTACGTTGAGCATTCAGGCTCCGGTGATTTTCTTTCAGTATCCAGACTCCGGTTATTCCGTTGAGCGTTCAGGCTCTAGTTAGTTTCGTTAGGCATCCAGACTCCGGTTATTACGTATAGCGTCCATGCTCTGGTAAGTTTTGTTGAGTATCTAGACTTTGGTCATTACGTTGATTGTACAAGCTCCGGTCATTTTTGTTGAGTATCCAGACTCCGGTCATTACGTTGAGCGTTCAGGCTCCAGTCATTTTCGTTGAGTATCCAGACTCCGGTCATTCTGTTGAAGGTTCATGCTCCGGTCAATTTCGTTGAACATCCAAACTCCGATTATTAAGTTGAGCATTCAGGCTCCGGTCATTTTTGTTGAGTATCCAGACTCTGGTTCTTACATTGAGCGTTCAGGCTCCGGTCATTACGTTGATCGTTCAGGCTCCGGTTAGTTTCGTTGAGTATCCAGACTCCAGTTATTACGTTGAGCATTCAGGCTCTCTTCAGTTTCGTTGGGTATCCAGACTCTGGTTATTACATTGAGCGTTAAGGCTCGGGTCATTTTTGTTGAGTATCCAGACTCCGGTTATTACATTGAGCAATCAGGCTCCGGTCAGTTTCGTTTAGTATCCAAAATCCGGTTATTAAGTTGAGCGTTCAGGCTCTGGTCATTTTCTTTGAGTATCCAGACTCCGGTTATTACATTGAGCGTTCAGGCTCCGGTGATTTTCGTTGAGTATCCAGACTCCAGTTATTACATTGAGCGTCCAGGCTCAGGTCAGTTTCGTTGGGTATCCAGACTCCGGTTATTACGTCGAGTGTTCAGGCTCCGGTCGTTTTTGTTGAGTATCCAGTCCAGTTATTACGTTGAGCATTCAGGCTCCGTTCAGTTTTGTTGGGTATCCAGACTCCGGTTATTACATTGAGCATTCAGGCTCCGGTCAGTTTCTTTGATTATCTAGACTCTGGTTATTACCTTGAGCACTCACGCTCCGGTCAGTTGCGTTTGGTATCCAGACTCTGATTATTACGTTGATCATTCAGGCTCCGGTCATTTTTGTTTAGTATCCACACTCCGGTTATTATGTTGAGCATTCAGGTTCCAGTCAATTTCGTTGAGTATCCAAACTCCGATTTTTAAGTTGAGCGTTCAGGCTCTGGTCATTTTCTTTGAGTATCCAGACTCCGGTTATTACGTTGAGCGTTCAGGCTCCGGTCATTTTTGCTGAGTATCCAGACTCCTGTTATTACGTTGAGCGTTCAGGCTCCGGTCAGTTTCGTTGGGTATCCAGACTCCGGTTATTACGTTGAGCGTTCAGGCTCCGGTCATTTTTGTTGAGTATCCAGTCCGAATATTACGTTGAGCATTCAGGCTCCGGTCATTTTTGTTGAGTCTCTAGACTCCGGTCATTACGTTTTGTGTTCAAACTCCGATTAGTTTCGTTGAGAATCTAGACTCCGATTATTACGTTGAGTGTTCATGCTCCGGTCAGTTTTGTTCGGTATCTAGACTCCGGTTATTACGTTGAGCATTCAGGCTCCGGTGATTTTCATTGAGTATCCAGACTCCGGTTATTCCATTGAGCGTTCAGGCTCTGGTTAGTTTCGTTAGGTATCCAGACTCCGGTTATTACGTATAGCGTCCATGCTCTGGTAAGTTTTGTTGAGTATCTAGGCTCCGGTCATTACGTTGAGTGTACAGGCTCCGGTCATTTTTGTTGAGTATCCAGACTCCGGTCATTATGTTGAGCGTTCAGGCTCTGGTCATTTTCGTTGAGTATCCAGACTCCGGTCATTCTGTTGAGCATTCAGGCTCTGGTCAGTTTCGTTGAGTATCCAGACTCCGGTTATTAAGTTGAGCAATCAGGCTCCGGTCATTTTTGATGAGTATCTATACTCCGGTTATTACGTTGAGCGTTCAGGCTCCGGTCTTTACGTTGATCTTTCAGGCTCCCGTCATATTCGTTGAGTATCTAGACTCCAGTTATTACGTTGAGCGTTCAGGCTCTGGTCAGTTTCGTTTGGTATCCAGACTCTGGTTATTACATTGAGCGTTAAGGCTCCGGTCATTTTTGTTGAGTATCCAGACTCCGGTTATTACGTTGAGCGTTCAGGCTCCGGTCAGTTTCGTTTAGTATCCAAACTCCGGTTATTAATTTGAGCGTTCAGGCTCCATTCATTTTCTTTGGGTATCCAGACTCTGGTTATTCCGTTGAGTGTTCATGCTCTGGTTAGTTTCGTTAGGTATCCAGATTCCGGTTATTACGTATAACGTCTGTGCTCTGGTATGTTTTGTTGAGTATCTAGACTCCGGTCATTACGTTGAGTGTACAGGCTCCGGTCGTTTTTTTTTAGTATCCAGACTCCGGTCATTACGTTGAGCATTCAGGCTCTGGTCATTTTCGTTGAGTATCCAGACTCCGGTCATTCTGTTGAGCGTTCAGGCTCCGGTCAGTTTCGTTGAGTATCCAGACTCCGGTTATTAAGTTGAGCATTCAGGCTCCGGTCATTTTTGTTGAGTATCCAGACTCCGGTTATTACGTTGAGCATTCAGGCTCTAGTCATTACGTTGAGCGTTCAGGCTTCGGTCAGTTTCGTTGGGGTATCCAGACTCCGGTTATTACGTCGAGCGTTCAGGCTCCGGTCATTTTTGTTGAGTATCCAGTCCAGTTATTACGTTGAGCATTCAGGCTCCGGTCAGTTTCGTTGAGTATCCAGACTCCAGTTATTAAGTTTAGCGTTGAGGCTCCGTTCAGTTTTGTTGGGTATCCAGACTCCGGTTATTACATTGAGAATTCAGGCTCCGTTCAGTTTCGTTGATTATCCAGACTCTGGTTATTACGTTGAGCACTCACGCTCCGGTCAGTTTCGTTGGGTGTCCAGACTCCGGTTATTACGTTGGGCGTTGAGGCTCCGGTCATTTTTGTTGAGTATCCAGTCCGGCTATTTTATTGAGCATTCAAGCTACGGTCATTTTTGTTGAGTCTCCAGACTCCGGTTATTACGTTTTGTGTTCAAACTCCGATTAGTTTCGTTAAGTATCTAGACTCCGATTATTACGTTGAGCGTTCAGGCTCCGGTCAGTTTCGTTGGGTATCTAGACTCCGGTTATTACGTTGAGCATTCAGGCTCCGTTCAGTTTTGTTGGGTATCCAGACTCCGGTTATTACATTGAGCATTCAGGCTCCGGTCAGTTTCTTTGATTATCTAGACTCTGGTTATTACCTTGAGCACTCACGCTCCGGTCAGTTTCGTTGGGTATCCAGACTCCGATTATTACGTTGATCATTCAGGCTCCGGTCATTTTTGTTTAGTATCCACACTCCGGTTATTATGTTGAGCATTCAGGTTCCAGTCAATTTCGTTGAGTATCCAAACTCCGATTTTTAAGTTGAGCGTTCAGGCTCTGGTCATTTTCTTTGAGTATCCAGACTCCGGTTATTACGTTGAGCGTTCAGGCTCCGGTCATTTTTGCTGAGTATCCAGACTCCTGTTATTACGTTGAGCGTTCAGGCTCCGGTCAGTTTCGTTGGGTATCCAGACTCCGGTTATTACGTTGAGCGTTCAGGCTCCGGTCATTTTTGTTGAGTATCCAGTCCGAATATTACGTTGAGCATTCAGGCTCCGGTCATTTTTGTTGAGTCTCTAGACTCCGGTCATTACGTTTTGTGTTCAAACTCCGATTAGTTTCGTTGAGAATCTAGACTCCGATTATTACGTTGAGTGTTCATGCTCCGGTCAGTTTTGTTGGGTATCCAGACTCCGGTTATTACGTTGAGCATTCAGGCTCCGGTGATTTTCATTGAGTATCCAGACTCCGGTTATTCCATTGAGCGTTCAGGCTCTGGTTAGTTTCGTTAGGTATCCAGACTCCGGTTATTATGTATAGCGTCCATGCTCTGGTAAGTTTTGTTGAGTATCTAGGCTCCGGTCATTACGTTGAGTGGACAGGCTCCGGTCATTTTTGTTGAGTATCCAGACTCCGGTCATTATGTTGAGCGTTCAGGCTCTGGTCATTTTCGTTGAGTATCCAGACTCCGGTCATTCTGTTGAGCATTCAGGCTCTGGTCAGTTTCGTTGAGTATCCAGACTCCGGTTATTAAGTTGAGCAATCAGGCTCCGGTCATTTTTTATGAGTATCTATACTCCGGTTATTACGTTGAGCGTTCAGGCTCCGGTCTTTACGTTGATCTTTCAGGCTCCGGTCATATTCGTTGAGTATCTAGACTCCAGTTATTACGTTGAGCGTTCAGGCTCTGGTCAGTTTCGTTTGGTATCCAGACTCCGGTTATTACATTGAGCGTTAAGGCTCCGGTCATTTTTGTTGAGTATCCAGACTCCGGTTATTACGTTGAGCGTTCAGGCTCCGGTCAATTATTACATTGAGCGTTCAGGCTCCGTTCAGTTTTGTTGGGTATCCAGACTCCGGTTATTACATTGAGCATTCAGGCTCCAGTCAGTTTCTTTGATTATCTAGACTCTGGTTATTACCTTGAGCACTCACGCTCCGGTCAGTTTCGTTGGGTATCCAGACTCCGATTATTACGTTGATCATTCAGGCTCCGGTCATTTTTGTTTAGTATCTACACTCCGGTTATTATGTTGAGCATTCAGGTTCCAGTCAATTTCGTTGAGTATCCAAACTCCGATTTTTAAGTTGAGCGTTCAGGCTCTGGTCATTTTCTTTGAGTATCCAGACTCCGGTTATTACGTTGAGCGTTCAGGCTCCGGTCAGTTATTACATTGAGCGTCCAGGCTCAGGTCAGTTTCGTTGGGTATCCAGACTCCGGTTATTACGTCGAGTGTTCAGGCTCCGGTCGTTTTTGTTGAGTATCCAGTCCAGTTATTACGTTGAGCATTCAGGCTCCGTTCAGTTTTGTTGGGTATCCAGACTCCGGTTATTACATTGAGCATTCAGGCTCCGGTCAGTTTCTTTGATTATCTAGACTCTGGTTATTACCTTGAGCACTCACGCTCCGGTCAGTTTCGTTGAGTATCCAGACTCCGGTTATTACGTTGATCATTCAGGCTCCGGTCAATTTCGTTGAGTATCCAAACTCCAGTTATTAAGTTGAGCGTTCAGGCTCCGGTCATTTTCTTTGAGTATCCAGACTCCGGTTATTATGTTGAGCATTCAGGCTCTGGTCATTTTCGTTGAGTATCCAGACTCTGGTTATTACGTTGAGCGTTCAGGCTCCGGTCAGTTTCGTTGAGTATCCAGACTCCGGTTATTAAGTTGAGCTTTCCGGCTCCAATCAATTTCGTTGGGTATCCAAACTCCAGTTATTACGTTGAGCGTTCAGGCTCCGGTCAGTTTCGTTGAGTATCCAGACTCCAGTTATTACGTTGAGGGTTCACGCTCCGGTCAGTTTCGGTGGGTATCCAGACTCCGGTTATTACGTTGAGCGTTCTGGCTCCGATCATTTTTGTTGAGTCTCCAGTCCGGTTATTACGTTGAACATTCAGGCTCCGGTCATTTTTGTTGAGTCTCCAGACTCCGGTTATTACGTTTTGTGTTCAAACTCCGATTAGTTTCATTGAGAATCTAGACTCTGATTATTACGTTGAGCGTCCAAGCTCCGGTTAGTTTCGTTGGGTATACAGACTCCAGTTATTACGTTGAGCATTCAGGCTCCGGTGGTTTTCGTTGAGTATCCAGACTCTGGTAATTCTGTTGAGCGTTCAGGCTCCAGTTAGTTTCGTTAGGTATCCAGACTCCGGTTATTACGTATAGCGTCCATGCTCTGGTAAGTTTTGTTGAGTATCTAGACTCCGGTCATTATGTTGAGTGTACAGGCTCCGGTCATTTTTGTTGAGTATCCATACTCCGGTCATTACGTTGAGTGTTCAGGCTCCGGTAAGTTTCGTTGAGTATCTAGACTCCGGTTATTAAGTAGAGCATTCAGGCTCCGGTCATTTTTGTTTGGTATCCAGAGTCCGGTTATTATGTTGAGTGTTTAGGCTACGGTCATTACATTGATCGTTCAGGCTCCGGTCAGTTTCTTTGAGTATCCAGACTCCAGTTATCACGTTGAGCGGCTCCGGTCATTATTGTTGAGTATCCATACTCCGGTTATCACGTTGAGCGTTCAGGCTCCGTCAGTTTCGTTTAGTATCCAAACTCCGGTTATTAAGTTGAGCCTTCAGGCTCCGGTCATTTTCTTTGAGTATCCAAACTCCGGTTATTACGTTGAGCGTTCAGGCTCCGGTCATTTTCGTTGAGTATCCAAACTCCAGTTATTACGTTGAGCGTTTAGGCTCCGGTCAGTTTCGTTGAGTATCCAAACTCCGGTTATTACGTTGAGCGTTCAGGCTCCGGTCAGTTTCGTTGAGTATCCAGACTCCAGTTATTAAGTTTAGCGTTGAGGCTCCGTTCAGTTTTGTTGGGTATCCAGACTCCGGTTATTACATTGAGAATTCAGGCTCCGTTCAGTTTCGTTGATTATCCAGACTCTGGTTATTACGTTGAGCACTCACGCTCCGGTCAGTTTCGTTGGGTGTCCAGACTCCGGTTATTACGTTGGGCGTTGAGGCTCCGGTCATTTTTTTTTAGTATCCAGTCCGGCTATTTTATTGAGCATTCAGGCTACGGTCATTTTTGTTGAGTCTCCAGACTCCGGTTATTAAGTTTTGTGTTCAAACTCCGATTAGTTTCGTTAAGAATCTAGACTCCGATTATTACGTTGAGCGTTCAGGCTCCGGTCAGTTTCGTTGGGTATCTAGACTCCGGTTATTACGTTGAGCATTCAGGCTCCGGTGATTTTCTTTCAGTATCCAGACTCCGGTTATTCTGTTGAGCGTTCAGGCTCCGGTTAGTTTTGTTAGGCATCCAGACTTCGGTTATTACGTATAGCGTCCATGCTCTGGTAAGTTTTGTTGAGTATCTAGACTCCGGTCATTACGTTGAGTGTACAGGCTCCGGTCATTTTTGTTGAGTATCCAAACTCCGGTCATTACGTTGAGCGTTCAGGCTCCGGTCATTTTCGTTGAGTATCCAGACTCCGGTCATTCTTTTGAAGGTTCATGCTCCGGTCAATTTCGTTGAACATCCAGACTCCGGTTATTAAGTTGAGCATTCAGGCTCCGGTCATTTTTGTTGAGTATCCAGACTCCGGTTATTACGTTAAGCGTTCAGGCTCCGGTCATTACGTTGATCGTTCAGGCTCTGGTCAGTTTCGTTGAGTATCCAGACTCCAGTTATTACGTTGAGCATTCAGGCTCTCGTCAGTTTCGTTGGGTATCCAGACTCCGGTTATTACATTGAGCGTTAAGGCTCGGGTCATTTTTGTTGAGTATCCAGACTCCGGTTATTACGTTGGGCGTTCAGGCTCCGGTCAGTTTCGTTTAGTATCCAAACTCCGGTTATTAAGTTGAACATTCAGGCTCCGGTCATTTTCTTTGAGTATCCAGACTCCGGTTATTACGTTGAGCGTTCAGGCTCCGGTCATTTTCGTTGAGTATCCAGACTCCAGTTATTACATTGAGCGTCCAGGCTCAAGTCAGTTTCGTTGGGTATCCAGACTCCGGTTATTACGTCGAGTGTTCAGGCTCCGGTCGTTTTTATTGAGTATCCAGTCCAGTTATTAGGTTGAGCATTCAGGCTCCGGTCATTTTTGTTGAGTGTCCAGACTCCGGTTATTACGTTTTGTGTTCAAACTCCGATTAGTTTCGTTAGGTATCCAGACTCCAGTTATTACGTTGAGCGTTCAGGCTCCGGTTAGTTTCGTTGGGTATCCTGACTCCAGTTATTACGTTGAGCATTCAGGCTCCGGTGATTTTCATTGAGTACCAAACTCCGGTAATTCCGTTGAGCGTTCAGGCTCCGGTTAGTTTCGTTAGGTATCTAGACTCCGGTTATTACGTATAGCGTCCCTGCTCTGGTAAGTTTTGTTAAGTATCTAGACTTCGGTCATTATGTTGAGTGTACAGGCTCCGGTCATTTTTGTTGAGTATCCATACTCCGGTCATTACGTTGAGTGTTCAGGCTCCGGTCAGTTTCGTTGAGTATCTAGACTCCGGTTATTAATTAGAGCATTCAGGCTCCGGTCATTTTTGTTTAGTATCCAGACTCCGGTTATTATTTTGAGCGTTTAGGCTCCGGTCATTACCTTGATCGTTCAGGCTCCGGTCAGTTTCGTTGAGTATCCAGACTCCAGTTATAAGGTTGAGCGTTCAGGCTCCGGTCATTATTGTTGAGTATCCAGACTCCGGTTATTACGTTGAGCGTTCAGGCTCCGTCAGTTTCGTTTAGTATCCAAACTCCAGTTATTAAGTTGAGCCTTCAGGCTCCGTTCATTTTCTTTGAGTATCCAAACTCCGGTTATTACGTTGAGCGTTCAGGCTCCGGTCATTTTTGTTGAGTATCCAGACTCCAGTTATTACGTTGAGCGTTCAGGCTCCGGTCAGTTTCGTTGAGTATTCAAACTCGGGTTATTACATTGAGCGTTCAGACTCCGGTCAGTTTGGTTGAGTATCCAGACTCCAGTTATTAAGTTTAGCGTTGAGGCTCCGTTCAGTTTTGTTGGGTATCCAGACTCCGGTTATTACATTGAGAATTCAGGCTACGTTCAGTTTCGTTGATTATCCAGACTCTGGTTATTACGTTGAGCACTCACGCTCCGGTCAGTTTCGTTGGGTATCCAGACTCCAGTTATTACGTTGAGCGTTCAGGCTCCGGTGATTTTCGTTGATTATCCAGACTCCGGTTATTACGTTGAGCATTCAGGCTCCGGTTAGTTTCGTTAGGCACCAGACTCCGATTATTAGGTATAGCGTCCATGCTCTGGTAAGTTTTGTTGAGTATCTAGACTCCGGTCATTACGTTGAGTGTACAGGCTCCGGTCATTTTTGTTGAGTATCCAAACTCCGGTCATTACGTTGAGCGTTCAGGCTCCGGTCATTTTCGTTGAGTATCCAGACTCCGGTCATTCTGTGAGCGTTCAGGCTCCGGTCAGTTTCGTTGAGCATCCAGACTCCGGTTATTAAGTTGAGCATTCAAGCTCCGGTCATTTTTGTTGAGTATCCAGACTCCGGTTATTACGTTGAGCGTTCAGGCTCCGGTCATTACTTGATCGTTCAGGCTCGGGTCAAGTTTGTTGAGTATCCAGACTCCAGTTATTACGTTGATTGCTCAGGCTCCGGTAAGTTTCGTTGGGTATCCAGACTCCGGTTATTACATTGAGCGTTAAGGCTCCGTTCATTTTTGGTGAGTATCCAGACTCCGGTTACTACGTTGAGCGTTCAGGCACCAGTCAGTTTCGCTTAGTATCCAAATTCTGGTTATTAAGTTGAGCGTTTAGGCTCTGGTCATTTTCTTTGAGTATCCAGACTCTGGTTATTACGTTGAGCGTTCAGGCTCCGGTCATTTTCGTTGAGTATTCAGACTCCGGTTATTACGTTCAGCGGTCAGGCTCCTGTCAGTTTTGTTGAGTATCCAGACTTCGGTTATTACGTTGAGCATTCAGGCTCCGGTCAGTTTCGTTGAGTATCCAGACTCCGGTTATTAAGTTTAGCGTTCAGGCTCCGTTCAGTTTTGTTGGGTATCCAGACTCCGGTTATTACATTGAGCATTCAGGCTCCGGTCAGTTTCTTTGATTATCTAGACTCTGGTTATTACCTTGAGCACTCACGCTCCGGTCAGTTTCGTTGGGTATCCAGACTCCGATTATTACGTTGATCATTCAGGCTCCGGTCATTTTTGTTTAGTATCCACACTCCGGTTATTATGTTGAGCATTCAGGTTCCAGTCAATTTCGTTGAGTATCCAAACTCCGATTTTTAAGTTGAGCGTTCAGGCTCTGGTCATTTTCTTTGAGTATCCAGACTCCGGTTATTACGTTGAGCGTTCAGGCTCCGGTCATTTTTGCTGAGTATCCAGACTCCTGTTATTACGTTGAGCGTTCAGGCTCCGGTCAGTTTCGTTGGGTATCCAGACTCCGGTTATTACGTTGAGCGTTCAGGCTCCGGTCATTTTTGTTGAGTATCCAGTCCGAATATTACGTTGAGCATTCAGGCTCCGGTCATTTTTGTTGAGTCTCTAGACTCCGGTCATTACGTTTTGTGTTCAAACTCCGATTAGTTTCGTTGAGAATCTAGACTCCGATTATTACGTTGAGTGTTCATGCTCCGGTCAGTTTTGTTGGGTATCCAGACTCCGGTTATTACGTTGAGCATTCAGGCTCCGGTGATTTTCGTTGAGTATCCAGACTCCGGTTATTCCATTGAGCGTTCAGGCTCTGGTTAGTTTCGTTAGGTATCCAGACTCCGGTTATTACGTATAGCGTCCATGCTCTGGTAAGTTTTGTTGAGTATCTAGGCTCCGGTCATTACGTTGAGTGTACAGGCTCCGGTTATTTTTGTTGAGTATCCAGACTCCGGTCATTATGTTGAGCGTTCAGGCTCTGGTCATTTTCGTTGAGTATCCAGACTCCGGTCATTCTGTTGAGCATTCAGGCTCTGGTCAGTTTCGTTGAGTATCCAGACTCCGGTTATTAAGTTGAGCAATCAGGCTCCGGTCATTTTTGATGAGTATCTATACTCCGGTTATTATGTTGAGCGTTCAGGCTCCGGTCTTTACGTTGATCTTTCAGGCTCCGGTCATATTCGTTGAGTATCTAGACTCCAGTTATTACGTTGAGCGTTCAGGCTCTGGTCAGTTTCGTTTGGTATCCAGACTCCGGTTATTACATTGAGCGTTAAGGCTCCGGTCATTTTTGTTGAGTATCCAGACTCCGGTTATTACGTTGAGCGTTCATGCTCCGGTCAGTTTCGTTTAGTATCCAAACTCCGGTTATTAATTTGAGCGTTCAGGCTCCAGTCATTTTCTTTGGGTATCCAGACTCCGGTTATTCCGTTGAGTATGCTCTGGTTAGTTTCGTTAGGTATCCAGATTCCGGTTATTACGTATAACGTCCATGCTCTGGTATATTTTGTTGAGTATCTAGACTCCGGTCATTACGTTGAGTGTACAGGCTTCGGTCGTTTTTTTTTAGTATCCAGACTCCGGTCATTATGTTGAGCATTCAGGCTCTGGTCATTTTCGTTGAGTATCCAGACTCCGGTCATTCTGTTGAGCGTTCAGGCTCCGGTCAGTTTCGTTGAGTATCCAGACTCCGGTTATTAAGTTGAGCATTCAGGCTCCGGTCATTTTTGTTGAGTATCCAGACTCCGGTTATTACGTTGAGCGTTCAGGCTCTGGTCATTACATTGAGCGTTCAGGCATCGGTCAGTTTCGTTGGGTATCCAGACTCCGGTTATTACGTCGAGCGTTCAGGCTCCGGTCATTTTTGTTGAGTATCCAGTCCAGTTATTACGTTGAGCATTCAGGCTCCAGTCATTTTTGTTGAGTCTCCAGACTCCGGTTATTACGTTTTGTGTTCAAACTCCGATTAGTTTCGTTGAGAATCTAGACTCCGATTATTACGTTGAGCGTTCAAGCTCCGGTCAGTTTCGTTGGGTATCCAGACTCCGGTTATTTTGTTGAGCATTCAGGCTCTGGTGATTTTCGTTGAGTATCCAGACTTCGGTTATTCCGTAGAGCGTTCAGGCTCCGGTTAGTTTCGTTAGGTACCCAGACTCCGGTTATTACTTATAGCGTCCATGCTTTGGTAAGTTTTGTTGAGTATCTAGACTCCGGTCATTACGTTGAGTGTGCAGGCTCCGGTCATTTTTGTTGAGTATCCTTACTCCGGTCATTACGTTGATCGTTCAGGCTCCGGTCAGTTTCGTTGAGTATCCAGACTCCGGTTATTAAGTAGAGCATTCAGGCTCCGGACATTTTTGTTTAGTATCGAGACTTCGATTATTATGCTGAGCGTTTAGGCTCCGGTCATTACGTTGATCGTTCAGGCTCCGGTCAGTTTTGTTGAGTATCCAGACTCCAGTTATTACGTTGAGCGTTCAGGCTCTGGTCAGTTTCGTTGGGTATCCAGACTCCGGTTATTACATTGAGCGTTAAGGCTCCGGTCATTTTTGTTGTGTATCTAGACTCTGGTTATTACGTAGAGCGTTCAGGCACCGGTCAGTTTCGCTTAGTATCCAAATTCTGGTTATTAAGTTGAGCGTTTAGGCTCTGGTCATTTTCTTTGAGTATCCAGACTCCGGTTATTACGTTGAGCGTTCAGGCTCCGGTCATTTTCGTTGAGTATCCAGACTCTGGTTATTACGTTCAGCGTTCAGGCTCCGGTCAGTTTCGTTGAGTATCCAGACTCCAGTTATTACGTTGAGCGTTCAGGCTCCGGTCAGTTTCGTTGAGTATCCAAACTCCGGTTATTAACTTTAGCGTTCAGGCTCCGTTCAGTTTTGTTGGGTATCCAGACTCCGGTTATTACATTGAGCATTCAGGCTCCGGTCAGTTTCTTTGATTATCCAGACTCCGGTTATTATCTTGAGCACTCACGCTCCGGTCAGTTTCGTTGGGTATCCAGACTCCGATTATTACGTTGAGCATTCAGGCTCCGGTCATTTTTGTTGAGTATCCACACTCCGGTTATTATGTTGAGCATTCAGGTTCCGGTCAGTTTCGTTGAGTATCCAAACTCCGATTTTTAAGTTGAGCGTTCAGGCTCTGGTCATTTTCTTTGAGTATCCAGACTCCGGTTATTACGTTGAGCATTCAGGCTCCGGTCATTTTCGCTGAGTATCCAGACTCCTGTTATTACGTTGAGCGTTCAGGCTCCGGTCAGTTTCGTTGGGTATCCAGACTCCGGTTATTACGTTGAGCGTTCAGGCTCCGGTCATTTTTGTTGAGTATCCAGTCCGAATATTACGTTGAGCATTCAGGCTCCGGTCATTTTTGTTGAGTCTCTAGACTCCGGTCATTACGTTTTGTGTTCAAACTCCGATTAGTTTCGTTGAGAATATAGACTCCGATTATTACGTTGAGTGTTCATGCTCCGGTCAGTTTCGTTGGGTATCCAGACTCCGGTTATTACGTTGAGCATTCAGGCTCCGGTGATTTTCATTGAGTATCCAGACTCCTGTTATTCCATTGAGCGTTCAGGCTCTGGTTAGTTTCGTTAGGTATCCAGACTCCGGTTATTACGTATAGCGTCCATGCTCTTGTAAGTTTTGTTGAGTATCTAGGCTCTGGTCATTACGTTGAGTGTACAGGCTCCGGTCATTTTTGTTGAGTATCCCGACTCCGGTCATTATGTTGAGCGTTCAGGCTCTGGTCATTTTCGTTGAGTATCCAGACTCCGGTCATTCTGTGGAGCGTTCAGGCTCTGGTCAGTTTCGTTGAGTATCCAGACTCCGGTTATTAAGTTGAGCATTCAGGCTCTGGTCATTTTTGTTGAGTATCCAGACTCCGGTTATTACGTTGAGCGTTCAGGCTCCGGTCTTTACGTTGATCTTTCAGGCTCCGGTCATATTCGTTGAGTATCTAGGCTCCAGTTATTACGTTGAGCGTTCAGGCTCTGGTCAGTTTCGTTTGGTATCCAGACTCCGGTTATTACATTGAGCGTTAAGGCTCCGGTCATTTTTGTTGAGTATCCAGACTCCGGTTATTACATTGAGCGTTCAGGCTCCGGTCAGTTTCGTTTAGTATCCAAACTCCGGTTATTAATTTGAGCGTTCAGGCTCCAGTCATTTTCTTTGGGTATCCAGACTCCGGTTATTCCGTTGAGTATGCTCTGGTTAGTTTCGTTAGGTATCCAGATTCCGGTTATTACGTATAACGTCCATGCTCTGGTATGTTTTGTTGAGTATCTAGACTCCGGTCATTACGTTGAGTGTACAGGCTCCGGTCGTTTTTTTTTAGTATCCAGACTCCGGTCATTACGTTGAGCATTCAGGCTCTGGTCATTTTCGTTGAGTATCCAGACTCCGGTCATTCTGTTGAGCGTTCAGGCTCCGGTCAGTTTCGTTGAGTATCCAGACTCCGGTTATTAAGTTGAGCATTCAGGCTCCGGTCATTTTTGTTGAGTATCCAGACTCCGGTTATTACGTTGAGCATTCAGGCTCTGGTCATAACGTTGAGCGTTCAGGCTTCGGTCAGTTTCGTTGGGTATCCAGACTCCGGTTATTACGTCGAGCGTTCAGGCTCCGGTCATTTTTGTTGAGTATCCAGTCCAGTTATTACATTGAGCATTCAGGCTCCAGTCATTTTTGTTGAGTCTCCAGACTCCGGTTATTACGTTTTGTGTTCAAACTCCAATTAGTTTCGTTGAGAATCTAGACTCCGATTATTACGTTGAGCGTTCAAGCTCCGGTCAGTTTCGTTGGGTATCCAGACTCCGGTTATTTTGTTGAGCATTCAGGCTCTGGTGATTTTCGTTGAGTATCCAGACTTCGGTTATTCCGTAGAGCGTTCAGGCTCCGGTTAGTTTCGTTAGGTACCCAGACTCCGGTTATTACTTATAGCGTCCATGCTCTGGTAAGTTTTGTTGAGTATCTAGACTCCGGTCATTACGTTGAGTGTGCAGGCTCCGGTCATTTTTGTTGAGTATCCATACTCCGGTCATTACGTTGAGCGTTCAGGCTCCGGTCAGTTTCGTTGAGTATCCAGACTCCGGTTATTAAGTAGAGCATTCAGGCTCCGGACATTTTTGTTTAGTATCGAGACTCCGGTTATTATGCTGAGCGTTTAGGCTCCGGTCATTACGTTGATCGTTCAGGCTCCGGTCAGTTTTGTTGAGTATCCAGACTCCAGTTATTACGTTGAGCGTTCAGGCTCTAGTCAGTTTCGTTGGGTATCCAGACTCCGGTTATTACATTGAGCGTTAAGGCTCCGGTCATTTTTGTTGTGTATCTAGACTCTGGTTATTACGTAGAGCATTCAGGCACCAGTCAGTTTCGCTTAGTATCCAAATTCTGGTTATTAAGTTGAGCGTTTAGGCTCTGGTCATTTTCTTTGAGTATCCAGACTCCGGTTATTACGTTGAGCGTTCAGGCTCCGGTCATTTTCGTTGAGTATCCAGACTCTGGTTATTACGTTCAGCGTTCAGGCTCCGGTCAGTTTCGTTGAGTATCCAGACTCCGGTTATTACGTTGAGCGTTCAGGCTCCGGTCAGTTTCGTTGAGTATCCAAACTCCGGTTATTAACTTTAGCGTTCAGGCTCCGTTCAGTTTTGTTGGGTATCCAGACTCCGGTTATTACATTGAGCATTCAGGCTCCGGTCAGTTTCTTTGATTATCCAGACTCCGGTTATTATCTTGAGCACTCACGCTCCGGTCAGTTTCGTTGGGTATCCAGACTCCGATTATTACGTTGAGCATTCAGGCTCCGGTCATTTTTGTTGAGTATCCACACTCCGGTTATTATGTTGAGCATTCAGGTTCCGGTCAGTTTCGTTGAGTATCCAAACTCCGATTTTTAAGTTGAGCGTTCAGGCTCTGGTCATTTTCTTTGAGTATCCAGACTCCGGTTATTACGTTGAGCATTCAGGCTCCGGTCATTTTTGCTGAGTATCCAGACTCCTGTTATTACGTTGAGCGTTCAGGCTCCGGTCAGTTTCGTTGGGTATCCAGACTCCGGTTATTACGTTGAGCGTTCAGGCTCCGGTCATTTTTGTTGAGTATCCAGTCCGAATATTACGTTGAGCATTCAGGCTCCGGTCATTTTTGTTGAGTCTCTAGACTCCGGTCATTACGTTTTGTGTTCAAACTCCGATTAGTTTCATTGAGAATATAGACTCTGATTATTACGTTGAGTGTTCATGCTCCGGTCAGTTTCGTTGGGTATCCAGACTCCGGTTATTACGTTGAGCATTCAGGCTTTGGTGATTTTCATTGAGTATCCAGACTCCTGTTATTCCATTGAGCGTTCAGGCTCTGGTTAGTTTCGTTAGGTATCCAGACTCCGGTTATTACGAATAGCGTCCATGCTCTTGTAAGTTTTGTTGAGTATCTAGGCTCCGGTCATTACGTTGAGTGTACAGGCTCCGGTCATTTTTGTTGAGTATCCCGACTCCGGTCATTATGTTGAGCGTTCAGGCTCTGGTCATTTTCGTTGAGTATCCAGACTCCGGTCATTCTGTGGAGCGTTCAGGCTCTGGTCAGTTTCGTTGAGTATCCAGACTCCGGTTATTAAGTTGAGCATTCAGGCTCTGGTCATTTTTGTTGAGTATCCAGACTCCGGTTATTATGTTGAGCGTTCAGGCTCTGGTCTTTACGTTGATCTTTCAGGCTCCGGTCATATTCGTTGAGTATCTAGGCTCCAGTTATTACGTTGAGCGTTCAGGCTCTGGTCAGTTTCGTTTGGTATCCAGACTCCGGTTATTACATTGAGCGTTAAGGCTCCGGTCATTTTTGTTGAGTATCCAGACTCCGGTTATTACGTTGAGCGTTCAGGCTCCGGTCAGTTTCGTTTAGTATCCAAACTCCGGTTATTAATTTGAGCGTTCAGGCTCCAATAATTTTCTTTGGGTATCCAGACTCCAGTTATTCCGTTGAGCGTTCATGCTCTGGTTAGTTTCGTTAGGTATCCAGATTCCGGTTATTACGTATAACGTCCATGCTCTGGTATGTTTTGTTGAGTATCTAGACTCCGGTCATTACGTTGAGTGTACAGGCTCCGGTCGTTTTTGTTGAGTATCCAGACTCCGATTATTACGTTGAGCGTTCAGACTCTATTCATTTTCGTTGAGTATCCAGACTCCGGTCATTCTGTTGAGCGTTCAGGCTCCGGTCAGTTTCGTTGAGTATCCAGACTCCGGTTATTAAGTTGAGCATTCAGGCTCTGGTCATTTTTGTTGAGTATCCAGACTCCGGTTATTACGTTGAGCGTTCAGGCTCTGGTCATTACGTTGAGCGTTCAGGCTCCGGTCAGTTTCGTTGGGTATCCAGACTCCGATTATTACGTCAAGCGTTCAGGCTCCGGTCATTTTTGTTTTGTATCCAGTCCAGTTATTACGTTGAGCATTCAGGCTCCGGTCATTTTTGTTGAGTCTCTAGACTCCGGTTATTACGTTTTGTGTTCAAACTCCGATTAGTTTCGTTGAGAATCTAGACTCCGATTATTACGTTGAGCGTTCAAGCTCCGGTCAGTTTTGTTGGGTATACAGACTCTGGTTATTATGTTGAGCATTCAGGCTCCGGTGATTTTCGTTGAGTATCCAGACTTCGGTTATTTCGTAGAGCGTTCAGGCTCCGGTTAGTTTCGTTAGGTATCCAGACTCCGGTTATTACTTATAGCGTCCATGCTCTGGTATGTTTTGTTGAGTATCTAGACTCCGGTCATTACATTGAGTGTACAGGCTCCGGTCATTTTTGTTGAGTATCCATACTCCGGTCATTACGTTGAGCGTTCAGGCTCCGGTCAGTTTCGTTGAGTATCTAGACTCCGGTTATTAAGTAGAGCATTCAGGCTCCGGTCATTTTTGTTTAGTATCGAGACTCCGGTTATTATGCTGAGCGTTTAGGCTCTGGTCATTACGTTGATCGTTCAGGCTCCGGTCAGTTTTGTTGAGTATCCAGACTCCAGTTATTACGTTGAGCGTTCAGGCTCTGGTCAGTTTCGTTGGGTATCCAGACTCCGGTTATTACATTGAGCGTTAAGGTTGCGGTCATTTTTGTTGAGTATCTAGACTCCGGTTATTACGTAGAGCGTTCAGGCTCCGGTCAGTTTCGTTTAGTATCCAAACTCCGGTTTTTAAGTTGAGCGTTCCGGCTCCGGTCATTTTCTTTGAGTATCCAGACTCCGGTTATTACGTTGAGCGTTCAGGCTCCGGTCAGTTTCGTTTAGTATCCAAACTCCGGTTATTAATTTGAGCGTTCAGGCTCCAATAATTTTCTTTGGGTATCCAGACTCCAGTTATTCCGTTGAGCGTTCATGCTCTGGTTAGTTTCGTTAGGTATCCAGACTCCGGTTATTACGTATAACGTCCATGCTCTGGTAAGTTTTGTTGAGTATCTAGACTCCGGTCATTACGTTGAGTGTACAGGCTTCGGTCGTTTTTGTTGAGTATCCAGACTCCGATTATTACGTTGAGCGTTCAGACTCTATTCATTTTCGTTGAGTATCCAGACTCCGGTCATTCTGTTGAGCGTTCAGGCTCCGGTCAGTTTCGTTGAGTATCCAGACTCCGGTTATTAAGTTGAGCATTCAGGCTCCGGTCATTTTTGTTGAGTATCCAGACTCCGGTTATTACGTTGAGCGTTCAGGCTCTGGTCATTACGTTGAGCGTTCAGGCTCCGGTCAGTTTCGTTGGGTATCCAGACTCCGATTATTACGTCAAGCGTTCAGGCTCCGGTCATTTTTGTTTTGTATCCAGTCCAGTTATTACGTTGAGCATTCAGGCTCCGGTCATTTTTGTTGAGTCTCTAGACTCCGGTTATTACGTTTTGTGTTCAAACTCCGATTAGTTTCGTTGAGAATCTAGACTCCGATTATTACGTTGAGCGTTCAAGCTCCGGTCAGTTTTGTTGGGTATACAGACTCTGGTTATTATGTTGAGCATTCAGGCTCCGGTGATTTTCGTTGAGTATCCAGACTTCGGTTATTTCGTAGAGCGTTCAGGCTCCGGTTAGTTTCGTTAGGTATCCAGACTCCGGTTATTACTTATAGCGTCCATGCTCTGGTAAGTTTTGTTGAGTATCTAGACTCCGGTCATTACGTTGAGTGTACAGGCTCCGGTCATTTTTGTTGAGTATCCATACTCCGGTCATTACGTTGAGCGTTCAGGCTCCGGTCAGTTTCGTTGAGTATCTAGACTCCGGTTATTAAGTAGAGCATTCAGGCTCCGGTCATTTTTGTTTAGTATCGAGACTCCGGTTATTATGCTGAGCGTTTAGGCTCTGGTCATTACGTTGATCGTTCAGGCTCCGGTCAGTTTTGTTGAGTATCCAGACTCCAGTTATTACGTTGAGCGTTCAGGCTCTGGTCAGTTTCGTTGGGTATCCAGACTCCGGTTATTACATTGAGCGTTAAGGTTGCGGTCATTTTTGTTGAGTATCTAGACTCCGGTTATTACGTAGAGCGTTCAGGCTCCGGTCAGTTTCGTTTAGTATCCAAACTCCGGTTTTTAAGTTGAGCGTTCCGGCTCCGGTCATTTTCTTTGAGTATCCAGACTCCGGTTATTACGTTGAGCGTTCAGGCTCCGGTCATTTTTGTTGAGTATCCAGACCTCGATTATTACGTTGAGCGTTCAGGCTCCGGTCATTTTCGTTGAGTATCCAGACTCCGGTTATTACGTTGAGGGTTCAGGCACCGGTCAGTTTCGTTGAGTATCCAGACTCCGATTATTAAGTTTAGCGTTCAGGCTCCGTTCAGTTTTGTTGGGTACCCAGACTCCGATAATTACATTGAGCATTCAGGCTCCGGTCAATTTCGTTTATTATCCAGACTCCGGTTATTACCTTGAGCACTCACGCTCCGGTCAGTTTCGTTGGGTATCCAGACTCCGGTTATTACGTTGAGCGTTTAGGCTCTGGTCATTTTTGTTGAGTATCCAGACTCTGGTTATTATGTTGAGCGTTCAGGCTCCGGTCAGTTTCGTTGGTTATCCAGACTCCGGTTATTAAGTTGAGCGTTCAGGCTCCGGTCAGTTTCGTTGGGTATCCAGACTCCAGTTATTACATTGAGCGTTCAGGCTCCAATCATTTTTGATGAGTATCCAGTCCAGTTATTAGATTGAGCATTCAGGCTCCGGTCATTTTTGTTGAGTCTCCAGACTCCGGTTATTACGTTTTGTGTTCAAACTCCGATTAGTTTTGTTCATAATCTAGACTCCAATTATTACGTTAAGTGTTCAGGCTCCGGTCAGTTTCGTTGGGTATCCAGGCTCCAGTTATTACGTTGAGCATTCAGGCTCCGGTGATTTTCGTTGAGTATCTAGACTCCGGTTATTCCGTTGATCGTTCAGGCTCTGGTTAGTTTCGTTAGGTATCCAGACTCCGGTTCTTACGTATAGCGTCCATGCTCTAGTAAGTTTTGTTGAGTATCTAGGCTCCGGTCATTACGTTGAGTGTACAGGCTCCGGTCAATTTTGTTGAGTATCCTGACTCCGGTCATTACGTTGAGCGTTCAGGCTCTGGTCATTTTCGTTGAGTATCCAGACTCCGGTCATTCTGTTGAGCGTTCAGGCTCCGGTCAGTTTCGCTGAGTATCCAGACTCCGGTTATTAAGTTGAGCATTCAGGCTCCGGTCATTTTTGTTGAGTATCCAGACTCCGGTTATTACGTTGAGCGTTCGGGCTCCGGTCATTACGTTGATCGTTCAGGCTCCGGTCATATTCGTTGAGTATCTAGACTCCATTTATTACGTTGAGCATTCAGGCTCTGGTCAGTTTCGGATTGGTATCCAGACTCCGGTTATTACATTGAGCGTTAAGGCTCCGGTCATTTTTGTTGAGTATCCAGACTCCGGTTATTACGTTGAGCGTTCAGGCTCCGGTCAGTGTCGTTTAGTATCCAAACTCCGGTTATTAAGTTGAGCGTTCAGGCTCCGGTCATTTTCTTTGAGTATCTAGACTCCGGTTATTACCTTGAGCGTTCAGGCTCCGGTCATTTTCGTTGAGTATCCAGACTCCGGTTTTTACGTTGAGCGTTCAGGCTCCGGTCAGTTTGGTTGAGTATCCAAACTCCGGTTATTATGTTTAGCGATCAGGCTCCGTTCAGTTTTGTTGGGTACCCAGACTCCGATAATTACATTGAGCATTCAGGCTCCGGTCAATTTCGTTGATTATCCAGACTCTGGTTATTACCTTGAGCACTCACGCTCCGGTCAGTTTCGTTGGGTATCCAGACTCCGGTTATTACGTTGAGCGTTTAGGCTCTGGTCATTTTTGTAGAGTATCCAGACTCCGGTTATTATGTTGAGCGTTCAGGTTCCGGTCAGTTTCATTGAGTATCTAAACTCCGGTTATTAAGTTGAGCGTTCAGGCTATGGTCATTTTCTTTGAGTATCCAGACTCTGGTTATTACGTTGAGCGTTCAGGCTCCGGTCATTTTCGCTGAGTATCCAGACTCCTGTTATTACGTTGAGCGTTCAGGCTCCGGTCAGTTTCGTTGAGTATCCAGACTCCGGTTATTAAGTTGAGCGTTCAGGCTCCGGTCAGTTTCGTTGGGTATCCAGACTCCAGTTATTACATTGAGCGTTCAGGCTCCAATCATTTTTGTTGAGTATCCAGTACAGTTATTAGATTGAGCATTCAGGCTCCGGTCATTTTTGTTGAGTCTCCAGACTCCGGTTATTACGTTTTGTATTCAAACTCCGATTAGTTTCGTTCAGAATCTAGACTCCGATTATTACGTTAAGTGTTCAGGCTCCGGTCAGTTTCGTTGGGTACCCAGACTCCGGTTATTACGTTGAGCATTCAGGCTCCGGTGATTTTCGTTGAGTATCTAGACTCCGGTTATTCCGTTGAGCGTTCAGGCTCTGGTTAGTTTCGTTAGGTATCCAGACTCCGGTTCTTACGTATAGCGTCCATGCTCTAGTAAGTTTTGTTGAGTATCTAGGCTCCGGTCATTACGTTGAGTGTACAGGCTCCGGTCATTTTTGTTGAGTATCCAGACTCCGGTCATTACGTTGAGCATTCAGGCTATGGTCATTTTCGTTAAGTATCCAGACTCCGGTCATTCTGTTGAGCGTTCAGCCTCCGGTCAGTTTCGTTGAGTATCCAGACTCCGGTTATTAAGTTGAGCATTCAGGCTCCGGTCATTTTTGTTGAGTATCAAAACTCTGGTTATTACGTTGAGCGTTCAGGCTCCGGTCATTACGTTGATCTTTCAGGCTCCGGTCATATTCGTTGAATATCTAGACTCCAGTTATTACGTTGAGCGTTCAGGCTCTGGTCAGTTTCGTTTGGTATCCAGACTCCGGTTATTACATTGAGTGTTAAGGCTCCGGTCATTTTTGTTGAGTATCCAGACTCCGGTTATTACGTTGAGCATTCAGGCTCCGGTCAGTTTCGTTTAGTATGCAAATTCCGGTTATTAAGTTGAGCGTTCAGGCTCCGGTCATTTTCTTTGAGTATCCATACTTCGGTTATTACGTTGAGCGTTCAGGCTCCGGTTATTTTCGTTGAGTATCCAGACTCCGGTTATTCCGTTGAGCGTTCAGGCTCTGGTTAGTTTCGTTAGGTATCCAGACTCCGGTTATTACGTATAACGTCCATGCTCTGGTAATTTTTGTTGAGTATCTAGACTCCGGTCATTATGTTGAGTGTACAGGCTCCGGTCAATTTTGTTGAGTATCCTGACTCCGGTCATTACGTTGAGCGTTCAGGCTCTGGTCATTTTCGTTGAGTATCCAGACTCTGGTCATTCTGTTGAGCGTTCAGGCTCCGGTCAGTTTCGTTGTGTATCCAGACTCCGGTTATTAAGTTGAGCATTCAGGCTCCGGTCATTTTTGTTGAGTATCCAGACTCCGGTTATTACGTTGAGCGTTCGGGCTCCGGTCATTACGTTGATCGTTTAGGCTCCGGTCATATTCGTTGAGTATCTAGACTCCATTTATTACGTTGAGCATTCAGGCTCTGGTCAGTTTCGGTTTGGTATCCAGACTCCAGTTATTACATTGAGCGTTAAGGCTCCGGTCATTTTTGTTGAGTATCCAGACTCCGGTTATTACTTTGAGCGTTCAGGCTCCGGTCAGTGTCGTTTAGTATCCAAACTCCGGTTATTAAGTTGAGTGTTCAGGCTCTGGTCATTTTCTTTGAGTATCTAGACTCCGGTTATTACCTTGAGCGTTCAGGCTCCGGTCATTTTCGTTGAGTATCCAGACTCCGGTTATTACGTTGAGCGTTCAGGCTCCGGTCAGTTTGGTTGAGTATCCAGACTCCGGTTATTAAGTTTAGTGTTCATGCTCTGTTCAGTTTCGTTGGGTATCCAGACTACGGTTATTATGTTGAGCGTTCAGGCTCCTGTCAGTTTTGTATATTATCCAGACTCCGGTTATTACGTTGAGCACTCACGCTCCGGTCAGTTTCGTTGGGTGTCTGTTGCACCCCAAAATTTGCCCAACATTTTTATCATGTGGTTTATGTTTCACTGCATAGCATAACATTGTTCTAGCATAGTTCTAGCATTTTCATAGCTTAACATCCTTCGTTTAGCATAGGATCAAGTGTGATTAATGTCAAGACAAGCCTAGCCAGAGTTTTTATTCAAGCTTAAGAAGTCACCAAGGTCATCAGACGGAGGATTGGGTCCTTGAGAAGTTCAGTTGCTTGTATGAGGTTTATCTCCTAACTAGGGAGACTCATGAAGGCCATCAAAGGGTTGTGAAGCCTTGGAGGTGGATGTGATATGTGGATAGAGCTCATGGAGTTCCTAGAGGATCAAGGCAGAGCTCAATCAAATGTTTGTAGCAAGTACAAGAGCCAGAGTGGAAGTTGGTGTCACTAGGGTTTCATCTGGTTAATCCTAGGTCAAATAGAGCAGTTGAAGAGGATAAAAGCCTACTTATAGGTCCTTGAGATCATGAAATGATATGTTGAGGCATATTAGAGGTTGTTTCAAGATCAAGTTGAGAAGAATCAAGAATGGTTGAAGTTGCTAAGTCAGGGTTCCTAGGATAAAATCCCTTATTTAGTGCCAAACTTCCAAGCCATGTAAGTCAAGATACAAGCCTCATATGACTTTCAGCCCAGCATGAACGTTGTACAGGATGTTCATACCTTTAATTTGAGTACTAGAAGTCATCCATATGATTTATAGAACTAAAGTTATAAGCCAGACAAGTTACAGGTCCTCAGATGCATCTGAAATTTGTCTGTGAAAATCATCTGACTTCCAAGCTATTTTTGACCTAGAAGGAAGTTTCATCTGACCTTTTGATAAACATGAAAGATGTTCCTCATGATCTTAGCTTTTCAGAAAGTTATAGAAGTCCCCATTATGATTTGTGGAGCTCAAGTTACAAGCTTTACAAGGCAGGGGTATTTTGGGAAAGTGAGATTATAGGCCATTTTCAATCATAGGTCAAAATCTCCCACTTGCACACTTCAAATGAAGTTTTGTTCAACATGGAACTTGTTCAAAATATGGTTTTTAGGTTAACCAAGAGCTCATGGTGAATTGATTTGGTCCACAGTAAGAGTTGACTTGAAGTGGTTTGAAAGAAGAGAAATTAAAGGCATTAATTGGTGGGAAATTCAAATAAATTGTTATGTGCACAAAATATGCCAAATGACCACTCAATTTGATCAGAAATGATGATTTAGAAACATTGGCAATTCTAGAATTTTCAATTGACTCATAATTCATGGTGTTTTGACATGTTTCTTCACAAATAAGCAACATCACAAGAAATCATTCACAAAGGCAATTTGGAAGCTCTAGCTGATCTGAATCTATTCCAAGGAGGTTATGCAAGTTAACCAAAGCTTCCCAAGCAAGCTGTTGAGCCAAAATTGAGCTTTCCATGTTCAAACGTTTTGGAGAAATTTTGGATTTGGACTTTCTGTTATGGGATTTGTTTGGGCCTCTAGAAGGTTCTAATCAGTTCTATAAATGATTAGAAACTCATTTGGGCAAGGGTTGGTGATTCATTGGTGCTGAATGCAGAGATTCCAACTCAAATTCTCAAGCTTCAACTCAAATTCGAGTTCTCATTTCAAGGCGATTTCAGATCAAATTGAAGATTGAATCATCTTTCTTGCACTTCATTGAAGGAATCTGGAGATTTTGGAAGCAAGAAACTTGTTCTAACTACCTCTGTTCGAAGCTCCGAAGCCAATATGTAAATCTCAATTTTCCTATAGTTTTAGGATGAGTTAGATTAGAATATTCATGCGGTTAGGATCGGGAAGACTTGTAGGTGATTTTAGGATTAATAAATTGAGATTTAGAGACACTTTTCGGTTGGACATATTTTCTTGCTGTTGATATATCTCTATGTACGTGGAGTTTTGATGGAATCTAAGAGCATATTCAGAATCCTTGCAATTTTTCCTTCAAGTTTGACTAAAATTTCGTGCGAACGGTTAAACATTGAGAGAGTTACGATTGTGCAAAGTTGCAGGAAATTCATGTCCATGGTCGGGCGATACTGTAGCGCGGGCTACTGTTCATCATGCAGAAAAATTTGAAATGGAGAAGACAGCCACCAGCCGTCCGATCGCTGCGAAGAGAGAAGACTTGGTCATGCAATCCGAGCGCCTGCAGCGCGCCACATGGCTGGCCGGCAAAACGACGCCGTTTTGGAGCACGAGGGGGGGGGGGACCGTGCCCACCCCTGTTCGATCCTCACTGAGTGCAGTTTCCATTATTTTCATCATATTTTCTTTATTTTCATTATTTCTTTCTTTTTTCCTTTTTCTTATTATTTTTCTATTTTGATGTCTGTTTGGATTAATTGCGTTAAATATAGTAAAACTCATTAGAAAATTATGGAAAAAATTTCTATGGTTCTTGAATGTCTTAGGAAATTTTAGGAGTTGATTTTACATTTTTAGGATTTAATCTGAATTAGTTATGATTTTTCTCTTGTGCTAATGTCCATTGTTGTGCATAACTGATACCTCTGTTTGTTGATTTTTGTTCTCGCAATTGGTTTGGAATTTTGTTTTGAGATTTTGATGGCTGTTAGGTTACAGATGTATGCTCCCATATGAATGTTTTCACATTTTTTAGAAAATCATAGCTTCTGATTTAGAGGTAGGTTTAGAGCCTTTCCCCCTTAAGGGTTTCCCTTGATACCTTTCAACTTAGGAATTTATTAAATGACTTAGAATTGGACTTAGGCCCTGATATTTGGAATATAGGTCACTAACAAATGCATGTTCCCATAGAAAAATAATTAGATTTTTATGATGTGTTTTGCTATTTTAGATAGAATATTCAAGTTGTTTGTTCATTTGGTGCTTCAACCTTGGTGATGGTTTTGGAATGGACTCAAAGTGGGCTTTTCTTGCATGGTGGGCTTCTGGTTCCTCTTGGATGATGTCATGGGCATGATGAAGCTTTTGTGGAGTGGCTGGTGGAGCTTGGCTTGGAGCTTTTCTTTTCTTTTTTGTAGCTTTTTGTAGCTTATAAGAGTAGGATTTTTAGGAGAGAGCTTTAGAAGTAGTATTTTCCTTCAAATAAGCATGGTTGGTTTCATTCACCTTCCATCCTATCCTATGATGCAAAGTCCTCACATGAAAGCTCATCTCTCCTTTGGAGGGATGTATGGCATGTCCTGATGAGTAGAACTTTTGAGGATACTTTTCATGGATGCATGGTTGAGTGCCACGATGGATACCTTTGGTATACATCATGCTTCCCATCATCATAACTTCATCTTGTTGATTCCTTTCCTTGTTGGAGCATTGTTAAAACATGAAGATGGAGTATTCCTTTCCTTCTCTTGAAGATGGTGTGGACTTGAAGAACAGTTACAGACTTTGGATTGGATTGCTGTCAGAAGATTGCTCTGCTGTGGAGATTGCTGGCTTGTTTTCCCTGTTTGTCTGTTTTCTTCTTGTTCTGCTGTATTGATGTGACTTGCTTGGATTGTTGCATTAGTAATAGGCTTCATGTAGATGATCATAGGCCTAAGAGCATCCTAAGGGTTGAGCTTCTCCCCTTGCTTGTATTGCATTAGAATTTTAGTGGGACTCCTTCTGCTTGTATTTTTACTGTGTGGCTTTGCTTGCTGGTATTTGGTAGAGCTCAGCTCCCTTGCCTGTGTGGTTTGTGGCCTTTGTGCCTTGCTTGTTTAGAAGTTGAGCTTGGCTCCTTCTGCTTGTGTGATGCATTGCATGCATTTTATTTACAGCAATTTGTTTACCGTAATCTTTCTTGTACAATTTTTCTGTTTACTGTTGTTTCCATTGCCATGTTCCCCTAGGAACTCTGACTTCTCTTATTCAAGAGAAGTTATGACAGACATTAGGATTCTAACCATGCATGATAACATTAGTTATTTTCCCTTTTAACCACAATCGTAGGACGAATATTGCATGATAACTGTAGGATCGAGTCAGTTTCCCTGTAGAGAGTTTGTTTCTCTTCTCATCTACGAATACAGTTAAAATAGTTAATAAAGGTTAACACGTGATGTGTGTTACGAGCCTTATGCTACTTGAGAAAGAGTTGTGGGAGGGTTTCCCTCACATAACTCGAGTGTTTAGTGTGGTACCCTTTGGGTGACATGCGACGCATTCACTCTCAAGTCCAAGTCTTTAGTGCAACACGAGTTACAAACAGAAATCAATTCACTTCTTCCGTAAAAGACTGCAAAAACAAACATTCAAATCCTTTTTGTCCTCTTGGAACCTTAATCAGGAAAACTCTTTTCGTAAAGAGAGTTCTGTTAACTTTCAGTTCTATCGCAAACGGTAACGCCTAAGTCTCCAAAGGTCGAGCTGCAAACACCAACTGCTGGAACTGGTTGTTAACTTTACTTGGATAAAAGATGATGAACAAACCACTGTTCTTCGTAGCCCGAACTACGTTAGCTCTGATCTCTCAAGCCTGTTGAGAGTACGTAGGCACAAGATGTGATATCTTGGCGAGCAACCTTCCCCCATAACCCGTAGTTAGGCGAACTACGTTGACTCTGATTTCTCCTGCCAGACAGGAATACGTAGGCATAAAGTGCGATACTTTGCCGAGTCATTTTCTGTCCTTTTTAGACCAGATTTTTAGCGTAGATAGTCTAAACCACCCGTCAGATAAACACAACAAGCGTGGATCCCATCGAGTACGATGGACGTGAGGGGTGTTAATACCTTCCCCTCGCGTAACCGACTTCCGAATCCAGGACTTGGTTGCGATGACCATTCCTTTCCCATTTCGTCAGGTTTTTCCGATTGTTTCCTTTCCTGTTCAGAGGGATAAATAACAAAAGGTGGCGACTCTTCTGTCATTTCCGGCCTCGTTTTTCGTAGTAGCGACAGCTGGCGACTCTGCTAGGGACTCCAACGGTTCCCTGTGTGAGTCATTCCTAGCGCTTGTGTGTTTACCTGTTGGGTTGTGTTTATTTATCGATTTTTACTTTCCGCATTTTATTTTCAGTATGATATTATTATTATTATTATTATGCTGTTGTGGGAAGGAGCTTTGATGAGTGATAAGCCATTCCCAGGCTTGAGTATGTACATAGCTTTAGAAGCAGATTTGTGGTGAACCTGTATGTTAGGCATGCACTAGTTCCTACGAAATCTGCACTCAGACGAGGTTCTTTGAGATGATTTCCATTTCCAGCCCAGTGGGCCGTTGAAAGGATTTCAGACTTTAGGATTGTCGACTATGGGGATCGATCATTTGTGATTCAGCTATGTGAGGCCACTTCAAGAGATGATGATGCCACACCTTCTGGGTATCGTATCATTGTTTCTTGAAAGTTTGTGACGCTGATGAATGCATAGGATGTCGTACCTTTGTCAGTGATTAGGTCCATACCAGTGAGCGGGGTCGGGTTTATTGCAGGAAACCGTAACCTTCAAACAACCTGGTTTTCTTGTCAGTGAATCAGTGTTGTGGGTTTCAGTAGGCCTTTATTATCAGAGTGTGGTATTTTCTTGCTGAAGCTAAATCATGATATGCCACTTCACCGCACAGCACAGCACCGCACATCACTTCATCCTCTGCTGTATTTCGCATTTGCATTTACATTTTCATATTGCATTGCATCTAACACGTATCTGTGTTGCAGGTCTGCAGTTCCCTTTCGATTCTAGCAATCTTGTCCTTTCTGTGTCCATCATGGAGCCCAGTGTGAGAAGAACTTTGGCCTACAAATTTCCTACTCCGGATATCACTACTCTGAGGGGTTTGATTTCCTTGCCTGGTAAAGAAGTGATGGGAGATTTCAGAAAAACCTATGGGAAGCTGCTCAGTGTTGTGTGCAAGCCATCGGTGTATGAATTGAACAGACTCTAGACTCTACTTCAATTTTATGATCCCCCGCTGTGTTGCTTCACATTTCCAAGCTATGTGTAGGCCCCCACTTTGGAAGAATTTTCTGTCATATTGGAGATACCCATTCTTGCTCAGGTACCATTTTGGCCTATCGATCAGGAGCTAGATCTGGCTAAGATTGCTCCAGCTCTGCATATTGATATTTTTGAGTTAGAGGGAAAGGTTGTCAAGAGAAATGGAGCCTGGGGATTCCCACTACCTTTTCTAGCTGAGAAAGCCCGACACTTCGCCAAGAAGGAATGCTGGGTGGCGTTCAAAGCTATTTTGTCCCTGTGCATATATGGTATCATGCTGTTCCCCAATATTCCAAATTTTGTGGATGTGGATGCTCTTCGCATCTTCGTCTCAAAGAATCCAATCCCAACCTTCCTCGGAGACGTGTAGCATTTGGTGCACTACAAGAACGAAAATAGAAGAGGCAAGGGTGTGTCCTGTTGTGCTTCATTGTTCTATAAATGGTTTGTCACTCATCTACCGAAGGATGGTCCTTTTATAAAGACGGCAGAGACGAAGGAATGGTCAGAGCGACTAATGAGCTTGTCTGCCGAAGACATTGATTGGTTTGATAGAGATCGTCTGGGGAGTGAAATTATTTACAGCTGTGGGAGCTTTCCTAATGTCCCTCTGGTGGGTAGGAAGGGCTCTATCAACTACAATCCATCTGTTGCTATCAGACAATTCGGGTATGCTTTGAGGGGCCCTCCTAAGGACGAAGAGGTACAAGAATCTTTGTACCTCACTGGTGTATTAGAAGGGGATGATCTGGTTGGGTTTGAACATGCTTGGAACAACGTTCATCGAAAGGGAAAGACCTCATTAGGGAAAAGCAATAATCAGGCTTATCCTCCTTATGTGGACTGGATTCGTAACAGAGCAGCAAAAGTGTTGATGCCTTTTCCTCCTGTCAAGCAGGATGAACCTTTAGAGCCTACCATAATCGAAATCCAGAAGTATGAGCAGCTTCAAGCCAAGAATGCAGAGCTGGTCAAAGCCAATGAAGAATTGGAAAATGAGATCGCTCAGCTCCGAAGAGAAAAGAGTGAAGCCGTCTACACCTACAAGAGGCAGACAGAGATGATCAACCACCTGGGCGCTAACTTGACCAAAGAGACCGATTCTAGAGAGCGTCTTGGGTTGGACCTAAAGGCAGTGCACGGGGTATTGACCACCAAGAAGCAGGATCTAGATAAGGTATACCGGAAGTTGACCCAGTACGAGAAGCTGTGGAATAATACCTTGACTAGCCACAAAGAGAGGGAAGAAAAGCTGAAGCAGCAGATAGTCCAGTTGGAAGCCCAGGTTGAGGCCAAAAACAAGAAGATAGAGGCTGAAGCCTCACTCCGACGAGATGGCCAATATAAGATAGTTGAGATCAAAGCTAACTTACTGGATTATCAACTCCGGCTGACGCTAAGAGGTGTAGGGTGGAGAACCGTTCTGAAGAAGGTGTGTGTGGGAGCATCGCTGAGAACCTCCCAGATGCCATCAGGCAAAGGGATCTGTTGATCCAGGGCCTGCTCACTCAGCCTGACCATCCTGATACGAAGAAGTTACTAGAGGATTTCCGTGCCCGTGGCCGCACTTGATTTTCTTTGTATTTCTTTGTACCTTTTATGCATTAATATGCTGATCATCACTAGGCTTGTTGGTTGGGGTCATGCTGCTGCTTCAGTTGTACTTTGCTTTTGTTGTACGCTACCCACGCGGGCTTTTCATATATATATATATATATATATATATATATATATATATATATATATATATATATATATATATATATATATATATATATATATATATATATATATATATATATATATATATATATATATATATATATATATATATATATATATATATATATATATATATATATATATATATATATATATATATATATATATATATATATATATATATATATATATATATATATATATATATATATATATATATATATATATATATATATATATATATATATATATATATATATATATATATATATATATATATATATATATATATATATATATATATATATATATATATATATGAGGATTTCTTTTCCATGATTGGACGGTAGACTTTATTTGTCTTGGAGCTAGAATCGAGGGGGACTTCCTCCTAATGCACGGATACGTGTTTGCATTTGCATAAATCATTTGCATGACAGGGACTTTGTACGGTGTTCCCTAACCCTCTGTTGATGCAGGTTCCAGGATTGCCGAACACTGAATTCATCGTTACTCAACCAGAAGCAACTGTAAGAAAGTCATGGACCAGATGCAGGCAGAGATGCAGGAGATGCGTGACCGTATGGCTCAGTTTATGCAGGTGATGGAGATCGTGGCTAAAGGCCAAGAACAGCTCCAGACTCTCGCGCAACCTCTGATTGCACGAGTTGATAGCAACGGTGTGCTACATGGGGGTACGGCTGCTAATCGTCCTCAGGGTGAAACTCCTCAGGCTGGTGATGCTATACCATTGGTCGGTCTTGACGCTGGTGAGAACGTTCTCGTGGCTGGTAAGGGAATGCTGGTAATGGGAACGGTAATTTGGAAATCAATGGGAACATTGTTGGAAATGGTAATACTGGTTTCCACGCTGGTGCTGGGAATACCGGTGTGAATATGGTCAACGGCAATACAGGCTTTGCTGGTGTGAATATGGGCTTTGGTAACGCTGGTGGTGCCAATGCTGGATTTGGTAATCAGGGTTTTGGAACTATGAGTAACAATGGTTACGAAAGGGGTGTCTACAACACTGGCTTTGGGTCAGCTGTTGCTAATCAAGAGCTCGGTAATCTGAGGTATGACCCCAGGTTTTTTCAGAATGGTCATGGTCGCAACGCTGCGTACGCTGGGTACGACAATGAGGTTCCTTGTTGGGGTGAAGACCGCCAAGAAGATGCTTTTTCTGGTCAAGGCATGGGTTATTAGAGGCCTACTGAAAATGATCGCAGGATCAAGATGCTAGAAGAGAAGATGAAAGGGATAGCCAACCAGAATTCTGCGGGATTGGATATGGCAAACATGGGATTGGTTCCTGGGCTGAGGGTGCCACTCAAGTTTAAGGCTCCTGCGTTTGACAAATACAAGGGAGACACGTGTCCCAGATTTCATGTGCGATCTTATTACAGAAGAATGTCTGCTTACTCCAATGATGAAAAGATGTTAATGCACTTCTTTCAGGATAGTCTGTTTGGGCCGTCATTGGAATGGTACATGGGACTGGATCCTACTCAAATTGGAAGTTGGAAAGAACTGGCTGAAGCCTTCGTGAGGCACTACCAATACAAAAGTGATGTTGCTCCGAATCGGGTTCAATTGCAGAATCTCTCTCAGAAGACTGGTGAAAGTTTCAAAGAATACGCCCAGACATGGCGCGAGTTGGCTGCAAGGGTACACCCACTCATGGTGGAGAGAGAGTTGATAGATATCTTCGTGGGTACATTTTCAGGGTTGTATTACGATAAACTTCTCAACTGTTCAATGAGCAATTTCTCTAACTTGATTCTGATGGGTGAGCGAATTGAGAATGGAATTAAGATTGGTAAGATTCAGACTGGTGAATCAACCTCAGTTGGAGGTAGTAAGAAGGCTTTTGGTAGTAAAAAACAAGGAGACACTAACTCAGTGTACATCGCTCGAAAGAAGAATAGGAGTCAAAGCTGGCATATGCAGCAACAAGTTGCTAGTGTGACAATCCCTGCACCGCAACAACAGCAGCAACAACCTCAGCAGCAGTCGAGGCAGCAGAATACTAATCAGCGAAGAGTTCAGAATCAAAGGCCGAAAAGGATATTTGATGTACCTCCAGTATCGTATGCTGAACTTCTTCAGACTTTGTTGAGATTACAATTGGTTGAGAAGAGGACCTTGGCCCCGCCGACGGGCACACCTCCATATGGGTATGACGCCAATGAGCATTATGAATTTCATTCCGAGGCGCCCAGTCATAATATTGAAAATTGTCAGGCTTTCAAACACAAGGTGCAAGATTTACTTGATAATACAACCATTAATTTCGGTACGGAAGGACCCAATATTGTACAAAAACCAATGCCAAAGCATGGGGCAGCGGGAGCGAACGCTATTCTAACAGATGCAGAGTTAGATTTGGTTGTGAATGTGGAGGAACTAAAGACACCTCTGGGTTACATGAAAAGTCGTTTGTTGAAAGGGGGAGTTTACCCCTGATGTGATGAGGGCTGTGTAGATTGTTCAACTCGGCCCGAGGGTTGCGATAGTTTGAAAAGCGGGATTCAGAGTCTGATTGATAAGGGTACGTTACAATTTGACCGCACTGCTGCCGAAGAAAAGCCTGTCGAGGCAATGGTCGAAGAGCAGGGTGAGATTGCCACTGTTACGATACCATTCAAGTCTGTCACGATATCGGCGCCTGCCAAGCGGCCGACTATCACCATCACTAAAGCAAAACCCATTCCGTATGAGAGCACCAAGGCCGTCCCTTGGAGTTATGGAGCAGAAGTTTATTGTAATGGTGAGAAAATTAATCTGGATGATCTGCCGGTGGGATCAGTTGATAATCTGGAAGGAGCGGGCGGCATGACCCGTAGTGGAAGAATCTTTACTTCGCCAGAAGTAGAAGTAGAAAGAATTGCAAAGGGTAAAAGCAAGGTGAATGAGGGTGGACCTTCCCAAGAGAAGGAGAAAGAACCATTGAATAAAGACGTGGAGGAGTTTATGAGGCTAATTCGAAAGAGTGATTACAAGATCGTTGATCATTTACAGCAAACTCCTTCAAAAATCTCAATTTTGTCTTTATTACTGTGTTCCAAAGCTCACCGGAATGCCCTGCTGAAAGTGCTTGAGACGTCCTTCGTACCCCAGGAGATTTCTATTAATCAACTTAAGGGGGTAATGGCCCATGTGAATGTGGGGCCCGGTTTGGGGTTTACTGATTTTGACTTGACACCTAGAGGTCGCGACCACAATAATGCTTTGCACATTTCAGTTGAGTGCAGGGGCACCGTCATGTCCCATGTTCTTGTTGATACCGGGTCATCCCTGAATGTGTTTCCTAAGAAGGCACTGTTGAAGTTAGATACTCGAGGAATAATTTGCACGCCCAGTGATCTGGTAGTAAGAGCGTTTGATGGAACCCGGAGGTCTGTATTTGGGGCGCTGACGTTGCCAATTCAAGTGGGTCCAGAAGTATTTGACACCGTGTTCTATATTATGGATATCCAACCAGCATACAGTTGTCTACTTGGAAGACCGTGGATCCATTCCGCCGGAGTTGTGACATCCACGATTCACCAAAAGCTGAAATATATGGTTGATGGCAGTATTGTTACTGTGTATGGTGAAGAGGACATTCTGGTCAGTCATCTATCATCCTTCAAATACGTCGAAGTGGACGGAGAAATCCACGAGACAATGTGCCAAGCCTTCGAAGGAGTGAAGATTAAGGGTGAAGCTCCTGTGAGCAGCAAAGGGCCTGAAGTGGCCATGTCTTCGTATAAGGAAGCCCAGGAAGTGGTGCAGACCGGAGAGACCAAGAGGTGTGGGGTCAAGTCTTGGATATTCCTGTCAAGCAGGACAAATTTGGGTTGGGGTACCGCCCATCATCTCCATCTTCCCCACAAAGCGCACCGAGGTTTAGAGGGCCAGTGATATTTACTCCTGGAGGAGTCAGCTACGAGAGAAACAATGTTGTGTCCGATGCTGAAGACGGAGACAGTGATTGCGATATGGATACTTGGATCAGACCCAACGTACCAGGGCAGAGCTTATGCAACTGGTCAATCCAGGATGTTATCCAAGTGACAACGAAACAGTAATGCTTTGTTTTCCAATTATTGTACAATCCTATGTCCTACCCGGGGCATAGCGATTTTATACCAGGGCCTACTTGCTTATGTGTATGCTTTGTTTAATCATTGAATAAAGGCATTTTTCATACAAATGTTGTGATCCTTGTCTTTCTGTTTTATTTTTAGCAATAAAATGGCAACGTGGTTATGTGCTTTGTTTGCATATCATTTGAAGCGTTTAACCATTTTTCTCGCAGGACTCACATAATTTTAGATGACACTGACCAAGAACTTCCTATGACTCGTTTCGACTTTGAGCACCAGATCTTTTAAGCCGAAAAAGAGATTGTTGAGGATAATGACTTATCAGAAGAGCTGACTCGCTTGTTGAAGCAAGAAGAGAGGGTTATTCTGCCTCATCAGGAGGAAATTGAAGTCATTAACTTGGGGTTCGAGGAATGTGTCAGGACTATTTGTATAGGGGCTGCACCGCAGAGTGATATCAAGCAAAGGCTTATCGAGATGCTTCGAGAGTATAGTGATATCTTTGCTTGGTCTTACGAAGATATGCCCGGGTTGGATACTGATATGTTGGTTCACCGGTTTCCGTTGCGAGAAGAATGTCCGCCGATTATATAGAAACTCAGGAGAACTCGACCAGATATGGCTGTGAAAATTAAGGAGGAAGTGCAGAAACAGTGGGACGCTGGTTTTCTTACTGTGAGGACGTATCCTTCTTGGGTCGCTAATATAGTACCTCTACCGAAGAAAGACGGTAAGGCGAGTCTAAAGGATGATTTCCCGCTTCCTCATATTGATGTATTGGTTGATAATACAGTTAAATTTTCAGTGTTTTCCTTCATGGACGGCTTTTCGGGCTATAATCAGATAAAAATGGCGCCGGAGGATATGGAGAAAACAACTTTTATTACCCTGTGGAGAACGTTCTGCTACAAGGTGATGCCCTTTGGTTTGAAGAACGTCGGGGAAACATATCAGCGAGCTATGACAACACTCTTTAATGACATGATGCATAAAGAGATCGAAGTCTATGTTGACAATATGATTGCCAAGTCCCAGACGGAGGAAGAGCATCTGGTCAATCTTCTGAAATTATTTAAGAGGCTTAGGAAATTCAGGCTGAGGCTGAATCCTAACAAGTGCACCTTCGGGGTGAGATCCGGTAAGCTATTGGGGTTCATTGTTAGCGAAAAAGGAATAGAGGTTGATCCCGCTAAAATAAAGGTAATACAAGAAATGCCAGCACCGAAAACAGAGAAAGTGGTTCGTGGTTTTTTGGGGAGGTTGAACTACATTGCCCGGTTCATATCTCACCTTTGGAATGAGAATTGCCAAAGGGCGTTTGAAAGAATAAAAGAGCATTTGCAGGAACCTCCAATTTTGATACCTCTAGTAGCCGGGAGACCACTGATCATGTACTTGACAGTTCTTGAGAACAATATGGGTTGTGTTCTCGGTCAACATGACGAGACTGGACGGAAAGAGCATGCGATTTATTATTTGAGTAAAAAATTCACAGATTGTGAGTCTCGATACTCCATGCTTGAAAAGACGTGTTGTGCACTTGCTTGGGTTGCCAAACGTCTGATACAATACATGCTAAATTATACAACCATGTTGATATCGAAGATGGATCCGATCAAATACGTCTTTGAGAAGCAGGCACTTTCTGGAAGGATTGCCCGATGGCAGATGGTACTGACAGAGTACGATATACAGTATGTCTCGCAAAAGGCTATCAAAGGTAGCATACTATCAGAGTACCTGGCTGAGCAGCCAATCAATGATTACCATCCGATGAAGTTTGATTTTCCTGACGAGGATATCATGTACTTAAGGATGAAAGATTGCGAAGAGTCGTTGCATGGTGAAGGTCCTGAGCGAAGTTCCCAATGGCAATTGATTTTTTACGGTGCCGTGAATTCATATGGAAGTGGAATTGGGGAAATAATCACGACTCCCCATGGGACGCACATCCTGTTCACTGCCAGATTGACATTTCCAGTTACTAATAACGAAGCCGAATATGAGGCATGTATCATGGGTCTTGAGGAGGCTATTGATTTGAGGATTAAAAATCTTGATGTATATGGAGATTCTGTGCTAGTCGTGAGCCAGATCAAGGGTGAATGGGAGACCCGTCAGCCCAATCTGATATCGTATATGAATTATGCAAGAAGACTGTTGCCTTTCTTTGACAGAGTAGAGTTTCATCATGTGCCACAGGCAGAAAATCAGATGGCGGATGCTCTGGCGACGTTGTCTTCCATGTACAAAGTTAACTTCTGGAATGAGGCTCCCAGAATAGTTATCTCTCGCCTTGATAGGCCCGCCTTCATATTCGCCATTAAGGAAGTTTCCGATGGCAAGCCGTGGTATTTTGATATCCAGAACTTCCTAAAGAACCAAAAGTATCTGACTGGGGCATCCGGCCACGATAAGAAGACTCTTAGGAGATTGGCTGGCAATTTCTACTTGAATCCGAATGGTGTTCTGTATAGGAGAAACCATGATTTGGTGCTTTTGCGATGTGTTGATGAGAAAGAGGCTAATTTACTCATGGAAGAGGTCCACGAGGGAACCTTTGGCATGCACGCCGGTGGACACGCTATGTCTCGGAAGTTATTTTGGGCAGGGTATTATTGGTTGACAATGGAAAGAGATTGCTTTAAGTTTGCAAAAAAGTTCCACAAGTGCCGAATTTATGCGGACAAGATTCAGGTTCCGCCGAGCCCTTTGAACGTTATGGCGTCCTCGTGGCCTTTCTCCATGTGGGGCATCGATATGATTGGCAAAATCGAGCCCACCGCATCCAATGGACACAGGTTCATCTTGGTATCTATCGATTACTTCACCAAATGGGTTGAAGCAGCGTCTTACACTAATGTTACCAAGCAAGTGGTAGCCAGGTTTATCAAAAAGGACATCATTTGTCGCTACGGCATTCCTGAAAGAATCATTACGGATAATGGTTCGAACCTGAATAACAAAATGATGAAGGAACTGTGCCAGAATTTCAAGTTTGAGCATCATAATTCATCTCCCTATTGGCCCAAGATGAATGGCGTTGTTGAGGCAGCTAATAAGAACATCAAGAAGATAGTTCAAAAGATGGTTGTGACATACGAAGACTGGCACGAGATGTTGCCCTTCGCATTGCACGGTTATCGTACGACGGTACACACATCAACCGGGGCAACACCTTTCTCACTGGTGTATAGTATGGAGGTTGTCCTGCCATTAGAAGTTGAGATTCATTCCTTGAGAGTATTGCTTGATGTCCAACTATATGAGGAAGAATGGGTGCGGAATAGGTTGAATCAGCTCAGTTTGATGGATGAGAAGAGACTTGCATCCATCGCATATGGTCGGGTATATCAGAGCCGAATGAAGAAAACTTACGATAAGAAGGTGCGCCCTCGAAGCTTGCAGACGGGCGATCTTGTGCTAAAGAAGATTCTCCCACCGCAATCAGATTACAGGGACAAATGGACTCCCAACTATGAAGGTCCATATATCGTTCGAAAGGTCTTCTCCGGAGGAGCCTTACTGTTGTCCACCATGGATGGCGAAGATTTTTCATCCCTTGTGAACTCGGATGCAGTTAAAATATACTTTGCTTAAAGAGACCCGCTGGACAGGAAAAAGAGAGTCCAGGTAAAAATGGGGCATCCCGGCGAACCAAGAAAATAGAAAAAGGTTCGGGAAAAAGTTAGGGATAAAATTGAAAAGATGTACACCCGCGAAGTCAAAAACCTGAAAAGGGCGACTTCGGCAAAAATGGGTATCCCGGTGAATTGAAAACCCGCAAAGGGCGATTCATGCAAAAGTTAGGGATTGAAAAGCAAATGACTGCGGTCCGAGTTTGATACTGCATTGCTTAGTGGTTTGGGAGTACCTGAGGGTCGATTATCCAAAACAATCTCTTCCGAGGATGAAGCATCGGGAAAGTGTCAGAGTCAGGCGAGTCATGGGAGGATCAGCTCATGGTGTTCGTTTGTACCACGTTGCCAACATGTATACAATCTTCTCTTTTGTATTTTTGTACATATTTGCATTCGCTTTTGTGTAATTTCCTCTTTTCAGGAGTTGCATCCGATGTACAAACTTTGCCTATTTACAGGCTGTTATCAATAAAACATACTATTCAGTACTTGATGTTTAATTCTTGTTTTAACTTTTACTATTTTGTTTGTGGAAAACGCCGATGTTTTGGTAAACTTACATGTGCACAAGCTTGCAGGCCTCGACCAATGATTGTTAAAACTTTGAATTAACTGAATAGTTGTCACGGATACTAACCAGGATAATTCCTTTTGTGTAGAATGTCTTGTGTTCGTTCGTGTTTTGCAGGGTTGTCACCTTTGCAGCAGATATCCAAGGAAGGGTGTTCCACAACTAGAGCAGGATTCATGTGAAACCTTTTCCTCCCAACAGGCGGAATTGGCTTTTCATTCCCGGCAGACGGAAGTCGAAGTTTATCCCCAGGAGAGTTGGGATTGCATCGGAGCAGGATCAGATTATCCTCAACAATTCAAGATGGACTTATTCGGTAGGATAAAGTCATCCCCAGTGGGTCGAGATTGATATACCCAGCAGAGTGTGCATTCTTGGTGGTTGGTTATGAGCGCATTTACTCCCTAGAGTCCTCGCAGAGTACAATCATAGTATGCAAATCGATTCCCAGCTGAGTATCCCCAACAGGATGTTTAATCCCCACAGAGCATGATCAAGTGATCAGTGGTTTGAAAGGATCAGCCCCGTACAGGACCGTCTTTTCTGTTCTCCAGCAGGTTGTTTTTCCTCCGATAGGATGATCATCCTCAATAGAGTTCGTAATTTCGAGCTTGTGAGTATCCCCAGCAGGATGGTTATCCTCAGCGGAGTTGGTTTCACCTTTCTAGCATTTATTTTGCTGGAATATGTATGTGATACCCGGTTATCCCCAGCGGATTTGGCTTTGTCTTCAGCATTTATTTTGCTAGAGCACCTCTTTGCATCTGCATATTGTAACACCCCACTCTAAACTATCGCGGAAAAATAAGATAAACAATAGAAATAATTCAGAGTGCAGCAATTGAAATCTCATGACGACCGTCATGGATGTCACGACCGTCACGGTCATGACGAGCGTTATGGAGCTGTGACGACCGTCACACTCCCAAATTCTCAGACGCAGCAGAGGTGTCACATTCTACACTTAACCAAAACAGATACACCTGCAAAAGATCATTTACTAACATACGTAGCACAAAATCCGGATGAACCAACAACAGTAACTTGTTTAACATTTTAATCATAAACGCCATGTTATAATACACTTCCAACGATTCGTACTAATTAAATTCCATTAAAATTCAGCAAGTAATTATCTTGCATCAATTCACTAAAACAACTATGCATCCAAGCAACATTTGGCATTATCAGAAACAACCAATCTATTTGCCATAGTACTTAATAAAATTCAGCAATAAGGAATTCAATTAAAACAATAACATTAATTGTTCATCCCCCCCCAGAGTGCTATGTATCAGAGCGACCAACGACCTTAAACATAAAGCTACACTTTCTTCCGAGTTACCTGCAAATTACCACCATTGGAGGTAACATACAACGTAAAGGGTGAGATATCAACAATATAACATAAGGCATGATAAAAGTCATGTCAGAATTTTATCACAACATTATAATTCCAGCAGTTCGCATAAATATTAGTAATAATGAACTACAACCACCCTTTATTCATAACCACAACAATTATCATCATATTTCAGCAACTCATCAAAACAACTCAACAACGCAACTCAACAATGCGACTCAACAATGCAACTCAACTGTGCATATGCATGTGGTACCATTTTGGGAGACAACACTCCACAATAATTCGGAAGACAAATCTCCATAATAATTCGGGAGACAACACTCCATAATAATTCGGGAGACAACACTCCACAATAACTCAGGAGACAACTCTCTATAATCATTTGGGAGACAACTCTCCACAATCATTTTATTTTGTCATTAAAGACACAACCGTCGCTAATCCAGGCCAAATGATATACTATGAGATGCAACTATTATGGACTATAACACAACAACAACAACTGTGCAACAACCGTGCAACAAGGTATCACGCCTACAACCAATTATCCATAACAGAAACATCACATTTCGCATATATTATGGACTCACCATTTCAATTTGTTCATATCATAGAACTACCAACAGTATCATTCCTACGAATAAGACTCTAACACATTTTCGCAGAGAACAATTAAAAACAACCTCGTCTCTACAATTGAGAACTCAACAGCATTTTCATGTCATAGAACAACTGACAACATCATTACTACAAATAAGAACTCAACACATTTTCATATGCCTTCATACGGGTAATATAACTACGACTTATCCACATAATCCAAGGAGAATATTATAATAACATTTTCTCAACAAATAGGAAATTAGCGCGTGCCGGCGCCGATTCCCAACATTACTACATAAACTAATGACACAACCATTAATGCAGGCGTAGACAAACATTAATCCTTAATATTCTCTTAATATTTCTCAACCTACGGGAACATTTACCCTTAATATTCCCTTAATATTTCTCAACCTACGGGAACATTTACCCTTAATATTCCCTTAATATTTCTCAACCTATGGGAACATTACTACGGTAACGCTACTACGGGGACATTATTACGTATTTGCCCCATTAGGGAAACCTTAGAGCATCGTATATAACACATTCATTCTTACATAGAAAAACCTCGTCCCTAACATTTATCGAATAACGGAAATTATACCTATGAATCAATTCCCTACATGAAATTGATCATACCCACAGTTATAGAATTGAACCCCACCCTTACCTTGAATAGAGGCCAATTCCAAGCTTTCTGGTTCTGGTTCCGTTCTACGGTAACTCTCCTGCAACTTTCTCTTGCAACTTTCTTCCAATTTCACCGATGGAAAATTCTTCTTCTTACTTTCTCCACAGTCACGTTCCTTTTTCCTTCTCCTCAACCTTTTTCCTCAATTTTGGTTTTCTGAGCAGTTTATCGTTCTTTTGCTCTTTCTCCCACAATTGTTTATCGTGTCCTCCTCTCTTTCCCAAAAACTTCTCTATTTCCTTTAATCCCTTATTTCTTATTTTATTATTTTAAATCCAATAATAATAATACTACAAATATTATTCTCCCACTAATAATAATATTCATAATAATAGTAATAATATTCCACCAATAATAATAATAATAATAATAATAATAATAATAATAATAATAATAATAATAATAATAATAATAATAATAATACCACCAATATTACTATTAACTATTATATTATTATCTCAACACCACATCTCCACAAATAATCCTTATATATCAAGGATACTCACTAATCATATACAAACCCACCCCACCTAAGGGCACACCAACATAAAATAATTAAATTAACACCAAAATGACTAAATAAATAAAATGGGTGTTACAACTCTCCCCCACTTTAATTATTTTCGTCCTCGAAAATTACCTGATGGAAACAATTCCGGATACGCTCCCCGCATTCGGCTCTTCAATTCTCAGGTCACACTGCCTCCTGCAGCACCTCACCATGCCACTCTCCCACAGAACAAAACACGACGCGAGCTTCCCAGATTTCAAAGCTCGACCACCACCAGTTACCAGCGTAACTCTCAAAACACATCCATTCTTGGATCCTTTGGATTTTTTTTTCCAGTCGTCTCTTGCACAATCTCAGCTAGCTTCAATATAGAATGGTTACTCTTCCTTGTTAGAAAAAGGGCCAATTTAGTCATTCTATCCAAAATCACCCAAGTAAAATCATATCCCTCAAATTCTCTGGAAAACCCAACACAAAATCCATGGGAATACTATCTGATCTCCACTCTGGAATATTTAACGGTTGCATTGGCGTTTATTCTTCGACTTCCAACAAGTCTAATCAGCACATACAAACTCAACCACTTATCTCTTCAACTATGGCCCTCAAAATAATTTCCTCAAATCCGGTTACATCCTCATAGAACCGGGATGGATACTCCATCTACCTCAATACTCTGATTCCACTTAATAATATCTGGGACACAACTCTATCACGACATCTCGTGATACTATTTCCATTAATCTGAAAATCATCCATTCGACTTTAGTTCCTCAGTTTCAACCAATCTACCAACTCAAACCAGAGTTCTGACCTTATCGAATCTCGTCCAGAATACCACTAGTAAGGTCCAACATACTAAGCTTAACTCCATAAGAAGTCTCTTCACAAACCAACTCATACCACAAAATTGCTCAATTAGTCCTAACTCTTTTCACCACCATCATCGGCATATGCAAGGATTTTCAAGCCAATGCATAAGCTACCATGTTTTGATTTCCCCGAATGGTAATTCAATCCGAAACCATAATCCATTCCGGAGTCCCAATTATTTTCTCTGCCTCATATTCAACTCTTCCAAATCAAATAAATACCTTAAGTTCTTGAGGTCACCAAACATGTCAAATCTCAAACTATCTAATTGAGGCTTCCAACTCCGGCACAACCACAACAACAACCAACTATAAATCACTTATCAGATGATTCCTCTTATGTACTTCAAGTTCCCTTAAAGCATAACCAAAACTCGCTGAAGTTTCACTTAGCATATCAACAAAGCATCCTAAACACAACAAATAGTCATGTCGGGTTCGGCAAAATTCAACACACGATACATTTTCAATTTTATGCTATAATTGAACCAGGTACAGGCCTCAAAACAATTTTTCCTAGAAAGAGAATCTCGTTAGCTCTCCAACGCTTTGAATGGGGACTAAAACCGACTTACGGATCAAGAGATATGAATTTTCGAAGTTTCTCCAAAACAAAATTTTTCTGCATAAAGGCTGCTACGGGTTTGAGCATTTTCGCCCGAAAATTCGACCGATTCAATTATTTTCTTCGAAACAACCACATACTCATTCATACCAAACATATATTAGTGATTTAGAACCATCAAACGTGAAATCTACGACTTTCAATTTCAATCCGAATCTTAAATCCTCAAATCTCCAAAAATGCAAAAACTTACAAAAATCCATCAAATTCGATAAAACAAGTATACTCGATCACGGCCTAATATTACCCGACACAACTGCGTAATATATTCTAACTTTCGTCCGTAAAAACATCGATTTCGTAAAAAGCTGCAATCTCGGAATTCGACGTACCACAATAATTTCACACTTAGAAGGTCATTTGACACATCTTCAACTCTTGGAATATTTAAGGGTCTAATTATACCAATATTGCATTCCACATCTTACTTTCTTTAATAATCATCAGGAGTCACTGCCCATCTTTAATCTACTTGACCTCACGATCTATTGCCTTAATAAACACATCAGACCCACGTCTCAACACTACTTAATCAGTTTAATCCATTGACCATCCAAACAGACATAAACTACGGAGCTCTCACTCTCGGACTAGTTTCCGTATCTAAGTCGGTCACAACTCCACTTCATGTCCTGGCCATACATCACTTATCTCTTCAAAAAACTTCCAGCCAACCATAATTAATCGGCAATCGCCAACTTCCCGCTTTCATTATAATTCAAAATTTCCCATCAAAATTAAACACCTCAGCACCCTCCTAGACCGACTCATCAAAACCATTCTTAAGCACTTAGCTTAACTCAAGACAATTCACTGCTCACGCCATCCAAGCTTGCAAGACACGCATATCCCATCTAACATGACTCCGCCCACTATCAACAAGAGATTAAGGGTGATCAGTTCCTCAATTTGTCAATAGACAGCCGAAAATCATGATAGGGTACAAACCATCTTTACCAAACTATAAGAGTGTTCAACCACACACCGAACTACAACTCCACACTTGCAGCATCCTGGAGAAGCACAAGCTTCTCCCCCACTTGAATCATTCTCACTCCTGCAGACAAAGCTTCCACAACAAAACATGTATTGATAGTGTTTTCACACACATGTCGCATACCAGGGAATACACAACATTAAACAACTTGGCCGGACAGACCGACCTGCTCTGATACCAATTGCAACACCCCACTCTAAACTATCGCGGAAAAATAAGATAAACAACAGAAACAATTCAGAGTGCAACAATTGAAATCTCATGACGACCGTCATGGATGTCACGACCGTCATGGTCATGACGACCGTCATGGAGCTGTGATGACCGTCTGTCGCTACTGCGAAAATCGGCGCCGGCTATGACAGAAGAGTCGCCACCGTGCGTTATTTATCCCAACGGAGGGAAAGGAAATGCTCAGAGTAAACCTAACGCAAAACGAGAAAGGAATGGTCATCGCAACCAAATCCTGGATTCGGGAGTCGGTTACGCAAGGGGAAGGTATTAGCAACCCTCACGTCCGTCGTACTCGACGGGATCCACGCTTGTTTTCTAGTACGGATTGTTATTCTATCTACACTAAGGGTCAAGGGTTAAAAAGAAAAGAAATGACTCGGCAAAGTATCGCACTTTATGCCTACGTATTCCCGTCTAGAACGAGAAATCAGAGTCAACGTAGTTCGCCTACCTACGGGAAAGGTGGGAAGGTTGCTCGCTAGGATACGACATCCTATGCCTACATACTTTCATACAGCATGAAAGATCAGAGCAAACGTAGTTCGGGCCACGGAAGACACAAATTTGTCTGACTGTTTTTATCTTTCTGAAAAGAGGTTTCTTCTGATTAGGAGTCCAAGCGGACAAAAATGACATTTTGATGTTTGTTTTCAGTCTTTTACGCAAGAACTGTTTTTTTATGATGTTTGCAATCTCTGACGCACTAGAGACTGTGATTTGAGAGTGACTACGTTGTATGGCACCCTAAGGGTAACACACTAAGCAGTCAGATTACTGAAGAGTGACCCTCCAGCAACCCTCTCTCAAATAGCTTAAGGCTCGTAGCGTACGACATCGATTATCCTTATTACTGTGTTTTGGAGTTGTTTAAGATGAGAAGAGAAAGAAGCTCTAAAAGCCTAGGGTTGAAAGGGGATAAAAGCTAACCTAATGTTGTCATGCATGGGTTAAAACCTAATGTCTGTCATGTTTCTCTCCTGCACAGAGGGAAACAGAGATCCTAGGGGATAAACGGAAAAGAAACAGATATGCAGTAAACAGTAAACATGCATGCAATGCGAGGCAAGGGAGTCCCACTCAACCTCGAACCTGGGAAAACAATAGGCAAAGTGAAACAACTTCACTTCAAACCTAAGGGGCAAGCTTGAACAAGCCAACAAACAATACAGAAAAAGAAATAAAACCCAACACCAGCTCTGACAGCAACACCAGCTCCTATAGTAAGCAACTCAAACAGCACAGCTCTGACAGCTACAGTTGATTACTAGCAAAGGGTTGACAATAACAACTTCAAGTAAGATCCCATCTTCACTCTTCAATGATCCCCAGCTTTAGATAAGCTCCTGTCTCCAAAAATCTCCAAGCTCTAGGAAGCATGAACCTCAACCAGTAGACAGCTTCAATCAGCAGCAAAACCCTAGTCTTCAACAGACAACCAACTTTGACAGGCACAAGCTTCAACTTCACCAATCTTCAATGAACTTCATTCTTCAATAGGTTTCCATCTTCAATGCCAACAATCCAGAAGAGAATCAATTACGAAGTTGAAATGTTAAGAGGCTTAGTGACAACCCAAGGAAATCACTAAGATATTAACATAGCAAGTGAAAGGTATCCTCAGGGTTCTACCCAACCAAAGCATGCTCTACATCCCTCCTAAGGAGAGATGGAACTTCTTTGGGGGACCTTGTGTCATAGGATGGAATAGAGGCACAAGAAGCTCTCTATGTTTGACAGAAGAAACAAAACTACTCTAATGCTCTTCCTATGAACCCTAATCCCTAAGCCTCTGACAAGCCCTCTAACAAAAGAGAAGTCTTCAACTCCAAGCTTCTTCAAGCCCTCCCAAAGCAACTTCATTTGATCCTCAAGTCATCCAAGAAAAGCCCAAGCCAAAAGCACTCCAAAATAGCCCCACACAAGCATCACCAAATCCAAAATCCAAAGGAGAACTCCATAATCATCACACAAGTTGCAAAAATCAGATAAAATGCTAAAGCTCATCAGAAAATCCTAGGTAAATTTCTAAGGGAACCTAACCCTATACCCAATACCCCATATGAATCCCAAACCCTAAATCAACCATTCAATCCTCAAACTATGCACAAAACTACAACTATTTGCCTTGAAACCCTAATTCTAACACCTCTCCTATTCACCTCTCAAACTAACCTAACTTTATTCACAAAAATATGATAAAATTTCTAAGGGTACATGCTTCCCTAATCTAATCAATCCAACAAGAATCACCTTAAAATCATTCACCAATAGGTCACAAGAAAATCAGCAAGAACATGTAGCAAATATACCAAATTTATAGAAATAATAAAAATGGAAAAATTCAAATTAAATTCAAAAATGGATAAGAATGGGATTTATTAATTTCATAAAATCACAAATAAATCCAGGATCATGGAGGTATTTTTAAAATATTTTTTGGATCAATATTGGATTTATTATGAATTTTAGAAATCAAATGGAATAAAAGAAAATATTAAAACAATTAAAAATGAATTAAGAAAATAAAACTGAAGATAAAATGTGAGCCAATGGATTATAAGACTGGTAATCAAATCCAAGAGTTGAGGGCGCGTCCACGTAGGTTGCTGACTGGGGATGACCTGGGCTGCCACCTCAATTATTGAAACGGGGCGTTTTGGCAATTGGAGGCAATCTCTGAGTTTGAATCGTGGCCCTTGGATGCGTGAGAATGTCAACAAGTCAAAGTGATCTGAGGGTTGGGACCTCATCTTCCCCAAATGAGCTCAGGTGAGGGTCAAATATCCAGACGGTGGTCCGGTGGTGCAACCACCGTCTTCTCCGGCGAAGCAAACCCTAAACCTCACCAATCAAGTCAAATAAAAACCCTAATCTGCTCCAAATTTCCCCCTGAACTCAAATCCGCCATCCAAAACCATTGATTCACCCTCAAAAGCTAAACCCGATCAAAGTTGCAGAGAAATCACCAAGTCTCGATGGTCACCATTCTTGAAATAAAAGGTACTAACATGAACTACACGTTACACTGATCAATTACCATCATCTAAACACCATTAATCCTCCAAGAATCACAAGAACCAAGCTCAAACAGAAGTTGATCATCCATCTTAATTGTCACCAATCAACTCCAAACCAATCCAGAAATGTTCCCTAATCATCCTAGGTCCTAACCACATGCACATTCTAAGCTAATTTTCCCTAGATTATGAAGGAATTCAAGAAGTACATACCTGTGAAAAGGGGATCAACAGAGGTAGAAAATGATGGATTCAACCTGTGCAACTATGCAAACACGATCAATGAAGCAAGATAAAGCTCTTCCAACCCTCAATTTGGCTTGAATGTGCCTTGAACTCCAAAACCGATTCTGAGTTGAAGCTCTTGAAACTCAACTTCAATCTTCCTCTCCTCCACGAATTCTGCACCAAACTGAATCTGAATTCTTTCTAGAGCTTAAATATGAAGTGTTTGTGGGCTTATTCAATCCAATTCAGGCCCAAATCCATTGATCCAAAATTCTGATTTTGCCATGAAAATGCAATGTACCAGTCACGATTCTGAGCTTCCAGATTTCCCTAGAATGTTCTATCCAACTGCAAATTAGTTATGGAGTGTGTTTAGGTAGTTAGCTTGGCATGAATTGCCCTGATTTTTGTTTTGGCATTGTGACTTATAATGTAAGTAACCACTTTACAAAGGAAGTCATGAAATTAACCCTCAACTCAAAAATGTGGAAATGTAATTGTGTTTGAAATTCATTTCCTGATCAATTTGGTATGTCATATGCCATGTGTATGTCTCATAATCCAAAAATCCCAATTTCCCTCCTTTGAATCATTTGAAAAATCATTCATTTTAGGCCATTTTGGATCATTTTGTGAAGCAAGCCATTTCAATCACCCATGACTTCTTATCTGACCTAAAAACATCATTTTAAGCACATCTAATGTTGAACATTTCTTCATTTGAGGAGTGGAAGATAGAGATTTTGACCTATGTTGAAAAATGACCTATAATTCAACTTTCCCAAAATACCCCTAGATTGCTAAGACCATAACTTGAGTTCCACAAATCTTATTGAGGACTTCTAGTACTCAAATTAAAGCTAAGATCAAGACCTACAATTATTATGTTGTCCAAGAATCCATTTGAAAACTCCTTGATGGGAAAAAGTTGCTTGGAACTCAAGTGACTTTCATAGATAAATTTCAGTGTCCTCTGATGACCCATAACTTGCAAGAACCATAACTTGAGTTCTACAAATCTCCTTGAAGACTTATAGTACTAAAATTAAATCTATTGAGAAGCTCTACAAGTTTCATGTTGGCCAAGAATCCATTTGAAACTTGTATTTGGACTTGTGTGGCTTGGAAGTCTAGTGCTATACAAGGGATTTTACCCTAGGAACCCTGTCTCAAACCCCTCCAACCACTCTTGATTCTCTTATACTTGATCTTGACTCATCCATACACATGATTTAACATCTCAATCCATGACTTCCATGACTTAGAGCTAGGTCTTGATGCCCTTTCTTTGCTCTCCTTGACCTAGGGTTACCCAGATGAAACCCTACTTGTACACACCTCAACTGTAGTTCTTGAACTTTGATACCATGACTTGTCTAAGCTTCAATATGGCTCTCTATGCCTCCCATGGGATCCATACACACCTCAAATTCATAATTCCATGTTGATGATCTTCAACACACCTCAAGTTAGGAGAGAAATTCACCTGTTGACACTCAGATCTTCTCAAAGCTTCAACCCATTCCTTGATGACTTGGATGTTCTTCAGCTTGAATAAGGCCCCTTGATGTGCTTCTTTAGATAAGAATGGCACTTGATCCCTTATGTTATGACATGCAAAAGATAGGACTATGTACATGATGTATCTATGCAAATGATAATGCAATTAAAACATAAACCAGGTGAAATAAGTTGAGCAAATTTTAGGGTGCAACAGCTGCCCCTATTCAAACGGCTTGGACCCGACTGGGTGAAGAACGAACGGCCTTCAAACAATCGAGGTATGAGACGGTTGAATACCAAGAACCCGGAAATTTGCCAACCGCAGAAATAAACTGCACAAACTGCTTGGAAAACAACATCCGCTGACTGAATCCTGTTGTTACGGCAACCAACTGATCAATCATCTGATATCAAAATCTGATTTCAATGTCAAATGCCTGTGTAACACCCCAGGCCTTGAACTCTCCCTTGTTAAAACATCCCGCCTTTTGTCCATGTTAAAACTCGGTCATCTGTTACTGCGGAGAAAACAAATTAGCGACCGTGCTGGAGATTATTGTCATCAACCCGAAAAAGATTCTATCATCGCGGGGATAGAACTTTGTCCATGTTTGGACACTATATTCTGCCAACACAGAAAAATCCCGACGACTTCGCTGGGGAAACATTTATGTATAATCACAGGAGACTCTGCTTATCTCTGCATTAGCTAACTTTGTTGGGCCCACCCCACAAACGACTTGGAGGAGGACTCTACTGGGGACAGGAATAGTTCGTCAACACGAGGAAATCACGACGACTTCCTTGGGTAAGATACTTTTGTCAAATGTCGAAACACAACTCACATAGTTTGTCGATCACGGGAGAATCATCTATCTGGATACCGGAAAGTTCATCCGCCTGCTTCATACGGGAAACTCCATCTTCCTAATTCTTACAGGAAAAGCTCATCCGCCTGCTCCATACGGGAAAATCCATCTGCCTGATTCATACAGGAAAACACATCTACCCGATTCTTATAGGAAAGTTCATCCGCTTGCTTCATACGGGAAACTCCATCTGCCTGATTCTTACAGGAAAAGCTCATCTGCCTGCTCCATACGGGAAAATCCATCTGCCTGATTCATACAAGTAAACACATCTACCTGATTCTTATAGGAAAGTTCATCCACCTGCTTCATACAGGAAAATTCATCTGCCTGATTACAGGAAAGTTCATCCGCCTGTTTCATACGGGAAAAGTCATCTGCCTGATTACAGGAAAACACATCTACCTGATTCTTATAGGAAAGTTCATCCGCCTGCTTCATACGGGAAAACACATTTTCCTGGTCCATACAGGAATATTCATCCACCTGCTTCATACGGGAAAATTCATCTGCCTGATTCATACAGCAAAGTTCATGGACATAGCTTCTTTGCCTACTCTTTGCAGTAGCTAACTCCATTGGGAATATTCTGAAAGTAACTGCCTGACACCTGTTTTGACAACAAATGACCACTTCTGAAATCTTGATTCATGAAACCCTGAAATGCTGCCGCGACAGCAAACCTGAAGAAAAACACTCCGCTGGTCGGATAAGAGAAACTTCAACCAGTAACTCTGTGGGGAACGATAACAAGAACTGTGTCATCATATGTCTCACGGCGAGACCTCGATCGTCTGGTAATAGATCTGAACTATAACTTCATACTCCTGTTGAGAAACACGCCTGAAAACAAAAGGTTAACTAACCTGATTTATGTTTCAACATGCGTATGTCTGATAATGGCGTAATGCTCCATACGGCATGGAAATGCTACGCGTTTGTGGGTAGATGCAAACATGATAATGTATGCAAATGTAAATGCCGGTGCTGACTGTTGGGGAAGCTCTGACAAGCTTGCTTCAACATGGTTGTTGAGGACAAATACCACCCTGTTGGGGATGAACTGATATCGCGAAGTATTCTGGCAAAATAAATGCCGGAAATACAACCAACTCTGCCGGTGAGAGATTACACATCAATTTCCACTAGGAGGAAAGAATAACACCTGCTGGGAAGATTAACTCAGCTGGGGGAGAATTAACCCTTCTGGAGGGACAACTGATCTTGTCTTGCTGGGGATAATCATCCTGACGAGGGCATGACGACCTGTGGGGAGAAAGAAAACCATCCTTGGTGGGGATAATCCTTCTGGACTTACTGTCTGGGTTATGCGCCACATAAATCCTCCCAGATGGGGATTGAATGCGCACATCTTCGACTCTCTAGGGAGCATAACCTCTGCATGGGATACTGATCTGGGGAAAATAATCCTTCCTTCGGTAAGGGATAACGTCATCTCAACCTCTGGGGATGAGGTGCGACCTGTTGGGAAATAAGGTCCAGTCCTTCTTCTAGGGCCTCTGGCTGGGGCCACCATTTTCTGATTGTCTGCTTCAAGGGCAAGAACCCTGCAACACACAAATGAGACAAAACAAAACTATACAACCAAATCTATTCGGGTTAGCATCCGCGACATTACTTCAGTCAATTCGAAGTTTTAGCAATTATTGGCGAGGGCCAGCAAAGTTATGCACATGCGAGTTCATCGAAACATCGGCGTTTTCCACATACAAACAGTAAAGCACAAACATCAAGTACTGAATAACGTGTTTTATTGATCGAGCCTGTAAATAGGCAAAACTTTGTACATCGGAATCAACTCCTGAAAAGAGGAAGTTACGCACACACACATACATATATGCACAAAAAGCATAAAAAAAACAATATTTGTATACATGTCGGCAACGTGGTGCAGACAAACATCCTGAGCTGATCCTCCTATGACTCGCCTGACTCTGGCGCTTTCCCGGCATTCAATTTTCGGAAGAGATTGTGTTGGGTAAACGAACCCTCAGGTACTCCCAAACCACTAAGCAATGTAGTATCAGATCCGGACCGCAGTCATTTGCTTTTCCAATCCCTAACTTTTGCGTGAATCGCCCTTTGCGGGTTTTCAATTCACCGGGATACCCTTTTTTGCCGAAGTCGCCCTTTGCAGGTTTTCGACTTCGCGGGTGTACATCTTTTCAATTTTATCCCTAACTTTTGCCCGAACCTTTTATTCATTTTTTACGGTTCGCCAGGATGCCCCATTTTTTCCTGGACTCTCTTTTTACTATCCAGCGGGTCACTTTCAAGCAAAGTATTTTTTAACTGCGTCCGAATTCACAGGCGATGTAAAGTCTTCACCGTCCATGGTGGACAACAACAAAGCTCCTCCGGAGAATATTTTTCTGACAACGTAGGGACCTTCGTAATTAGGGGTCCACTTGCCCCTGTTATCTGTTTATGGTGGGAGAATCCTCTTCAGTACAAGGTCGCCCGTCTGAAAGCTTCATGGACATATCTTCTTATCGTAAGCTTCCTTCATCCGGCTCTGATACAACCGACCGTATGCGAGAGAAGCTAGCCTCTTCTCATCCATTAAGATGAGCTGATTCAGTCTATCTTTAACCCATTCTGCCTCATCAAGTTGGACATCTCGTAAAACCCTCAAGGAAGGAATCTCAACCTCTAACGGTAACACTGCCTCCATTCCGTATACTAATGAAAAAGGGGTTGCCCCAGTTGATGTGAGTACCGTCGTACGATAACCGTGCAAAGCGAAATGTAGCATCTCGTGCCAGTCCTTATATGTCACAACCATCTTCTGAACAATCTTCTTTATGTTCTTATTGGCCGCTTCAACAGCGCCATTCATCTTGGGCCAGTAAGGAGAAGAGTTGTGATGTTCAATCTTAAAATTCTGGCACATCTCTTTCATCATCTTGTTATTCAAATTCGAACCGTTGTCGGTGATAATCCGCTCAGGGATTCCATATCTGCAGATAATATCTCGTTTGATAAATCTGGCGACCACTTGTTTGGTGACATTGGCATATGATGCTGCTTCCACCCACTTGGTGAAGTAATCAATTGCCACCAAGATGAACCGGTGTCCGTTGGATGTCGTAGGCTCAATCTTTCCAATCACATCAATTCCCCACATCGAGAACGGCCACGGTGATGACATCACATTCAGAGGACTTGGGGGTACATGGACCTTGTCCGCATAAATTTGGCATTTATGACACCTCTTTGCAAACTTGAAACAGTCTATTTCCATAGTTAGCCAGTAATAACCTGCCCGCAGCAGTTTTCTCGTCATAGCATGCCCACCAGCATGTGTACCAAATGTACCCTCATGTATCTCTTCCATGAGCAACTTTGCTTCTTTCTCATCTACACAACGTAGCAACACCAAGTCGTGGTTTCTTTTGTATAGAACACCGTCAGGATTCATATAGAAATTGCCATCTAATCTCCTGAGAGTCTTCTGATCTCGACTGGATGCCCCGGCCGGATACTCCTTGTTCTTCAGGAAATTTTGGATGTCAAAGTACCAGGGTTGACCATCGGGAGCCTCATCAATGGCAAATATGAATGCAGGCCTATCGAGCCGAGAGATAACAATCCGGGGAGCCTTGTTCCAGAAGTTAACTTTATACATTGAAGACAATGTAGCCAGGGCGTCAGCCATTTGATTTTCTGCTCGCGGCACGTGATGCAATTCCACCTTATCAAAGAAAGGCAACAATCTCCGTGCATAGTTCATGTATGGTATCAAATTGGGCTGACGTGTCTCCCATTCTCCTTTAATCTGATTCACCACTAGAACCGAGTCTCTGTATACATCAAGATGTTTGATTCGCAAATCAATAGCTTCTTCCAGACCCATGATGCAAGCCTCATATTCAGCCTCATTATTGGTAACGAGAAAGGTCAATCGGACAGTAAAAGGGATGTGCGACCCCTGAGGAGCGGTGATGATTGCCCCTATTCCGCTACCATAGGAATTTACAGCTCCATCGAATATCAACTGCCATTTGGAACCCAACTCTGGTCCTTCATCCGGCAACGGTTCTTCATAATCTTTCATCTTTAGGTACATGATATCCTCGTCAGGAAAATCAAACCTCATCGATTGGTAGTCCTCAACAGGCTGCTCCGCAAGGTACTCTGACAAAACGCTACCTTTAATAGCCTTTTGCGAGACATATTGGATATCATATTCGGTTAACACCATCTGCCATCGGGCAATTCTTCCGGAGAGTGCTTGCTTTTCAAACACGTATTTGATTGGATCCATCTTTGAAATTAGTAGGGTTGTATGATTTAGAATGTATTGCCTCAAACGTTTGGCGGCCCAGGCTAGCGCGCAACACGTCTTCTCGAGCATTGAGTATCTGGACTCACAGTCAGTAAACTTCTTACTCAAATAGTAGATCGCATGCTCTTTGCGTCCGGTCTTGTCGTGTTGACCGAGAACACAACCCATACAATCCTCAAGAACCGTCAAATACATAATCAGAGGTCTCCCGGCCACTGGGGGTATCAAAACAGGAGGTTCCTGCAATTATTCTTTTATCTTGTCGAACGCCTTTTGACAATTTTCATTCCAGGTCACAACCTGGTCCTTTTTCAACAACTTGAATAACGGCTCGCACGTCGCAATTAAGTGAGATATGAACCGAGCGATATAGTTCAATCTCCCTAAAAACCCACGCACTTCTTTTTCTGTTTTAGGCGTCGGCATTTCTTGTATTGCTTTTATTTTCGCAGGATCAACCTCTATTCCTTTTTCGCTCACGATAAACCCCAGTAGTTTACCCGATCTCACCCCGAAGGTTCACTTGTTAGGGTTCAGTCTCAACCTGAACTTCCTGAGCCTCTTGAACAGTTTCAGCAGATTAACCAAATGCTCCTCCTCCGTCTAGGATTTGGCAATCATATCATCAACATAAACCTCGATCTCTTTATGCATCATGTCATGAAAGAGAGTCGTCATAGCACGCTGATATGTTGCCCCAGCGTTCTTCAATCCGAAGGGCATCACTTTGTAGCAAAATGTTCCCCAGGGAGTAATGAAGGTAGTCTTCTCCATGTCTTCTGGAGCCATTTTGATCTGATTGTAACCCGAGAAGCCATCCATGAAGGAGAATATGGAGAACTGAGCAGTGTTATCAACCAGCACATCGATGTGAGGAAGTGGAAAGTCATCTTTCGGGCTCGCTTTGTTCAAATCACGGTAGTCTACACACATTCGCACTTTACCGTCTTTCTTTGGCACTGGCACAATATTAGCGACCCATGAGGGATATTTTGTAACAGCTAGGAAACCAGCATCCCACTATTTTTGAACTTCCTCCTTGATCTTCACCGCCATATCCGGTCTGGTTCTTTGGAGTTTCTGCTTAATAGGCGGACATTCCTCTCGCAGTGGCAGACGGTGAACAACCATATCCGTATCCAACTCAGGCATATCCTCGTACGACCAAGCAAATATATCACTGTACTCTTTGAGCATCTCAACCAACCTTTGCTTAATGTCGCTCTGCAGCGCAGCCCCTATACGGATGTTTCTCACAACCTCTTCCGACCCCAAATTGATAATCTCAATGACTTCCTCACGAGGCAGAATGATTCTTTCTTCTTGTTTCAGTAACCAGGTCAACTCTTCTGGTACGTCGCCATCTTCCACAATCTCTTCCTCGGCTTGAAATACCGGGTGCTCGAAGTCGAAGTGAGTCATAGGCGGTTCATAGATGTCATCTGAAATAGTAATCCTGCAAAGGAAATGGTTAAATGCTTCAAAATGCATACAAAGCAAATAACCACATTTCCATTTTATTGTAAAAGATAAAAACAGAAAAACAGGGATCACAATATTTGTATATGAAAAACGCCTTTATTTCATGATTAAACAATGTAATGTATATAACCAAATGGCCCTAAGCAAAATCACTATGCCCCGGGTAGGACACAGGATTATTCAACAATTAAGAAAACAAATCATTACTGTTTAGTTGTCACAGGAACAGTTTCCCGGATAGACCAATTGCAGAGACTTTGTCCTGGCACGCTTGGCTTGATCCATGCGTCCATATCATAGTCGCTATCTCCATCTTCAGCATCGGAAATAGCATTGATAGTCCCGAAGCTCACCCCATTTGGTGTAATGGTTATCGGCCCTCTGAACTTGGGCGTTCCTGAAGAGGATGCTGATGACGAAGGATGATATCAAAGCCCGAACTTGTCATTCTTCACGGGAATCTCCAATACCTTCCCCCAGCCCTTGGTTTTGCCTTCCTGCACTAGAGCCTGAGCTTCTTTGTAGGAGGACACTGCCACGTCTGATATTTTGCTGGAACCCTGGGCTTTGTCTTTAATTCACAACCCCTCGAAGGCTTGACAGGGTGTTTCGTGTATTTCGCTGTCGACCTCGACATATTTGAACAAAGACAAATGGCTAACCAAAATATCTTCCTCTCTACACACAGTGACGATGCTATCCCCAACCATATACTTCAGCTTTTGGTGCAACGTGGATGTGACAGCCCCGGCAGCATGGATCCATGGGCGCCCAAGAAGACAACTATACGCTGGCTGGATGTCCATTATATAGAATTCCGTTTCAAATATTTCAGGCCCCACCTGCAACGGTAATGTTATTGATCCAAAAACTGACCTCCTCGTTCCATCGAACGCCCTCACCACTAAATCACTGGGCGTGCAAATAATCCCCCTAACATCCAATTTCATCATTGCTTTCTTCGGTAGCACATTCAGGGAAGATCCAGTGTCTGCTAAAACATGGGACATGACCGTGCCCCGACATTCTACTGACACATGCAATGGCATATTGTGCTATCGCCCTCTCGGAGTCAAATCAAAGTCTGTGAAGCCCAAACTGTGCCCCGCATTGACATGCGCCATCACCCCTTCTAACTGATTAATAGAAACTTCTTGAGGAACGAACGACGTGTCTAGAATCTTCAGCAGGGCGTTCCGATGGGCCTCGGAACATAACAACAATGATAGGATGGAAATTTTTGACGGCGTTTGCTGGAGGTGCTCAACGATTTTGTAATCACTTTTACGAATGAGCCTCATAAACTCCTCCACATCCTTAAGTGACATTTCCTTTTCATTCGACTGAGACGGACCACCCTCAGTTACCTTGGCTTTACCCTTGGCTAATCTTTCCGCCTCTACCTCGGGTGACGTGAAGATTCTTCCGCTCCTGGTCATACCCCCTGTTCCGACAACATTATCTACAACCCTAGCTGGTTGTCCATTGACTTCAGTTTTCTCACCATCGCAATATACCTCCAACCCGTAAGTCCACGACACTGCTTTAGTACTCTCAAAAGGAACCGGTCCTGCTTTAGTAATTGTGATCGTCGGCCGCCGGGCAGGCGCCGTTATCGTTATTGTTTTCCTCGGAATCGTCACCGTTGCCACATCGTTCAGCTCATCAAACAACGCCTCTACAGGCTTTTCAACCGCGGTTCTATCAAATTGCAAGGTCCCTTCATCCATCATAGCCTGAATACCCTGCTTCAACTCATTACAACCTGCTGGCTGGGTCCAACAATCCAAGCAAAATTCATCACAACCTGGGAATACACCCCCTTTTAACAACGTGCTTTTAATCTCACCCAACGGTGTCTTCAGCTCATTGACATCCATCACTAGATTCAAATTTTCTTCCGTCAAGATGGCATTTGCCCCATGATTGGGCATAGGCTGTTGTACTATATTTGGACCCACCTGTCCAAAGTTGATAGCTTTGCTATCCAATAAATCCTGAACTTTGTGTTTAAATGCCTGACAAGCTTTTATATCATGCCCGGGTGCCCCGGAATGGAATTTGCAATGCTTGTTGGTGTCATACCCATAAGGAAGTACTGCCCTTGTAGGCGGTGCCAAAGTCCTTTTTTCAACCAAGTTCAACCCTAGCAGGGTCTGGAGGAGTTCTGCATACGTGGAAGGAGGTGCGTCGAACACTCTTTTCGGTCTCGCATTTTGTACCCTTCTCTGGCCAGGATTATGTCCTTGCTGTTGCTGTGGTTGTTGTTGTTGTTGTTGTTGCCGAGGCTGCCCTTGTTGAGGAAAAGGGATAGTGACACTAGCTATCTGTTGCGGCTGAACATACTGATTTCTTCCTCTGCCCCTGCCCCTGCCACCAAACACGGCACTAGTATCACCCTGTCGTCTACCACCAAATGCTTTTCTGGCACCTCCTGCTGAAGCAGACTCACCTGCTTGGAACCTTCCAACTTTAATCCCGTTCTCGATCATCTCCCCCATAAGAATCAAATCTGAGAAACTGCTTAATGACACACTAAACAATTTTTCGTAGAACACCCCCGTAAATGTCCCAATGAACATGTCATTCATCTCCCTTTCAATTAAAGGGGGATGCACCCTCGCTGCCATATCGCGCCACCTTTGCGCATACTCTTTAAAGCTTTCACCGCTCTTCTGTGACAAACCCTGCAATTGGACCCGGTTTGGCGCCAGATCACTGTTATATTTGTAATGTGTCACGAAAGCATCAGCCAATTGCTTCCAGGTTTTGATCTGCGTGGGCTCCAGCCCCATGTACCATTCAAGTGAAGGTCCTGATAAGCTATCCTGAAAGAAATGCATGAGCATCCTATCATCATCTGAATACACGGACATCCTTCTGTAGTAAGAGCGGACATGGACTTTAGGGCAGGTGTCCCCTTTGTACTTGTCAAAAGTGGGAGCCTTGAATTTCAACGGCACCCTCAGCCCTGGTACCAAGCCCATTGTAGTCATATCCAAACCGGTGGAGTTCTGACTCACTACCCCCTTCATCTGTTCTTCAAGCATTCTGATCCTCTGCACAGGATCAACAGGTCCTTCAAACCCCACACCTCTTCCAGAAAAGGCATCCTCCTGGTGGTCTTCACCCCAGTTCACATTTTCATTTCCATATCCGTCGTAACCAGTGTTGCGACCAAACCCTTGTTGATTGATCATGGGACCTCGTCCCCCGTTACCGAAACCCTGGTTGACCCTAATAGGTCCAAACCCAGTGTTGACAGGAATCACCCCAGCACCATTCATATTACCAAATCCACCATACCCCTGGTTAGCGTTACAAAAACCATCATAACCGAAACCCTGAGTGTTGAAGCCGTATTTCTCGTCCTAATTGACGTAATCAAATCCCTGATCATTGTAGCCGAAACCAATGTTGCCAAAACCATTACCGCCATTGTTGGTACCACCGCCTTGGTTGGCATCCCTAAATCCAACATTGTTAACAACAGTCTCATTTCCATTCCCTGTGTTGCCATTGCCAGCGCCAGCGCCATCGCTTACAACCACAACAGGTGGGGTCACTACAGGTGGGACCACAGGCGTAGGGGGCCCATCCTCCGGAATAGTTTCAACGTGTGCAGAATTGTGGTCATTGTTGCCATTCCCATTAGTCCGTGTCAGCAGCGGCTGTACCAAAGTCTGGAGGCTCTCCTGGCCCTTAGCAATGTTCTCCATTGCTTGCATGAACAGATTCAGCTTCTCGCGGATTTCCTGCATCTCCACTTGGACTTGATCCATGATTCTCTTGCAGTTGTTTCGGGTTGAGTAGCGGTGGACTCTTTGTTCGTCAATCCTGAAAAACCTGAAGATGCAGGAAATAAGATACAAATTCAAGAATACCGGTCATGCAATGTTAATGCAGATGCAAATGTGTAAATATGCTACAGGTTATATTCCCCCCCGATTCTAGTTTCGAAGAGAAGGCCAACACGACAATGGAGTCCCCATCAAGCAAGCAAGGAATCAGAAAACCCTCATATATAAACAACTGCCAAGAGGCTGAGTACAAGAGTACAACTAAATACAACTGAAGAGACCTCGGCCAACAAGCCTGGCGATGGTCAAAATACAGGTACAGATAACAAAAGCAAGGCAAAGATAAACCAGGCCAAATGGCGTGCTCTGACATCTTCCAATATCCCCAACGTCTCTGAACGACCCAGTCTGGAGATTAGCTCTTGTATCAGCAAGGCATGCCGCTCGGCAGTGGATCTCAGCTTTTTGGCGTCGTCCTGGCAGGTTCCTTTGCCAGAACCCTCGTCGAGTCTGCACCTCTTGGAGCCGGCCTTCACTTCATAACCTCTCAGCTTCTCGTCAAGGTCACTTACTCTAAGCTCAACAGCGCTCCTAAGTGATGTCTCTTCGGCAATCTTTGCGTCTTGGGCTCTAATCTGTGCCTCTAGCGTGGCAATCTGCAGCTTCAGTTCATCTTCACGCTCCTTCCGCTTGGTAAGCGTGGCATTCCACAATGCTACCCACTTGCTGAGGCGGGAATAAGCTTTGCTTAAAAGTTCCTTCTTGGAAGTAAGCACCTTGCTAACACCGTTCAAGGCTATTCCCACTTTTTCTTTCTTGTTGGTCTCTTTCGTCAACTCTGAACCCAACTTATTAATCAGTTCAGTTTGTTCCCTCACAGTGAAGGTAGCTTCATTCTTCTCATGACGCAGCTGGAAGATCTCCTTTTTTAACTCATCATTGGCTTTCTTCAGTTCTTCGTTTTCAGCCAACAATTTGTTATACTTCTCACTCTCTACCGAAGTAGGTACCTCAATCATTGGAAGATACAGGGGTTCCGCAGCAGGATAAGGCATCAAGGAAATACTAGCTCTCTCGCAGATCCAAGCCAAATAAGGATCATAAGCCTTGTTGTTGCTCTTGCCAAGCAAAGCTTTCCCTCTCCTATGGATGTTAGCCCATGCATGTCTCAATCTGATCAAAACAGCCGCGTCTAATGAGCCTGTGAGATACAGAGATTCCTATATCTCCTTCTCAATAGGAGCGTCCCTCAAAGCATAACCGAACTGTCTTACCAGTAGTGAAGGGTTATAGTTAATACAACCTTTCCATCCAACCAAGGGGACATTCGGAAATCCACTGCAACTATATATAATATCAGTGCCAAGCATGCTCCGATCAAACCAAATGATATTCTCTGCAGACAGCCCCATCAACCGGGAAGACCAATCCAAAGTATCAACAACGTCAACAAAAGGTCCTGTCTTCGGAAGATGCCCCTGGAACCACCTGTACAAGAGAGGAAGACAGCAGGAAACATTCTTGCCACAGAGTTTCTCATTCTTGTAGTGAATGGAATGATAAACATCGCCCAAGAGAGTAGGAACTGGATTCTTCGAGGCAAGAATCAAGAAAGCATCTGAGTCAACAAAATCTGGCACATTGGGAAACAAGACAATCCCGTAGATGCAGACAGCTAGAATGGCACTGAAGGCAACCCAACATCCACTCTTCGCGCACTGTGTAGCCTTCTCAACCAGGACAGACAGGTGAAAACCATAAGCTCCGTTCAGCTTGACCAAACCTCCAGGGAACTCAGAAGCATCTAAACTGACAATCTCAGCAAGTGTAGCCAACTCAGGCTCAGTATCAACATGTATAAAGGGCATCTGGTCTAACACAGGAACTCCCAACATAGCAGAACACTCCTCCAAAGTGGGTGCCAGAATATAGTCGGGAAATAAGAAACATCTCAGCTGCGGCTCATAAAACTGCATCAAAGTATACACCCCAGTCGTCTCAAATGCTGAAGGTCGGTACAACAAACTAAGCAATCTCCCATAAGATACTCTGAACTCAGCCCTCACTCTCTCATCTGCTAGAGCAACTAATCCCAGCAAAGAACTGATATCTGGTGAATGCAACCGGTAAGCGACTGTCCTCTTCATGGACTCCATGTCTGGCCGGAAAATACACTAGAATCCTAGGGGAATGATCACACCTGCAACATAAATACACGTTAATGCTATGCAAGATGAATATGCAACAATGCAATATGCAAAAAATAATGCAGCGGGGATCAAGTGACATATTGCTGAGGAGATCCATCCATAATATCTGTCTTCATAGGCTCATAATACTGCTCAAACCTAGTCTCGACAGACCCAAAACAATGCTCCAGCCTGGTCTCAATAGACCCATACCAAAGCTCGGAAGAAGAAACCCAGGTAACCACACATACTGATCCAAAATCAAGAAAACCGGGTGATCTGGAGGTCAAGTTTCCTGCATGCCCCAATCCCCCTCACAGGTAGGTGTCCTATCAACTGACACAAGGTACGACATCATATGCGGTCATCAGCGTCACAGACTTTCAAGAGTGATGATACGATACCCAGAAGGTGTGGCATCATCATGTCCTGAAGAGGCCTCCCTCAGCCAACTTCCAATTGATCGGTCCCCAGAGTCGACAATCCTCGGGTCAGACAATTTGTCGAGCCCTAAGGGCCAGGAAAGTGTCGCTACCGCGAAAATAAGGTGCCGGCAAAACAGAAGAGTCGCCACCTTTCGTTATTTATCCCTCAGAGCGGGAAAGGAAACGATCGGAAAAACCTGACGAAAGGGTATAAGACAAGGTCATCGCAACCATTGTCTGGGTTCGGGAGTCGGTTACGCAAGGGGAAGGTATTAGCACCCCTCACGTCCATCGTACTCGATGGGATCCACTCTTGCTGTGTTTATCTGACGGGTTGGTTTTATCTATCTACCTATCAAGGCTGGTCTGAAAAGAAAAGAAAATGACTCGGCAAAGCGTCGCACTTTATGCCTACGTATTCTCATCAGAGAATGAGAAATTAGAGTCAACGTAGTTCGACTAACTACGGGTTACGGGGAAGGTGGCTCGCCAATACGTCAGTATTGTGCCTACGTACTCTCAACAGATATGAGAGATCAGAGCTTACGTAGTTCGGGTTAATAAACAGTTCCAGCAGTTTGGCGTACGCAGCTCGACCCTTGGAGACTTAAGCGTTACCGTTTGCGGTAGAACTGGGAGTTAACGACACTCTTTTCTTCAGAAAAGCTTCCTTTGAATTATGGGCCCACGGGGCAAAAAGGTTTGAAGTTTGTTTTCTGTTTTTTACGAAAGAATTATTTTTTATGGATGTTTGCAACTAATATCGCACTAGAGACTATGACCTGAGAGTGAATGCGTCGCATGTCACCCAAACGGTGCCATACTAAACATCCAGACTGTTGAAAAGAAACTCTCCAACAATCCTTTCTCAGATAGCTTAAGGCTCGTAACGTACGACGTCAGTTAACCTTTATTACTGTATTTTAATTTGTTTTGAGATGAGAAGAGAGAACAGGCTCAACTAAGGGGAGACTATCAAGTCCTAATGTTGTCATGCCAAGGATTCATCCTATGGTTAAGGTTTGAAACAGGGAACTCCTAGAAGTTATCATGCATAGGTTACAACCTAAAGTTCTAATCATCCCTTCCTTATCAAAGGAAGTGAGATTCCTAGGGGATCATGTCAAAGATAAACAGAAACAGATAAAGCATCAGCTTAAATAGTAAACAGTAAACAACTGTAAAATGCATGCAATGCAAGTGAGGGAGGAAATGTGTGTGGGGCATCAGCCTCCACAAGCTCGTCTCGACCTCAAGCCAGATATGAATAACTGCAATCATACAGAGAAAAATAACATGCTATCAAGCAAAATATAAGTGACTGTAATCATAAAGAAGAAGTAAAATGCCATCAAGCAAGACAAACCACATAGGCAAGGGAGCAGGGCTCTACCGAATACCCGCAAGCAAAGCCATACAGTAAAAATACAAGCAGAGGGAGCAACTCAACCTCTAGTGCAATCATGTTTCTAGCTTGAGTTAATCTAAATATGAACTTATTCTAATTCATCAAGCAAGTCAAACAAGGCACATCAATACAGAAAAGAAAACAGACAAGGAAAGAAAGCAGATCAACAGCTTCCACAGCAGAGCTCTCCTCTGACAGCAGTTCAATCCTCAGACTTCAACTGCTCTTCAAAGCTATCATCTTCAATAGCAAGAATCAACTTGCTTCTACAAGCTTCTAACACATCCACATAAGTATCAACTTATTCCCTCTTCTCCAAGCTTCAGTTCTTCCCTCAATCTCAATTTGATCTCCTTCACAAGTGTCAACTTGGTCTTCAAGCTTCAGCTCTCTCTTCTTTACCAGTATCAACTAGTTCCTCTTCATCTACAAGCCTCAGCTTCTCAGAGTGATCTTCAACCACAAAGAAGTATCAACTTCATCGTGCAATCTTCTTCAAGCAAGGAACTCCATCCTCTAACAAGAGTGAAAGATTCATCTATCAAGAGCAAAGTTTGGATGATTGGTAGCAGAGTGAAGACCAAGGGTCACCACTAAGCATCCTATCATCAGAGAAAGGGACCCTCAAAGGTTCTACCAACTTGTAAAGAGCCACACATCCTACCAAAGGAGGGATGTGGCCTTTACAAGGGGACCTTACATCATAGGGAAGAATGGAAGTGATCAACATCTTCCATGTTTATGAAGGAAGAGAATCTATCTATAAGCTCTGCCTACAAAACCCTAATCTCAACACCTAAACAAAACTATACCAAAAGGAAGGAAGATCCTCATATCCAAGCCTCTTCAAGCAATCCAATGCATCTTCAACTTGTCTTAATCATCATCCAAGAGCAAGAGAAACAAAACCCTAATCTAAGGGAACTAAGGAAGTTAATCTAGTTGAATTAGTGCCCTAGAATCATCTAAAACTAGCACTTAAACTAAAATCAAGCAAAAATAGTAAACTTCATTGAAGAATCCTACAAAAATTCCTAAGGGACCCTAATTCAATCATGAATCTACCCTGCAAAAATCAGAGGTTGAATCATCCACCTAGTTCTAAAAATAAAATCTAAACCACAAGGTATCAACCATAAACCTTAAAAATGGAGCTTCTAAAGGTTTCAACCTAAACTACCACTTATGTTCATCACAAAAATGTGAGAAAAATCTATGGGGAAAATGCATATCTATGCTAACTACTCAAAAAAAATCAAGATCAAAATCATCATCACATGATCAAACCAAATTCCACAAAATCAACAATCAAGCATGATTATTTTAATGTCGATTAAAATATAAAAATTCCCATAAAATCAGAAAATGCATGAAATAATAGTATTTTTTATCTAAAAAATACTAGATCCTATCATGAATCCAATGCAAAAAGAATGGGATTGATTGAATCATTTTTTCATTTTTTATGAATTAATCAATGTCCATGAATAAAATGAAAAATAATATGAAAATCCAAATAAAATGATAAATGCGTGGTGTGGAAAGCAATAGAAATCAGTTCATTTTAACATTTGGGCCACAAAAGGGGTGTGGATATCAATTAACAGCCTAAGCCCAAAACCAGCTGATTAATGAAATGCATCGTTTCATTAAGTTCAGAGTCCTTCACAAATTAGAAGCACGCGTGGCCGTTGGATGAGGTTCCCAGTCAAAGTCCAACCACAATATGATGGCTATCAAGTCATCTTCTTCATTTTGAATCCCTGCAACTCAGGCCACCTGCGCGCCCAAAGTCACCGCCGGTGACATTTTCCGATCACTAACCCACAACCCTAACTTGCCATAGAGTCCACCATAGGCCACGATCCCTTGATCAAACTTGTCCAAAATTTCACAAGGAACTCAATCATACCATTAATTCACTCTGAAACCTCAAGATTCACAAGAACCACATCTCACCCGAAAATGGCAACAACCCTAATTGGTCACTAATTCTCAAATTAATGATCTGAAAACCTCCCTACATCAATCCTCAATGCATCTAACATCCTAATTCCTCTTAATTTTAACTAAATCAAGCTGGAGATGGAAAGTTACCAACCTGAAAATTTCATGTGCACAGAAGTAGCAAGCCTTCAAATCAAGCCCTCAAATGCTCCAGACTCCTTCAGTGAATCACTTCCAAGCTTCTGTATGCAATAGAATTGATTGAAATGACTTCAATTCTTGGAACCAACTTTGAGTTGCAGGTGGAAAAAACTGAGATCAAGAACACCAATCAGCCACGAATTTGCCTTGATTATGATCTGGAATCATTCACTAGCCTCCATGGAAGAGATTGCAATCAAGAAAATGGATGGAAAGTGAAGAAATTGGTGTAACCGAATTCAGTTGCAAGCACGAATTTTCCAAACTCAATCTCTGCTCTCTCCTTCAATCATCACCAACCTTGGCCTTGGATCACCTCATTATCATATATAGAACATGTGTGGATGATCTAGAAAGCTCTAGATCCTTCTAATGAGAGATTCAATTTCTCATGTCATGAAAGATTTCAATCTCATGCCATGGTATGCACAATTCTGCTAGCAGCTTGAAATCACCCTCATTCCCTTCCAATTTCTCTCCTAGTGGTATTTTGGATGTGTTTGACTTGCAAGGGACCTTGATTATGCCTTGAATTTAGGTTTGGCAAATGATACTTAAGATGTAAGTAACTACTTTTCAAAGCAAGTCCACAAATTAAACCTCAATTCAAAATTGTGGCAAAATCAATGTTCTTAAAATGTGTTTTAGAATCAAAATGACATATTACATGCCTTGGTTTGGACATGTAGATCAAAAATATCAATTTCCAACTTTGGTTCATTTGAAAATCACCCTTATTTTAGGTCATTTTTGCAACTTTGAGTTACAAGCAATTCCAACCTCTCATGACCTCTTGACTAGCCTTAAAACATCATTTTGAACAAGTTTGATGTTGAACATTTTCCCATTTGAAGCTTAGAAATAGGAGTTATGGCCTTATGGTTGAAATGACCTATAATCTCCAAATGACCAAAATGCCCTTGACTTGTCAAAGCCATAACTTGAGTTCTACAAATCCTATCAAGGACTTCTAGTACTATCTAGAAATCTAAGAGGATAAGGAACAACATTCATGTTGACAAAAAGTTCATAGGAATCATCCTTCTAGGGAAAACGTTTCATGCAATTTGGACAACTTTCAAGCTCCAAATTCACATGCCTCAGATGACCTGTAACTTGTTAAAGTCATAACTTGAGTTCTACAAATCCTATCAAGGACTTCTAGCACTCAAATTAAAGCTAAGCTCATGCTATACAACATTCATGTTGGGGGCAATATGAGATGACAATCACATCTTGAGCTAAACTGCCTTGAAGATAGGGGTCAAACTAGGGGATCTTACACTGTCAAGCCTTAGAAACCCTAGCTTGAAACTTCTCAAACTCTTCAATAATGATGAGTTGACCTTGGAATCATCCTTATAACATCTCAATGTACCAATCCATGATCACATGGCTCTTGGATTAGGTCTCAACCTTCTCCAAATCATCAGTTGACTTAGGGTTGACCCAGTAAAACCCTAATTGCACCACTCATGGCTGAGGCTTCTTGATCCTGCACAATGACCTGTCTAGGCTTCAAAGTGATCTTCAAAACTTCTCATGGGCTCTCTCAAGACCTCAAGTCTAACTTCATGGCTTCAGAATCATCTGATGACTTCCCACAACTCTCAAGTTAGGAGACCCAAATACTTGGTTTCAGCCACTCTTTCTGAGGCTCTTTTAACTTCTCTGATGAGGATATCAACCCTTGAATACTTGAATCACCTTCTTAGATAGCTTCATCGTCTTGTATAGCTCTTGATTGGTAATCATACCTCTTGATCTCCTGCACACATGTCAATGAAATGCAAATGATAATGCTAATGTGAATGAAATGAAACACAAGCTAGGTGAAGAAATGTTGGGCAAATTTTGGGGTGCAACAACAAGAAGCATCAAAGAGCATCTCGTCCGAGCGTAAATTTCGCGGCTAGCTGGTGCGAGCTAAGCAAGCAGGCTAACCACTACTCTCTACTTATAAGTCTAGGTGTAACCTCAAGCCCAGATCCGGCTTTTCTCTCAACAGATCACCCCCTTCCCACAACAGCACTAACAATATAAAGCTGATAATAATATGCGGAAAGTAAAGACAGAAAAGTAAATCTATACAACACCCACGACGGGAAAACAAGCGCTAGGATTGACTCGCATAGGGGATATTCCTGTCCCCAGCAGAGTCGCCAGCTGTCGCTACTGCGAAAATCGGCGCCGGCTATGACAGAAGAGTCGCCACCGTGCGTTATTTATCCCAACGGAGGGAAAGGAAACGCTCAGAGTAAACCTAACGCAAAACGGGAAAGGAATGGTCATCGCAACCAAATCCTGGATTTGGGAGTCGGTTACGCAAGGGGAAGGTATTAGCACCCCTCACGTCCGTCGTACTCGACGGGATCCACACTTGTTTTCTAGTATGGATTGTTATTCTATCTACACTAAGGGTCAAGGGTTAAAAAGAAAAGAAATTACTCGGCAAAGTATCGCACTTTATGCCTACGTATTCCCGTCTGGAACGAGAAATCAGAGTCAACGTAGTTCGCCTACCTACGGGAAAGGTGGGAAGGTTGCTCGCTAGGATATGACATCCTATGCCTACGTACTTTCATACAGCATGAAAGATCAGAGCAAACGTAGTTCGGGCCACGGAAGACACAGATTTGTCTGACTGTTTTTATCTTTCTGAAAAGAGGTTTCTTCTAATTAGGAGTCCAAGCGGACAAAAATGACACTTTGATGTTTGTTTTCAGTCTTTTACGCAAGAACTATTTTTTTATGATGTTTGCAATCTCTGATGCACTAGAGACTGTGATTTGAGAGTGACTATGTTGTATGTCACCCTAAGGGTAACACACTAAGCAGTCAGATTACTGAAGAGTGACCCTCCGGCAACCCTCTCTCAAATAGCTTAAGGCTCGTAGCGTACGACTTCGATTATCCTTATTACTGTGTTTTGGAGTTGTTTAAGATGAGAAGAGAAAGAAGCTCTAAAAGCCTAGGGTTGAAAGGGGATAAAAGCTAACCTAATGTTGTCATGCATGGGTTAAAACCTAATGTATGTCATGTTTCTATCCTGCACAGAGGGAAACAGAGATCCTAGGGGATAAATGGAAAAGAAACAGATATACAGTAAACAGTAAACATGCATGCAATGCATCAATACAAGCGAGGCAAGGGAGTCCCACTCAACCTCGAACCTGGGAAAACAATAGGCAAAGTGAAACAGCTTCACTTCAAACCTAAGGGGCAAGCTTGAACAAGCCAACAAATAATACAGAAAAAGAAATAAAACCCAACACCAGCTCTGACAGCAACACCAGCTCCTACAGTAAGCAACTCAAACAGCAACAGCTCTGACAACTACAGTTGATTAACAGCAAAGGGTTGACAATAACAACTTCAAGTAAGATCCCATCTTCACTCTTCAATGATCCCCAGCTTTAGATAAGCTCCTGTCTCCAAAAATCTCCAAGCTCTAGCAAGCATGAACCTCAACCAGTAGACAACTTCAATCAGCAGCAAAACCCTAGTCTTCAACAGACAACCAGCTTTGACAGGAACAAGCTACAACTTCACCAATCTTCAATGAACTTAATTCTTCAATAGGTTTCCATATTCAATGCCAACAATCCAGAAGAGAATCAATTACGAAGTTGAAATGTTAAGAGGCTTAGTGACAACCCAAGGAAATCACTAAGATATTAACATAGCAAGTGAAAGGTATTCTCAGGGTTCTACCCAACCAAAGCATGCTCTACATCCCTCCTAAGGAGAGATGGAACTTCTTTGGGGGACCTTGTGTCATAGGATGGAATAGAGGCACAAGAAGCTCTCTATGTTTGACAGAAGAAACAAAACTACTCTAATGTTCTTCCTATGAACCCTAATCCCTAAGCCTCTGACAAGCCCTCTAACAAAAGAGAAGTCTTCAACTCCAAGCTTCTTCAAGCCCTCCCAAAGCAACTTCATTTGATCCTCAAGTCATCCAAGCAAAGCCCAAGCCAAAAGCACTCCAAAATAGTCCCACACAAGCATCACCAAATCCAAAATCCAAAGGAGAACTCCATAATCATCACACATGTTGCAAAAATCAGATAAAATGCTAAAGCTCATCAGAAAATCCTAGGTAAATTTATAAGGGAACCTAACCCTATACCTAATACCCCATATGAATCCCAAACCCTAAATCAACCATTCAATCCTCAAACTATGCACAAAACTACAACTATTTGCCTTGAAACCCTAATTCTAACACCTCTCCTATTCACCTCTCAAACTAACCTAACTTTATTCACAAAAATATGATAAAATTTCTAAGGGTACATGCTTCCCTAATCTAATAAATCCAACAAGAATCACCTTAAAATCATTCACCAATTGGTCACAAGAAAATCAGCAAGAACATGTAGCAAATATACCAAATTTAAAGAAATAATAAAAATGGAAAAATTCAAATTAAATTGAAAAATGGATAAAAATGGGATTTATTAATTTCATAAAATCACAAATAAATCCAAGATCATGGAGGTATTTTTAAAATATTTTTTGGATCAATATTGGATTTATTATGAATTTTAGAAATCAAATGCAATAAAAGAAAATATTAAAACAATTAAAAATGAATTAAGAAAATAAAACTGAAGATAAAACGTGAGCCAATGGATCATAAGACTGGTAATCAAATCCAAGAGTTGAGGGCGCGTCCGCATAGGTTGCTGACTGGGGATGACCTGGGCTGCCACCTCAATTATTGAAACGGGGCGTTTTGGCAATTGGAGGCAATCTCTGAGTTTGAATCATGGCCCTTGGATGCGTGAGAATGTCAACAAGTCAAAGTGATCTGAGGGTTGGGACCTCATCTTCCCCAAATGAGCTCAGGTGAGGGTCAAATATCCAGACGGTGGTCCGGTGGTGCAACCACCGTCTTCTTCGGCGAAGCAAACCCTAAACCTCACCAATCAAGTCAAATAAAAACCCTAATCTGCTCCAAATTTCCCCCTGAACTCAAATCCACCATCCAAAACCATTGATTCACCCTCAAAAGCTAAACCCGATCAAAGTTGCAGAGAAATCACCAAGTCTCGATGGTCACCATTCTTGAAATAAAAGGTACTAACATGAACTACACGTTACACTGATCAATTACCATCATCTAAACACCAGTAATCCTCCAAGAATCACAAGAACCAAGCTCAAACAGAAGTTCATCATCCATCTTAATTGTCACCAATCAACTCCAAACCAATCCAGAAACGTTCCCTAATCATCCTAGGTCCTAACCACATACACATTCTAAGCTAATTCTCCCTAGATTATGAAGGAATTCAAGAAGTACATACCTGTGAAAAAGGGATCAACAGAGGTAGAAAATGATGGATTCAAGCTGTGCAACTATGCAAACACGATCAATGAAGCAAGATAAAGCTCTTCTAACCCCTTAATTTGGCTTGAATGTGCCTTGAACTCCAAAACCGATTCTGAGTTGAAGCTCTTGAAACTCAACTTCAATCTTCCTCTCCTCCACGAACTCTGCACCAAACTAAATCTGAATTCATTCTAGAGCTTAAATATGAAGTGTTTGTAGGCTTATTCAATCCAATTCAGGCCCAAATCCATTGATCCAAAATTTTGATTTTGCCATGAAAATGCAATGTACCAGTCATGATTCTGAGCTTCCAGATTGCTCTAGAATGTTCTATCCAGCTGCAAATTAGTTATGGAGTGTGTTTAGGTAGTTAACTTGGCCTGAATTGCCCTGATTTTTGTTTTGGCATTGTGACTTATAATGTAAGTAACCACTTTACAAAGGAAGTCATGAAATTAACCCTCAACTCAAAAATGTGGAAATGTCATTGTGTTTGAAATGCATTTCCTGATCAATTTGGTATGTCATATGCCATGTGTATGTCTCATAATCCAAAAATCCCAATTTCCCTCCTTTGAATCATTTGAAAAATCATTCTTTTTAGGGCATTTTGGATCATTTTGTGAAGAAAGTCATTTCAATCACCCATGACTTCTTATCTGACCTAAAAACATCATTTTAAGCACATCTCATGTTGAACATTTCTTCATTTGAGGAGTGGAAGATAGAGATTTTGACCTATGTTGAAAAATGACCTATAATTCAACTTTCCCAAAATACCCCTGGATTGCCAAGACCATAACTTGAGTTCCACAAATCTTCTTGAGGACTTCTAGTACTCAAATTTAAAGCTAAGATCAAGCCTTACAATTCTTATGTTGGCCAAGAATACATTTGAAAACTCCTTGATGGGAAAAAGTTGCTTGGAAATCAAGTGACTTTCACAGATAAATTTCAGTGTCCTCTGATGACCCATAACTTGCAAGAACCATAACTTGAGTTCTACAAATATCCTTGAAGACTTATAGTACTCAAATTAAAGCTATTGAGAAGCTCTACAAGTTTCATGTTGGCCAAGAATCCATTTGAAACTTGTATTTGGACTTGTGTGGCTTGGAAGTCTAGTGCTATACAAGGGATTTTACCCTAGGAACCCTGTCTCAAACCCCTCCAACCACTCTTGATTCTATTATACTTGATCTTGAATCATCCATACACATGATTTAACATCTCAATCCATGACTTCCATGACTTAGAGCTAGGTCTTGATGCCCTTTCTTTGCTCTCCTTGACCTAGGGTTACCTAGATGAGACCCTACTTGTACACACCTCAACTGTAGTTCTTGAACTTTGATACCATGACTTGTCTAAGCTTCAATATGGATCTATAGGCCTCCCATGGGATCCATACACACCTCAAATTCATAATTCCATGTTGATGATCTTCAACACACCTCAAGTTAGGAGAGAAATTCACCTGTTGACACTCAGATCTTCTCAAAGCTTCAACCCATTCCTTGATGACTTGGATGTTCTTCAGCTTGAATAAGGCCCCTTGATGTGCTTCTTTAGATAAGAATGGCACTTGATCCCTTATGTTATGACATGCAAATGATGGGACTATTTACATGATGTATCTATGCAAATGATAATGCAATTAAAACATAAACCAGGTGAAATAAGTTGAGCAAATTTTAGGGTGCAACACCGTCACACTCCCAAATTCTCAGACGTAGCAGAGGTGTCACATTCTACACTTAACCAAAACACATACACCTGCAAAAGATCATTTACTAACATACGTAGCACAAAATTCGGATGAACAAACAACGGTAACTTGTTTAACATTTTAATCATAAACGCCATGTTATAATACACTTCCAACAATTCGTACTAATTAAACTCCATTAAAATTCAGCAAGTAATTATCTTCCATCAATTCACTAAAACAACTATGCATCCAAGCAACATTTGGCATTATCAGAAACAACCAATCTATTTGCCACAATACTTAACAAAACTCAGCAACAAGGAATTCAATTAAAACAATAACATTAATCGTTCATCCCCCCAAAGTGCTACGTATCAGAGCGACCAACGACCTTAAACATAAAGCGAAACTTTCTTCCGAGTTACCTGTAAATTACCACCAACGGAGGTAACATACAACGTAAAGGGTGAGATATCAACAATATAACATAAGGCATGATAAAAGTCATGTCAGAATATTATCACAACATTATAATTCCAGCAGTTCGCATAAATATTAGTAATAATGAACTACAACCACCCTTTATTCCTAACCACAACAATTATCATCATATCTCAGTAACTCATCAAAACAACTCAACAACGCAACTCAACAATGCGACTCAACAATGCAACTCAACTGTGCATATGCATGTGGTACCATTTTGGGAGACAACACTCCACAATAATTCGGGAGACAACTCTCCACAATAATTCGGGAGACAACACTCCACAATAATTCGGGAGACAACACTCCACAATAACTCGGGAGACAACTCTCCACAATCATTCGGGAGAAAACTCTCCACAATCATTTTATTTTTTCATTAAAGACACAATCGTCTCCAATCCAGGCCAAATTATATGCTATGAGATGCAACTATTATGAACTATAACACAACAACAACAACTGTGGAACAATCGTGCAACAAGGCATCACCCCTACAACCAATTATCCATAACAGAAACATCACATTTCGCATATATTATGGACTCACCATTTCAATCTGTTCATATCAGAGAACTACCAACAGTATCGTTCCTACAAATAAGACTCTAACACATTTTCACAGAGAACAATTAAAAACAACCTCGTCTCTAGAATTGAGAACTCAATGCCATTTTCATGTCAGAGAACAACTGACAACATCATTACTACAAATAAGAACTCAACACATTTTCATATGCCTTCATACGGGTAATATAACTACGACTTATCCACATAATCCAAGGAGAATATTATAATAACATTTTCTCAACAAATGGGAAATTAGCGCGTGCCGGCGCCGATTCCCAACATTACTACATAAACTAATGACACAACCATTAATGCAGGCGTAGACAAACATTAATCCTTCATATTCTATTAATATTTCTCAACCTACGGGAACCTTTACCCTTAATATTCCCTTAATATTTCTCAACCTACGGGAACATTTACCCTTAATATTCCCTTAATATTTCTCAACCTATGGGAACATTACTACGGTAACGTTACTACGGGGACATTACTACGTATTTTCCCCATTAATGAAACCTTAGAGCATCGTATATAACACATTCATTCTTACATAGAAAAACCTCGTCCCTAACATTTATCGATTAACGGAAATTATACCTATGAATCAATTCCCTACATGAAATTGATCATACCCACGGTTATAGAATTGAACCCCACCCTTACCTTGAATAGAGGCCAATTCCAAGCTTTCTGGTTCTGGTTCCGTTCTACGGTAACTCTCCTGCAACTTTCTCTTGCAACTTTCTTCCAATTTCACCGATGGAAAATTCTTCTTCTTACTTTCTCCACAGTCACGTTCCTTTTTCCTTCTCCTCAACCTTTTTCCTCAATTTTGGTTTTCTGAGCAGTTTATCGTTCTTTTGCTCTTTCTCCCACAACTGTTTATCGTGTCCTCCTCTCTTTCCCCAAAACTTCTCTATTTCCTTTAATCCCTTATTTCTTATTTTATTATTTTAAATCTAATAATAATAATACTACAAATATTATTCTCCCACTAATAATAATATTCATAATAATAGTAATAATATTCCACCAATAATAATATTAATACTAATAGTAATAATAATAATAATAATAATAATAATAATAATAATAATAATACCACCAATATTACTATTAACTATTATATTATTATCTCAACACCACATCTCCACAAATAATCCTTATATATCAAGGATACTCACCAATCATATACAAACCTACCCCACCTAAGGGCACACCAACATAAAATAATTAAATTAACACCAAAATGACTAAATAAATAAAATGGGTGTTACACATATATCATCATAGTTGCATCAACTCAAATGTGTAGCATTTCCATGCTGTATGGAGCGTTACGCCATTGTCAAACCTATGCATTTTGAAACATAAGTCAGGTTGGTTACCTCTTTCTTTTCAGGTGTTTTTTCCCTGCAGGTATTTGAAATTCTTGTTCAGGAAGGTGTCCAGATATTCAGATTTGTGGCGCGAGGTACGCGATGATAGCGTTTGTAACACCCCCTTTCTATACCCCAAATAAATTAAATAAATCAATTAGGCACTTAGAAAATTTATTTCATCAGAGTTTAATTAAAACATGGTATAAAAGAGGCGCATCACATTATCATGAAATTAAACACATACGATACCTGCTCAAAATAGATATGCAACAATGGGTAACCCACATCTCAATATTTAGAATAAAGCGGAAACATCCAAATATTGAATCGATCTCATTCATAAAAGTATATACAACCATTAGTTAATTCATGCTATACAGCATATCCACAGCAGATACATACACATATGTATCACAAAAGAATCAAAACAAATGTAACTCCAAAAGAGTCAAAGACTTCCTAACTACCCAGATGTTACATATCAGAGCCATTGACCAAAAAGAATGAAGACATCGCTTCACAAAAGAACCTCCGGCTTCCTACTCTGCAATGCCTCATAGAGCATTATAAAACAGCAGAAGGGTGAGAAACAACATCATAACAGTTAATGCATAAAATTGTATATATACATATACTCATATTGGTACAAGTTATACTCAAATTATGTTCTCACCACATTAAGCATATACAAATAATCATGTCTCTACACATACACATGAACATTCACTATATTTCCTCCAAACAATCACATATAACATACACAGTTATATTCACACAACCAATGCATCATACACAGATGACTCATGCAACTCATAGAGACCGACACACGACCCTATGCAGATGCAAATGCGGTACCGACTCATTCAACAAATTCCCTAAGGAATCGAGTATTCAGCAGATCCTCCACGGGATCAAGTACTCAGCAGATTCTCCACGGAATCAAATATTCATCAGATTCTCCACGGAATCGAATATTCAGCAGATCCTCCACGGGATCAAGTACTCAGCAGATTCTCCACGGAATCAAATACTCTAACCAATCCTCCACGGGATTACATGTCATGACCGATTCTCCGAGGAATCACACAATGCAACCGATTCTCCAAGGAATCAAATATAACCATCGTATCATACGAGGTTCTGCAAATCCTCCGAGGGATCAATCGACACAAAAATGCATACTATGCTCACAAACATATTCATTGCATTTATCATATACATAGCATATATCCATCATGCATTCACATTGTACACCATTCCACACATGGTTTACACACATATCAGCCTATCAATGCATTTCTATTCAATTCGAGCAAATACACAAGATTATCAAATATTCAAGATTTATCATTTACTCTACAATCTAGGATTCGCGCCTTTCGGCCACCCACAGCACAACATGTTGAAACAGTTCACACATCAATCATTCATATAGGCATTAATCATAATTGAATCAATCAAACATCATGCCATGAACAAACAGCAAAACAAATAACACTGCCAGGTTCGCCAACCTTCGCCTGGCGAAGCCACGCAGCGAATGCTCGCTGGCCTTCGCCTGGCGAACTCCCCAGCGAAGTCCACTGGGAGTAATTCTGGAATTACTCGCTGAGGCTCGCCACCCACTCGCCTGGCGAACCTTCGCCAACTAACCTCGCCTGGCGAACTTGCCAGCGAATATAGGATATTAGCTTCTGACTTGCTTCGCTACAGCTCGCTGGGCTTCGCCTGGCGAAGCTTCGCTGCCATTCGCCTGGCGAACTTGCGAAGACAGAACTTCCATGGCTGTCTCAAAGCCCAAAATCCACACAACCAACTGATTAAATCCAAACCAGTCACAGTAGCACAACCCAACCATCACCCGACTAAACTACATCGTCTAATCCGATTTCTAACCGATTAAAACCTCATTCTACTCACAAAACCAACTTCTAACCTAAGTGGAAAAAGAGTAGAACTCTACAAAATCCACACACATACACATACAATCATATACATTAAAGAGATGATGGAGTTTCACACCCTTACCGATCGATTGCAAGCTTTGGTGATGATTCCTTGATGATTCTAGGTTTTCCTCTCCACTTTCTCTTCTCTTTCTCTTCTCCTCTTTTCTTTCTCTTGCTTTTCTTCTTATGTTACTATCTTCTTCCTTTTTCCTCTCTTATTCTATTTCTATCTCTATTTCTTTCCTCTCAAATTCTTTCCAACACTTATCAATCAATTCTTACACTAAAGTGCTAAATGTCTAAAATGCCCTTTTTACTCTAATTCCCCGAAAACTCTCCGAATCGGTAAAATAGATAAAATAAGTAAACACCACATAATAACAATATATAATTTCTCAATTTAAAACAAACATCAATTAAATAAATTAAAAGACTCAACAATTAATGGGAATTCAGAATCGGGGCGTTACAACTCTCCCCCACTTTAGAAATTTTCGTCCTCGAAAATATCACCTGATTCAAACAACTCTGGATGCGATTCTCGCATCTTGCTTTCCAATTCCCAAGTCATGTTGCCTTCCGCGGCACCTCCCCAGGACACTTTCACAAGCGCAATATCCTTGCCTCTTAGTTTCTTAACTTCACTGTCCAAAATACTAACCGGTAAAACTTCAACTGTAAGGTCATCTCTTACTTCCACTTCATCCATTGGAATAACATGTGACGGATCCGGAACATACTTCCGAAGTTGCGAGACATGGAATACATCATGCAAATTCGAAAGGTTCGGAGGCAACGCCACACGATACGCCACAGCACCAATCCGTGCGACAATCTGATACGGACCAATAAAACGAGAAGTCAACTTTCTCGACTTCAAGGCACGACCCACACCCGTAACCGGTGTAACTCTCAAAAACACATGGTCGCCCTCTTGAAACTCGAGATCCTTTCTCCTTTTATCATGATAACTTTTCTGTCTATTCTGAGAAGCTTTCATCTTTTCCCGAATAAATTTCACCTTTTCCGTCGTTTGCTGTACCATTTCAGGACCAACTACCGACTTTTCACCTGTCTCATGCCAACACAGAGGTGTTCGACATCTCCGACCATATAAAGCCTCAAATGGCGCCATACCGATACTCGAATGGAAACTGTTATTATAGGTGAACTCAATCAACGCTAAATAACCGTCCCACGCACCACTTTGTTCAAGCACACAAGCACGCAACAGATCTTCTAACGATTGAATCGTCCTCTCGGTCTGACCATCTGTTTGCGGATGATATGCCGAACTCAATCTCAACTTAGAACCCAAGGCACCTTGCAAACTTTCCCAAAATCTTGAAGTAAATCTAGGATCTCTATCCGACACAATACTCTTAGGAACTCCATGAAGCTTCACAATAGTGCCAACATAAATCTCGGCCAACCTTTCCAAGGAATAAGTAATATCAATCGGAATAAAATGAGCCGATTTAGTAAGCCTATCAACAATCACCCAAATAGCATTATGTCCTCTTTGCGTATTCGGCAATCCCGTAACAAAATCCATCGATATACTATCCCATTTCCATTCCGGAACATCCAACGGTTGCATCAATCCACTAGGCTTCTGATGCTCCACCTTAGACTTCTGACAAGTCAAACACGAGTACACAAAACGAGCAACATCGCTTTTCAATCCAGACCACCAAAAGATCTTCTTCAAATCCTGATACATCTTATTCGCTCCCGGATGAATACTTAAGTTACTCCGATGTCCCTCTTCCAATATCATCTTTTTCAAATCCGCGTCATCGGGAATACAAATACGACCTCGAAACCTCAAAACTCCTAATTCATCAACGTTGAAATCTTCATTTCCATTCGTCATCAAATCCACAAATTTCAAATCCAACTTTTGCTTTTCACACACTGTAGTAAGGAAATCATTCGTGACATGCAACATACCAAGCTTCACACTACTCGGCGTTAACTCACAAACCAAACTCAAATCTCTAAAGTTCTCCAAGAGTTCCCACTCTCTAACCATCAAAGTAGACACTTGCAACGACTTCCGACTTAAGGCATCGGCTACCACATTCGCCTTACCCGGATGATAATTTAAACCAAAATCATAGTCCTTCAAAAGTTCTAGCCATCTCCTTTGCCTCATATTCAATTCCTTTTGATCAAACAAATACTTCAAACTCTTGTGATCGCTAAAAACTTCAAATCTTGCACCATAAAGATAGTGCCTCCAAATTTTCAAAACGAACACCACGGCCGCTAACTCCAAATCATGAGTAGGGTAATTCTTTTCATGCACTCTCAACTGCCTAGAAGCATACGCCACGACCTTCCCATCTTGCATCAATACACCACCCAATCCTGACAAAGAAGCATCGCAATAAACCACAAAAGGTTCCGTAGGATTCGGCAAAATCAAAACTGGCGCTGTTGTTAACCTTCTCTTTAATTCCATGAAACTCTCTTCACAATTAACATCCCAAATAAAGGCCTTTCCTTTACAAGTCAACTGCGTCAACGGGAGTGCTAACTTCGAAAATCCTTCGATAAACCTCCGGTAATAACCGGCCAAGCCCAAAAAGCTTCAAATTTCCGTAACCGATCTTGGAGTCTCCCATTGCATTACCGCATCGATCTTGGATGGATCCACACTAATACCATTGCCGGAAATAATATGCCCAAGAAAACTCACCTCCGACAACCAAAACTCACACTTAGACAACTTTGCATACAACTTCTTCTCTTTCAAAATCCGCAACACAATCCTTAAATGTTCTTCGTGTTCCTCTCGAGACTTAGAATAAATCAAAATGTCATCGATAAACACCACCACAAAACGATCCAACTGCTCGTGGAAGATACGGTTCATATATTCCATGAAAACACCCGGCGCATTAGAAACTCCGAATGGCATCACCGTATACTCGTAGTGACCATATCGTGTTCTAAAAGCCGTCTTCGAAATATCTTCTTCCTTAACCTGAATCTGGTGATAACCGGATCTTAAATCAATCTTACTAAAAACACGGGCTCCAACCAATTGATCCATCAGATCATCAATTCTTGGAAGCGGATACTTGTTCTTAATTGTCACCTTATTCAACTGCCGATAATCAATACACAATCGCATACTACCATCCTTCTTCTTTACCAACAATACCGGCGCACCCCAAGGAGAAACACTTGGTCTTACAAATCTCTTATCCAACAAATCATTCAACTGCTTCTTCAATTCCACCAACTCCGATGCCGACATCCGATACGGGGCCATCGAAATCGGTCTAGTACCTGGAACTAGATCAATAGAAAATTCAACCTCTCTCTTTGGCGGCACATCCGCAACATCTTCCGGAAACACTTCAGGAAATTCACAAACCACAGGAAACACGTCGAGCTCAACTTTGCTCTCTACCGACAACGATGCAAACAAACAAAACAACTGAGCTTCGTCCGCTAAAAGTTTCTTCAACTCTTTAGTGGAAAGAAAACTCTCGTTTTCACCATCTTCCAAAGAAGGAAACCTTACCAACTTGTGATAGCAATCCAAATGAACTCTATTAAATTGCAACCAATTCATACCCAAGATTACGTCCAAACCTTCCAACGGCAAACACACTAAATCCATAACGAAGTCCTTACCATACATGGTCAAAGGACAACTTGCACACACCAAAGAAGTAGTTACCGACCCCGAAGCGGGAGTCCCAATAACCATACCACTACTCAAAGAAACCATACACAAATCCAACCGCTTAGCACACGCAAGAGAAATGAACGAGTGAGTCGCTCCAGTATCAATAATAGCAACTAAAGGCATATCATTAATAAAGCATGTACCTTTAATCAAACGATCTGCCGCATTAGTGGCGTCTGAACCTGCTAATGCGAATACTTTTCCGCCCTCCGGAGCTTGCTTCGGTTTGGTACAATTCGGGCTAATGTGACCCACCTCGCCACAATTAAAACACTTCACAGCATTCTTTCTACACTCTGCGGCATCATGACCAAAGAGTCCACAGTTGGAACACTTCGCCTTGAACTTTCCACAATCATAAGACTTGTGGCCCATCACGCCACACTTAAAACATTTGATCGCACCGGAACCTCCTCCGGGTCTCCTATCAAAGTTTCCCCTATGTTTGCCCTTATCAGCAGGCGTCACATAAGGTCCGCTTCGTACTTGCTGCTTCCCTCTCCTCTCGCTCAAACCCTTATAATGAGTAGAACGAGCTCTACTATCTTCTTCATAAATTCTACAACACTCAGTCAAATCCGAAAATCTTCGTATCCTTTGATAACCCACCGCTTGCTTTATCTCCGGACGCAAGCCATTCTCATACTTGATACATTTGGAAAATTCCGCCGTAACCGCATCATAGTGAGGGTGAAACTTCACTAACTCAGTAAACTTAGCGGTGTAGTCCACCACCGACATATTACCTTGTTTCAACTCCAGAAATTCCATTTCTCTCTTCCCTTTAACACTTTCGGGATAATACTTCCTTAGAAACTCAGCACGAAATAAATCCCACGTAATCTCCTCGTCGTCGACCTCAAGAACTTGCCTCATGCTGACCCACCAGTCATCGGCCTCTTCTCTCAGCATGTGAGTCCCTAGTCTCACCTTATTCCCTTCAGCACAATCCATCACCCTAAAAATTCTCTCAATTTCCTTTAACCATATCTGAGCACCATCCGGATCAAATCTCCCTTTAAACACCGGTGGTTGGTTCTTCCTGAACTCATCATTCGCATTCACGTTAGGTGCACCCTGCACAGCTCTGGCCATAGCCTCTAACGCCGCTGCCATAGCATTGTCATTACGACCTGCCATATTCTGAGGATTCCCAAAAATAACAACAAGGTTAAACAACCGTTCAACCAACACAACAACAAGACAGACACGACTGACTCAACACTGGCTCTGATACCACTTAATGTAACACCCCCTTTCTATACCCCAAATAAATTAAATAAATCAATTAGGCACTTAGAAAATTTATTTCATCAGAGTTTAATTAAAACATGGTATAAAAGAGGCGCATCACATTATCATGAAATTAAACACATACGATACCTGCTCAAAATAGATATGCAACAATGGGTAACCCACATCTCAATATTTAGAATAAAGCGGAAACATCCAAATATTGAATCGATCTCATTCATAAAAGTATATACAACCATTAGTTAATTCATGCTATACAGCATATCCACAGCAGATACATACACATATGTATCACAAAAGGAGTCAAAGACTTCCTAACTACCCAGATGTTACATATCAGAGCCATTGACCAAAAAGAATGAAGACATCGCTTCACAAAAGAACCTCCGGCTTCCTACTCTGCAATGCCTCATAGAGCATTATAAAACAGCAGAAGGGTGAGAAACAACATCATAACAGTTAATGCATAAAATTGTATATATACATATACTCATATTGGTACAAGTTATACTCAAATTATGTTCTCACCACATTAAGCATATACAAATAATCATGTCTCTACACATACACATGAACATTCACTATATTTCCTCCAAACAATCACATATAACATACACAGTTATATTCACACAACCAATGCATCATACACAGATGACTCATGCAACTCATAGAGACCGACACACGACCCTATGCATATGCAAATGCGGTACCGACTCATTCAACAAATTCCCTAAGGAATCGAGTATTCAGCAGATCCTCCACGGGATCAAGTACTCAGCAGATTCTCCACGGAATCAAATATTCATCAGATTCTCCACGGAATCGAATATTCAGCAGATCCTCCACGGGATCAAGTACTCAGCAGATTCTCCACGGAATCAAATACTCTAACCAATCCTCCACGGGATTACATGTCATGACCGATTCTCCGAGGAATCACACAATGCAACCGATTCTCCAAGGAATCAAATATAACCATCGTATCATACGAGGTTCTGCAAATCCTCCGAGGGATCAATCGACACAAAAATGCATACTATGCTCACAAACATATTCATTGCATTTATCATATACATAGCATATATCCATCATGCATTCACATTGTACACCATTCCACACATGGTTTACACACATATCAGCCTATCAATGCATTTCTATTCAATTCGAGCAAATACACAAGATTATCAAATATTCAAGATTTATCATTTACTCTACAATCTAGGATTCGCGCCTTTCGGCCACCCACAGCACAACATGTTGAAACAGTTCACACATCAATCATTCATATAGGCATTAATCATAATTGAATCAATCAAACATCATGCCATGAACAAACAGCAAAACAAATAACACTGCCAGGTTCGCCAACCTTCGCCTGGCGAAGCCACGCAGCGAATGCTCGCTGGCCTTCGCCTGGCGAACTCCCCAGCGAAGTCCACTGGGAGTAATTCTGGAATTACTCGCTGAGGCTCGCCACCCACTCGCCTGGCGAACCTTCGCCAACTAACCTCGCCTGGCGAACTTGCCAGCGAATATAGGATATTAGCTTCTGACTTGCTTCGCTACAGCTCGCTGGGCTTCGCCTGGCGAAGCTTCGCTGCCATTCGCCTGGCGAACTTGCGAAGACAGAACTTCCATGGCTGTCTCAAAGCCCAAAATCCACACAACCAACTGATTAAATCCAAACCAGTCACAGTAGCACAACCCAACCATCACCCGACTAAACTACATCGTCTAATCCGATTTCTAACCGATTAAAACCTCATTCTACTCACAAAACCAACTTCTAACCTAAGTGGAAAAAGAGTAGAACTCTACAAAATCCACACACATACACATACAATCATATACATTAAAGAGATGATGGAGTTTCACACCCTTACCGATCGATTGCAAGCTTTGGTGATGATTCCTTGATGATTCTAGGTTTTCCTCTCCACTTTCTCTTCTCTTTCTCTTCTCCTCTTTTCTTTCTCTTGCTTTTCTTCTTATGTTACTATCTTCTTCCTTTTTCCTCTCTTATTCTATTTCTATCTCTATTTCTTTCCTCTCAAATTCTTTCCAACACTTATCAATCAATTCTTACACTAAAGTGCTAAATGTCTAAAATGCCCTTTTTACTCTAATTCCCCGAAAACTCTCCGAATCGGTAAAATAGATAAAATAAGTAAACACCACATAATAACAATATATAATTTCTCAATTTAAAACAAACATCAATTAAATAAATTAAAAGACTCAACAATTAATGGGAATTCAGAATCGGGGCGTTACAACTCTCCCCCACTTTAGAAATTTTCGTCCTCGAAAATATCACCTGATTCAAACAACTCTGGATGCGATTCTCGCATCTTGCTTTCCAATTCCCAAGTCATGTTGCCTTCCGCGGCACCTCCCCAGGACACTTTCACAAGCGCAATATCCTTGCCTCTTAGTTTCTTAACTTCACTGTCCAAAATACTAACCGGTAAAACTTCAACTGTAAGGTCATCTCTTACTTCCACTTCATCCATTGGAATAACATGTGACGGATCCGGAACATACTTCCGAAGTTGCGAGACATGGAATACATCATGCAAATTCGAAAGGTTCGGAGGCAACGCCACACGATACGCCACAGCACCAATCCGTGCGACAATCTGATACGGACCAATAAAACGAGAAGTCAACTTTCTCGACTTCAAGGCACGACCCACACCCGTAACCGGTGTAACTCTCAAAAACACATGGTCGCCCTCTTGAAACTCGAGATCCTTTCTCCTTTTATCATGATAACTTTTCTGTCTATTCTGAGAAGCTTTCATCTTTTCCCGAATAAATTTCACCTTTTCCGTCGTTTGCTGTACCATTTCAGGACCAACTACCGACTTTTCACCTGTCTCATGCCAACACAGAGGTGTTCGACATCTCCGACCATATAAAGCCTCAAATGGCGCCATACCGATACTCGAATGGAAACTGTTATTATAGGTGAACTCAATCAACGCTAAATAACCGTCCCACGCACCACTTTGTTCAAGCACACAAGCACGCAACAGATCTTCTAACGATTGAATCGTCCTCTCGGTCTGACCATCTGTTTGCGGATGATATGCCGAACTCAATCTCAACTTAGAACCCAAGGCACCTTGCAAACTTTCCCAAAATCTTGAAGTAAATCTAGGATCTCTATCCGACACAATACTCTTAGGAACTCCATGAAGCTTCACAATAGTGCCAACATAAAGTCAGGGTTCCTAGGGTAAAATCCCCTGTTTAGTGCCAAACTTCCAAGCCATATAAGTCAAGATACAAGCCTCATATGACTTTCAGCCCAGCATGAAGGTTGTAGAGGATGTTCATACCTTTAATTTGAGTACTATAAGTCATCCATATGATTTATAGAACTCAAGTTATAAGCCAGATAAGTTACAGGTCCTCAGATGCATCTGAAATTTGTCTGTGAAAATCTTCTGACTTCCAAGTTATTTTTGACCTAGAAGGAAGTTTCATCTGACCTTTTGATAAGCATGAAAGATGTTCCTCATGATCTTATCTTTTCAGAAAGTTATAGAAGTCCCCATTCTGATTTGTGAAGCTCAAGTTACAAGCTTTACAAGGCAGGGGTATTTTGGGAAAGTGAGATTATAGGCCATTTTCAATCATAGGTCAAAATCTCCCACTTGCACACTTCAAACGAAGTTTTGTTCAACATGGAACTTGTTCACAATATGGTTTTTAGGTCAACCAAGAGCTCATGGTGAATTGATTTGGTCCACAGTAAGAGTTGACTTGAAGTGGTTTGAAAGAAGAGAAATTAAAGGCAATATTTGGTGGGAAATTCAAATAAATTGTTATGTGCACAAAATATGCCAAATGACCACTCAATTTGATCAGAAATGATGATTTAGAAACATTGGCAATTCTAGAATTTTCAATTGACTCATAATTTATGGTGTTTTGACATGTTTCTTCACAAATAAGCAACATCACAAGAAATCATTCACAAAGGCAATTTGGAAGCTCTAGCTGATCTGAATCTATTCCAAGGAGGTTATGCAAGTTAACCAAAGCTTCCCAAGCAAGCTGTTGAGCCAAAATTGAGCTTTCCATGTTCAAACTTTTTGGAGAAATTTTGGATTTGGACTTTCTGTTATGGGCTTTGTTTGGGCCTCTAGAAGGTTCTAATCAGTTCTATAAATGATTAGAAACTCATTTGGGCAAGGGTTGGTGATTCATTGGTGCTGAATGCAGAGATTGCAACTCAAATTCTCAAGCTTCAACTCAAATTCGAGTTCTCATTTCAAGGCGATTTCAGATCAAATTGAAGATTGGATCATCTTTCTTGCACTTCATTGAAGGAATCTGGAGATTTTGGAAGCAAGAAACGTGTTCTAACTACCTCCGTTAGAGCTCCGAAGCCGGTATGTAAATCTCAATTTTCCTATAGTTTTAGGATGAGTTAGATTAGAATATTCATGTGGTTAGGATCGGGAAGACTTGTAGATGATTTTAGGATTAATAAATTGAGATTTAGAGACACTTTTCGGTTGGACATGTTTGCTTGCTGTTGATTTATCTCTCTGTACGTGGAGTTTTGATGGAATCTAAGAGCATATTCGGAATCCTTGCAATTTTTCCTTCAAGTTTGAATAAAATTCCGTGCGAAACGGTTAAATATTGAGAGAGTTACGATTGTGCAAAGTTGCTGGAAATTCATGTCTGTGGTCGGTCGGTACTGTAGCGCGGGCTACTGTTCATCATGTAGAAAAATTTGAAATGGAGCAGACAGCCACTAGCCGTCCAATCACTGCGAAGAGAGAAGACTTGGTCATGCAATCCGAGCGCCAGCAGCGCGCCACATGGCTGGCCGGCAAAACGGCGCTGTTTTGGAGCATGGGGGGGACCGTGCTCACCCCTGTTCGATCCTCACTGAGTGCAGTTTCCATTATTTTCATCATATTTTCTTTATTTTCATTATTTCTTTCTTTTTTCCTTTTTCTTATTATTTTTCTGTTTTGATGACTGTTTGGATTAATTGCGTTAAAAATAGTAAAACTCATTAGAAAATTAGGAAAATTTTTCCTATGGTTCTTGAATGTCTTAGGAAATTTTAGGAGTTGATTTTACATTTTTAGGATTTAATCTGAATTAGTTATGATTTTTCTCTTGTGCTAATGTCCATTGTTGTGTATAATTGATACCTCTGTTTGTTGATTTTTGTTCTCGCAATTGGTTTGGAATTGTATTTTGAGATTTTGATGGCTGTTAGGTTACAGGTGTATTCTCCCATATGAATTTTCTCACATTTTTTAGAAAATCATAGCTTCTAATTTAGAGGTAGGTTTAGAGCCTTTCCCCCTTAATGGTTTCCCTTGATACCTTTCAACTTAGGAATTTATTAGATGACTTAGAATTGGATTTAGGCCCTGATATTTGGACTATAGGTCATTAACAAATGCATGTTCCCATAGAAAAATAATTATATTCTTATGATGTGTTTTGCTATTTTAGATAGAATATTCAAGTTGTTTGTTCATTTGGTGCTTCAACCTTGGTGATGGTTTTGGAATGGACTCAAAGTGGGCTTTTCTTGCATGGTGGGTTTCTGGTTCCTCTTGGATGATGTCATGTGCATGATGAAGCTTTTGTGGAGTGGCTGGTGGAGCTTGCCTTGGAGCTTTTCTTTTCTTTTTTGTATCTTTTTGTAGCTTATAAGAGTAGGGTTTTTAGGAGAGAGCTTTAGAAGTAGTTTTTTCCTTCAAATAAGCATGGTTGGTTTCATTCACCTCCCATCCTATCCTATGATGCAAAGTCCTCACATGAAATCTCATCTCTCCTTTGGAGGGATGTATGGCATGTCATGATGAGTAGAACTTTTGAGGATATTTTTCATGGATGCATGGTTGAGTGCCATGATGGATACCTTTGGTATACATCATGCTTCCCATCATCATACCTCATCTTGTTGATTCCTTTCCTTGTTGGAGCATTGTTAAAACATGAAGATGGAGTATTCCTTTCCTTCTCTTGAAGATGGTGTGGACTTGAAGAACAGTTACAGACTTTGGATTGGATTGCTGTCAGAAGATTGCTCTGCTGTGGAGATTGCTGACTTGTTTTCCCTGTTTGTCTGTTTTCATCTTGTTCTGCTGTATTGATGTGACTTGCTTGGATTGTTGCATTAGTAATAGGCTTCATGTAGATGATCATAGGCCTAAGATCATCCTAAGGGTTGAGCTTCTCCCCTTGCTTGTATTGCATTAGAAGTTGAGTGGGACTCCTTCTGCTTGTATTTTTACTGTGTGGCTTTGTTTGCTGGTATTTGGTAGAGCTCAGCTCCCTTGCCTGTGTGGTTTGTGGCCTTTGTGCCTTGCTTATTTAGAAGTTGAGCTTGGCTCCTTCTGCTTGTGTGATGCATTGCATGCATTTTATTTACAGCAATTTGTTTACCGTAATCTTTCTTGTACAGTTTTTCTGTTTACTGTTGTTTCCATTGCACGGTTCCCCTAGGAACTCTGACTTCTCTTATTCAAGAGAAGTTATGACAGACATTAGGATTCTAACCATGCATGATAACATTAGTTAGTTTCCCTTTTAACCACAACCGTAGGACGAATATTGCATGATAACTGTAGGATCGAGTCAGTTTCCCTGTAGAGAGTCTGTTTCTCTTCTCATCTACGAATACAGTTAAAACACTTAATAAAGGTTAAGACGTGATGTGCGTTACGAGTCCTATGCTACTTGAGAAAGAGTTGTGGGAGGGTTTCCCTCACATAACTCGAGTGTCTAGTGTGGTACCCTTTGGGTGACATGCGACGCATTCACTCTCAAGTCCAAGTCTTTAGTGCAACACGAGTTACAAACAGAACTCAATTCACTTCTTCCGTAAAAGACTGCAAAAACAAACATTCAAATCCTTTTTGTCCTCTTGGACCCTTAATCAGGAAAACTCTTTTCGTAAAGAGAGTTATGTTAACTTTCATTTCTATCACAAACGGTAACGCCTAAGTCTCCAAAGGTCGAGCTGTAAACACCAACTACTGGAACTGATTGTTAACTTTACTTGGATAAAAGATGCTGAACAAACCAGTGTTCTTCGTAGCCCGAACTATGTTAGCTCTGATCTCTCAAGCCTGTTGAGAGTACGTAGGCACAAGATGCGATATCTTGGCGAGCAACCTTCCCCCATAACCCGTAGTTAGGCGAACTACGTTGACTCTGATTTCTCGTGCCAAACGGGAATACGTATGCATAAAGTGCGATACTTTGCCGAGTCATTTTCTTTCCTTTTTAGACCAGACTTTTAAAGTAGATAGTTTAAACACACCTGTCAGATAAACACAACAAGCGTGGATCCCAATGAGTACGATGGACGTGAGGGGTGCTAATACCTTCCCCTCGCGTAACCGACTCCCGAATCCAGGACTTGGTTGCGATGACCATTCCTTTCCCATTTCGTTAGGTTTTTCCGATTGTTTCCTTTCCCGTTCCGAGGGATAAATAACGAAAGGTGGCGACTCTTCTGTCATTGTCAGCCTCGTTTTTCGCAGTAGCGACAGTATCCAGACTCCGATTATTACGTTGAGCGTTCAGGCTCCTGTCATTTTTGTTGAGTATCCAGACTCCGGTTATTACGTTGAGTGTTCAGGTTCCGGTCAGTTTCGTTGAGTATCCAAACTCCGGTTATTAAGTTGAGCGTTCAGGCTCCGGTCATTTTCTTTGAGTATCCAGACTCCGGTTATTACGTTGAGCGTTCAGGCTCCGGTCAGTTTCGTTGAGTATTTAGACTCCAGTTATTAAGTTGAGTGTTCAGGCTCCGGTCAGTTTCGTTGGATATCCAGACTCCGGTTATTACGTTGAGCGTTCAGGCTCCGGTCAGTTTCGTTGAGTATCCAGACTCCGATTATTTCGTTGAGCTTTCACGCTCCGGTCAGTTTCGTTGGGTATCTAGACTCTGGTTATTACATTTAGCGTTCAGGTTCCGGTCATTTTTGTTGAGTATCCAGTCCGGTTATTACGTTTAACATTCAGGCTTCGGTCATTTTTGTTGAGTCTCCAAACTCCGGTTATTACGTTTTGTGTTCAAACTCCAATTAGTTTTATTGAGAATCTTGACTCCAATTATTACGTTGAGTGTTCAGGCTCCGGTCAGTTTTGTTGGGTTTCCAGACTCCGGTTATTACGTTGAGCATTCAAGCTCCGGTGATTTTCGTTGAGTATCTAGACTCTGATTATTCCGTTGAACGTTCCGGCTCCGGTTAGTTTCGTTAGGTATCCAGACTCCGGTTATTACGTATAGCGTCTAGGCTCCGGTCAGTTTCATTGGGTATCCAGACTCTGGTTATTAAGTTGAGCGTTCAGGCTCCGGTCAGTTTCGTTGGGTATCCAGACTCCGGTTATTATGTTGAGCATTCAGGCTCCGGTCAGTTTCGTTTGGAATCCAGACTCCGGTTATTACATTGAGCATTCAGGCTCCGGTGATTTTCGTTGAGTATCCAGACTCCGGTTATTCCGTTAAGCGTTCAGGCTCCGGTTAGTTTCGTTAGGTATCCAGACTTCGGTTATTACGTATAGCGTCCATGCTCTGGTAAGTTTTGTTGAGTATCTAGACTCCGGTCATTACGTTGAGTGTACAGGCTCCGGTCATTTTTGTTGAGTTTCCATACTCCGGTCATTACGTTGAGGGTTCAGGCTCCGGTCATTTTCGTTGAGTATCCAGACTCCGGTCGTTCTGTTTAGCGTTCAGGCTCCGGTCAGTTTCGTTGAGTATCCAAACTCCGGTTATTAAGTTGAGCATTCAGGCTCCGGTCATTTTCGTTGAGTATCCAGACTCTGGTTATTACATTGAGTGTTCTGGTTCCGATCATTATGTTGATCGTTCCGGTTCCGGTCAGTTTCGTTGAGTATCTATACTCCAGTTATTACGTTGAGCGTTCAGGCTCTGGTTGGTTTCGTTTGGTATCCAGACTCCGGTTATTATATTGAGCGTTAATGCTCCGGTCATTTTTGTTGAGTATCTAGACTCTGGTTATTACATTGAGTGTTCAGGCTCCGGTCAGTTTCGTTTAGTATTCAAACTCCGGTTATTAAGTTGAGCGTTAAGGCTCCGGTCATTTTCTTTGAGTATCCAGACTCCGATTATTACGCTCAGCATTCAGGCTCAGGTCATTTTGTTGAGTATCCAGACTCCGGTTATTACGTTGAGCATTCAGGCTCCGGTCAGTTTCGTTGAGTATGCAGACTCCGGTTATTAAGTTTAGCGTTCAGGCTCTGTTCAGTTTCGTTGGGTATCCAGACTCCGGTTATTACGTTGAGCGTTCAGGCTCCGGTCAGTTTCGTTGATTATTCAGACTCCGGTTATTATGTTGAGCACTCACGCTCCGGTCAGTTTCGTTGGGTATCCAGACTCTGGTTATTACGTTGAGCGTTCAGGTTCCGGTCAGTTACGTTGAGTATCCAGACTCCGGTTATTAAGTTGAGTGTTGAGGCTCCGGTCATTTTCTTTGAGTATCCAGACTCCGATTATTACGTTGAGCGTTCAGGCTCCGGTCATTTTCGTTGAGTATCCAAACTCCGGTTACTACGTTGAGCGTTCAGGCTCGGTCAATTTCGTTGAATATCCAGACTCCGGTTATTAAGTTGAGAGTTCAGGCTCCGGTTAGTTTCGTTGGGTATCCAGACTCCGGTTATTACCTTGAGCGTTCAGGCTCCATTCACTTTCGTTGAGTATCCAGACTCCAATTATTTCGTTGAGCTTTCAGGCTCCGGTCAGTTTCATTGGGTATTCAGACTCTGGTTATTACGTTGAGTGATCAGGCTCTGGTCATTTTTGTTGAGTATCCAGTCCGGTTATTACGTTTAGCATTTAGGCTCCGGTCATTTTTGTTTAGCCTCCAGACTCCGGTTATTACGTTTTGTGTTTAAACTCCGATTAGTTTCGTTGAGAATCTAGACTCCGATTATTACGTTGAGCATTCAGGCTCCGATCAGTTTCGTTGAGTATCCAGACTCCGGTTATTACGTTGAGCGTTCAGGCTCCGGTCAGTTTCGTTGAGTATCCAGAATCCGGTTATTTAGTTGAGCGTTCAGGCTCCATTCAGTTTTGTTGGGTATCTAGACTCCTATTATTACGTTGATCGTTCAGGCTCTGGTCAGTTTTGTTGAGTATCCAGACTCCGGTTATTATGTTGAGCACTCACGCTCCGGTCAGTTTCGTTGGGTATTCGACTCCGGTTATTACGTTGAGCGTTCAGGCTCCGATCATTTTTGTTGTGTATCCAGACTTCGGTTATTACGTTGAGCGTTCAGGCTCCGGTCAGTTTCGTTTAGTATCCAGACTCCGATTATTTCGTTGAGCTTTCACGCTCCGGTCAGTTTCGTTGGGTATCTAGACTCTGGTTATTACGTTGAGCGTTCAGGCTCCGGTCATTTTTGTTGAGTATCCAAACTCCGGTTATTACGTTTAGCATTCAGGCTCCGGTCATTTTTGTTGAGTCTCCAAACTCCGGTTATTACGTTTTGTGTTCAAACTCTGATTAGTTTCGTTGAGTATCCAAACTCTGGTTATTAAGTTGAGCGTTCAGGCTCCGGTCAGTTTCGTTTGGTTTCAAGACTCCCGTTATTACGTTGAGCATTCAGGCTCCGGTGATTTTCATTGAGTATCCAGACTCTGATTATTCCGTTGAGCGTTCAGGCTCCGGTTAGTTTCGTTAGGTATCCAGACTCCGGTATTTACGTATAGCGTCCAGGCTCCGGTCAGTTTCATTGAGTATCCAGACTGCGGTTATTAAGTTGAGGGTTCAGGCTCCGGTCAGTTTCTTTGGGTATCCAAACTCCGGTTATTATGTTGAACGTTCAGGTTCCGGTCAGTTTCATTTGGAATCCAGACTCCGGTTATTAAATTGAGCATTCAGGCTCCGGTGATTTTCGTTGAGTATCCAGACTCCGGTTATTCCGTTTAGCGTTCAGGCTCCGGTTAGTTTCGTTAGGTATCCAGACTTCGGTTATTACGTATAGCGTCCATGCTCTTGTAAGTTTTATTGAGTATCTAGACTCCAGTCATTACGTTGAGTGTACAGGCTCCAGTCATTTTTGTTGAGTATCCATACTCCGGTCATTACGTTGAGCGTTCAGGCTCCGGTCATTTTCGTTGAGTATCTAGACTCCGGTCATTCTGTTGGGCGTTCAGGCTCCGGTCAGTTTTGTTGAGTATCCAAACTCCGGTTATTAAGTTGAGCATTCAGGCTCCGGTCATTTTTGTTGAGTATCCAGACTCCGGTTATTACGTTGAGTGTTCAGGCTCCGATCATTACGTTGATCGTTCCGGTTCCGGTCAGTTTCGTTGAGTATCTATACTCCAGTTATTACGTTGAGCGTTCAGGCTCTGGTCGGTTTCGTTTGGTATCCAGACTCCGGTTATTATATTGAGCGTTAAGGCTCTGGTCATTTTTGTTGAGTATCTAGACTCCGGTTATTACGTTGAGCGTTCAGGCTCCGGTCAGTTTCGTTTAGTATTCAAACTCCGGTTATTAAGTTGAGCGTTAAGGCTCCGGTCCTTTTCTTTGAGTATCCAGACTCTGATTATTACGTCGAGCATTCAGGCTCCGTTCATTTTCGTTGAGTATCCATACTCTGGTTATTACGTTGAGCGTTCAGGCTCCGGTCAGTTTCGTTGAGTATCCAGACTCCGGTTATTAAGTTTAGCGTTCAGGCTCTGTTCAGTTTCGTTGGGTATCCAGACTCCGGTTATTACGTTGAGCGTTCAGGCTCCGGTCAGTTTCGTAGATTATCCAGACTCCGATTATTATGTTGAGCACTCACGCTCCGGTCAGTTTCGTTGGGTATCCAGACTCTGGTTATTACGTTGAGCATTCAGGTTCCGGTCAGTTACGTTGAGTATCCAGACTCCGGTTATTAAGTTGAGCGTTCAGGCTCCGGTCATTTTCTTTGAGCATCAAGACTCCGATTATTATGTTGAGCGTTCAGGCTCCGGTCATTTTCGTTGAGTATCAAGACTGCGGTTACTACGTTGAGCGTTCAGGCTCCGGTTAGTTTCATTGGGTATCCAGACTCCGGTTATTACCTTGAGCGTTCAGGCTCCGGTCATTTTCGTTGATTATCCAGACTCCGGTTATTAAGTTTAGCGTTCAGGCTCTGTTCAATTTCGTTGGGTATCCAGACTCCGGTTATTACGTTGAGCTTTCAGGCTCCGGTCAGTTTCGTTGATTACCCAGACTCCGGTTATTATGTTGAGCACTCACGCTCCGGTCAGTTTCGTTGGGTATCCAGACTCTGGTTATTACGTTGAGCGTTCAGGTTCCGATCAGTTTCGTTGAGTATCCATACTCCGGTTATTAAGTTGAGCGTTCAGGCTCCGATCATTTTCTTTGAGCATCAAGACTCCGATTATTACGTTGAGCGTTCAGCCTCCGGTCATTTTCGTTGAGTATCCAGACTGCGGTTACTACGTTGAGCGTTTAGGCTCCGGTAAGTTTCGTTGAGTATCCAGACTCCGGTTATTCCGTTGAGCGTTCAGGCTCCGGTTAGTTTCGTTAGGTATCCAGACTTCAGTTATTACATATAGCGTCCATGCTCTGGTAAGTTTTGTTGAGTATCTAGACTCCAGTCATTACGTTGAGTGTACAGGCTCCGGTCATTTTTGTTGAGTATCCATACTCCGGTCATTACGTTGAGCGTTCAGGCTCCGGTCATTTTCGTCGAGTATCCAGACTCCGGTCATTCTGTTGAGCGTTCAAGCTCTGGTCAGTTTCGTTGAGTATCCAAACTCCGGTTATTAAGTTGAGCATTCAGGCTCTGGTCATTTTTGTTGAGTATCCAGACTCCGGTTATTACGTTGAATGTTCAGGCTCCGGTCAGTTTCGTTGAGTATCCAGACTCCGGTTTTTAAGTTGAGCGTTCAGGCTCCGGTTAGTTTCGTTGGGTATCCAGACTCCGGTTATTACCTTGAGCGTTCAGGCTCCGGTCAGTTTCGTTGAGTATCCAGACTCCGATTATTTCGTTGAGCTTTCACGCTCCGGTCAGTTTCGCTGGGTATCCAAACTCTGGTTATTACGTTGAGCATTCAGGCTCCGGTCATTTTCGTTGCGTATCAAGACTGCGGTTACTAGGTTGAGCATTCAGGCTCCGGTCAGTTTCGTTGAGTATCCAGACTCCGGTTATTAAGTTGAGCGTTCAGGCTCCGGTTAGTTTCGTTGGGTATCCAGACTTCGGTTATTACCTTGAGCGTTCAGGCTCCGGTCATTTTCGTTGAGTATCCATACTCCGGTTATTATGTTGAGCGTTCACTCTCCGGTCAGTTTCGTTGAGTATCCAGACTCCGGTTATTAAGTTTAGCGTTCAGGCTCTCTTCAGTTTCGTTGGGTATCCAGACTCCGGTTATTACGTTGAGCGTTCAGGCTCCAGTCAGTTTCGTTGATTATCCAGACTCCGGTTATTATGTTGAGCACTCACGCTCCGGTCAGTTTCGTTGGGTATCCAGACTCTGGTTATTACGTTGAGCGTTCATTTTCCGGTCAGTTACGTTGAGTATCCAGACTCCGGTTATTAAGTTGAGCGTTCAGGCTCCGGTTATTTTCTTTGAGCATCAAGACTCCGATTATTACGTTGAGCGTTCAGGCTCCGGTCATTTTCGTTGAGTATCCAGACTGCGGTTACTACTTTGAGCGTTCAGGCTCCAGTCAGTTTCGTTGAGTATCCAGACTCCGGTTATTAAGTTGAGCGTTCAGGCTCCGGTTAGTTTCGTTGGGTATCCAGACTCCGGTTATTACCTTGAGCGTTCAGGCTCCGGTCATTTTCGTTGAGTATCCAGACTCTGATTATTTCGTTGAGCTTTCAGGCTCTGGTCAGTTTCGTTGAGTATCCAGACTCCGGTTATTAAGTTTAGCGTTCAGGCTCTGTTCAGTTTCGTTAGGTATCCAGACTCCGGTTATTACGTTGAGCTTTCAGGCTCCGGTCAGTTTCGTTGATTATCCAGACTCCGGTTATTATGTTGAGCACTCACGTTCCGGTCAGTTTCGTTGGGTATCCAGACTCTGGTTATTACGTTGAGCGTTCAGGTTCCGGTCAGTTACGTTGAGTATCCAGACTCCGGTTATTAAGTTGAGCGTTCAGGCTCCGGTCATTTTCTTTGAGCATCAAGACTCTGATTATTACGTTGAGCGTTCAGGGTCCGGTCATTTTCGTTGAGTATCCTGACTGCGGTTACTACGTTGAGCGTTTAGGCTCCGGTCAGTTTCGTTGAGTATCCAGACTCCGGTTATTCCGTTGAGCGTTCAGGCTCCGGTTAGTTTCGTTAGGTATCCAGACTTCAGTTATTACATATAGCGTCCATGCTCTGGTAAGTTTTGTTGAGTATCTAGACTCCAGTCATTACGTTGAGTGTACAGGCTCCGGTCATTTTTGTTGAGTATCCATACTCCGGTCATTACGTTGAGCGTTCAGGCTCCGGTCATTTTCGTCGAGTATCCAGACTCCGGTCATTCTGTTGAGCGTTCAAGCTCTGGTCAGTTTCGTTGAGTATCCAAACTCCGGTTATTAAGTTGAGCATTCAGGCTCCGGTCATTTTTGTTGAGTATCCAGACTCCGGTTATTACGTTGAATGTTCAGGCTCCGGTTTGTTTCGTTGAGTATCCAGACTCCGGTTTTTAAGTTGAGCGTTCAGGCTCCGGTTAGTTTCGTTGGGTATCCAGACTCCGGTTATTACCTTGAGCGTTCAGGCTCCGGTCAGTTTCGTTGAGTATCCAAACTCCGATTATTTCGTTGAGCTTTCACGCTCCGGTCAGTTTCGCTGGGTATCCAAACTCTGGTTATTAGGTTGAGCATTCAGGCTCCGGTCATTTTCGTTGAGTATCAAGACTGCGGTTACTACGTTGAGCATTCAGGCTCCGGTCAGTTTCGTTGAGTATCCAGACTCCGGTTATTAAGTTGAGCGTTCAGGCTCCGGTTAGTTTCGTTGGGTATCCAGACTCCGGTTATTACCTTGAGCGTTCAGGCTCCGGTCATTTTCGTTGAGTATCCATACTCCGGTTATTACGTTGAGCATTCACTCTCCGGTCAGTTTCGTTGAGTATCCAGACTCCGGTTATTAAGTTTAGCGTTCAGGCTCTCTTCAGTTTCGTTGGGTATCTAGACTCCGGTTATTACGTTGAGCGTTCAGGCTCCAGTCAGTTTCGTTGATTATCCAGACTCCGGTTATTATGTTGAGCACTCACGCTCCGGTCAGTTTCGTTGGGTATCCAGACTCTGGTTATTACGTTGAGCGTTCATGTTCCGGTCAGTTACGTTGAGTATCCAGACTCCAGTTATTAAGTTGAGCGTTCAGGCTCCGGTTATTTTCTTTGAGCATCAAGACTCTGATTATTACGTTGAGCGTTCAGGCTCCGGACATTTTCGTTGAGTATCCAGACTGCGGTTACTACTTTGAGCGTTCAGGCTCCTTCAGTTTCGTTGAGTATCCAGACTCCGGTTATTAAGTTGAGCGTTCAGGCTCCGGTTAGTTTCGTTGGGTATCCAGACTCCGGTTATTACCTTGAGCGTTCAGGCTCCGGTCATTTTCGTCGAGTATCCAGACTCTGATTATTTCGTTGAGCTTTCAGGCTCTGGTCAGTTTCGTTGAGTATCCAGACTCCGGTTATTAAGTTTAGCGTTCAGGCTCTGTTCATGTTCGTTAGGTATCCAGACTCCGGTTATTACGTTGAGCTTTCAGGCTCCGGTCAGTTTCGTTGATTATCCAGACTCCGGTTATTATGTAGAGCACTCACGCTCCGGTCAGTTTCGTTGGGTATCCAGACTCTGGTTATTATGTTGAGCGTTCAGGTTCCGGTCAGTTACGTTGAGTATCCAGACTCCGGTTATTAAGTTGAGCGTTCAGGCTCCGGTCATTTTCTTTGAGCATCAAGACTCCGATTATTATGTTGAGCGTTCAGGGTCCGGTCATTTTCGTTGAGTATCCTGACTGCAGTTACTACGTTGAGCGTTTAGGCTCCGGTCAGTTTCGTTGAGTATCCAGACTCCGGTTATTTCGTTGAGCGTTCAGGCTCCGGTTAGTTTCGTTAGGTATCCAGACTTCAGTTATTACGTATAGCGTCCATGCTCTGGTAAATTTTGTTGAGTATCTAGACTCCAGTCATTACGTTGAGTGTACAGGCTCCGATCATTTTTGTTGAGTATCCATACTCTGGTCATTACGTTGAGCGTTCAGGCTCCGGTCATTTTCGTCGAGTATCCAGACTCCGGTCATTCTGTTGAGCGTTCAAGCTCTGGTCAGTTTCGTTGAGTATCCAAACTCCGGTTATTAAGTTGAGCATTCAGGCTCCGGTCATTTTTGTTGAGTATCCAGACTCCGGTTATTACGTTGAATGTTCAGGCTCCGGTCAGTTTCGTTGAGTATCCAGACTCCGGTTATTAAGTTGAGCGTTCAGGCTCCGGTTAGTTTCGTTGGGTATCCAGACTCCGGTTATTACCTTGAGCGTTCAGGCTCCGGTCAGTTTCGTTGAGTATCCAGACTCCTATTATTTCGTTGAGCTTTCACGCTCCGGTTAGTTTCGTTAGGTATCCAGACTCCTATTATTACGTTGAGCGTTTAGGCTCCGGTCAGTTTCGTTGAGTATCCAGACTCCGGTTATTACGTTGAGCACTCACGCTCCGGTCAGTTTCGTTGGGTATGCAGATTCCGGTTATTACGTTGAGCGTTCAGGCTCCGATCATTTTTGTTGAGCATCCAGACTCCGGTTATTATGTTGAGCACTCACGCTCCGGTCTGTTTTGTTGGGTATTCAGACTCCGGTTATTACATTGAGCGTTCAGGCTCTGGTCATTTTTGTTGAGTATCCAGACTTCGGTTATTACGTTGAGCGTTCGAGTTCCGGTCATTTTCGTTGAGTATCCAGACTCCGGTTATTACATTGAGCGTTCAGGCTCCGGTCATTTTTGTTGAGCATCCAAACTCCGGTTATTACGATGAGCACTCACGCTCCGGTCAGTTTTGTTGGGTATTCAGACTCCGGTTATTACGTTGAGCGTTCAGGCTCCGGTCAGTTTCGTTGGGTATTCAGACTCCGGTTATTATGTTGAGCGTTCATGCTCCGGTCATTTTCTTTGAGTATCCAGACTCCGGTTATTATGTTGAGCGTTCGGGCTCTGGTCATTTTCGTTGAGTATCCAGACTTCGGTTATTAAGTTTAGCCTTCAGGCTCCGGTCAGTTTCGTTGAGTATCCAGACTCCGGTTATTAAGTTTAGCCTTCAGGCTCCATTCAGTTTTGTTGGGTATCCAGACTCCAGTTATTACGTTGAGCGTTCAGGCTCCGGTCAGTTTCGTTGAGTATCCAAACTCCAGTTATTAAGTTGAGCGTTCATGCTCTGGTCATTTTCTTTGAGTATCCAGACTCCGGTTATTACGTTGAGCGTTCGGGCTCCGATCATTTTCGTTGGCTATCCAGACTCTGGTTATTATAATGAGCGTTCAGGCTCCGGTCAGTTTCGTTGAGTATCCAGACTCCGGTTATTAAGTTGAGCATTCAGGCTCGAATCATTTCCATTGAGTATCCAGACTCTGGTTATTACGTTGAGTGTTCAGGCTCCGGTCATTACGTTGGTCGTTCAGGCTCCGGTCAGTTTCGTTGAGTATCCAGACTCCAGTTATTATGTTGAGCGTTCAGGCTCCAGTCATTACGTTGATCGTTCAGGCTCCGGTCAGTTTCGTAGAGTATCCAGACTCCAGTTATTACATTGAGCGTTCAGGCTCTGGTCAGTTTCGTTGGGTATCCAGACTCCGGTTATTACGTTGAGCGTTAAGGCTCCGGTCATTTTTTTTGAGTTTCCAGACATCGGTTATTACGTTGAGCGTTCAGGTTCCGGTCAATTTCGTTGAGTATCCAAACTCCGGTTATTAAGTTGAGCGTTCAGGCTCCGGTCATTTTCTTTGAGTATCCAGACTTCGGTTATTATGTTGAGTTTTCGGGCTCTGGTCATTTTCGTTGAGTATCCAGACTCCGGTTATTACGTTGAGCGTTTAGGCTTCGGTCAGTTTCGTTGAGTATCCAGACTCTGGTTATTAAGTTGAGCGTTCAGGATCCATTCAGTTTTGTTGGGTATCCAGACTTCGGTTATTACGTTGAGCGTTCAGGCTCCGGTCAGTTTCGTTCAGTATCAAGACTCCGGATATTACGTTGAGCACTCACGCTTCGATCAGTTTCGTTAGGTATCCAGACTCCGGTTATTACGTGGAGCGTTAAGGCTCCGGTCATATTTGTTGAGTATCCAGACTCCGGTTATTACGTTGAGTGTTCAGGCTCCGATCATTACGTTGATCGTTCCGGTTCCGGTCAGTTTCGTTGAGTATCTATACTCCAGTTATTACGTTGAGCGTTCAGGCTCTGGTCGGTTTCGTTTGGTATCCAGACTCCGGGTATTATATTGAGCGTTAAGGCTCCGGTCATTTTTGTTGAGTATCTAGACTCCGGTTATTATGTTGAGCGTTCAGGCTCCGGTCAATTTCGTTTAGTATTCAAACTCCGGTTATTAAGTTGAGCGTTAAGGCTCCGGTCCTTTTCTTTGAGTATCCAGACTCCGATTATTACGTTGAGCATTTAGGCTCCGTTCATTTTCGTTGAGTATCCATACTCCGGTTATTACGTTGAGCGTTCAGGCTCCGGTCAGTTTCGTTGAGTATCCAGACTCCGGTTATTAAGTTTAGCGTTCAGGCTCTGTTCAGTTTCGTTGGGTATCCAAACTCCGGTTATTACGTTGAGCGTTCAGGCTCCGGTCAGTTTCGTAGATTATCCAGACTCCGGTTATTATGTTGAGCACTCACGCTCCGTCAGTTTCGTTGGGTATCCAGACTCTGGTTATTACGTTGAGCGTTCAGGTTCCGGTCAGTTACGTTGAGTATCCAGACTCCGGTTATTAATTTGAGCGTTTAGGCTCCGGTTATTTTCTTTGAGCATCAAGACTCCGATTATTACGTTGAGCGTTCAGGCTCCGGTCATTTTCGTTGAGTATCCAGACTGCGGTTACTACTTTGAGCGTTCAGGCTCCGGTCAGTTTCGTTGAGTATCCAGACTCCGGTTATTAAGTTGAGCGTTCAGGCTCCGGTTAGTTTCGTTGGGTATCCAGACTCCGGTTATTACCTTGAGCGTTCAGGCTCCGGTCATTTTCGTTGAGTATCCAGACTCTGATTATTTCGTTGAGCTTTCAGGCTCCGGTCAGTTTCGTTGAGTATCCAGACTCCGGTTATTAAGTTTAGCATTCAGGCTCTGTTCAGTTTTGTTGGGTATCCAGACTCCGGTTATTACGTTGAGCTTTCAGGCTCCGGTCAGTTTCGTTGATTATCTAGACTCCGGTTATTATGTTGAGCACTCACGCTCCGGTCAGTTTCGTTGGGTATCCAGACTCTGGTTATTACGTTAAGCGTTCAGGTTCCGGTCAGTTACGTTGAGTATCCAGAATCTGGTTATTAAGTTGAGCGTTCAGGCTCCGGTCATTTTCTTTGAGCATCAAGACTCCGATTATTACGTTGAGCGTTCAGGCTCCGGTCATTTTCGTTGAGTATCCAGACTCCGGTTATTCCGTTGAGCGTTCAGGCTCCGGTTAGTTTTGTTAGGTATCCAGACTTCAGTTATTACGTATAGCGTCCATGCTCTGGTAAGTTTTGTTGAGTATCTAGACTCCAGTCATTACGTTGAGTGTACAGGCTCCGGTCATTTTTGTTGAGTATCCATACTCCGGTCATTACATTGAGCGTTCAGGCTCCGGTCATTTTCGTCGAGTATCCAGACTCCGGTCATTCTGTTGAGCGTTCAAGCTCTGGTCAGTTTCGTTGAGTATCCAAACTCCGGTTATTAAGTTGAGCATTCAGGCTCCGGTCATTTTTGTTGAGTATCCAGACTCCGGTTATTACGTTGAATGTTTAGGCTCCGGTCAGTTTCGTTTATTATCCAGACTCAGGTTATTAAGTTGAGCGTTCAGGCTCCGGTTAGTTTCGTTGGGTATCCAGACTCCGGTTATTACCTTGAGCGTTCAGGCTCCGGTCAGTTTCGTTGAGTATCCAGACTCCGATTATTTCGTTGAGCTTTCACGCTCCGGTCAGTTTCGCTGGGTATCCAAACTCTGGTTATTACGTTGAGCATTCAGGCTCTGGTCATTATTGTTGAATATCCAGTCCGGTTATTACGATTAGCATTCAGGCTCCGGTCATTTTGGTTGAGTCTCCAGACTCTAGTTATTACGTTTTATGTTCAAACTCCGATTAGTTTCATTGAGAATCTAGACTCCGATTATTACGTTGAGCGTTCAGGCTCCGGTCAGTTTCGTTGAGTATCCGGACTCCGGTTATTACGTTGAGCGTTCAGGCTCCGGTCAGTTTCGTTGAGTATCCAGAATCCGGTTATTAACTTGAGCGTTCAGGCTCCATTCAATTTTGTTGTGTATCCAGACTCCTATTATTACGTTGAGTGTTCAGGCTCCAGTCAGTTTCGTTGAGTATCCAGACTCCGGTTATTACGTTGAGCACTCACGCTCCGGTCAGTTTCGTTGGGTATGCAGATTCCGATTATTACGTTGAGCGTTCAGGCTCTGGTCATTTTTGTTGAGCATCCAGACTCCGATTATTATGTTGAGCACTCACGCTCCGGTCTGTTTTGTTGGGTATTCAGACTCCGGTTATTACATTGAGCGTTCAGGCTCCGATCATTTTTGTTGAGTATCCAGACTTCGGTTATTGTGTTGAGCGTTCGAGTTCCGGTGATTTTCGTTGAGTATCCAGACTCCGGTTATTACATTGAGCGTTCAGGCTCCGGTCATTTTTGTTGAGCATCCAGACTCTGGTTATTACGATGAGCACTCATGCTCCGGTCAGTTTTGTTGGGTATTCAGACTCCGGTTATTACGTTGAGCGGTCAGGCTCCGGTCAGTTTCGTTGGGTATTCAGACTCCGGTTATTACGTTGAACGTTCATGTTCCGGTCATTTTCTTTGAGTATCCAGACTCCGGTTATTATGTTGAGCGTTCGGGCTCTGGTGATTTTCGTTGAGTATCCAGACTTCGGTTATTATGTTGGCGTTCAGGCTCCGGTCAGTTTCGTTGAGTATCCAGACTCCGGTTATTATGTTTAGCCTTCAGGCTCCATTCAGTTTTATTGGGTATCTAGACTCCAGTTATTACGTTGAGCGTTCAGGCTCCGGTCAGTTTCGTTGAGTATCCAAACTCCAGTTATTAAGTTGAGCGCTCATGCTCTGGTCATTTTCTTTGAGTATCCAGACTCCGGTTATTACGTTGAGCATTCGGGCTCCGGTCATTTTCGTTGGGTATCCAGACTCTGGTTATTATGTTGAGTGTTCAGGCTCTAGTCAGTTTCGTTGAGTATCCAGACTCCGGTTATTAAGTTGAGCATTCAGGCTCGAATCATTTCCATTGAGTATCCAGACTCTGGTTATTACGTTGAGTGTTCAGGCTCCGGTTATTACGTTGGTTGTTCAGGCTCCGGTCAGTTTCGTTTAGTATCCAGACTCCAGTTATTATGTTGAGCGTTCAGGCTCCAGTCATTACGTTCATCGTTCAGGCTCCGGTCAGTTTCGTAGAGTATCCAGACTCCAGTTATTACATTGAGCATTCAGGCTCTGGTCAGTTTCGTTGGGTATCCAGACTCCGGTTATTACGTTGAGCGTTAAGGCTCCGGTCATTTTTTTTGAGTTTCCAGACATCGGTTATTACGTTGAGTGTTCAGGTTCCGGTCAATTTTGTTGAGTATCCAAACTCCGGTTATTAAGTTGAGCGTTCAGGCTCCGGTCATTTTCTTTGAGTATCAAGACTCTGGTTATTACGTTGAGCGTTTAGGCTCCGGTCAGTTTCGTTGAGTATCCAGACTCTGGTTATTAAGTTGAGCGTTCAGGCTCCATTCAGTTTTGTTGGGTATCCAGACTTCGGTTATTACGTTGAGCGTTCAGGCTCCGGTCAGTTTTGTTGAGTATCAAGACTCCGGATATTACGTTGAGCACTCACGCTTCGATCAGTTTCGTTAGGTATCCAGACTCTGGTTATTACGTTGAGCGTTAAGGCTCCGGTAATATTTGTTCAGTATCCAGACTCCGGTTATTACGTTGAGCGTTCAGGCTCCGGTCAGTTTCGTTGAGTATCCAAACTCCAGTTATTAAGTTGAGCGTTCATGCTCTGGTCATTTTCTTTGAGTATCCAGACTCCGGTTATTACTTTGAGCGTTCGGCCTCCGGTCATTTTCGTTGAGTATCCAGACTCCGGTTATTACCTTGACCGTTCAGACTCCGGTCAGTTTCGTTGAGTATCCAGAATCCGGTTATTAAATTGAGCATTTAGGCTCCATTCAGTTTTGTTGGGTATCTAGACTCCGGTTATTACGTTTAGCGTTCAGGCTCTGATCAGTTTCGTTGAGTATCCAGACTCCGGTTATTAATTTGAGCGTTTAGCCTCCATTCTGTTTTGTTGGGTATCCAGACTCCGGTTATTACCTTGAGCACTCACGCTCCGGTCAGTTTCGTTGTGTATCCAGACTCCGGTTATTACGTTGAGCGTTCAGGCTCCGGTCATTTTTGTTGAGTATCCAGGCTCCAGTTATTACCTTGAGCGTTCGAGCTCCGGTCATTTTCGTTGAGTATCCAGACTCCGGTTATCACGTTGAGCGTTCAGGCTCCGGTCAGTTTCGTTGAGTATCCAGACTCTGGTTATTACGTTGAGCACTCACGCTCCGATCAGTTTCGTTGGGTATCCAGACTCCGGTTATTACGTTGAGCGTTCAGGCTCTGGTCATTTTTGTTGAGTATCCAGACTCCGGTTATTACGTTGAGCACTCACCCTCCGGTCAGTTTCGTTGGGTATCAAGACTCTGGTCATTATGTTGAGCGTTCAGGCTCCGGTCAGTTTCGTTGAGTATCCAGACTCCGGTTATTAAGTTGAGCATTCAGGCTCCGGTCATTTCCATTGAGTATCCAGACTCTGGTTATTACGTGGAGTGTTCAAGCTTCGGTCATTACGTTGGTCGTTCAGGCTCCGGTCAGTTTCGTTGAGTATCCAGACTCCAGTTATTACGTTGAGCGTTCAGGCTACGGTCATTACGTTGATCGTTCAGGCTCCGGTCAATTTCGTTGAGTATCCAGACTCCAGTTATTACGTTGAGCATTCAGGCTCTGGTCAGTTTCGTTGGGTATCCAGACTCCGGTTATTATGTTGAGCATTAAGGCTCCGGTCATTTTTGTTGAGTATCCATACTTCGGTTATTACGTTGAGCGTTCAGGTTCCGGTAAGTTTCGTTGAGTATCCAAAATCCGGTTATCAAGTTGAGCGTTCATGCTCCGGTCATTTTCTTTGAGTATCCAGACTCCGGTTATTACGTTGAGCGTTCTGGCTCCGGTCATTTTTGTTGAGTATCCAGACTCCGATTATTACGTTGACCGTTCAGGCTCCGGTCAGTTTCGTTGAGTATCCAGAATCCGGTTATTAAGTTGAGCGTTTAGGCTCCATTCAGTTTTGTTTGGTATCCAGACTCCGGTTATTACATTTAGCGTTCAGGCTCCGATAAGTTTCGTTGAGTATCCAGACTCCGGTTATTAAGTTGAGCGTTTAGGCTCCATTCTGTTTTGTTGGGTATCCAGACTCCGGTTATGACGTTGAGCACTCACGCTCTGGTCAGTTTCGTTGTGTATCCAGACTCCGGTTATTACGTTGAGCGTTCAGGCTCCGGTCATTTTTGTTGAGTATCTAGGCTCCGGTTATTACCTTGAGCGTTCGAGCTCCGGTCATTTTCGTTGAGTATCCAGACTCCGGTTATCACGTTGAGCGTTCAGGCTCCGGTCAGTTTCGTTGAGTATCCAGACTCTGGTTATTACGTTGAGCACTCACGCTCCGATCAGTTTCGTTGGGTATCCAGACTCCGGTTATTACGTTGAGCGTTCAGGCTCTGGTCATTTTTGTTGAGTATCTATACTCCGGTTATTAACTTGAGCACTCACGCTCCGGTCAGTTTCGTTGGGTATCCAGACTCTGGTCATTATGTTGAGCGTTAAGGCTCCGGTCAGTTTCGTTGAGTATCCAGACTCCGGTTATTAAGTTGAGCATTCAGGCTCCGGTCATTTCCATTGAGTATCCAGACTCTGGTTATTACGTTGAGTGTTCAGGCTCCGGTCATTATGTTGGTCGTTCAGGCTCCGGTTAGTTTCGTTGAGTATCCAGACTCCAGTTATTATGTTGAGCGTTCAGGCTCCGGTCATTACGTTGATCGTTTAGGCTCTGGTCAGTTTCGTTGAGTATCTAGACTCCAGTTATTACATTGAGCGTTAAGGCTCTGGTCAGTTTCGTTGGGTATCCAGACTCCAGTTATTACGTTGAGCGTTAAGGCTCCGGTCATTTTTGTTGAGTATCCAGACTTCGGTTATTACGTTGAGCCTTCAGGTTCAGGTCAGTTTCGTTGAGTATCCAAACTCCGGTTATTAAGTTGAGTGTTCATGCTCAGGTCATTTTCTTTGAGTATCCAGACTCCGGTAATTATGTTGAGTTTTCGGGCTCTGGTCATTTTTGTTGAGTATCCAGACTCCGGTTATTACATTGAGCGTTTAGGCTCCGGTCAGTTTCGTTGACTATCCAGACTCTGGTTATTAAGTTGGTCGTTCAGGCTCCATTCAGTATTGTTGGGTATCCAGACTTCGGTTATTACGTTGAGCGTTCAGGCTCTGGTCATTTTCGTTGAGTATCAAGACTCCGGATATTACGTTGAGCACTCACGCTCCGATCAGTTTCGTTAGGTATCCAGACTCCGGTTATTACGTTGAGTGTTAAGGCTCCGGTCATATTTGTTGAGTATCCAGACTCCGGTTATTATGTTGAGCGTTCAGGTTCCGGTCAGTTTCGTTGAGTATCCAAACTCCAGTTATTAAGTTGAGCGTTCATGCTCCGGTCATTTTTTTTGAGTATCCAGACTCCGGTTATCACGTTGAGCGTTCGGGCTCCGGTCATTTTCGTTGAGTATCCAGACTCCGGTTATTACGTTGACCGTTCAGGCTCCGGTCAGTTTCGTTGAGTATCCAGAATCCGGTTATTAAGTTGAGCGTTTAGGCTCCATTCAGTTTTGTTTGGTATCCAGACTCCGGTTATGACGTTTAGCGTTCAGGCTCCGATCAATTTCGTTGAGTATCCAGACTCCGGTTATTAAGTTGAGCGTTTAGGCTCCATTCTATTTTGTTGGGTATCCAGACTCCGGTTATTACGTTGAGCACTCATGCTCTGGTCAGTTTCGTTGTGTATCCAGACTCCGGTTATTACGTTGAGCGTTCAGGCTCCGGTCATTTTTGTTGAGTATCCAGGCTCCGGTTATTACCTTGAGCGTTCGAGCTCCGGTAATTTTCGTTGAGTATCCAGACTCCGGTTATCTCGTTGAGCGTTCAGGCTCCGGTCAGTTTCGTTGAGTATCCCGACTATGGTTATTACGTTGAGCACCCACGCTCCGATCAGTTTCGTTGGGTATCCAGACTCCGGTTATTACGTTGAGCGTTTAGGCTCTGGTCATTTTTGTTGAGTATCCAGACTCCGGTTATTACGTTGAGCGTTTAGGCTCCATTCAGTTTTGTTGGGTATCTAGACTCCGGTTATTACGTTTAGCGTTCAGTCTCTGATCAGTTTCGTTGAGTATCCAGACTCCGGTTATTAATTTGAGCGTTTAGCCTCCATTCTATTTTGTTGGGTATCCAGACTCCGGTTATTACGTTGAGCACTCACGCTCCGGTCAGTTTCGTTGTGTATCCAGACTCCGGTTATTACGTTGAGCGTTCAGGCTCCGGTCATTTTTGTTGAGTATCCAGGCTCCGGTTATTACCTTGAGCGTTCGAGCTCCGGTCATTTTCGTTGAGTATCCAGACTCCGGTTATCACGTTGAGCGTTCAGGCTCCGGTCAGTTTCGTTGAGTATCCAGACTCTGGTTATTACGTTGAGCACTCACGCTCCGATCAGTTTCGTTGGGTATCCAGACTCCGGTTATTACGTTGAGCGTTCAGGCTCTGGTCATTTTTGTTGAGTATCCAGACTCCGGTTATTACGTTGAGCACTCACCCTCCGGTCAGTTTCGTTGGGTATCAAGACTCTGGTCATTATGTTGAGCGTTCAGGCTCCGGTCAGTTTCGTTGAGTATCCAGACTCCGGTTGTTAAGTTGAGCATTCAGGCTCCGGTCATTTCCATTGAGTATCCAGACTCTGGTTATTACGTGGAGTGTTCAAGCTTCGGTCATTAGGTTGGTCGTTAAGGCTCCGGTCAGTTTCTTTGAGTATCCAGACTCCAGTTATTACGTTGAGCGTTCAGGCTACGGTCTATCGTTGATCGTTCAGGCTCCGGTCAATTTCGTTGAGTATCCAGACTCCAGTTATTACGTTGAGCATTCAGGCTCTGGTCAGTTTCGTTGGGTATCCAGACTCCGGTTATTATGTTGAGCGTTAAGGCTCCGGTCATTTTTGTTGAGTATCCATACTTCGGTTATTACGTTGAGCGTTCAGGTTCCGGTCTGTTTCGTTGAGTATCCAAAATCCGGTTATTAAGTTGAGCGTTCATGCTCCGGTCATTTTCTTTGAGTATCCAGACTCCGGTTATTACGTTGAGCGTTCGGGCTCCGTTCATTTTCGTTGAGTATCCAGACTCCGATTATTACGTTGACCGTTCAGGTTCCGGTCAGTTTCGTTGAGTATCCAGAATCCGGTTATTAAGTTGAGCGTTTAGGCTCCATTCAGTTTTGTTTGGTATCCAGACTCCGGTTATTACGTTTAGCGTTCAGGCTCCGATAAGTTTCGTTGAGTATCCAGACTCCGGTTATTAAGTTGAGTGTTTAGGCTCCATTCTGTTTTGTTGGGTATCCAGACTCCGGTTATGACGTTGAGCACTCACGCTCTGGTCAGTTTCGTTGTGTATCCAGACTCCGGTTATTACGTTGAGCGTTCAGGCTCCGGTCATTTTTGTTGAGTATCTAGGCTCCGGTTATTACCTTGAGCGTTCGAGCTCCGGTCATTTTTGTTGAGTATCCAGACTCCGGTTATCACGTTGAGCGTTCAGGCTCCGGTCAGTTTCGTTGAGTATCCAAACTCTGGTTATTACGTTGAGCACTCACGCTCCGATCAGTTTCGTTGGGTATCCACACTCCGGTTATTACGTTGAGCGTTCAGGCTCTGGTCATTTTTGTTGAGTATCCATACTCCGGTTATTAAGTTGAGCACTCACGCTCCGGTCAGTTTCGTTGGGTATCCAGACTCTGGTCATTATGTTGAGCGTTAAGGCTCCGGTCAGTTTCGTTGAGTATCCAGACTCCGGTTATTAAGTTGAGCATTCAGGCTCCGGTCATTTCCATTGAGTATCCAGACTCTGGTTATTACGTTGAGTGTTCAGGCTCCGGTCATTATGTTGGTCGTTCAGGCTCCGGTCAGTTTCGTTGAGTATCCAGACTCCAGTTATTATGTTGAGCGTTCAGGCTCCGGTCATTACGTTGATCGTTCAGGCTCCGGACAGTTTGGTTGAGTATCTAGACTCCAATTATTACATTGAGCGTTAAGGCTCTGGTCAGTTTCGTTGGGTATCCAGACTCCAGTTATTACGTTGAGCGTTAAGGCTCCGGTCATTTTTGTTGAGTATCCAGACTTCGGTTATTACGTTGAGCGTTCAGGTTCAGGTCAGTTTCATTGAGTATCCAAACTCCGGTTATTAAGTTGAGTGTTCATGCTCAGGTTATTTTCTTTGAGTATCCAGACTCCGTTAATTATGTTGAGTTTTCGGGCTTTGGTCATTTTTGTTGAGTATCCAGACTCCGGTTATTACATTGAGCGTTTAGGCTCCGGTCAGTTTCGTTGACTATCCAGACTCTGGTTATTATGTTGGTCGTTCAGGCTCCATTCAGTTTTGTTGGGTATCCAGACTTCGGTTATTACGTTGAGCGTTCAGGCTCTGGTCATTTTCGTTGAGTATCAAGACTCCGGATATTACGTTGAGCACTCACGCTCCGATCAGTTTCGTTAGGTATCCAGACTCCGGTTATTACGTTGAGTGTTAAGGCTCCGGTCATATTTGTTGAGTATCCAGACTCCGGTTATTACGTTGAGCGTTCAGGTTCCGGTCAGTTTCGTTAAGTATCCAAACTCCAGTTATTAAGTTGAGCGTTCATGCTCCGGTCATTTTTTTTGAGTATCCAGACTCCGGTTATCACGTTGAGCGTTCGGGCTCCGGTCATTTTCGTTGAGTATCCAGACTCCGGTTATTACGTTGACCGTTCAGGCTCCGGTCAGTTTCGTTGAGTATCCAGAATCCGGTTATTAAGTTGAGCGTTTAGGCTCCATTCAGTTTTGTTTGGTATCCAGACTCCGGTTATGACGTTTAGCGTTCAGGCTCCGATCAGTTTCGTTGAGTATCCAGACTCCGGTTATTAAGTTGAGCGTTTAGGCTCCATTCTATTTTGTTGGGTATCCAGACTCCGGTTATTACGTTGAGCACTCATGCTCTGGTCAGTTTCGTTGTGTATCCAGACTCCGGTTATTACGTTGAGCGTTCAGGCTCCGGTCATTTTTGTTGAGTATCCAGGATCCGGTTATTACCTTGAGCGTTCGAGCTCCGGTCATTTTCGTTGAGTATCCAGACTCCGGTTATCTCGTTGAGCGTTCAGGCTCCGGTCAGTTTCGTTGAGTATCCCGACTATGGTTATTACGTTGAGCACCCACGCTCCGATCAGTTTCGTTGGGTATCTAGACTCCGGTTATTACGTTGAGCGTTCAGGCTCTGGTCATTTTTGTTGAGTATCCAGACTCCGGTTATTACGTTGAGCACTCACGCTCCGGTCAATTTTGTCGGGTATCCAGACTCTGGTCATTATGTTGAGCGTTCAGGCTCCGGTCAGTTTCGTTGAGTATCCAGACTCCGGTTATTAAGTTGAGCATTCAGGCTCCGGTCATTTCCATTGAGTATCCAGACTCTGGTTATTACGTTGAGTGTTCAGGCTCCGGTCATTACGTTGGTCGTTCAGGCTCCGGTCAGTTTCGTTGAGTATCCAGAATCCAGTTATTATGTTGAGCGTTCAGGCTCCGATCATTACGTTGATCGTTCAGGCTTCGGTCAGTTTCGTTGAGTATCTAGACTCCAGTTATTACATTGAGCGTTCAGGTTCTGGTCAGTTTCGTTGGGTATCCAGACTCCAGTTATTACGTTTAGCGTTAAGGCTCCGGTCATTTTTGTTGAGTATCCAGACTTCGGTTATTACGTTGAACGTTCAGGTTCAGGTCAGTTTCATTGAGTATCCAAACTCCGGTTATTAAGTTGAGCGTTCATGCTCAGGTCATTTTCTTTGAGTATCCAGACTCCGGTTATTATGTTGAGTTTTTGGGCTCTAGTCATTTTCGTTGAGTATCTAGACTCCGGTTATTACGTTGAACGTTCAGGCTCCGGTCAGTTTCGTTGAGTATCCAGACTCCGGTTATTAAGTTGAGCGTTCAGGCTCCATTCGGTTTTGTTGGGTATCCAGACTTCGGTTATTACGTTGAGCGTTCAGGCTCCGGTCAGTTTCGTTGAGTATCCAGACTCCGGATATTACGTTGAGCACTCACGCTCCGATCAGTTTCGTCAGGTATCCAGACTCCGGTTATTACGTTGAGCGTTAAGGCTCCGGTCATATTTGTTGAGTATCCAGACTCCGGTTATTACGTTGAGCGTTTAGGCTCCGGTCAGTTTCGTTGAGTATCCAAACTCCAGTTATTAAGTTGAGCGTTCATGCTCTGGTCATTTTCTTTGAGTATCCAGACTCCGGTTATTACGTTGAGCGTTCAGGCTCCGGTCAGTTTTGTTGAGTATCTAGAATCCGGTTATTAAGTTGAGCGTTTAGGCTCCATTCAATTTTGTTGGGTATCCAGACTCCGGTTATTACGTTTAGCGTTCAGGCTCCGATCAGTATCGTTGAGTATCCAGACTCCGGTTATTAAGTTGAGCGTTTAGGCTCTATTTCGTTTTGTTTGATATCCAGACTCCGGTTATTACGTTGAGCACTCACGCTCCGGTCAGTTTCGTTGTGTATCCAGACTTCGGTTATTACGTTGAGCATTCAGGCTCCGGTCATTTTTGTTGAGTATCCAGGCTCCGGTTATTACCTTTAGCGTTCGAGCTCCGGTCATTTTCGTTGAGTATCCAGACTCCGGTTATCACGTTGAACGTTCAGGCTCCGGTCAGTTTCGTTGAGTATCCAGACTTTGGTTATTACGTTGAGCACTCACGCTCGGATCAGTTTCGTTGGGTATCCAGACTCCGATTATTACGTTGAGCATTCAGGCTCTGGTCATTTTTGTTGAGTATCCAGACTCCGGTTATTACGTTGAGCACTCACGCTCCGGTCAGTTTCGTTGGGTATCCAGACTCTGGTCATTATGTTGAGCATTCAGGCTCTGTTCAGTTTCGTTCAGTATCCAGACTCCGGTTATTAAGTTGAGCATTCAGGCTCCGGTCATTTCCATTGAATATCCAGACTCTGGTTATTACGTGGAGTATTCAAGCTCCGGTCATTACGTTGGTCGTTCAGGCTCCGGTCAGTTTCGTTGAGTATCTAGACTCCAGTTATTACATTGAGCGTTCAGGCTCTGGTCATTTTCGTTGGGTATCCAGACTCCGGTTATTACGTTGAGCGTTAAGGCTCCGGTCATTTTTGTTGAGTATCCAGACTTCGGTTATTATGTTGAGCGTTCAGGTTCCGGTCAGTTTCGTTGAGTATCCAAACTCATGTTTGTGAAGGCAAAGTATCTACCAACACAAGCGTGCCTCTGGTTTTTGATGATGACAACTTGCTAAGAGATATCCTTCTTTCGTTTAAATCATTCACGCTACTTATGATTCAATTTTTACAATGACGTAATGCACAAAAAGCTGTAGAAATTTATGTTTTTGCAGATTTTTGAACCATGAGCCGACCATACCGTCAGCACACAGTTTCATTCAGTTCACACGGCTCAGCGCATGAAGGTCATGCGTCGACCGTTAACTTGGCGCATGCAGGTTTAAGAATCAGACGGCTCAGCGCATGAAGATCATGCGTCGACCGCTGACTCGGCGCATGACAGTTTGAGTGTCACACGGCTCAGCGCACGCCGACCCTATGGTCGACCGTTCGCGCGCAGAAACAGAAATTCTGCTATGTTTCATTGATCTGTCAACTGTCTGTTTTGTATATTACTATAAATAGCTGTCTTTTCAATTTTAACAACAAAACATTTTTGAAAGCATTGTGAGAAAGTGTTCAGGTCAAGAAACGTGAAAGAGGTGCATCAGTGTTCTTCATCTTCATCGTTCAATCAACTCACAAATCCTCAAATTACAGATAATCAATTTTTTGGCTGCGGTTTGTGGTTTGCTCGACGGTGATAAGGTTCGAACGCGTGATTGAAGATCCGGTTCGAGTGGAAGCTGGTGCAGGTGTTTCTTGGGAGAAAACCTTTGAGGTTTTACCTATCAAGACTACAGGTTTTGAAGGCTTTTGTTACGGAATCGTCGGTTCAACAATCAAGCGAGTGCGAAGGTGATTGATTAGCGGAAGGTTGATCAATCTAGTAGCTAGGGCGTTGAAAGGTTGAAGACGTTCCGGGTTCAATTTGGGTGTGTCTAAGATCAGCCGTGCCGAAGGTTTGATCAACGGAAGAGTTGTCAATAAGGTGGCTGCAATCGGAGGTCATTCACATCAAATTGGAGGACTTGATTCATCTTGAATCAAGGGGCAAGAAGTGGTAGAAATTATCAGCAACATTAAGATTGTTTGTATCAATTGTCTATCGATTCTTGTGTATAACTGTTCTACCAAACAGGTGATATCTATTCAATACATATCTCAATTCTCATTGTAGAATTGAGGGCAGACGTACCCCAACGCGAGGACGACTGGGGGAACTGCCTCATCAAATCTTGTGTTCCTTTATTTTCTGCATTTTCAATTACAGCTTAAAAATTAAGTGATTCTAGAATAAGTGATTTTGTCAAATTGTAGTATTGATTGAGTGAGTTGGTGAAACACTGTTTTTTAACTACTAAGTACAATAGAAATACTGTACTAAGGCTTTTTCAATCACTCATTCAACACAAATATCATTTAAGGTATTTGTGCACACCAACTGTTCGACAAAAGTGCTGAACTAAAATTGCCTTAATTTTGCTGCTAGTTTTGGTGTAATTTTTGATCATTGGAATAAGGAAATAGTACGAGTGAATCACATCTGAGTTTTGCATAAAAGTGTGTAGTGATTTACTATCCGTTATCGTCTTAAATTCATCTGCTTGACGCATATCCGGCTCTCCAATAGTTGTTCGTTTTAGACTATATTTTCCAAGGCCGCTTCCGCATTTGAAAACAATTTTGAAAACCAATTTTATTGGTAGCGCCACTCAAATTTTTAAAAGGGATCTATTCAACCCCCCCTTTTAGATCCGTGCCTTAGTCTAACAAGTGGTATCAAGAGCTCCGGTTCTCCGGTGCTTCAAATACAACATTGATAGAATAATGGCTAACGAACCAAAAGGGGCGTACAATAGAGCTCCCGTTTTTAACGGTGAAAATTATAGCTATTGGAAAGACTGTATGCGGGTGCACATTAATTCCATAGATAGAAAGATATGGAACGTTATTCTCAATGGTCCGATTGAAATAACCATGACAAATGAGAATAACGAAGTTGTGCCAAAGCCCGAAGCACAATGGACCGACGACGATGAGCGAAAGTATAATTACGATTGGAAAGCTAAGAACATTCTAATCTCCTCATTAGGTGTAGATGAATACTACCGTGTATCCCATTGCCCTACGGCTAAGACTATGTGGGATGCACTACAAATTGCCCATGAGGGGACAAACGATGTTAAGTTGGCTCGAATCAACACTCTTATACAAGAGTTTGATCTCTTTTTCATGGAGCAAGGGGAAACCATTGCTGACATGCAAAAGAGATTTACTCATCTCATAAACAGATTACATTCACTAGGAAGACCTATTTCCAATGATCTTGCTACTAATAAAGTTTTGAGATGTCTTAGCAGGGAATGGCAGCCGAAAGTGACCGCCATCAAAGAGGCAAATGATCTTACGGTATTAGACCTGACTACATTGTTTGGCAAACTACAAGAGCATGAACAGGTACTCTTGAGTCTTGACCAACATGAAAGGAAAGAAAAGAAGGACAAAGTAAAGATGAGTGAAAAGAAGTCCATAGCTCTTAAGGCTTCTTCCTCGAAGTCTAAAGCAAAAGAGCAAAGTGATTATTCTTCAAGCGACGACGAAGAAGAAGACATAAATGAGGACATGGGGCTGTTCGTTAAACGGTATAACCGGTACGTGAGAAAGAACGGCATCCAACATTCGGAGAAGAACCTGGTAAATTTCCGAAGGCAATCAAGGTTCTCCAAAGATGACAATCAAAAAGGCAAAAAGACTAGAGGAACGTGCTATAAATGTGGAAAGCCCGGTCACTACAAACCGGACTGTCCAATGAACAACAAGGGAAAAGAAAAGGAACAATCGAAGTCACATAAGAGAGCATCAAAGCCTAGGAGGGCGTACATCGCGTGGGAAAGCGACAGTGATTCTTCCTCCTCTAATGAAAGCTCTAGTGATGAAGAAGAGTCCGTGAATCTATGTCTCTCCGCAAATCAGAAAAAGAAAAAGAAACAGGTACGTCACTCTAGATATAATATGTCATCTAATATGTCTCATTCCGAATTACAAACCGCATTCGATGTTTTACACAAGGAAGCAACTGAAGCCTTTAAGAAACTTGCTTCTAATAGAAGAATTTTTACATATTTAGAGCACAAAGTCTTAGAGTCCGAAAAGAAATTAGAGGACCTTAAGGCTTCCATTGTGAAAGATAATGAATCGGATTGTAAGGACAATAGTAATCCTTTCAACTTTGGTTGTGATACTTGTCATATTTGGCAAGGTGAGGTTAGAAACCTTAAGGCCAAATTAGACAAGGCACTTGAACCTAAAATTACATTTGCAATCGATAAAAAGGATTTTAGAAAAAGTATGATAAACCCATATCAAAAATATGCATATGTAATTAGGGATCAAGCAAGTGAAAGTGATTCTAATGTCGACTTTGTATGCTTTTACTGTTGCAAGAAAGGCCACTCCATTGGTAAATGTCGATTTAGGAGATTTCTTGTTCCTAAAGGCATCTACCAATGGTTGCCCAAACGCAACCGTCTTGTCGCTAACCTATTAGGACCCAATATGCCATTGGGTACCTCCCTTTTCTAAGTTATATTTTGACAGGTGAAATGTGTCGAGTCCACCGAGAGAAGATGGGTTCTTGATAGTGGGTGCTCAAGGCACATGTCTGGAGACATATCCTTATTCATAGACTTCGTGGCTAAGAAGAAAGGGTATGTAACATACGGTGATAACAACCGCGGAGCGATACTAGGTAAAGGTAGTATAGGTAATCCCTCCTCTACTACAATTTCCGATGTGTTGCTTGTCGAAAACCTTAAACATAATCTCCTTAGCATTAGCCAATTATGCGACAAAGGTTACAATGTTTCCTTTTCAAAAGATTGCTGCAAAATTGTGCATGAAAGTGATAAGAAGAATGTGTTTATTGGTTTTAGAGTAAACAATGTGTATATGCTTGACTTGAATGTGGTATCCCCAACAAGCGATCAATGTCTCATATCTATGAGTGAAGACTCATGGCTATGGCATAGGCGCTTAGCGCATGTCAACTTTGACTTACTCAATAAGATTGTCTCAAAAGATCTAGTACTAGGACTTCCCAAAATTAAGTTCACCAAGGATCACCTTTGTGATGCTTGTCAAAAAGGAAAACAAACGAGGATCTCCTTTAAATCCAAAAAGATTATTTCAACAACGAGACCTCTTGAACTACTTCATATGGACTTGTTTGGGCCGTCTAGGATCAAAAGTCTAGGAGGAAACTATTACGGATTCGTAATAGTGGACGACTTTTCTAGGTTCTGTTGGACCATCTTCTTAGTGAGTAAAAGTGACACGTTTGCCGCTTTTGAGAGATTTGCCAAGCTCTCCCAAAATAAGTTAAATACAAACATTGTGTCAATAAGAAGTGACCACGGAGGTGAATTTGAAAATCATTTATTTGAAGAATATTGCGGTAACCATGGCATCGATCATAACTTCTCGGCTCCACGAACTCCTCAACAAAATGGGGTTGTGGAGCGTAAAAACAGAATTTTAGAAGAATTGGGAAGAACAATGATTAATGATAGTGGTTTACCAAAATACTTTTGGGCCGACGCCATTAGTACGGCATGTTATGTTTTGAATAGGGTACTCATCCGCCCCATTCTAAACAAAACTCCGTATGAACTTTTAAAAGGGCGAAAGCCTAATGTTTCTCACCTTCATGTTTTTGGATGCAAGTGCTTTGTATTAAACAATGGAAAGGAAAACTTGGGCAAGTTTGATTCAAAAGCCGATGAAGGCATTTTTCTAGGGTACTCGCAATCAAGTAAAGCATATAGGATTTATAATAAAAGATTACTAGCTGTTGAAGAGTCTGTGCACGTTACGTTTGATGAGTCCTATCCGAGAAATGTCGGAAAGGATAGTGTTGTTCATGGTGCAGGTACATCCACAGAAGACATACTCAAAGGTGGCGAAACGGGGATTGATCAACCCGATAGAGTCAAAATTGAGGAGGATAAGGATGCACACCATGAGGTAACTGAGGAAGCTCATCCGCCTACAAACGATGATCTCCCTCAAGCTTGGAAGTCGTGTAAAGATCATCCAATTGACAATATTCTCGGAGACATCACAAAGGGAGTCACCACTCGATCTAAGCTAAGTAACTTTTGTTATCACTTCGCTTTCGTTTCACAAATAGAGCCTAAAAACCCCAAAGAGGCCCTACTCGATGAGCACTGGTTTTTATCGATGCAAGAGGAACTAAATCAGTTTAAAAGAAACGAGGTATGGGACCTTGTCCCTCCTCCGCGAGGCCATCGAGTAATCGGCACCCGATGGGTGTTTAGGAACAAGTTGGACGAAAACGGGGTAATAACCCGTAATAAAGCGAGATTGGTCGCTCAAGGGTATAACCAAGAGGAAGGCATCGACTATGAGGAAACTTATGCGCCGGTTGCCCGACTCGAGGCTATACGCCTTTTACTCGCCTTTGCATGTGCAAAGGATTTTAAGTTATTTCAAATGGATGTTAAAAGTGCGTTCCTTAACGGTCACATAAATGAAGAAGTATATGTGTCTCAACCTCCCGGTTTTGAATCTCATGAATACCCTGAACATGTTTACAAGTTAAAAAGAGCTTTATATGGTCTCAAACAAGCTCCTAGAGCTTGGTATGAGCGACTAAGTAAGTTTTTACTTAATCAGGGGTACTCACGAGGAAAGGTTGACACTACACTCTTCATTAAACGTCAAGGAAAGCACTTGATTTTGGTGCAAATCTATGTTGACGATATTATATTTGGATCCACTAACATGAATCTCGTGAGAGAGTTTTCTGACCTCATGCAGGGCGAATTCGAGATGAGTATGATGGGGGAGCTCACATACTTCCTCGGCCTGCAAATTAAACAACTCCAAGAAGGGACATTCGTGAGCCAAACAAAATATTGTTTGGACTTGATCAAGAGATTTGACATGGCAAAATCCAAGGCCATAGACACCCCAATGCCTACATGCGTAAATTTGGATAAAGATGAAAATGGCAAGGACGTAGAGGTAAAACGATATAGAGGTATGATTGGTTCACTTCTCTATCTTACTGCGTCACGTCCTGATATTATGTTTAGTGTGTGCATGTGTGCACGATACCAATCATGTCCCAAAGAATCCCACCTAAAAGCTGTTAAACGAATTCTTCGATACCTGTCAGGTACCCCGAAGTATGGATTGTGGTATTCTAAGGGTAGTGATTGCTCGTTGGTAGGTTACTCCGATTCCGACTTTGCCGGGTGCAAATCGGATAGGAAAAGCACTAGTGGTACATGTCATTTGTTTTCAAACTCCTTGGTTAGTTGGCATAGCAAGAAACAAGTTTCAGTTGCTTTATCAACGGCCGAGGCGGAATACGTTGCCGCTGGTAGTTGTTGTGCTCAAATTCTGTGGATTAAGCAACAACTACTAGATTTCAATCTTAAACTTGAACGTATTCCTATCCTATGTGACAACACTAGCGCTATTAACCTTACCAAAAATCCCGTATTACACTCTCGCACTAAACATATAGAAATTCGACACCATTTTCTTAGGGACCATGCTGAGAAAGGTGATGTTGTATTTGAACACGTTGACACTAAAAACCAACTAGCGGACATTTTCACAAAGCCGCTAGCAACGGAACCTTTCTTTCATATCCGCCGAGAACTGGGCATCCTCGACATTTCGGAACGGGAATAATATTTGCTGATGTTATCTTATTTCATTCAAATAATCATGCTGTTGTACTTCTAACAATTTGATATTCGTGTAAGTATAAGTATGTTGTGTATCAAGCAAATCAGGCATCAAGGTGATATTGTTCTTTCTCTCTCTCTCTTTGTTTGATAATCCTGTTGATCTCAAATCATATCGCTTATACTACGCTAAATTTGTATGACATCTACTGCATATGTATATAGATATTTTTTTCTTATATGTCATGACATCATTTTTGCATAGCATGTACCTCTGAATATGGTAAAATACAAAAATCTGCTGTTTGTTGCATATTGAGTCGACGCATGCAGAAGCTACCGTCGACGGCTCGCGCAAAAACCCAGTTTTCCTGATTACTTGACGGTTCAGTTTTTTTTGGGCAGTTACACTTGCATTTATCTTCATTACTAGAAACCCACTCCTACTACCCCTACTAACTCTCTTCATCTCCTCACATCTTCCAATCAAACCCTAATCCTTACATTAAACAAGGGTTATCTCTCTCCTTCTTCTCAAAATTCAAAATCCTTCATCTCAAAACTCTTCATTCTCCATCACATTGGTAAAGAGTTCCTTGTACCCACAAAACTATACCCATGGCTTCTTCCTCTAGACCTACAAGAAAGAGATCAAGAGGGTCAACCTCCGGAACAGTGCCAATCACTGCAGAATCCCTGGTTCATCCGTCTCGTCGGGAAAACTTTAACAAAGACATTGGTAAGAGGAAAGTGGTTCGACAACACGCCTTCTATGAACTGGTTGCTGAACGCATGCATCTGGGTGAGTTCATGAACTTTCTTACTTATCATGGTGTTGAACGATTTGTTGAATGCAATGTACAATATAGCGAAGATCTGGTGCGTGTCTTTTACTCTGAATTGAATGATAAATTTCACGGAGAAAACTTTCATTCCCATATTGGAACAACTCAAGTGACTGTAAATACTGAATTCTGGAGTAAGTATTTTGATATGTCTGTAGAGGATGGTGAACCTCCCCTAGCCGAAGTGACCGATTCTAAAACTCTTGAAGGTTATGAGTATAACAAAGCACTGAATAATATGCTCAAGAGGCCTTATCCGGAGCACATTGTAAACAGTGCGGCTTTTCCGAGGTCCGTCACATCCGGAAAACTCAGATCATCTCCAAGGATCCTTCAATGGATTGTGGCGCGCATTCTGCGGCCTAAACAAGGTGGTTTGTCAAGAGTCGAACAAGCTGAAGTGCATCTCATCCATATACTAGGTCACGGCATTAAAATTAACTGGCCGTACTATATTACAAGCCGGATGTATGAACTAAGAGACTCCAAGCGAGGCACCGCGCTCGCCTATGGCTCATTCATTCAGGAAGCTTTAAACTCTGCAGGTATCAATTACCCGTCTTTTCCGTATACTCCAATTTCTTCCGATAAAGAGTTCAGTTCAAAGGTCTTTGCTATGATGGGATATGTGTGGGATCAGTCGCTCAAAAAGTACAGATTTTATCGGCGCTCAACCATGGCTGCAGCTGCCTCCTCGAGTGAAGAAAGTGCTGATGAGTCAGAGGGTGGAGAAGATGAAGAAGCAGAAGGAAGCTCAAGTGAAGATGAAGACAATCAAGGTGACAATGCAGGAGAGGCACAAGAAACCGCTGATGAGACTCAGCTGGACCACGATATTAATGAAGGTCATCAACCATACGTGCCTTCTGAAAACTATCAACAAACATATCAAGATGACAATCAACACAATAACTGGTCTGCCTACTCAAACCAACAGGAAAATGAGGATGAGGAGAATAACCAAGGCTGGGGTGAATGGCAATACACCGGGTGGACCACCCTTGGCAAATTCTATCAGCCGTATCAACCAAGCACTGCAGACCCACCTTCTCCTCAACAACCGTCAAACAATTCGGAGATTTTAGAAATGATGCAGTCGATGCAGTTGGAACAGCGAAATTTTATGACCAATATGCAGGAACAACAGCAAAAATTCATGAGGGATCAAAATGAAAGAATGGCACAAATTCGTTCTGAACTGCATAACCAAAATGAACGGATCAGTGGGATGTCGACTCAGCTGGACGCTCGATTCGAGACTCTAACTCACTGTCATCAAGCTGAAGAGCGCGCCATTGTCGACAGTCTTGACTTTTTGAATAACATCACAGAAGAATTTACTGATCTAGCTCATCCCCAACGCCATCCTCATTACTATGACAGGCGTGGTCGTGGTCGCGGACGTGGACGGGGCTATTAGCATGCGCTCATATGTCATTTGTTGTTTCCTGTTTTGGCTTGCATTCATTTTGTTTGTTGTGTTTTGCTTTTCTGCCCAAACTCACTATGATTGTTGCTTACTTCTATGTTGCTATCATGACATTTTTGTGGTTCTGTAATCTATTAACTGTTATCTCCATCGTATGTATAACTGTTGTTTACTTCTCATCTGTTGGTATCTCATTTATGCATGATTCAATGTGTTGTTATTGTATCACGAGTTTACCTCTTTTTGATGTTGTCAAAGGGGGAGAACCGAGCAGTAGATAGACGATGATTACGACCGCTATAATTGTAAAAGAAAGGGGGAGCATACCTATACCTATCACGTGTTGCGTAACAGTAGGTTGCCATCATCAAAAAGGGGGAGAATGTGAAGGCAAAGTATCTACCAACACAAGCGTGCCTCTGGTTTTTGATGATGACAACTTGCTAAGAGATATCCTTCTTTCGTTTAAATCATTCACGCTACTTATGATTCAATTTTTACAATGACGTAATGCACAAAAAGCTGTAGAAATTTATGTTTTTGCAGATTTTTGAACCATGAGCCGACCATACCGTCAGCACACAGTTTCATTCAGTTCACACGGCTCAGCGCATGAAGGTCATGCGTCGACCGTTAACTTGGCGCATGCAGGTTTAAGAATCAGACGGCTCAGCGCATGAAGATCATGCGTCGACCGCTGACTCGGCGCATGACAGTTTGAGTGTCACACGGCTCAGCGCACGCCGACCCTATGGTCGACCGTTCGCGCGCAGAAACAGAAATTCTGCTATGTTTCATTGATCTGTCAACTGTCTGTTTTGTATATTACTATAAATAGCTGTCTTTTCAATTTTAACAACAAAACATTTTTGAAAGCATTGTGAGAAAGTGTTCAGGTCAAGAAACGTGAAAGAGGTGCATCAGTGTTCTTCATCTTCATCGTTCAATCAACTCACAAATCCTCAAATTACAGATAATCAATTTTTTTGCTGCGGTTTGTGGTTTGCTCGACGGTGATAAGGTTCGAACGCGTGATTGAAGATCCGGTTCGAGTGGAAGCTGGTGCAGGTGTTTCTTGGGAGAAAACCTTTGAGGTTTTACCTATCAAGACTACAGGTTTTGAAGGCTTTTGTTACGGAATCGTCGGTTCAACAATCAAGCGAGTGCGAAGGTGATTGATTAGCGGAAGGTTGATCAATCTAGTAGCTAGGGCGTTGAAAGGTTGAAGACGTTCCGGGTTCAATTTGGGTGTGTCTAAGATCAGCCGTGCCGAAGGTTTGATCAACGGAAGAGTTGTCAATAAGGTGGCTGCAATCGGAGGTCATTCACATCAAATTGGAGGACTTGATTCATCTTGAATCAAGGGGCAAGAAGTGGTAGAAATTATCAGCAACATTAAGATTGTTTGTATCAATTGTCTATCGATTCTTGTGTATAACTGTTCTACCAAACAGGTGATATCTATTCAATACATATCTCAATTCTCATTGTAGAATTGAGGGCAGACGTACCCCAACGCGAGGACGACTGGGGGAACTGCCTCATCAAATCTTGTGTTCCTTTATTTTCTGCATTTTCAATTACAGCTTAAAAATTAAGTGATTCTAGAATAAGTGATTTTGTCAAATTGTAGTATTGATTGAGTGAGTTGGTGAAACACTGTTTTTTAACTACTAAGTACAATAGAAATACTGTACTAAGGCTTTTTCAATCACTCATTCAACACAAATATCATTTAAGGTATTTGTGCACACCAACTGTTCGACAAAAGTGCTGAACTAAAATTGCCTTAATTTTGCTGCTAGTTTTGGTGTAATTTTTGATCATTGGAATAAGGAAATAGTACGAGTGAATCACATCTGAGTTTTGCATAAAAGTGTGTAGTGATTTACTATCCGTTATCGTCTTAAATTCATCTGCTTGACGCATATCCGGCTCTCCAATAGTTGTTCGTTTTAGACTATATTTTCCAAAGCCGCTTCCGCATTTGAAAACAATTTTGAAAACCAATTTTATTGGTAGCGCCACTCAAATTTTTAAAAGGGATCTATTCAACCCCCCCTTCTAGATCCGTGCCTTAGTCTAACAATGTTATTAAGTTAAGCGTTCATGCTCTGGTCATTTTCTTTGAGTATCCAGACTCCGGTTATTATGTTAAGTTTTCGGGCTCTGGTCATTTTAGTTGAGTATCCAGACTCCGGTTATTACGTTGAGCGTTCAGGCTCTGGTCAGTTTCGTTCAGTATCCAGACTCCGGTTATTAAGTTGAGCGTTCAGGCTCCATTCAGTTTTGTTGGGTATCCAGACTCCGGTTATTAAGTTGAGCGTTCAGGCTCCATTCAGTTTTGTTGGGTATCTAGACTTCGGTTATTACGTTGAGCGTTCAGGCTCCGGTCAGTTTCGTTGAGTATTCAGACTCCGGATATTACGTTGAGCACTCACGCTCCGATCAGTTTCGTCAGGTATCCAGACTCCGGTTATTACGTTGAGCGTTAAGGCTCCGGTCATATTTGTTGAGTATCCAGACTCCGGTTATTACGTTGAGCGTTCAGGCTCCGGTCAGTTTCGTTGAGTATCCAAACTCCAGTTATTAAGTTGAGCGTTCATGCTCTGGTCATTTTCTTTGAGTATCCAGACTCCGGTTATTACGTTGAGCGTTCGGGCTCCGATCATTTTCGTTGAGTATCCAGACTCCGGTTATTACGTTGAGCGTTCAGGCTCCGGTCAGTTTTGTTGAGTATCTAGAATCCGGTTATTAAGTTGAGCGTTTAGGCTCCATTCAATTTTGTTGGGTATCCAGACTCCGGTTATTACGTTTAGCGTTCAGGCTCCGATCAGTATCGTTGAGTATCCAGACTCCGGTTATTAAGTTGAGCGTTTAGGCTCTATTTCGTTTTGTTTGGTATCCAGACTCCGGTTATTACGTTGAGCACTCACGCTCCGGTCAGTTTCGTTGTGTATCCAGACTCCGGTTATTACGTTGAGCATTCAGGCTCCGGTCATTTTTGTTGAGTATCCAGGCTCCGGTTATTACCTTTAGCGTTCGAGCTCCGGTCATTTTCGTTGAGTATCCAGACTCCGGTTATCACGTTGAACGTTCAGGCTCCGGTCAGTTTCGTTGAGTATCAAGACTTTGGTTATTACGTTGAGCACTCACGCTCGGATCAGTTTCGTTGGGTATCCAGACTCCGATTATTACGTTGAGCATTCAGGCTCTGGTCATTTTTGTTGAGTATCCAGACTCCGGTTATTACGTTGAGCACTCACGCTCCGGTCAGTTTCGTTGGGTATCCAGACTTTGGTCATTATGTTGAGCATTCAGGCTCTGTTCAGTTTCGTTCAGTATCCAGACTCCGGTTATTAAGTTGAGCATTCAGGCTCCGGTCATTTCCATTGAATATCCAGACTCTGGTTATTACGTGGAGTATTCAAGCTCCGGTCATTACGTTGGTCGTTCAGGCTCCGGTCAGTTTCGTTGAGTATCTAGACTCCAGTTATTACATTGAGCGTTCAGGCTCTGGTTATTTTCGTTGGGTATCCAGACTCCGGTTATTACGTTGAGCGTTAAGGCTCCGGTCATTTTTGTTGAGTATCCAGACTTCGGTTATTACGTTGAGCGTTCAGGTTCCGGTCAGTTTCGTTGAGTATCCAAACTCATGTTATTAAGTTAAGCGTTCATGCTCTGGTCATTTTCTTTGAGTATCCAGACTCCGGTTATTATGTTAAGTTTTCGGGCTCTGGTCATTTTAGTTGAGTATCCAGACTCCGGTTATTACGTTGAGCGTTCAGGCTCTGGTCAGTTTCGTTGAGTATCCAGACTCCGGTTATTAAGTTGAGCGTTCAGGCTCCATTCAGTTTTGTTGGGTATCCAGACTTCGGTTATTACGTTGAGTGTTCAGGCTCCGGTCAGTTTCGTTGAGTATCCAGACTCCGGATGTTATGTTGAGCACTCACACTCCGATCAGTTTCGTTAGGTATCTAGACTCCGGTTATTACGTTGAGCGTTCAGGCTCCGGTCAGTTTCGTTGAGTATCCAAACTCCAGTTATTAAGTTGAGCGTTCATGCTCTGGTCATTTTCTTTGAGTATCCAGACTCCGGTTATTACGTTGAGCGTTCGGGCTCCAGTCATTTTCGTTGAGTATCCAGACTCCGGTTATTACATTGAGCGTTCAGGCTCCAGTCAGTTTCATTGAGTATCCAGAATCCGGTTATTAAGTTGAGCGTTCAGGCTCCATTCAGTTTTGTTGGGTATCCAGACTCCGGTTATTACGTTGAGCGTTAAGGCTCCGGTCAGTTTCGTTGAGTATCCAGACTCCGGTTATTAAGTTGAGCGTTTAGGCTCCATTCAGTTTTGTTGGGTATCCAGACTCCGGTTATTATGTTGAGCACTCAGGTTCTGGTCATTTTTGTTGAGTATCCAGACTCCGGTTATTACGTTGAGCGTTCAGGTTCCGGTCAGTTTCGTTGAGTATCCAAACTCCGGTTATTAAGTTGAGCGTTCAGGCTCCGGTCATTTTCTTTGAGTATCCAGACTCTGGTTATTACGTTGAGCATTCAGGCTCCAGTCATTTTCGTTGTGTATCCAGAATCTGGTTATTACTTTGAACGTTCAGGCTCCGGTCTGTTTCGTTGAGTATCCAGACTTTGGTTTTTAAGTAAAACATTCAGACTCCGGTTAGTTTCGTTGGGTATCCAGACTCTGGTTATTATGTTGAGCATTCAGGCTCCGTTCAGTTTCGTTGAGTATCCAGACTCCGGTTATTACGTTGAGCGTTCACGCTCCGGTCAGTTTCTTTGGTTATCCAGACTCCGGTTATTACGTTGAGCGTTCAGGCTCCGGTCATTTTCGTTGAGTCTCCCGACTCCGGTTATTACGTTTTGTGTTCAAGCTCCGATTAGTTTCGTTGAGAATCCAGACTCCGATTATTACGTTGAGCACTCACGCTCCGGTCAATTTCGTTTGGTATCCAGACTCTGGTCATTATGTTGAGCGTTTAGGCTCCGGTCAGTTTCGTTGAGTATCCAGACTCCGATTATTAAGTTGTGCATTCAGGCTCCGGTCATTTTCGTTGAGTATCCAGACTCTGGTTATTACGTTCAGTGTTCAGGCTCCGGTCATTACGTTGATCGTTCAGGCTCCAGTCATATTCGTTGAGTATCCAGACTCAAGTTATTACGTTGAGCGTTCAGGCTCTGGTAATTTTTATTGAGTATCCAGACTCCGGTTATTACATTGAGCGTTCAGGCTCCGGTCAGTTTTGTTGAGTATCCAAACTCCGGTTATTAAGTTGAGGGGCTTGCTCTTGTCATTTTCTTTGAGTTTCCAGACTCCGGTTATTACGTTGAGCGTTCGGACTCTCATCATTTTCGTTGAGTATCCAGACTCCGGTTATTACGTTGAGCGTTCAGGCTTTGGTCAGTTTCGTTGGGTATCCAGACTCCGGTTATTACGTTGAGCGTTTAGGCTCCGGTCATTTTTGTTGAGTATCCAGACTCTAGTTATTACGTTGAGCGTTGAGGCTCCGGTCAGTTTCGTTGAGTATCCAAACTCCGGTTTATAAGTTGAGCGTTCATGCTCCGGTCATTTTCTTTGAGTATCCAGACTCCGATTATTAGGTTGAGCGTTCGGACTCAGGTCCTTTTCGTTGAGTATCCAGACTCCGGTTCTTACGTTGAGCGTTCGGGCTCCGTTACTTTTCGTTGAGTATCCAGACTCTGGTTATTACGTTGAGCGTTCAGGCTCCGGTCAGTTTCGTTGAGTATCCAGAATCCGGTTATTAAGTTGAGCGTTCAGGCTTCATTAAGTTTTGTTGGGTATCCAGACTCCGGTTATTACGTTGAGCGTTCAGGCTCCGGTAAGTTTTGTTGAGTATCAAGACTCCGGTTATTAAGTTGAGCATTTAGGCTCCATTCAGTTTTGTTGGGTATCCAGATTCCGGTTATTACGTTGAGCACTCACGCTCCGGTCAGTTTCGTTGTGTATCCAAACTTCGGTTATTACATTGAGCGTTCAGGCTCCGGTCATTTTTGTTAAGTATCGAGACTCCGGTTATTACGTTGAGCGTTCAGGTTCCGGTCAGTTTCGTTGAGTATCCAAACTCCAGTTATTAAGTTGAGCGTTCAGGCTCCGGTCATTTTCTTTGAGTATCCAGACTCCGGTTATTACGTTGAGCATTCAGGCTCCGGTCATTTTAGTTGTGTATCGAGAATCTGGTTATTACGTTGAGCGTTCAGGCTCCGATCTGTTTCGTTGAGTATCTAGACTTCGGTTATTAAGTTAAACATTCAGGCTCCGGTCAGTTTCGTTGGGTACAGACTCCGGTTATTACCTTGAGCATTCAGGCTCCATTCAGTTTCGTTGAGTATCCAGACTCCGGTTATTACATTGAGCGTTCACGCTCCGGTCAGTGTCTTTGGTTATCCAGACTCCGGTTATTACGTTGAGCGTTCAGGCTCCGGTCAATTTTGTTGAGTATCTAGACTCCGGTTATTATGTTGAGCATTCAGGCTCCGGTCAATTTCGTTGAGTCTCCAGAATCCGGTTATTACGTTTTGTGTTCATGCTCTGATTTGTTTCGTTGAGAATCCAGACTCCGGTTATTACGTTGAGCACTCACGCTCCGGTCAGTTTTGTTAGGTATCCAGACTCTGGTCATTATGTTGAGCGTTCAGGCTCCGGTCAGTTTCGTTGAGTATCCAGACTCCGGTTATTAAGTTGAGCGTTCAGGCACCGGTCAAATTCGTTGGGTATCCAGACTCCGGTTATTACCTTGAGCGTTCAGGCTCCGGTCAGTTTCGTTGAGTATCTAGACTCCGATTATTTCGTTGAGCTTTCACGCTCCGGTCAGTTTCGTCGGGTATCTAGACTCTGGTTATTTAGTTGAGCGTTCAGGCTCGGGTCATTTTTGTTGAGTATCCAGTCCGATTATTTTGTTTAGCATTCAGGCCCCGGTCATTTTTGTTGAGTCTCCAGACTCTGGTTATTACGTTTTGTGTTCAAACTCCGATTAGTTTCATTGAGAATCTAGACTCCGATTATTACGTTTAGCGTTCAGGCTCTGGTCAGATTCGCTGAGTATCCAGACTCCGGTTATTACGTAGAGCCTTCAGGCTCCGGTCAGTTTCGTTGCGTATCCAGAATCCGGTTATTAAGTTGAGCATTCAGGCTCCATTCTGTTTTGTTGGGTATCCAGACTCCGGTATTACGTTGAGCGTTCATGCTCCAGTCATTTTCGTTGAGTATCCAGACTCCGGTTATTACGTTGATCACTCACGCTCCGGTCAGTTTCGTTGGGTATTCAGACTCCGGTTATTACATTGAGCGTTCAAGCTCCGGTCATTTTTGTTGAGTATCCAGATTCCGATTATTACGTTGAGCGTTCGAGCTCCGGTCATTTTCGTTGAGTATCCAGTCTCCGGTTATTACGTTGAGCGTTCAGGCTCCGGTCAGTTTCGTTGAGAATCCAGACTCCGGTTATTACGTTGAGCACTCACGCTCCGGTCAGTTTCGTTGGGTATCCAGAGTCTGGTCATTATGTTGATCGTTCAGGCTCCGGTCAGTTTCGTTGAGTATCCAGACTCCGGTTATTAAGTTGAGCATTCAGGCTCCAGTCATTTCCATTGAGTATCCAGACTCTGGTTATTACGTTGAGTGTTCAGGCTCCGGTCATTACGTTGGTCGTTCAGGCTCCGGTCAGTTTCGTTGAGTATCCAGACTCCAGTTATTACATTGAGCGTTCAGGCTCTAGTCAGTTTCGTTGGGTATCCAGACTCCGGTTATTACGTTGAGCGTTAAGGCTCCGGTCATTTTTGTTGAGTATCCAGACTTCGGTTATTACGTTGAGCGTTCAGGTTCCGTTCAGTTTCGTTGAGTATCCAAACTCCGATTATTAAGTTGATCGTTCATGCTCCGGTCATTTTCTTTGAGTATCCAGACTCCGATTATTAGGTTGAGCATTCGGACTCAGGTCCTTTTCGTTGAGTATCCAGACTCCGGTTCTTACGTTGAGCGTTCGGGCTCCGTTACTTTTCGTTGAGTATCCAGACTCTGGTTATTACGTTGAGCGTTCAGGCTCCGGTCAGTTTCGTTGAGTATCCAGAATCCGGTTATTAAGTTGAGCGTTCAGGCTTCATTAAGTTTTGTTGGGTATCCAGACTCCGGTTATTACGTTGAGCGTTCAGGCTCCGGTAAGTTTCGTTGAGTATCAAGACTCCGGTTATTAAGTTGAGCATTTAGGCTCCATTCAGTTTTGTTGGGTATCCAGATTCCGGTTATTACGTTGAGCACTCACGCTCCGGTCAGTTTCGTTGTGTATCCAGACTCCGGTTATTACGTTGAGCGTTCAGGCTCCGGTCATTTTTGTTAAGTATCGAGACTCCGGTTATTACGTTGAGCGTTCAGGTTCCGGTCAGTTTCGTTGAGTATCCAAACTCCAGTTATTAAGTTGAGCGTTCAGGCTCCGGTCATTTTCTTTGAGTATCCAGACTCCGGTCATTTTCTTTGAGTATCCAGACTCCGGTTATCACGTTGAACGTTCAGGCTCCGGTCAGTTTCGTTGAGTATCCAGACTTTGGTTATTATGTTGAGCACTCACGCTCGGATCAGTTTCGTTGGGTATCCAGACTCCGATTATTACGTTGAGCATTCAGGCTCTGGTCATTTTTGTTGAGTATCCAGACTCCGGTTATTACGTTGAGCACTCACGCTCCGGTCAGTTTCGTTGGGTATCCAGACTCTGGTCATTATGTTGAGCATTCAGGCTCTGTTCAGTTTCGTTCAGTATCCAGACTCCGGTTATTAAGTTGAGCATTCAGGCTCCGGTCATTTCCATTGAATATCCAGACTCTGGTTATTACGTGGAGTATTCAAGCTCCGGTCATTACGTTGGTCGTTCAGGCTCCGGTCAGTTTCGTTGAGTATCTAGACTCCAGTTATTACATTGAGCGTTCAGGCTCTGGTCATTTTCGTTGGGTATCCAGACTCCGGTTATTACGTTGAGCGTTAAGGCTCCGGTCATTTTTGTTGAGTATCCAGACTTCGGTTATTATGTTGAGCGTTCAGGTTCCGGTCAGTTTCGTTGAGTATCCAAACTCATGTTATTAAGTTAAGCGTTCATGCTCTGGTCATTTTCTTTGAGTATCCAGACTCCGGTTATTATGTTAAGTTTTCGGGCTCTGGTCATTTTAGTTGAGTATCCAGACTCCGGTTATTACGTTGAGCGTTCAGGCTCTGGTCAGTTTCGTTGAGTATCCAGACTCCGGTTATTAAGTTGAGCGTTCAGGCTCCATTCAGTTTTGTTGGGTATCCAGACTCCGGTTATTAAGTTGAGCGTTCAGGCTCCATTCAGTTTTGTTGGGTATCTAGACTTCGGTTATTACGTTGAGCGTTCAGGCTCCGGTCAGTTTCGTTGAGTATTCAGACTCCGGATATTACGTTGAGCACTCACGCTCCGATCAGTTTCGTCAGGTATCCAGACTCCGGTTATTACGTTGAGCGTTAAGGCTCCGGTCATATTTGTTGAGTATCCAGACTCCGGTTATTACGTTGAGCGTTCAGGCTCCGGTCAGTTTCGTTGAGTATCCAAACTCCAGTTATTAAGTTGAGCGTTCATGCTCTGGTCATTTTCTTTGAGTATCCAGACTCCGGTTATTACGTTGAGCGTTCGGGCTCCGGTCATTTTCGTTGAGTATCCAGACTCCGGTTATTACGTTGAGCGTTCAGGCTCCGGTCAGTTTTGTTGAGTATCTAGAATCCGGTTATTAAGTTGAGCGTTTAGGCTCCATTCAATTTTGTTGGGTATCCAGACTCCGGTTATTACGTTTAGCGTTCAGGCTCCGATCAGTATCGTTGAGTATCCAGACTCCGGTTATTAAGTTGAGCGTTTAGGCTCTATTTCGTTTTGTTTGGTATCCAGACTCCGGTTATTACGTTGAGCACTCACGCTCCGGTCAGTTTCGTTGTGTATCCAGACTCCGGTTATTACGTTGAGCATTCAGGCTCCGGTCATTTTTGTTGAGTATCCAGGCTCCGGTTATTACCTTTAGCGTTCGAGCTCCGGTCATTTTCGTTGAGTATCCAGACTCCGGTTATCACGTTGAACGTTCAGGCTCCGGTCAGTTTCGTTGAGTATCAAGACTTTGGTTATTACGTTGAGCACTCACGCTCGGATCAGTTTCGTTGGGTATCCAGACTCCGATTATTACGTTGAGCATTCAGGCTCTGGTCATTTTTGTTGAGTATCCAGACTCCGGTTATTACGTTGAGCACTCACGCTCCGGTCAGTTTCGTTGGGTATCCAGACTTTGGTCATTATGTTGAGCATTCAGGCTCTGTTCAGTTTCGTTCAGTATCCAGACTCCGGTTATTAAGTTGAGCATTCAGGCTCCGGTCATTTCCATTGAATATCCAGACTCTGGTTATTACGTGGAGTATTCAAGCTCCGGTCATTACGTTGGTCGTTCAGGCTCCGGTCAGTTTCGTTGAGTATCTAGACTCCAGTTATTACATTGAGCGTTCAGGCTCTGGTCATTTTCGTTGGGTATCCAGACTCCGGTTATTACGTTGAGCGTTAAGGCTCCGGTCATTTTTGTTGAGTATCCAGACTTCGGTTATTACGTTGAGCGTTCAGGTTCCGGTCAGTTTCGTTGAGTATCCAAACTCATGTTATTAAGTTAAGCGTTCATGCTCTGGTCATTTTCTTTGAGTATCCAGACTCCGGTTATTATGTTAAGTTTTCGGGCTCTGGTCATTTTAGTTGAGTATCCAGACTCCGGTTATTACGTTGAGCGTTCAGGCTCTGGTCAGTTTCGTTGAGTATCCAGACTCCGGTTATTAAGTTGAGCGTTCAGGCTCCATTCAGTTTTGTTGGGTATCCAGACTTCGGTTATTACGTTGAGTGTTCAGGCTCCGGTCAGTTTCGTTGAGTATCCAGACTCCGGATGTTATGTTGAGCACTCACACTCCGATCAGTTTCGTTAGGTATCTAGACTCCGGTTATTACGTTGAGCGTTCAGGCTCCGGTCAGTTTCGTTGAGTATCCAAACTCCAGTTATTAAGTTGAGCGTTCATGCTCTGGTCATTTTCTTTGAGTATCCAGACTCCGGTTATTACGTTGAGCGTTCGGGCTCCAGTCATTTTCGTTGAGTATCCAGACTCCGGTTATTACATTGAGCGTTCAGGCTCCAGTCAGTTTCATTGAGTATCCAGAATCCGGTTATTAAGTTGAGCGTTCAGGCTCCATTCAGTTTTGTTGGGTATCCAGACTCCGGTTATTACGTTGAGCGTTAAGGCTCCGGTCAGTTTCGTTGAGTATCCAGACTCCGGTTATTAAGTTGAGCGTTTAGGCTCCATTCAGTTTTGTTGGGTATCCAGACTCCGGTTAATATGTTGAGCACTCAGGTTCCGGTCATTTTTGTTGAGTATCCAGACTCCGGTTATTACGTTGAGCGTTCAGGTTCCGGTCAGTTTCGTTGAGTATCCAAACTCCGGTTATTAAGTTGAGCGTTCAGGCTCCGGTCATTTTCTTTGAGTATCCAGACTCTGGTTATTACGTTGAGCATTCAGGCTCCAGTCATTTTCGTTGTGTATCCAGAATCTGGTTATTACTTTGAACGTTCAGGCTCCGGTCTGTTTCGTTGAGTATCCAGACTTTGGTTTTTAAGTAAAACATTCAGACTCCGGTTAGTTTCGTTGGGTATCCAGACTCTGGTTATTATGTTGAGCATTCAGGCTCCGTTCAGTTTCGTTGAGTATCCAGACTCCGGTTATTACGTTGAGCGTTCACGCTCCGGTCAGTTTCTTTGGTTATCCAGACTCCGGTTATTACGTTGAGCGTTCAGGCTCCGGTCATTTTCGTTGAGTCTCCCGACTCCGGTTATTACGTTTTGTGTTCAAGCTCCGATTAGTTTCGTTGAGAATCCAGACTCCGATTATTACGTTGAGCACTCACGCTCCGGTCAATTTCGTTTGGTATCCAGACTCTGGTCATTATGTTGAGCGTTTAGGCTCCGGTCAGTTTCGTTGAGTATCCAGACTCCGGTTATTAAGTTGTGCATTCAGGCTCCGGTCATTTTAGTTGAGTATCCAGACTCTGGTTATTACGTTCAGTGTTCAGGCTCCGGTCATTACGTTGATCGTTCAGGCTCCAGTCATATTCGTTGAGTATCCAGACTCAAGTTATTACGTTGAGCGTTCAGGCTCTGGTAATTTTTATTGAGTATCCAGACTCCGGTTATTACATTGAGCGTTCAGGCTCCGGTCAGTTTTGTTGAGTATCCAAACTCCGGTTATTAAGTTGAGGGGCTTGCTCTTGTCATTTTCTTTGAGTTTCCAGACTCTGGTTATTACGTTGAGCGTTCGGACTCTCATCATTTTCGTTGAGTATCCAGACTCCGGTTATTACGTTGAGCGTTCAGGCTTTGGTCAGTTTCGTTGGGTATCCAGACTCCGGTTATTACGTTGAGCGTTTAGGCTCCGGTCATTTTTGTTGAGTATCCAGACTCCGGTTATTACGTTGAGCACTCACGCTCCGGTCAGTTTCGTTGGGTATCCAGACTCTGGTCATTATGTTGAGCATTCAGGCTCTGTTCAGTTTCGTTCAGTATCCAGACTCCGGTTATTAAGTTGAGCATTCAGGCTCCGGTCATTTCCATTGAATATCCAGACTCTGGTTATTACGTGGAGTATTCAAGCTCCGGTCATTACGTTGGTCGTTCAGGCTCCGGTCAGTTTCGTTGAGTATCTAGACTCCAGTTATTACATTGAGCGTTCAGGCTCTGGTCATTTTCGTTGGGTATCCAGACTCCGGTTATTACGTTGAGCGTTAAGGCTCCGGTCATTTTTGTTGAGTATCCAGACTTCGGTTATTATGTTGAGCGTTCAGGTTCCGGTCAGTTTCGTTGAGTATCCAAACTCATGTTATTAAGTTAAGCGTTCATGCTCTGGTCATTTTCTTTGAGTATCCAGACTCCGGTTATTATGTTAAGTTTTCGGGCTCTGGTCATTTTAGTTGAGTATCCAGACTCCGGTTATTACGTTGAGCGTTCAGGCTCTGGTCAGTTTCGTTGAGTATCCAGACTCCGGTTATTAAGTTGAGCGTTCAGGCTCCATTCAGTTTTGTTGGGTATCCAGACTCCGGTTATTAAGTTGAGCGTTCAGGCTCCATTCAGTTTTGTTGGGTATCTAGACTTCGGTTATTACGTTGAGCGTTCAGGCTCCGGTCAGTTTCGTTGAGTATTCAGACTCCGGATATTACGTTGAGCACTCACGCTCCGATCAGTTTCGTCAGGTATCCAGACTCCGGTTATTACGTTGAGCGTTAAGGCTCCGGTCATATTTGTTGAGTATCCAGACTCCGGTTATTACGTTGAGCGTTCAGGCTCCGGTCAGTTTCGTTGAGTATCCAAACTCCAGTTATTAAGTTGAGCGTTCATGCTCTGGTCATTTTCTTTGAGTATCCAGACTCCGGTTATTACGTTGAGCGTTCGGGCTCCGGTCATTTTCGTTGAGTATCCAGACTCCGGTTATTACGTTGAGCGTTCAGGCTCCGGTCAGTTTTGTTGAGTATCTAGAATCCGGTTATTAAGTTGAGCGTTTAGGCTCCATTCAATTTTGTTGGGTATCCAGACTCCGGTTATTACGTTTAGCGTTCAGGCTCCGATCAGTATCGTTGAGTATCCAGACTCCGGTTATTAAGTTGAGCGTTTAGGCTCTATTTCGTTTTGTTTGGTATCCAGACTCCGGTTATTACGTTGAGCACTCACGCTCCGGTCAGTTTCGTTGTGTATCCAGACTCCGGTTATTACGTTGAGCATTCAGGCTCCGGTCATTTTTGTTGAGTATCCAGGCTCCGGTTATTACCTTTAGCGTTCGAGCTCCGGTCATTTTCGTTGAGTATCCAGACTCCGGTTATCACGTTGAACGTTCAGGCTCCGGTCAGTTTCGTTGAGTATCAAGACTTTGGTTATTACGTTGAGCACTCACGCTCGGATCAGTTTCGTTGGGTATCCAGACTCCGATTATTACGTTGAGCATTCAGGCTCTGGTCATTTTTGTTTAGTATCCAGACTCCGGTTATTACGTTGAGCACTCACGCTCCGGTCAGTTTCGTTGGGTATCCAGACTTTGGTCATTATGTTGAGCATTCAGGCTCTGTTCAGTTTCGTTCAGTATCCAGACTCCGGTTATTAAGTTGAGCATTCAGGCTCCGGTCATTTCCATTGAATATCCAGACTCTGGTTATTACGTGGAGTATTCAAGCTCCGGTCATTACGTTGGTCGTTCAGGCTCCGGTCAGTTTCGTTGAGTATCTAGACTCCAGTTATTACATTGAGCGTTCAGGCTCTGGTCATTTTCGTTGGGTATCCAGACTCCGGTTATTACGTTGAGCGTTAAGGCTCCGGTCATTTTTGTTGAGTATCCAGACTTCGGTTATTACGTTGAGCGTTCAGGTTCCGGTCAGTTTCGTTGAGTATCCAAACTCATGTTATTAAGTTAAGCGTTCATGCTCTGGTCATTTTCTTTGAGTATCCAGACTCCGGTTATTATGTTAAGTTTTCGGGCTCTGGTCATTTTAGTTGAGTATCCAGACTCCGGTTATTACGTTGAGCGTTCAGGCTCTGGTCAGTTTCGTTGAGTATCCAGACTCCGGTTATTAAGTTGAGCGTTCAGGCTCCATTCAGTTTTGTTGGGTATCCAGACTTCGGTTATTACGTTGAGTGTTCAGGCTCCGGTCAGTTTCGTTGAGTATCCAGACTCCGGATGTTATGTTGAGCACTCACACTCCGATCAGTTTCGTTAGGTATCTAGACTCCGGTTATTACGTTGAGCGTTCAGGCTCCGGTCAGTTTCGTTGAGTATCCAAACTCCAGTTATTAAGTTGAGCGTTCATGCTCTGGTCATTTTCTTTGAGTATCCAGACTCCGGTTATTACGTTGAGCGTTCGGGCTCCAGTCATTTTCGTTGAGTATCCAGACTCCGGTTATTACATTGAGCGTTCAGGCTCCAGTCAGTTTCATTGAGTATCCAGAATCCGGTTATTAAGTTGAGCGTTCAGGCTCCATTCAGTTTTGTTGGGTATCCAGACTCCGGTTATTACGTTGAGCGTTAAGGCTCCGGTCAGTTTCGTTGAGTATCCAGACTCCGGTTATTAAGTTGAGCGTTTAGGCTCCATTCAGTTTTGTTGGGTATCCAGACTCCGGTTATTATGTTGAGCACTCAGGTTCCGGTCATTTTTGTTGAGTATCCAGACTCCGGTTATTACGTTGAGCGTTCAGGTTCCGGTCAGTTTCGTTGAGTATCCAAACTCCGGTTATTAAGTTGAGCGTTCAGGCTCCGGTCATTTTCTTTGAGTATCCAGACTCTGGTTATTACGTTGAGCATTCAGGCTCCAGTCATTTTCGTTGTGTATCCAGAATCTGGTTATTACTTTGAACGTTCAGGCTCCGGTCTGTTTCGTTGAGTATCCAGACTTTGGTTTTTAAGTAAAACATTCAGACTCCGGTTAGTTTCGTTGGGTATCCAGACTCTGGTTATTATGTTGAGCATTCAGGCTCCGTTCAGTTTCGTTGAGTATCCAGACTCCGGTTATTACGTTGAGCGTTCACGCTCCGGTCAGTTTCTTTGGTTATCCAGACTCCGGTTATTACGTTGAGCGTTCAGGCTCCGGTCATTTTCGTTGAGTCTCCCGACTCCGGTTATTACGTTTTGTGTTCAAGCTCCGATTAGTTTCGTTGAGAATCCAGACTCCGATTATTACGTTGAGCACTCACGCTCTGGTCAATTTCGTTTGGTATCCAGACTCTGGTCATTATGTTGAGCGTTTAGGCTCCGGTCAGTTTCGTTGAGTATCCAGACTCCGGTTATTAAGTTGTGCATTCAGGCTCCGGTCATTACGTTGATCGTTCAGGCTCCAGTCATATTCGTTGAGTATCCAGACTCAAGTTATTACGTTGAGCGTTCAGGCTCTGGTAATTTTTATTGAGTATCCAGACTCCGGTTATTACATTGAGCGTTCAGGCTCCGGTCAGTTTTGTTGAGTATCCAAACTCCGGTTATTAAGTTGAGGGGCTTGCTCTTGTCATTTTCTTTGAGTTTCCAGACTCCGGTTATTACGTTGAGCGTTCAGACTCTCATCATTTTCGTTGAGTATCCAGACTCCGGTTATTACGTTGAGCGTTCAGGCTTTGGTCAGTTTCGTTGGGTATCCAGACTCCGGTTATTACGTTGAGCGTTTAGGCTCCGGTCATTTTTGTTGAGTATCCAGACTCTAGTTATTACGTTGAGCGTTGAGGCTCCGGTCAGTTTCGTTGAGTATCCAAACTCCGGTTTATAAGTTGAGCGTTCATGCTCCGGTCATTTTCTTTGAGTATCCAGACTCCGATTATTAGGTTGAGCGTTCGGACTCAGGTCCTTTTCGTTGAGTATCCAGACTCCGGTTCTTACGTTGAGCGTTCGGGCTCCGTTACTTTTCGTTGAGTATCCAGACTCTGGTTATTACGTTGAGCGTTCAGGCTCCGGTCAGTTTCGTTGAGTATCCAGAATCCGGTTATTAAGTTGAGCGTTCAGGCTTCATTAAGTTTTGTTGGGTATCCAGACTCCGGTTATTACGTTGAGCGTTCAGGCTCCGGTAAGTTTTGTTGAGTATCAAGACTCCGGTTATTAAGTTGAGCATTTAGGCTCCATTCAGTTTTGTTGGGTATCCAGATTCCGGTTATTACGTTGAGCACTCACGCTCCGGTCAGTTTCGTTGTGTATCCAGACTTCGGTTATTACATTGAGCGTTCAGGCTCCGGTCATTTTTGTTAAGTATCGAGACTCCGGTTATTACGTTGAGCGTTCAGGTTCCGGTCAGTTTCGTTGAGTATCCAAACTCCAGTTATTAAGTTGAGCGTTCAGGCTCCGATCATTTTCTTTGAGTATCCAGACTCCGGTTATTACGTTGAGCATTCAGGCTCCGGTCATTTTAGTTGTGTATCCAGAATCTGGTTATTACGTTGAGCGTTCAGGCTCCGATCTGTTTCGTTGAGTATCTAGACTTCGGTTATTAAGTTGAGCATTCAGGCTCCGGTCAGTGTCTTTGGTTATCCAGACTCCGGTTATTACGTTGAGCGTTCAGGCTCCGGTCAATTTTGTTGAGTATCTAGACTCCGGTTATTATGTTGAGCATTCAGGCTCCGGTCAATTTCGTTGAGTCTCCAGAATCCGGTTATTACGTTTTGTGTTCAAGCTCTGATTTGTTTCGTTGAGAATCCAGACTCCGGTTATTACGTTGAGCACTCACGCTCCGGTCAGTTTTGTTAGGTATCCAGACTCTGGTCATTATGTTGAGCGTTCAGGCTCCGGTCAGTTTCGTTGAGTATCCAGACTCCGGTAATTAAGTTGAGCGTTCAGGCACCGGTCAAATTCGTTGGGTATCCAGACTCCGGTTATTACCTTGAGCGTTCAGGCTCCGGTCAGTTTCGTTGAGTATCTAGACTCCGATTATTTCGTTGAGCTTTCACGCTCCGGTCAGTTTCGTCGGGTATCTAGACTCTGGTTATTTAGTTGAGCGTTCAGGCTCGGGTCATTTTTGTTGAGTATCCAGTCCGATTATTTTGTTTAGCATTCAGGCCCCGGTCATTTTTGTTGAGTCTCCAGACTCCGGTTATTACGTTTTGTGTTCAAACTCCGATTAGTTTCATTGAGAATCTAGACTCCGATTATTACGTTTAGCGTTCAGGCTCTGGTCAGATTCGCTGAGTATCCAGACTCCGGTTATTACGTAGAGCCTTCAGGCTCCGGTCAGTTTCGTTGCGTATCCAGAATCCGGTTATTAAGTTGAGCATTCAGGCTCCATTCTGTTTTGTTGGGTATCCAGACTCCGGTATTACGTTGAGCGTTCATGCTCCAGTCATTTTCGTTGAGTATCCAGACTCCGGTTATTACGTTGATCACTCACGCTCCGGTCAGTTTTGTTGGGTATTCAGACTCCGGTTATTACATTGAGCGTTCAAGCTCCGGTCATTTTTGTTGAGTATCCAGATTCCGATTATTACGTTGAGCGTTCGAGCTCCGGTCATTTTCGTTGAGTATCCAGTCTCCGGTTATTACGTTGAGCGTTCAGGCTCCGGTCAGTTTCGTTGAGAATCCAGACTCCGGTTATTACGTTGAGCACTCACGCTCCGGTCAGTTTCGTTGGGTATCCAGAGTCTGGTCATTATGTTGATCGTTCAGGCTCCGGTCAGTTTCGTTGAGTATCCAGACTCCGGTTATTAAGTTGAGCATTCAGGCTCCAGTCATTTCCATTGAGTATCCAGACTCTGGTTATTACGTTGAGTGTTCAGGCTCCGGTCATTACGTTGGTCGTTCAGGCTCCGGTCAGTTTCGTTGAGTATCCAGACTCCAGTTATTACATTGAGCGTTCAGGCTCTAGTCAGTTTCGTTGGGTATCCAGACTCCGGTTATTACGTTGAGCGTTAAGGCTCCGGTCATTTTTGTTGAGTATCCAGACTTCGGTTATTACGTTGAGCGTTCAGGTTCCGTTCAGTTTCGTTGAGTATCCAAACTCCGATTATTAAGTTGATCGTTCATGCTCCGGTCATTTTCTTTGAGTATCCAGACTCCGATTATTAGGTTGAGCATTCGGACTCAGGTCCTTTTCGTTGAGTATCCAGACTCCGGTTCTTACGTTGAGCGTTCGGGCTCCGTTACTTTTCGTTGAGTATCCAGACTCTGGTTATTACGTTGAGCGTTCAGGCTCCGGTCAGTTTCGTTGAGTATCCAGAATCCGGTTATTAAGTTGAGCGTTCAAGCTTCATTAAGTTTTGTTGGGTATCCAGACTCCGGTTATTACGTTGAGCGTTCAGGCTCCGGTAAGTTTCGTTGAGTATCAAGACTCCGGTTATTAAGTTGAGCATTTAGGCTCCATTCAGTTTTGTTGGGTATCCAGATTCCGGTTATTACGTTGAGCACTCACGCTCCGGTCAGTTTCGTTGTGTATCCAGACTCCGGTTATTACGTTGAGCGTTCAGGCTCTGGTCATTTTTGTTAAGTATCGAGACTCCGGTTATTACGTTGAGCGTTCAGGTTCCGGTCAGTTTCGTTGAGTATCCAAACTCCAGTTATTAAGTTGAGCGTTCAGGCTCCGGTCATTTTCTTTGAGTATCCAGACTCCGGTTATTACGTTGAGCATTCAGGCTCCGGTCATTTTAGTTGTGTATCCAGAATCTGGTTATTACGTTGAGCGTTCAGGCTCCGATCTGTTTCGTTGAGTATCTAGACTTCGGTTATTAAGTTAAACATTCAGGCTCCGGTCAGTTTCGTTGGGTATCCAGACTCCGGTTATTACCTTGAGCATTCAGGCTCCATTCAGTTTCGTTGAGTATCCAGACTCCGGTTATTACATTGAGATTCACGCTCCGGTCAGTGTCTTTGGTTATCCAGACTCCGGTTATTACGTTGAGCGTTCAGGCTCCGGTCAATTTTGTTGAGTATCTAGACTCCGGTTATTATGTTGAGCATTCAGGCTCCGGTCAATTTCGTTGAGTCTCCAGAATCCGGTTATTACGTTGTGTTCAAGCTCCGATTTGTTTCGTTGAGAATCCAGACTCCGGTTATTACGTTGAGCACTCACGCTCCGGTCAGTTTTGTTAGGTATCCAGACTCTGGTCATTATGTTGAGCATTCAGGCTCCGGTCAGTTTCGTTGAGTATCCAGACTCCGGTTATTAAGTTGAGCGTTCAGGCTCCGGTCAGTTTCGTTGGGTATCCAGACTCCAGTTAATACCTTGAGCGTTCAGGCTCCGGTCAGTTTCGTTGAGTATCTAGACTTCGATTATTTCGTTGAGCTTTCACGCTCCGGTCAGTTTCGTCGGGTATCTAGACTCTGGTTATTTAGTTGAGCGTTCAGGCTCGGGTCATTTTTGTTGAGTATCCAGTCCGGTTTTTTTGTTTAGCATTCAGGCCCCGGTCATTTTTGTTGAGTCTCCAGACTCCGGTTATTACGTTTTGTGTTCAAACTCCGATTAGTTTCATTGAGAATCTAGACTCCGATTATTACGTTTAGCGTTCAGGCTCTGGTCAGATTCGCTGAGTATCCAGACTCCGGTTATTACGTAGAGCCTTCAGGCTCCGGTCAGTTTCGTTGCGTATCCAGAATCCGGTTATTAAGTTGAGCGTTCAGGCTCCATTCTGTTTTGTTGGGTATCCCGACTCCGGTATTACGTTGAGCGTTCAGGCTCCGGTCATTTTCGTTGAGTATCCAGACTCCGGTTATTACGTTGATCACTCACGCTCCGGTCAGTTTCGTTGGGTATTCAGACTCCGGTTATTACATTGAGCGTTCAAGCTCCGGTCATTTTTGTTGAGTATCCAGATTCTGATTATTACGTTGAGCGTTCGAGCTCCGGTCATTTTCGTTGAGTATCTAGTCTCCGGTTATTACGTTGAGCGTTCAGGCTCCGGTCAGTTTCGTTGAGAATCCAGACTCCGGTTATTACGTTGAGCACTCACGCTCCGGTCAGTTTCGTTGGGTATCCAGAGTCTGGTCATTATGTTGATCGTTCAGGCTCCGGTCAGTTTCGTTGAATATCCAGACTCCAGTTATTAAGTTGAGCATTCAGGCTCCAGTCATTTCCATTGAGTATCCAGACTCTGGTTATTACGTTGAGTGTTCAGGCTCCGGTCATTACGTTGGTCGTTCAGGTTCCGGTCAGTTTCGTTGGGTATCCAGACTCCGGTTATTACGTTGAGCGTTAAGGCTCCGGTCATTTTTGTTGAGTATCCAGACTTCGGTTATTACGTTGAGCGTTCAGGTTCCGTTCAGTTTCGTTGAGTATCCAAACTCCGATTATTAAGTTGATCGTTCATGCTCTGGTCATTTTCTTTGAGTATCCGGACTTCGGTTATTATGTTGAGTTTTCGGGCTCTGGTCATTTTCGTTGAGTATCCAGACTTCGGTTATTACGTTGAGCGTTCAGGCTTCGGTCAGTTCCGTTGTGTATCCAAACTCCGGTTATTAAGTTGAGCATTCAGGCTCCATTCAGTTTTGTTGGGTATCCAGACTCCGGTTATTACGTTGAGCATTCAGGCTCCGGTCAGTTTCGGTGAGTATCGAGACACCGAATATTACGTTGAACACTCACGCTCCGGTCAGTTTCGTTAGGTATCCAGACTCCGGTTATTACGTTGAGCGTTAAGGCTCCGGTCATTTCTGTTGAGTAACCAGACTCTGGTAATTACGTTGAGCGTTCAGGCTCGGATCGTTTTCGTTGAGAATCCAGACTCCGGTGATTACGTTGAGCGTTCAGGCTCCGGTCAGTTTCGTTGAGTATCCAAACTCCAGTTATTAAGTTGAGCGTTCATGCTCTGGTCATTTTCTTTGAGTTTCTTGACTCCGGTTATTACGTTGAGCGTTCGGGCTCCGATCATTTTCGTTGAGTATCCAGACTCCAGTTATTACGTTGAGCGTTCAGGCTCCGGTCAGTTTCGTTGAGTATCCAGAATCCGGTTATTAAGTTGAGCGTTCAGGCTCCATTCAGTTTTGTTGGGTATCCAGACTCCGGTTATTACGTTGAGCGTTCAGGCTCCGGTTAGTTTCGTTGAGTATCCAAACTCCAGTTATTAAGTTGAGCATTCATGCTCTCGTCATTTTCTTTGAGTTTCTAGACTCCGGTTATTACGTTGAGCGTTCGGGCTCCGACATTTTTGTTGAGTATCCAGACTCCGGTTGTTACGTTGAGCGTTCAGGCTCCAGTCAGTTTCGTTGAGTATCCAGAATCCGGTTATTAAGTTGAGCGTTCAGGCTCCATTCAGTTTTGTTGGGTATCCAGACTCCGGTTATTACGTTGAGCGTTTAGGCTCCGGTCAGTTTCGTTGAGTATCCAGACTCCGGTTATTAATTTGAGCGTTTAGGATCCATTCAGTTTTGTTGAGTATCCAGACTCCAGTTATTACGTTAAGCGTTCAGGTTCCGGTCAGTTTCGTTGAGTATCCAAACTCCAGTTATTAAGTTGAGCGTTCAGGCTCCGATTATTTTCTTTGAGTATCCAGACTCCGGTTATTACGTTGAGCGTTCAGGCTCCGGTCAGTTTCGTTGAGTATCCAGAATCCGGTTATTAAGTTGAGCGTTCAGGCTCCATTCAGTTTTGTTGGGTATCCAGACTCCGGTTATTACGTTGAGCGTTCAGGCTCCGGTTAGTTTCGTTGAGTATCCAAACTCCAGTTATTAAGTTGAGCGTTCATGCTCTGGTCATTTTCTTTGAGTTTCCAGACTCCGGTTATTAAGTTGAGCGTCCGGGCTCCGGTCATTTTCGTTGAGTATCCAGACTCCGGTTGTTACGTTGAGCGTTCAGGCTCCAGTCAGTTTCGTTGAGTATCCAGAATCCGGTTATTAAGTTGAGCGTTCAGGCTCCATTCAGTTTTGTTGGGTATCCAGACTCCGGTTATTACGTTGAGCGTTTAGGCTCCGATCAGTTTCGTTGAGTATCCAGACTCCGGTTATTAATTCGAGCGTTTAGGATCCGTTCAGTTTTGTTGAGTATCCAGACTCTGGTTATTACGTTAAGCGTTCAGGTTCCGGTCAGTTTCGTTGAGTATCCAAACTCCAGTTATTAAGTTGAGCGTTCAGGCTCCGGTTATTTTCTTTGAGTATCTAGACTCCGGTTATTACATTGAGCGTTCGGGCTCCGGTCATTTTCGTTGGGTATCCAGAATCTGGTCATTACGTTGAGCGTTCAGGCTCCGGTCTGTTTCGATGAGTATCCAGACTTCGGTTATTAAGTTAAACATTCAGGCTCCGGTCAGTTTTGTTGGGTATCCAGACTCGAGTTATTACGTTGAGCATTCAAGCTCCGTTCAGTTTCGTTGAGTATCCAGACTCTGGTTATTGCGTTGAGCGTTCACGCTCCGGTCAGTTTCTTTGGTTATCCAGACTTCGGTTATTACGTTGAGCGTTCAGGCTCCAGTCAATTTTGTTGAGTATCTAGACTCCGGTTATTACGTTGAGCATTCAGTCTCCGGTCATTTTCGTTGAGTCTCCAGATTTCGGTTATTATGTTTTGTGTTCAAGCTCCGGTTATTTTCTTTGAGAATCCAGACTCTGGTTATTACGTTGAGCACTCTCGCTCCGGTCAGTTTCTTTAGGTATCCAGACTCTGGTCATTATGTTGAGCGTTAAGGCTCCGGTCAGTTTCGTTGAGTATCCAGACTCAGGTTATTAAGTTGTGCATTCAGGCTCCGGTCATTTTCGTTGAGTATCCAGACTCTGGTTATTACGTTGAGCGTTCAGGCTCCGGTCATTACGTTGATCGTTCAGGCTCCGGCCAGTTTCGTTGAGTATCCAGACTCCAGTTATTACGTTGAGCATGCAGGCTCTGGTTAGTTTCGTTGGGTATCCATACTCCGGTTATTACGTTGAGCATTAAGGCTCTGGTAATCTTTGTTGAGTATCCAAACTTCGGTTATTACGTTGAGCGTTCAGGCTCCGGTCAGTTTCGTTGAGTATCCAAACTCCGGTTATTAAGTTGAGCGGTCATGCTCCGGTCATTTTCTTTGAGTTTCCAGACTCCGGTTATTACGTTGAGCGTTCGGGCTCTAATCATTTTCATTGAGTATCAAGACTCCGGTTATTACGTTGAGCATTCAGGCTCCGGTCAGTTTCGTTGAGTATCCAGACTCCGGTTATTAAGTTGAACGTTCAGGCTCCATTCAGTTTTGTTGGGTATCCAGACTCCGGTTATTACGTTGAGCGTTCAGGCTCCGATCTGTTTCGTTGAGTATCCATACTCCGGTTATTACATTGAGCACTCACGTTCCGGTCAGTTTTGTTGGGTATTCAGACTCCGGTTATTACATTGAGCGTTAACGCTCCGGCCATTTTTGTTGAGTATCCAGACTCCGGTTATTACGTTGAGCGTTCATGCTCCGGTCAGTTTCGTTGAGTATCCAAACTCCAGTTATTAAGTTGAGCGTTCATGCTCTGGTCATTTTCTTTGAGTATCCAGACTTCGGTTATTACGTTGGGCGTTCGGGCTCCGGTCATTTTCGTTGAGTATCCAGACTCCGGTTATTACGTTGAGCATTCAGGCTCCGGTCAGTTTCGTTGAGTATCCAAACTCCAGTTATTAAGTTGAGCGATCACGCTCTGGTCATTTTCTTTGAGTTTCCAGACTCCGGTTATTACGTTGAGTGTTCGGGCTCCGGTCATATTTGTTGAGTATCCAGACTCCGGTTATTACGTTGAGTGTTCAGGCTCTAGTCAGTTTCGTTGAGTATCCAGAATCCGTTTATTAAGTTGAGCGTTCAGGCTCCATTCAGTTTTGTTGGGTATCCAGACTTCGGTTATTACATTGAGCGTTCAGGCTCCGGTCAGTTTCGTTGAGTATCCAAACTCCAGTTATTAAGTTGAGCGTTCATGCACTTGTCATTTTCTTTGAGTTTCCAGACTCCGGTTATTACGTTGAGCGTTCGGGCTCCGGTCATTTCCGTTGAGTATCCAGACTCCGGTTATTACGTTGAGCGTTCAGGCTCCGGTCAGTTGCGTTGAGTATCCAGAATCCGGTTATTAAGTTGAGCGTTCAGGCTCCATTCAGTTTTGTTGGGTATCCAGACTCCGGTTATTACGTTGAGCGTTTAGGCTCCGGTCAGTTTCGTTGAGTATCCAAACTCCAGTTATTAAGTTGAGCATTCATGCTCTGGTCATTTTCTTTGAGTATCCAGACTTCGGTTATTATGTTGAGCGTTCGGGCTCCGGTCATTTTCGTTGAGTATCCAGACTCCAGTTATTACGTTGAGCGTTCAGGCTCCGGTCAGTTTCGTTGAGTATCCAGAATCCGGTTATTAAGTTGAGCATTCAGGCTCCATTCTGTTTTGTTGGGTATCCAGACTCCGGTATTACGTTGAGCGTTCAGGCTCCGGTCATTTTCGTTGAGTATCCAGACTCCGGTTATTACGTTGATCACTCACGCTCCGGTCAGTTTCGTTGGGTATTCAGACTCCGGTTATTACATTGAGCGTTCAAGCTCCGGTCATTTTTGTTGAGTATCCAGATTCTGATTATTACGTTGAGCGTTCGAGCTCCGGTCATTTTCGTTGAGTATCTAGTCTCCGGTTATTACGTTGAGCGTTCAGGCTCCGGTCAGTTTCGTTGAGAATCCAGACTCCGGTTATTACGTTGAGCACTCACGCTCCGGTCAGTTTCGTTGGGTATCCAGAGTCTGGTCATTATGTTGATCGTTCAGGCTCCGGTCAGTTTCGTTGAATATCCAGACTCCAGTTATTAAGTTGAGCATTCAGGCTCCAGTCATTTCCATTGAGTATCCAGACTCTGGTTATTACGTTGAGTGTTCAGGCTCCGGTCATTACGTTGGTCGTTCAGGCTCCGGTCAGTTTCGTTGAGTATCCAGACTCCAGTTATTACATTGAGCGTTCAGGCTCTAGTCAGTTTCGTTGGGTATCCAGACTCCGGTTATTACGTTGAGCGTTAAGGCTCCGGTCATTTTTGTTGAGTATCCAGACTTCGGTTATTACGTTGAGCGTTCAGGTTCCGTTCAGTTTCGTTGAGTATCCAAACTCCGATTATTAAGTTGATCGTTCATGCTCTGGTCATTTTCTTTGAGTATCCGGACTTCGGTTATTATGTTGAGTTTTCGGGCTCTGGTCATTTTCGTTGAGTATCCAGACTCCGGTTATTACGTTGAGTGTTCAGGCTTCGGTCAGTTTCGTTGTGTATCCAAACTCCGGTTATTAAGTTGAGCATTCAGGTTCCATTCAGTTTTGTTGGGTATCCAGACTCCGGTTATTACGTTGAGCGTTCAGGCTCCGGTCAGTTTCGGTGAGTATCGAGACACCGAATATTACGTTGAGCACTCACGCTCCGGTCAGTTTCGTTAGGTATCCAGACTCCGGTTATTACGTTGAGCGTTAAGGCTCCGGTCATTTTTGTTGAGTAACCAGACTCTGGTAATTACGTTGAGCGTTCAGGCTCGGATCGTTTTCGTTGAGAATCCAGACTCCGGTGATTACGTTGAGCGTTCAGGCTCCGGTCAGTTTCGTTGAGTATCCAAACTCCATTTATTAAGTTGAGCGTTCATGCTCTGGTCATTTTCTTTGAGTTTCTTGACTCCGGTTATTACGTTGAGCGTTCGGGCTCCGATCATTTTCGTTGAGTATCCAGACTCCAGTTATTACGTTGAGCGTTCAGGCTCCGGTCAGTTTCGTTGAGTATCCAGAATCCGGTTATTAAGTTGAGCGTTCAGGCTCCATTCAGTTTTGTTGGGTATCCAGACTCCGGTTATTACGTTGAGCGTTCAGGCTCCGGTTAGTTTCGTTGAGTATCCAAACTCCAGTTATTAAGTTGAGCATTCATGCTCTCGTCATTTTCTTTGAGTTTCCAGACTCCGGTTATTACGTTGAGCGTTCGGGCTCCGACATTTTTGTTGAGTATCCAGACTCCGGTTGTTACGTTGAGCGTTCAGGCTCCAGTCAGTTTCGTTGAGTATCCAGAATCCGGTTATTAAGTTGAGCGTTCAGGCTCCATTCAGTTTTGTTGGGTATCCAGACTCCGGTTATTACGTTGAGCGTTTAGGCTCCGGTCAGTTTCGTTGAGTATCCAGACTCCGGTTATTAATTTGAGCGTTTAGGATCCATTCAGTTTTGTTGAGTATCCAGACTCCAGTTATTACGTTAAGCGTTCAGGTTCTGGTCAGTTTCGTTGAGTATCCAAACTCCAGTTATTAAGTTGAGCGTTCAGGCTCCGATTATTTTCTTTAAGTATCCAGACTCCGGTTATTACGTTGAGCATTCAGGCTCCAGTCAGTTTCGTTGAGTATCCAGAATCCGGTTATTAAGTTGAGCGTTCAGGCTCCATTCAGTTTTGTTGGGTATCCAGACTCCGGTTATTACGTTGAGCGTTCAGGCTCCGGTTAGTTTCGTTGAGTATCCAAACTCCAATTATTAAGTTGAGCGTTCATGCTCTGGTCATTTTCTTTGAGTTTCCAGACTCCGGTTATTACGTTGAGCGTTCGGGCTCCGGTCATTTTCGTTGAGTATCCAGACTCCAGTTGTTACGTTGAGCGTTCAGGCTCCAGTCAGTTTCGTTGAGTATCCAGAATCCGGTTATTAAGTTGAGCGTTCAGGCTCCATTCAGTTTTGTTGGGTATCCAGACTCCGGTTATTACGTTGAGCGTTTAGGCTCCGATCAGTTTCGTTGAGTATCCAGACTCCGGTTATTAATTCGAGCGTTTAGGATCCGTTCAGTTTTGTTGAGTATCCAGACTCTGGTTATTACGTTAAGCGTTCAGGTTCCGGTCAGTTTCGTTGAGTATCCAAACTCAAGTTATTAAGTTGAGCGTTCAGGCTCCGGTTATTTTCTTTGAGTATCTAGACTCCGGTTATTACATTGAGCGTTCGGGCTCCGGTCATTTTCGTTGGGTATCCAGAATCTGGTCATTACGTTGAGCGTTCAGGCTCCGGTCTGTTTCGATGAGTATCCAGACTTCGGTTATTAAGTTAAACATTCAGGCTCCGGTCAGTTTTGTTGGGTATCCACACTCGAGTTATTACGTTGAGCATTCAAGCTCCGTTCAGTTTCGTTGAGTATCCAGACTCTGGTTATTGCGTTGAGCGTTCACGCTCCGGTCAGTTTCTTTGGTTATCCAGACTTTGGTTATTACGTTGAGCGTTCAGGCTCCAGTCAATTTTGTTGAGTATCTAGACTCCGGTTATTACGTTGAGCATTCAGGCTCCGGTCATTTTCGTTGAGTCTCCAGATTCCGGTTATTATGTTTTGTGTTCAAGCTCCGGTTATTTTCTTTGAGAATCCAGACTCTGGTTATTACGTTGAGCACTCACGCTCCGGTCAGTTTCGTTAGGTATCCAGACTCTGGTCATTATGTTGAGCGTTAAGGCTCCGGTCAGTTTCGTTGAGTATCCAGACTCAGGTTATTAAGTTGTGCATTCAGGCTCCGGTCATTTTCGTTGAGTATCCAGACTCTGGTTATTACGTTGAGCGTTCAGGCTCCGGTCATTACGTTGATCGTTCAGGCTCCGGCCAGTTTCGTTGAGTATCCAGACTCCAGTTATTACGTTGAGCATGCAGGCTCTGGTTAGTTTTGTTGGGTATCCATACTCCGGTTATTACGTTGAGCATTAAGGCTCTGGTAATCTTTGTTGAGTATCCAAACTTCGGTTATTACGTTGAGCGTTCAGGCTCCGGTCAGTTTCGTTGAGTATCCAAACTCCGGTTATTAAGTTGAGCGGTCATGCTCCGGTCATTTTCTTTGAGTTTCCAGACTCCGGTTATTACGTTGAGCGTTTGGGCTCTAATCATTTTCGTTGAGTATCAAGACTCCGGTTATTACGTTGAGCATTCAGGCTCCGGTCAGTTTCGTTGAGTATCCAGACTCCGGTTATTAAGTTGAACGTTCAGGCTCCATTCAGTTTTGTTGGGTATCCAGACTCCGGTTATTACGTTGAGCGTTCAGGCTCCGATCTGTTTCGTTGAGTATCCATACTCCGGTTATTACATTGAGCACTCACGTTCCGGTCAGTTTTGTTGGGTATCCAGACTCCGGTTATTACATTGAGCGTTAACGCTCCCGCCATTTTTGTTGAGTATCCAGACTCCGGTTATTACGTTGAGTGTTCATGCTCCGGTCAGTTTCGTTGAGTATCCAAACTCCAGTTATTAAGTTGAGCGTTCATGCTCTGGTCATTTTCTTTGAGTATCCAGACTTCGGTTATTACGTTGGGCGTTCGGGCTCCGGTCATTTTCGTTGAGTATCCAGACTCCGGTTATTACGTTGAGCATTCAGGCTCCGGTCAGTTTCGTTGAGTATCCAAACTCCAGTTATTAAGTTGAGCGATCACGCTCTGGTCATTTTCTTTGAGTTTCCAGACTCCGGTTATTACGTTGAGTGTTCGGGCTCCGGTCATATTTGTTGAGTATCCAGACTCCGGTTATTACGTTGAGTGTTCAGGCTCTAGTCAGTTTCGTTGAGTATCCAGAATCCGTTTATTAAGTTGAGCGTTCAGGCTCCATTCAGTTTTGTTGGGTATCCAGACTTCGGTTATTACATTGAGCGTTCAGGCTCCGGTCAGTTTCGTTGAGTATCCAAACTCCAGTTATTAAGTTGAGCGTTCATGCACTTGTCATTTTCTTTGAGTTTCCAGACTCCGGTTATTACGTTGAGCGTTCGGGCTCCGGTCATTTCCGTTGAGTATCCAGACTCCGGTTATTACGTTGAGCGTTTAGGCTCCGGTCAGTTGCGTTGAGTATCCAGAATCCGGTTATTAAGTTGAGCGTTCAGGCTCCATTCAGTTTTGTTGGGTATCCAGACTCCGGTTATTACGTTGAGCGTTTAGGCTCCGGTCAGTTTCGTTGAGTATCCAAACTCCAGTTATTAAGTTGAGCATTCATGCTCTGGTCATTTTCTTTGAGTATCCAGACTTCGGTTATTATGTTGAGCGTTCGGGCTCCGGTCATTTTCGTTGAGTATCCAGACTCTAGTTATTACGTTGAGCGTTCAGGCTCCGGTCAGTTTCGTTGAGTATCCAGAATCCGGTTATTAAGTTGAGCGTTCAGGCTCCATTCAGTTTTGTTGGGTATCCAGACTCCGGTTATTACGTTGAGCGTTCAGGCTCCGGTCAGTTTCGTTGAGTATCCAAACTCCAGTTATTAAGTTGAGCGTTCATGCTCTGGTCATTTTCTTTGAGTTTCCAGACTCAGGTTATTACGTTGAGCGTTCGGGCTCCGGTCATTTTCGTTGAGTATCCAGACTCAGGTTGTTAGATTGAGTGTTCAGGCTCCAGTCTGTTTCGTTGAGTATCCAGAATCCGGTTATTAAGTTGAGCGTTCAGGCTCCATTCAGTTTTGTTGGGTATCCAGACTCCGGTTATTACGTTGAGCGTTTAGGCTCCGGTCAGTTTCGTTGAGTATCTACACTCCGGTTATTAATTTGAGCGTTTAGGCTCCATTCAGTTTTGTTGAGTATCCAGACTCTGGTTATTACGTTAAGCGTTCAGGTTCCGATCAGTTTCGTTGAGTATCCAAACTCCGGTTATTAAGTTGAGCGTTCAGGCTCCGGTTATTTTCTTTGAGTATCTAGACTCCTGTTATTACGTTGAGCGTTCGAGCTCCGGTCATTTTCGTTGGGTATCCAGAATCTGGTCATTACGTTGAGCGTTTAGGCTCTGGTCTGTTTCGTTGAGTATCCAGACTTCGGTTATTAAGTTAAACATTTAGGCTCAGGTCAGTTTTGTTGGGTATCCAGACTCGAGTTATTACGTTGAGCATTCAAGCTCCGTTCAGTTTCGTTGAGTATCTAGACTCTGGTTATTACGTTGAGCGTTCACGCTCCGGTCAGTTTCTTTGGTTATCCAGACTTCGGTTATTACGTTGAGCGTTCAGGCTCCGGTCAATTTTGTTGAGTATCTAGACTCCGGTTATTACGTTGAGCATTCAGGCTCCGGTCAATTTCGTTGAGTCTCCAGAATCCGGTTATTACGTTTTGTGTTCAAGCTCCGATTTGTTTCGTTGAGAATCCAGACTCCGGTTATTACGTTGAGCACTCACGCTCCGGTCAGTTTTGTTAGGTATCCAGACTCTGGTCATTATGTTGAGCGTTCAGGCTCCGGTCAGTTTCGTTGAGTATCCAGACTCCGGTTATTAAGTTGAGCGTTCAGGCTCCGGTCAGTTTCGTTGGGTATCCAGACTCCAGTTATTACCTTGAGCGTTCAGGCTCCGGTCAGTTTCGTTGAGTATCTAGACTCCGATTATTTCGTTGAGCTTTCACGCTCCGGTCAGTTTCGTCGGGTATCTAGACTCTGGTTATTTAGTTGAGCGTTCAGGCTCGGGTCATTTTTGTTGAGTATCCAGTCCGGTTATTTTGTTTAGCATTCAGGCCCCGGTCATTTTTGTTGAGTCTCCAGACTCCGGTTATTACGTTTTGTGTTCAAACTCCGATTAGTTTCATTGAGAATCTAGACTCCGATTATTACGTTTAGCGTTCAGGCTCTGGTCAGATTCGCTGAGTATCCAGACTCCGGTTATTACGTAGAGCCTTCAGGCTCCGGTCAGTTTCGTTGCGTATCCAGAATCCGGTTATTAAGTTGAGCGTTCAGGCTCCATTCTGTTTTGTTGGGTATCCAGACTCCGGTATTACGTTGAGCGTTCAGGCTCCGGTCATTTTCGTTGAGTATCCAGACTCCGGTTATTACGTTGATCACTCACGCTCCGGTCAGTTTCGTTGGGTATTCAGACTCCGGTTATTACATTGAGCGTTCAAGCTCCGGTCATTTTTGTTGAGTATCCAGATTCTGATTATTACGTTGAGCGTTCGAGCTCCGGTCATTTTCGTTGAGTATCTAGTCTCCGGTTATTACGTTGAGCGTTCAGGCTCCGGTCAGTTTCGTTGAGAATCCAGACTCCGGTTATTACGTTGAGCACTCACGCTCCGGTCAGTTTCGTTGGGTATCCAGAGTCTGGTCATTATGTTGATCGTTCGGGCTCCGGTCAGTTTCGTTGAATATCCAGACTCCAGTTATTAAGTTGAGCATTCAGGCTCCAGTCATTTCCATTGAGTATCCAGACTCTGGTTATTACGTTGAGTGTTCAGGCTCCGGTCATTACGTTGGTCGTTCAGGCTCCGGTCAGTTTCATTGAGTATCCAGACTCCAGTTATTACATTGAGCGTTCAGGTTCTAGTCAGTTTCGTTGGGTATCCAGACTCCGGTTATTACGTTGAGCGTTAAGGCTCCGGTCATTTTTGTTGAGTATCCAGACTTCGGTTATTACGTTGAGCGTTCAGGTTCCGTTCAGTTTCGTTGAGTATCCAAACTCCGATTATTAAGTTGATCGTTCATGCTCTAGTCATTTTCTTTGAGTATCCGGACTTCGGTTATTATGTTGAGTTTTCGGGCTCTGGTCATTTTCGTTGAGTATCCAGACTCCGGTTATTACGTTGAGCGTTCAGGCTTCGGTCAGTTTCGTTGTGTATCCAAACTCCGGTTATTAAGTTGAGCATTCAGGCTCCATTCAGTTTTGTTGGGTATCCAGACTCCGGTTATTACGTTGAGCGTTCAGGCTCCGGTCAGTTTCGGTGAGTATCGAGACACCGAATATTACGTTGAGCACTCACGCTCCGGTCAGTTTCGTTAGGTATCCAGACTCCGGTTATTACGTTGAGCGTTAAGGCTCCGGTCATTTTTGTTGAGTAACCAGACTCTGGTAATTACGTTGAGCGTTCAGGCTCGGATCGTTTTCGTTGAGAATCCAGACTCCGGTGATTACGTTGAGCGTTCAGGCTCCGGTCAGTTTCGTTGAGTATCCAAACTCCAGTTATTAAGTTGAGCGTTCATGCTTTGGTCATTTTCTTTGAGTTTCCAGACTCCGGTTATTACGTTGAGCGTTCAGGCTCCGATTATTTTCTTTGAGTATCCAGACTCCGGTTATTACGTTAAGCGTTCAGGCTCCGGTCAGTTTCGTTGAGTATCCAGAATCCGGTTATTAAGTTGAGCGTTCAGGCTCCATTCAGTTTTGTTGGGTATCCAGACTCCGGTTATTACGTTGAGCGTTCAGGCTCCGGTTAGTTTCGTTGAGTATCCAAACTCCAGTTATTAAGTTGAGCGTTCATGCTCTGCTCATTTTCTTTGAGTTTCCAGACTCCGGTTATTACGTTGAGCGTTCGGGCTCCGGTCATTTTCGTTGAGTATCCAGACTCTGGTTGTTACGTTGAGCGTTCAGGCTCCAGTCAGTTTCGTTGAGTATCCAGAATCCGGTTATTAAGTTGAGCGTTCAGGCTCCATTCAGTTTTGTTGGGTATCCAGACTCCGGTTATTACGTTGAGCGTTTAGGCTCCGATCAGTTTCGTTGAGTATCCAGACTCCGGTTATTAATTCGAGCGTTTAGGATCCATTCAGTTTTGTTGAGTATCCAGACTCTGGTTATTACGTTAAGCGTTCAGGTTCCGGTCAGTTTCGTTGAGTATCCAAACTCCAGTTATTATGTTGAGCGTTCAGGCTCCAGTTATTTTCTTTGAGTATCCAGACTCCGGTTATTACATTGAGCGTTCGGGCTCCGGTCATTTTCGTTGGGTATCCAGAATCTGGTCATTACGTTGAGCGTTCAGGCTCCGGTCTGTTTCGATGAGTATCCAGACTTCGGTTATTAAGTTAAACATTCAGGCTCCGGTCAGTTTTGTTGGGTATCCAGACTCGAGTTATTACGTTGAGCATTCAAGCTCCGTTCAGTTTCGTTGAGTATCCAGACTCTGGTTATTACGTTGAGCATTCACGCTCTGGTCATTTTCTTTGGTTATCCAGACTTCGGTTATTACGTTGAGCGTTCAGGCTCCAGTCAATTGTGTTGAGTATCTAGACTCCGGTTATTACGTTGAGCATTCAGGCTCCGGTCATTTTCGTTGAGTCTCCAGATTCCGGTTATTATGTTTTGTGTTCAAGCTCCAGTTATTTTCTTTGAGAATCCAGACTCTGGTTATTACGTTGAGCACTCACGCTCCGGTCAATTTCGTTAGGTATCCAGACTCTGGTCATTATGTTGAGCGTTAAGGCTCCGGTCAGTTTCGTTGAGTATCCAGACTCCGGTTATTAAGTTGTGCATTCAGGCTCCGGTCATTTTCGTTGAGTATCCAGACTCTGGTTATTACGTTGAGCGTTCAGGCTCCGGTCATTACGTTGATCGTTCAGGCTCCGGCCAGTTTCGTTGAGTATCCAGACTCCAATTATTACGTTGAGCATGCAGGCTCTGGTTAGTTTCGTTGGGTATCCATACTCCGGTTATTACGTTGAGCATTAAGGCTCTGGTAATCTTTGTTGAGTATCCAAACTTCGGTTATTACGTTGAGCGTTCAGGCTCCGGTCAGTTTCGTTGAGTATCCAAACTCCGGTTATTAAGTTGAGCGGTCATGCTCCAGTCATTTTCTTTGAGTTTCCAGACTCCGGTTATTACGTTGAGCGTTCGGGCTCTGATCATTTTCGTTGAGTATCAAGACTCCGGTTATTACGTTGAGCATTCAGGCTCCGGTCAGTTTCGTTGAGTATCCAGACTTCGGTTATTAAGTTGAGCGTTCAGGCTCCATTCAGTTTTGTTGGGTATCCAGACTCCGGTTATTACGTTAAGCGTTCAGGCTCCGATCTGTTTCGTTGAGTATCCATACTCCGGTTATTACATTGAGCACTCACGTTCCGGTCAGTTTTGTTGGGTATCCAGACTCCGGTTATTACATTGAGCGTTAACGCTCCGACTATTTTTGTTGAGTATCCAGACTCCGGTTATTACGTTGAGCGTTCATGCTCCGGTCAGTTTCGTTGAGTATCCAAACTCCAGTTATTAAGTTGAGCGTTCATGCTCTGGTCATTTTCTTTGAGTATCCAGACTTCGGTTATTACGTTGGGCGTTCGGGCTCCGGTGATTTTCGTTGAGTATCCAGACTCCGGTTATTAGGTTGAGCATTCAGGCTCCGGTCAGTTTCGTTGAGTATCCAAACTCCAGTTATTAAGTTGAGCGATCACGCTCTGGTCATTTTCTTTGAGTTTCCAGACTCCGGTTATTACGTTGAGTGTTCAGGCTCCGGTCATATTTGTTGAGTATCCAGACTCCGGTTATTACGTTGAGCGTTCAGGCTCCGGTCAGTTTCGTTGAGTATCCAAACTTCAGTTATTAAGTTGAGCGTTCATGCACTTGTCATTTTCTTTGAGTTTCCAGACTCCGGTTATTACGTTGAGCGTTCGGGCTCCGGTCATTTCCGTTGAGTATCCAGACTCCGGTTATTACGTTGAGCGTTCAGGCTCCGGTCAGTTGCGTTGAGTATCCAGAATCCGGTTATTAAGTTGAGCGTTCAGGCTCCATTCAGTTTTGTTGGGTATCCAGACTCCGGTTATTACGTTGAGCGTTCAGGCTCCGGTCAGTTTCGTTGAGTATCCAAACTCCAGTTATTAAGTTGAGCGTTCATGCTCTGGTCATTTTCTTTGAGTTTCCAGACTCAGGTTATTACGTTGAGCGTTCGGGCTCCGGTCATTTTCGTTGAGTATCCAGACTCCGGTTGTTAGATTGAGCGTTCAGGCTCCAGTCTGTTTCGTTGAGTATCCAGAATCCGGTTATTAAGTTGAGCGTTCAGGCTCCATTCAGTTTTGTTGGGTATCCAGACTCCGGTTATTACGTTGAGCGTTTAGGCTCCGGTCAGTTTCGTTGAGTATCTACACTCCGGTTATTAATTTGAGCGTTTAGGCTCCATTCAGTTTTGTTGAGTATCCAGACTCTGGTTATTACGTTAAGCGTTCAGGTTCCGATCAGTTTCGTTGAGTATCCAAACTCCGGTTATTAAGTTGAGCGTTCAGGCTCTGGTTATTTTCTTTGAGTATCCAGACTCCGGTTATTACGTTGAGCGTTCGAGCTCCGGTCATTTTCGTTGGGTATCCAGAATCTGGTCATTACGTTGAGCGTTCAGGCTCTGGTCTGTTTCGTTGAGTATCCAGACTTCGGTTATTAAGTTAAACATTTAGGCTCCGGTCAGTTTTGTTGGGTATCCAGACTCGAGTTATTACGTTGAGCATTCAAGCTCCGTTCAGTTTCGTTGAGTATCTAGACTCTGGTTATTACGTTGAGCGTTCACGCTCCGGTCAGTTTCTTTGGTTATCCAGACTTCGGTTATTACGTTGAGCGTTCAGGCTCCGGTCAATTTTGTTGAGTATCTAGACTCCGGTTATTACGTTGAGCATTCAGGCTCCGGTCATTTTCGTTGAGTCTCCAGATTCCGGTTATTATGTTTTGTGTTCAAGCTCCGATTAGTTTCGTTGAGAATCCAGACTCTGGTTATTACGTTGAGCACTTACGCTCCGGTCAGTTTCGTTAGGTATCCAGACTCTGGTCATTATGTTGAGCGTTAAGGCTCCGGTCAGTTTTGTTGAGTATCCAGACTCCGGTTATTAAGTTGTGCATTCAGGCTCCGGTCATTTTCGTTGAGTATCCAGACTCTGGTTATTACGTTGAGCATTCAGGCTCCGGTCATTAGTTGATCGTTCAGGCTCCGGCCAGTTTCGTTAAGTATCCAGACTCCAGTTATTACGTTGAGCGTTCAGGCTCTGGTTAGTTTCGTTAGGTATCCACACTCCGGTTATTACGTTGAGCATTAAGGCTCTGGTAATCTTTGTTGAGTATCCAGACTTCGGTTATTACGTTGAGCGTTCAGGCTCCGGTCAGTTTCGTTGAGTATCCAAACTTCGGTTATTAAGTTGAGCGGTCATGCTCCGGTCATTTTCTTTGAGTTTCCAGACTCCGGTTATTACGTTGAGCGTTCGGGCTCTGATCATTTTCGTTGAGTATCAAGACTCCTGTTATTACGTTGAGCATTCAGGCTCCGGTCAGTTTCGTTGAGTATCCAGACTCCGGTTATTAAGTTGAATGTTCAGGCTCCATTCAGTTTTGTTGGGTATCCAGACTCCGGTTATTACATTGAGCGTTCAGGCTCCGATCTGTTTCGTTGAGTATCCATACTCCTGTTATTATGTTGAGCACTTACGCTCCGGTCAGTTTGGTTTGGTATCCAGACTCCGGTTATTACATTGAGCGTTAACGCTCCGACCATATTTGTTGAGTATCCAGACTCCGGTTATTACGTTGAACGTTCATGCTCCGGTCAGTTTCGTTAAGTATCCAAACTCCAGTTATTAAGTTGAGCGTTCATGCTCTGGTCATTTTCTTTGAGTATCCTGACTTCGGTTATTACGTTGAGCGTTCGGGCTCCGGTCATTTTCATTGAGTATCCAGACTCCGGTTATTACGTTGAGCGTTCAGGCTCCGGTCAGTTTCGTTGAGTATCCAAACTCCAGTTATTATGTTGAGCGATCATGCTCTGGTCATTTTCTTTGAGTTTCCAGACTCTGGTTATTACGTTGAGTGTTCGGGCTCCGGTCATTTTTGTTGAGTATCCAGACTCCGGTTATTACGTTGAGTGTTCAGGCTCCAGTCAGTTTTGTTCAGTATCCAGAATCCGTTTATTAAGTTGAGCGTTCAGGCTCCATTCAGTTTTGTTGGGTATCCAGACTTCGGTTATTACATTGAACGTTCAGGCTCCGGTCAGTTTCGTTGAGTATCCAAACTCCAGTTATTAAGTTGAACGTTCATGCACTTGTCATTTTCTTTGAGTTTCCAGACTCCGGTTATTACGTTGAGCGTTCGGGCTCCGGTCATTTCCGTTGAGTATCCATACTCCGGTTATTACGTTGAGCGTTCAGGCTCCGGTCAGTTGCGTTGAGTATCCAGAATCCGGTTATTAAGTTGGGCGTTCAGGCTCCATTCAGTTTTGTTGGGTATCCAGACTCCGGTTATTACGTTGAGCGTTTAGGCTCCGGTCAGTTTCGTTGAGTATCCAAACTCCAGTTATTAAGTTGAGCATTCATGCTCTGGTCATTTTCTTTGAGTATCCAGACTTCGGTTATTACGTTGAGCGTTCGGGCTCCGGTCATTTTCGTTGAGTATCCAGACTCCGGTTATTACGTTGAACGTTCAGGCTCCGGTCAGTTTCGTTGAGTATCCAAACTCCAGTTATTAAGTTGAGCGTTCATGCTCTGGTCATTTTCTTTGAATTTCCAGACTCCAGTTATTACGTTGAGCGTTCGGGCTCCGGTCATTTTCGTTGAGTATCCAGACTCCGGTTATTACGTTGAGCGTTCAGGCTCTGGTCATTTTCTTTGAGTATCCAGAATCCGGTTATTAAGTTTAGCGTTCAGGCTCCATTCAATTTTGTTGGGTATCCAGACTCCGGTTATTACGTTGAGCGTTCAGGCTCCGGTCAGTTTCGTTGCGTATCCAAACTCCAGTTATTAAGTTGAGCATTCATGCTCTGGTCATTTTCTTTGAGTTTCCAGACTCCGGTTATTACGTTGAGCGGTCGGGCTCCGGTCATTTTCGTTGAGTATCCAGACTCCGGTTATTACGTTGAGCGTTCAAGCTCCGGTCAGTTTCATTGAGTATCCAGAATCCAGTTATTAAGTTGAGCGTTCAGGCTCCATTCAGTTTTGTTGGGTATCCAGACTCCGGTATTTACATTGAGCGTTCAGGCTCCGGTCAGTTTCGTTGAGTATCCAGACTCCGGTTATTAATTTGAGCGTTTAGGCTCCATTCAGTTTTGTAGAGTATCCAAACTCCAGTTATTACGTTGAGCGTTCAGGTTCCGGTCAGTTTCGTTGAGTATCCAAACTCCGGTTATTAATTTGAGCGTTCAGGCTCTGGTCATTTTCTTTGAGTTTCCAGACTCCGGTTATTACGTTGAGCGGTCGGGCTCCGGTCATTTTCGTTGAGTATCCAGACTCCGGTTATTACGTTGAGCGTTCAAGCTCCGGTCAGTTTCATTGAGTATCCAGAATCCAGTTATTAAGTTGAGCGTTCAGGCTCCATTCAGTTTTGTTGGGTATCCAGACTCCGGTATTTACATTGAGCGTTCAGGCTCCGGTCAGTTTCGTTGAGTATCCAGACTCCGGTTATTAATTTGAGCGTTTAGGCTCCATTCAGTTTTGTAGAGTATCCAAACTCCGGTTATTACGTTAAGCGTTCAGGTTCCGATCAGTTTCGTTGAGTATCCAAACTCCGGTTATTAAGTTGAGCGTTCAGGCTCTGGTTATTTTCTTTGAGTATCCAGACTCCGGTTATTACGTTGAGCGTTCGAGCTCCGGTCATTTTCGTTGGGTATCCAGAATCTGGTCATTACGTTGAGCGTTCAGGCTCTGGTCTGTTTCGTTGAGTATCCAGACTTCGGTTATTAAGTTAAACATTTAGGCTCCGGTCAGTTTTGTTGGGTATCCAGACTCGAGTTATTACGTTGAGCATTCAAGCTCCGTTCAGTTTCGTTGAGTATCTAGACTCTGGTTATTACGTTGAGCGTTCACGCTCCGGTCAGTTTCTTTGGTTATCCAGACTTCGGTTATTACGTTGAGCGTTCAGGCTCCGGTCAATTTTGTTGAGTATCTAGACTCCGGTTATTACGTTGAGCATTCAGGCTCCGGTCATTTTCGTTGAGTCTCCAGATTCCGGTTATTATGTTTTGTGTTCAAGCTCCGATTAGTTTCGTTGAGAATCCAGACTCTGGTTATTACGTTGAGCACTTACGCTCCGGTCAGTTTCGTTAGGTATCCAGACTCTGGTCATTATGTTGAGCGTTAAGGCTCCGGTCAGTTTTGTTGAGTATCCAGACTCCGGTTATTAAGTTGTGCATTCAGGCTCCGGTCATTTTCGTTGAGTATCCAGACTCTGGTTATTACATTGAGCATTCAGGCTCCGGTCATTAGTTGATCGTTCAGGCTCCGGCCAGTTTCGTTAAGTATCCAGACTCCAGTTATTACGTTGAGCGTTCAGGCTCTGGTTAGTTTCGTTGGGTATCCACACTCCGGTTATTACGTTGAGCATTAAGGCTCTGGTAATCTTTGTTGAGTATCCAGACTTCGGTTATTACGTTGAGCGTTCAGGCTCCGGTCAGTTTCGTTGAGTATCCAAACTTCGGTTATTAAGTTGAGCGGTCATGCTCCGGTCATTTTCTTTGAGTTTCCAGACTCCGGTTATTACGTTGAGCGTTCGGGCTCTGATCATTTTCGTTGAGTATCAAGACTCCTGTTATTACGTTGAGCATTCAGGCTCCGGTCAGTTTCGTTGAGTATCCAGACTCCGGTTATTAAGTTGAATGTTCAGGCTCCATTCAGTTTTGTTGGGTATCCAGACTCCGGTTATTACATTGAGCGTTCAGGCTCCGATCTGTTTCGTTGAGTATCCATACTCCTGTTATTATGTTGAGCACTTACGCTCCGGTCAGTTTCGTTTGGTATCTAGACTCCGGTTATTACATTGAGCGTTAACGCTCCGACCATATTTGTTGAGTATCCAGACTCCGGTTATTACGTTGAACGTTCATGCTCCGGTCAGTTTCGTTAAGTATCCAAACTCCAGTTATTAAGTTGAGCGTTCATGCTCTGGTCATTTTCTTTGAGTATCCTGACTTCGGTTATTACGTTGAGCGTTCGGGCTCCGGTCATTTTCATTGAGTATCCAGACTCCGGTTATTACGTTGAGCGTTCAGGCTCCGGTCAGTTTCGTTGAGTATCCAAACTCCAGTTATTATGTTGAGCGATCATGCTCTGGTCATTTTCTTTGAGTTTCCAGACTCTGGTTATTACGTTGAGTGTTCGGGCTCCGGTCATTTTTGTTGAGTATCCAGACTCCGGTTATTACGTTGAGTGTTCAGGCTCCAGTCAGTTTTGTTCAGTATCCAGAATCCGTTTATTAAGTTGAGCGTTCAGGCTCCATTCAGTTTTGTTGGGTATCCAGACTTCGGTTATTACATTGAACGTTCAGGCTCCGGTCAGTTTCGTTGAGTATCCAAACTCCAGTTATTAAGTTGAACGTTCATGCACTTGTCATTTTCTTTGAGTTTCCAGACTCCGGTTATTACGTTGAGCGTTCGGGCTCCGGTCATTTCCGTTGAGTATCCATACTCCGGTTATTACGTTGAGCGTTCAGGCTCCGGTCAGTTGCGTTGAGTATCCAGAATCCGGTTATTAAGTTGGGCGTTCAGGCTCCATTCAGTTTTGTTGGGTATCCAGACTCCGGTTATTACGTTGAGCGTTTAGGCTCCGGTCAGTTTCGTTGAGTATCCAAACTCCAGTTATTAAGTTGAGCATTCATGCTCTGGTCATTTTCTTTGAGTATCCAGACTTCGGTTATTACGTTGAGCGTTCGGGCTCCGGTCATTTTCGTTGAGTATCCAGACTCCGGTTATTACGTTGAACGTTCAGGCTCCGGTCAGTTTCGTTGAGTATCCAAACTCCAGTTATTAAGTTGAGCGTTCATGCTCTGGTCATTTTCTTTGAATTTCCAGACTCCAGTTATTACGTTGAGCGTTCGGGCTCCGGTCATTTTCGTTGAGTATCCAGACTCCGGTTATTACGTTGAGCGTTCAGGCTCTGGTCATTTTCTTTGAGTATCCAGAATCCGGTTATTAAGTTTAGCGTTCAGGCTCCATTCAGTTTTGTTGGGTATCCAGACTCCGGTTATTACGTTGAGCGTTCAGGCTCCGGTCAGTTTCGTTGCGTATCCAAACTCCAGTTATTAAGTTGAGCATTCATGCTCTGGTCATTTTCTTTGAGTTTCCAGACTCCGGTTATTACGTTGAGCGGTCGGGCTCCGGTCATTTTCGTTGAGTATCCAGACTCCGGTTATTACGTTGAGCGTTCAAGCTCCGGTCAGTTTCATTGAGTATCCAGAATCCAGTTATTAAGTTGAGCGTTCAGGCTCCATTCAGTTTTGTTGGGTATCCAGAATCCGGTATTTACATTGAGCGTTTAGGCTCCGGTCAATTTCGTTGAGTATCCAGACTCCGGTTATTAATTTGAGCGTTTAGGCTCCATTCAGTTTTGTAGAGTATCCAAACTCCAGTTATTACGTTGAGCGTTCAGGTTCCGGTCAGTTTCGTTGAGTATCCAAACTCCGGTTATTAATTTGAGCGTTCAGGCTCTGGTCATTTTCTTTGAGTTTCCAGACTCCGGTTATTACGTTGAGCGTTCCGGCTCCGGTCATTTTCGTTGTGTATCCAGAATCTGGTCATTACATTGAGTGTTCAGGCTCCGCTCTGTTTCATTGAGTATCCATACTTCGGTTATTAAGTTAAACATTCAGGCTCGGGTCAGTTTCGTTGGGTATCCAGACTCCAGTTATTACGTTGAGCATTCAGGCTCCGATCAGTTTCGTTGAGTATCCAGACTCCGGTTATAACGTTGAGCGTTCACGCTCCGGTCAGTTTCTTTGGTTAACCAGACTTCGGTTATTAATTTGAGCGTTCAGGCTCCGGTCAATTTTGTTGAGTATCTAGACTCCGGTTATTACGTTGAGCATTCAGGCTCCGGTCATTTTCATTGAGTCTCTAGATTCCGGTTATTATGTTTTGTGTTCAAGCTCCGATTATTTTCGTTGAGAATCCAGACTCCGGTTATTACTTTGAGCACTGCCGCTCCGGTCAGTTTCGTTAGGTATCCAGACACTGGTCATTATGTTGAGCGTTAAGGCTCCGATTATTAAGTTGTGCATTCAGGCTCCGGTCATTTTCGTTGGGTATCCATACTCTGGTTATTACGTTGAGCGTTCAGGCTCCGGTCATTACGTTGATCGTTCAGGCTCCGGCCAGTTTCGTTGAGTATCCAGACTCTAGTAATTACGTTGAGCGTTCAGGCTCTGGTTAGTTTCGTTGGGTATCCACACTCCGGTTATTACTTTGAGCATTAAGGCTCTGGTAATCTTTGTTGAGTATCCAGACTTCGGTTATTACGTTGAGCGTTCAGGCTCCGGTCAGTTTCGTTGAGTATCCAAACTCCGGTTATTAAGTTGAGCGGTCATGCTCCGGTCATTTTCTTTGAGTTTCCAGACTCCGGTTATTACGTTGAGCGTTCGGGCTCTGATCATTTTCGTTGAGTATCAAGACTCCGGTTATAAAGGTGAGCATTCAGGCTCCGGTCAGTTTCGTTGAATATCCAGACTCCGGTTATTAAGTTGAACGTTCAGGCTCCATTCAGTTTTGTTGGGTATCCAGACTCCGGTTATTACGTTGAGCGTTCAGGCTCCGATCTGTTTCGTTGAGTATCCATACTCCGGTTATTACATTGAGCACTCACGCTCCGGTCAGTTTCGTTTGGTATCCAGACTCCGGTTATTACATTGAGCGTTAACGCTCCGACCATATTTGTTGAGTATCCAGACTCCGGTTATTACGTTGAACGTTCATGCTCCGGTCAGTTTCGTTAAGTATCCAAACTCCAGTTATTAAGTTGAGCGTTCATGCTCTGGTCATTTTCTTTGAGTATCCTGACTTCGGTTATTACGTTGAGCGTTCGGGCTCCGGTCATTTTCATTGAGTATCCAGACTCCGGTTATTACGTCTAGCGTTCAGGCTCCGGTCAGTTTCATTGAGTATCCAAACTCCAGTTATTAAGTTGAGCGATCATGCTCTGGTCATTTTCTTTGAGTTTCCAGACTCCGGTTATTACGTTGAGTGTTCGGGCTCCGGTCATTTTTGTTGAGTATCCAGACTCCGGTTATTACGTTGAGTGTTCAGGCTCTAGTCAGTTTTGTTCAGTATCCAGAATCCGTTTATTAAGTTGAGCGTTCAGGCTCCATTCAGTTTTGTTGGGTATCCAGACTTCGGTTATTACATTGAGCGTTCAGGCTCCGGTCAGTTTCGTTGAGTATCCAAACTCCAGTTATTAAGTTGAACATTCATGCACTTGTCATTTTCTTTGAGTTTCCAGACTCCGGTTATTACGTTGAGCGTTCGGGCTCCGGTCATTTCCGTTGAGTATCCATACTCCGGTTATTACGTTGAGCGTTCAGGCTCCGATCAGTTGCGTTGAGTATCCAGAATCCGGTTATTAAGTTGGGCGTTCAGGCTCCATTCAGTTTTGTTAGGTATCCAGACTCCGGTTATTACGTTGAGCGTTTAGGCTCCGGTCAGTTTCGTTGAGTATCCAAACTCCAGTTATTAAGTTGAGCATTCATGCTCTGGTCATTTTCTTTGAGTATCCAGACTTCGGTTATTACGTTGAGCGTTCGGGCTCCGGTCAGTTTCGTTGAGTATCCAAACTCCAGTTATTATGTTGAGCGATCATGCTCTGGTCATTTTCTTTGAGTTTCCAGACTCTGGTTATTACGTTGAGTGTTCGGGCTCCGGTCATTTTTGTTGAGTATCCAGACTCCGGTTATTACGTTGAGTGTTCAGGCTCCAGTCAGTTTTGTTCAGTATCCAGAATCCGTTTATTAAGTTGAGCGTTCAGGCTCCATTCAGTTTTGTTGGGTATCCAGACTTCGGTTATTACATTGAACGTTCAGGCTCCGGTCAGTTTCGTTGAGTATCCAAACTCCAGTTATTAAGTTGAACGTTCATGCACTTGTCATTTTCTTTGAGTTTCCAGACTCCGGTTATTACGTTGAGCGTTCGGGCTCCGGTCATTTCCGTTGAGTATCCATACTCCGGTTATTACGTTGAGCGTTCAGGCTCCGGTCAGTTGCGTTGAGTATCCAGAATCCGGTTATTAAGTTGGGCGTTCAGGCTCCATTCAGTTTTGTTGGGTATCCAGACTCCGGTTATTACGTTGAGCGTTTAGGCTCCGGTCAGTTTCGTTGAGTATCCAAACTCCAGTTATTAAGTTGAGCATTCATGCTCTGGTCATTTTCTTTGAGTATCCAGACTTCGGTTATTACGTTGAGCGTTCGGGCTCCGGTCATTTTCGTTGAGTATCCAGACTCCGGTTATTACGTTGAACGTTCAGGCTCCGGTCAGTTTCGTTGAGTATCCAAACTCCAGTTATTAAGTTGAGCGTTCATGCTCTGGTCATTTTCTTTGAATTTCCAGACTCCAGTTATTACGTTGAGCGTTCGGGCTCCGGTCATTTTCGTTGAGTATCCAGACTCCGGTTATTACGTTGAGCGTTCAGGCTCTGGTCATTTTCTTTGAGTATCCAGAATCCGGTTATTAAGTTTAGCGTTCAGGCTCCATTCAGTTTTGTTGGGTATCCAGACTCCGGTTATTACGTTGAGCGTTCAGGCTCCGGTCAGTTTCGTTGCGTATCCAAACTCCAGTTATTAAGTTGAGCATTCATGCTCTGGTCATTTTCTTTGAGTTTCCAGACTCCGGTTATTACGTTGAGCGGTCGGGCTCCGGTCATTTTCGTTGAGTATCCAGACTCCGGTTATTACGTTGAGCGTTCAAGCTCCGGTCAGTTTCATTGAGTATCCAGAATCCAGTTATTAAGTTGAGCGTTCAGGCTCCATTCAGTTTTGTTGGGTATCCAGACTCCGGTATTTACATTGAGCGTTCAGGCTCCGGTCAGTTTCGTTGAGTATCCAGACTCCGGTTATTAATTTGAGCGTTTAGGCTCCATTCAGTTTTGTAGAGTATCCAAACTCCAGTTATTACGTTGAGCGTTCAGGTTCCGGTCAGTTTCGTTGAGTATCCAAACTCCGGTTATTAATTTGAGCGTTCAGGCTCTGGTCATTTTCTTTGAGTTTCCAGACTCCGGTTATTACGTTGAGCGTTCCGGCTCCGGTCATTTTCGTTGTGTATCCAGAATCTGGTCATTACATTGAGCGTTCAGGCTCCGCTCTGTTTCATTGAGTATCCATACTTCGGTTATTAAGTTAAACATTCAGGCTCCGGTCAGTTTCGTTGGGTATCCAGACTCCAGTTATTACGTTGAGCATTCAGGCTCCGATCAGTTTCGTTGAGTATCCAGACTCCGGTTATAACGTTGAGCGTTCACTCTCCGGTCAGTTTCTTTGGTTAACCAGACTTCGGTTATTAATTTGAGCGTTCAGGCTCCGGTCAATTTTGTTGAGTATCTAGACTCCGGTTATTACGTTGAGCATTCAGGCTCCGGTCATTTTCATTGAGTCTCTAGATTCCGGTTATTATGTTTTGTGTTCAAGCTCCGATTATTTTCGTTGAGAATCCAGACTCCGGTTATTACTTTGAGCACTGCCGCTCCGGTCAGTTTCGTTAGGTATCCAGACACTGGTCATTATGTTGAGCGTTAAGGCTCCGATTATTAAGTTGTGCATTCAGGCTCCGGTCATTTTTGTTGGGTATCCATACTCTGGTTATTACGTTGAGCGTTCAGGCTCCGGTCATTACGTTGATCGTTCAGGCTCCGGCCAGTTTCGTTGAGTATCCAGACTCTAGTAATTACGTTGAGCGTTCAGGCTCTGGTTAGTTTCGTTGGGTATCCACACTCCGGTTATTACGTTGAGCATTAAGGCTCTGGTAATCTTTGTTGAGTATCCAGACTTCGGTTATTACGTTGAGCGTTCAGGCTCCGGTCAGTTTCGTTGAGTATCCAAACTCCGGTTATTAAGTTGAGCGGTCATGCTCCGGTCATTTTCTTTGAGTTTCCAGACTCCGGTTATTACGTTGAGCGTTCGGGCTCTGATCATTTTCGTTGAGTATCAAGACTCCGGTTATAAAGGTGAGCATTCAGGCTCCGGTCAGTTTCGTTGAATATCCAGACTCCGGTTATTAAGTTGAACGTTCAGGCTCCATTCAGTTTTGTTGGGTATCCAGACTCCGGTTATTACGTTGAGCGTTCAGGCTCCGATCTGTTTCGTTGAGTATCCATACTCCGGTTATTACATTGAGCACTCACGCTCCGGTCAGTTTCGTTTGGTATCCAGACTCCGGTTATTACATTGAGCGTTAACGCTCCGACCATATTTGTTGAGTATCCAGACTCCGGTTATTACGTTGAACGTTCATGCTCCGGTCAGTTTCGTTAAGTATCCAAACTCCAGTTATTAAGTTGAGCGTTCATGCTCTGGTCATTTTCTTTGAGTATCCTGACTTCGGTTATTACGTTGAGCGTTCGGGCTCCGGTCATTTTCATTGAGTATCCAGACTCCGGTTATTACGTCTAGCGTTCAGGCTCCGGTCAGTTTCATTGAGTATCCAAACTCCAGTTATTAAGTTGAGCGATCATGCTCTGGTCATTTTCTTTGAGTTTCCAGACTCCGGTTATTACGTTGAGTGTTCGGGCTCCGGTCATTTTTGTTGAGTATCCAGACTCCGGTTATTACGTTGAGTGTTCAGGCTCTAGTCAGTTTTGTTCAGTATCCAGAATCCGTTTATTAAGTTGAGCGTTCAGGCTCCATTCAGTTTTGTTGGGTATCCAGACTTCGGTTATTACATTGAGCGTTCAGGCTCCGGTCAGTTTCGTTGAGTATCCAAACTCCAGTTATTAAGTTGAACATTCATGCACTTGTCATTTTCTTTGAGTTTCCAGACTCCGGTTATTACGTTGAGCGTTCGGGCTCCGGTCATTTCCGTTGAGTATCCATACTCCGGTTATTACGTTGAGCGTTCAGGCTCCGGTCAGTTGCGTTGAGTATCCAGAATCCGGTTATTAAGTTGGGCGTTCAGGCTCCATTCAGTTTTGTTGGGTATCCAGACTCCGGTTATTACGTTGAGCGTTTAGGCTCCGGTCAGTTTCGTTGAGTATCCAAACTCCAGTTATTAAGTTGAGCATTCATGCTCTCGTCATTTTCTTTGAGTATCCAGACTTCGGTTATTACGTTGAGCGTTCGGGCTCCGGTCATTTTCGTTGAGTATCCAGACTCCGGTTATTACGTTGAACGTTCAGGCTCCGGTCAGTTTCGTTGAGTATCCAAACTCCAGTTATTAAGTTGAGCGTTCATGCTCTGGTCATTTTCTTTGAGTTTCCAGACTCCAGTTATTACGTTGAGCGTTCGGGCTCCGGTCATTTTCGTTGAGTATCCAGACTCCGGTTATTACGTTGAGCGTTCAGGCTCTGGTCATTTTCTTTGAGTATCCAGAATCCGGTTATTAAGTTTAGCGTTCAGGCTCCATTCAGTTTTGTTGGGTATCCAGACTCCGGTTATTACGTTGAGCGTTCAGGCTCCGGTCAGTTTCGTTGCGTATCCAAACTCCAGTTATTAAGTTGAGCGTTCATGCTCTGGTCATTTTCTTTGAGTTTCCAGACTCCGGTTATTACGTTGAGCGTTCGGGCTCCGGTCATTTTCGTTGAGTATCCAGACTCCGGTTATTACGTTGAGCGTTCAGGCTCCGGTCAGTTTCATTGAGTATCCAGAATCCGGTTACTAAGTTTAGCGTTCAGGCTCCATTCAGTTTTGTTGGGTATCCAGACTCCGGTTATTACGTTGAGCGTTCAGGCTCCGGTCAGTTTTGTTGAGTATCCAAACTCCAGTTATTAAGTTGAGCGTTCAAGCTCTGGTCAATTTCTTTGTGTTTCCAGACTCCGGTTATTACGTTGAGCGTTCGGGCTCCGGTCATTTTCGTTCAGTATCCAGACTCCGGTTATTACGTTGAGAGTTTAGGCTCCGGTCAGTTTCGTTGAGTATCCAGAATCTAGTTATTAAGTTGACCCTTTAGGCTCCATTCAGCTTTGTTGGGTATCCAGACTCCGGTTATTACGTTAAGCATTCAGGCTCCGGTCAGTTTCGTTGAGTATCCAGACCTCGGTTATTAATTTGACCGTTTAGGCTCCATTCAGTTTTGTTGAGTATCCAGACTCCAGTTATTACGTTCAGCGTTCAGGTTCCGGTCAGTTTCGTTGAGTATCCAAACTCCGGTTATTAATTTGAGCGTTCAGGCTCTGGTCATTTTCTTTGAGTATCCAGACTCCGGTTATTACGTTGAGCGTTCGGGCTCCGGTCGTTTTCGTTGTGTATCCAGAATCTGGTCATTACATTGAGCGTTCAGGCTCCGGTCTGTTTCGTTGAGTATCCATACTTCAGTTATTAATTTAAACATTCAGGCTCTGGTCAGATTCGTTGGGTAGCCAGACTCCAGTTATTACGTTGAGCATTCAGGCTCCGATCAGTTTCGTTGAGTATCCAGACTCCGGTTATAACGTTGAGCGTTCACGCTCCGGTCAGTTTTTTTGGTTAACCAGACTTCGGTTATTAAGTTGAGCGTTCAGGCTCCGGTCAATTTTGTTGAGTATCTAGACTCCGGTTATTACGTTGAGCATTCAGGCTCCGGTCATTTTCATTGAGTCTCTAGATTCCGGTTATTATGTTTTGTGTTCAAGCTCCGATTATTTTCGTTGAGAATCCAGACTCCGGTTATTACTTTGAGCACTGCCGCTCCGGTCAGTTTCGTTAGGTATCCAGACACTAGTCATTATGTTGAGCGTTAAGGCTCCAATTATTAAGTTGTGCATTCAGGCTCCGGTCATTTTCGTTGGGTATCCATACTCTGGTTATTACGTTGAGCGTTCAGGCTCAGGTCATTACGTTGATCGTTCAGGCTCCGGCCAGTTTCGTTGAGTATCCAGACTCTAGTTATTACGTTGAGCGTTCAGGCTCTGGTTAGTTTTGTTGGGTATCCATACTCCGGTTATTACGTTGAGCATTAAGGCTCTGGTAATTTTTGTTGAGTATCCAGACTTCGGTTATTACGTTGAGCGTTTAGGCTCCGGTTAGTTTATTAAGTATCCAAACTCCGGTTATTAAGTTGAGCGGTCATGCCCCGGTCATTTTCTTTGAGTTTCTAGACTCTGGTTATTACGTTGAGCGTTCCGGCTCTGATCATTTTCGTTGAGTATCAAGACTCCGGTTATTACGTTGAGCGTTCAGGCTCCGGTCAGTTTCGTTGAGTATCCAGAATCCGGTTATTAAGTTGAGCGTTCAAGCTCCATTCTGTTTTGTTGGGTATCCAGACTCCGCTTATTACGTTGAGCGTTCAGGCTCCAGTCTGTTTCGTTGAGTATCCATACTCCGGTTATTACGTTGAGCACTCACGCTCCGGTCAGTTTCGTTGGGTATCCAGACTCCGGTTATTACGTTGAGTGTTAAGGCTCCGACCATTTTTGTTGAGTATCCAGACTCCAGTTATTACGATGAGCGTTCAGGCTCCGGTCAGTTTCGTTGAGTATCCAAACTCCAGTTATTAAGTTGATCGTTCAAGCTCTGGTCAATTTCTTTGTGTTTCCAGACTCCGGTTATTACGTTGAGCGTTCGGGCTCCGGTCATTTTCGTTGAGTTTCCAGACTCCGGTTATTACGTTGAGAGTTTAGGCTTCGGTCAGTTTCGTTGAGTATCCAGAATCTAGTTATTAAGTTGAGCGTTTAGGCTCCATTCAACTTTGTTGGGTATCCAGACTCCGGTTATTACGTTAAGCATTCAGGCTCCGGTCAGTTTCGTTGAGTATCCAGACCTCGGTTATTAACTTGACCGTTTAGGCTCCATTCAGTTTTGTTGAGTATCCAGACTCCAGTTATTACGTTCAGCGTTCAGGTTCCGGTCAGTTTCGTTGAGTATCCAAACTCCGGTTATTAATTTGAGCGTTCAGGCTCTGGTCATTTTCTTTGAGTATCCAGACTCCGGTTATTACGTTGAGCGTTCAGGCTCCGGTCGTTTTCGTTGTGTATCCAGAATCTGGTCATTACATTGAGCGTTCAGGCTACGGTCTGTTTCGTTGAGTATCCATACTTCAGTTATTAAGTTAAACATTCAGGCTCCGGTCAGTTTCGTTGGGTATCCAGACTCCAGTTATTACGTTGAGCATTCAGTCTCCGATCAGTTTCGTTGAGTATCCAGACTCCGGTTATAACGTTGAGCGTTCACGCTCCGGTCAGTTTCTTTGGTTAACCAGACTTCGGTTATTAAGTTGAGCGTTCAGGCTCCGGTCAATTTTGTTGAGTATCTAGACTCCGGTTATTACGTTGAGCATTCAGGCTCCGGTCATTTTCATTGAGTCTCTAGATTCCGGTTATTATGTTTTGTGTTCAAGCTCCGATTATTTTCGTTGAGAATCCAGACTCCGGTTATTACGTTGAGCACTGCCGCTCCGGTCAGTTTCGTTAGGTATCCAGACACTGGTCATTATGTTGAGCGTTAAGGCTCCAATTATTAAGTTGTGCATTCAGGCTCCGGTCATTTTCGTTGGGTATCCATACTCTGGTTATTACGTTGAGCGTTCAGGCTCCGGTCATTACGTTGATCGTTCAGGCTCCGGCCAGTTTCGTTGAGTATCCAGACTCTAGTTATTACGTTGAGCGTTCAGGCTCTGGTTAGTTTCGTTGGGTATCCATACTCCGGTTATTACGTTGAGCATTAAGGCTCTGGTAATTTTTGTTGAGTATCCAAACTTCGGTTATTACGTTGAGCGTTTAGGCTCCGGTTAGTTTCGTTAAGTATCCAAACTCCGGTTATTAAGTTGAGCGGTCATGCCCCGGTCATTTTCTTTGAGTTTCTAGACTCTGGTTATTACGTTGAGCGTTCCGGCTCTGATCATTTTCGTTGAGTATGAAGACTCCGGTTATTACGTTGAGCGTTCAGGCTCCGGTCAGTTTCATTGAGTATCCAGAATCCGGTTATTAAGCTGAGCGTTCAAGCTCCATTCAGTTTTCTTGGGTATCCAGACTCCGCTTATTACGTTGAGCGTTCAGGCTCCAGTCTGTTTCGTTGAGTATCCATACTCCGGTTATTACGTTGAGCACTCACGCTCCGGTCAGTTTCGTTGGGTATCCAGACTGCGGTTATTACGTTGAGTGTTAAGGCTCCGACCATTTTTGTTGAGTATCCAGACTCCAGTTATTACGATGAGTGTTCAGGCTCCGGTCAGTTTCGTTGAGTATCCAAACTCTAGTTATTAAGTTGAGCGTTCATGCTCTGGTCATTTTCTTTGAGTTTCCAGACTCCGGTTATTACGTTGAGCGTTCGGGCTCCGGTCATTTTCGTTGAGTATCCAGACTCCGGTTATTACGTTGAGCGTTCAGGCTCCAGTCAGTTTCATTGAGTATCCAGAATCCGGTTATTAAGTTTAGCGTTCAGGCTCCATTCAGTTTTGTTGGGTATCCAGACTCCGGTTATTACGTTGAGCGTTCAGGCTCCTGTCAGTTTTGTTGAGTATCCAAACTCCAGTTATTAAGTTGAGCGTTCAAGCTCTGGTCATTTTCTTTGAGTTTCAAGACTCCGGTTATTACGTTGAGCGTTCGGGCTCCGGTCATTTTTGTTGAGTATCCAGACTCCGGTTATTACGTTGAGCGTTTAGGCTCCGGTCCGTTTCGTTGAGTATGTAGAATCTAGTTATTAAGTTGAGCGTTCAGGCTCCATTCAGCTTTGTTGGGTATCCAGACTCCGGTTATTACGTTAAGCGTTCAGGCTCCGGTCAGTTTCGTTGAGTATCCAGACCTCGGTTATTAATTTGAGCGTTTAGGCTCCATTCAGTTTTGTTGAGTATCCAGACTCCAGTTATTACGTTCAGCGTTCAGGTTCCGGTCAGTTTCGTTGAGTATCCAAACTCCGGTTTTTAATTTGAGCGTTCAGGCTCTGGTCATTTTCTTTGAGTATCTAGACTCTGGTTATTACGTTGAGCGTTCGGGCTCCGGTCGTTTTCGTTGTGTATCCAGAATCTGGTCATTACATTGAGCGTTCAGGCTCCGGTCTGTTTCGTTGAGTATCCATACTTCGGTTATAAAGTTAAACATTCAGGCTCCGGTCAGTTTCGTTGGGTATCCAGACTCCAGTTATTACGTTGAGCATTCAGGCTCCGATCAGTTTCGTTGAGTATCCAGACTCCGGTTATAACATTGAGCGTTCACGCTCCGGTCAGTTTCTTTGGTTAACCAGACTTCGGTTATTAAGTTGAGCGTTCAGGCTCCGGTCAATTTTGTTGAGTATCTAGACTCCGGTTATTACGTTGAGCATTCAGGCTCCGGTCATTTTCATTGAGTCTCTAGATTCCGGTTATTATGTTTTGTGTTCAAGCTCCGATTATTTTCGTTGAGAATCCAGACTCCGGTTATTACGTTGAGCACTGCCGCTCCGGTCAGTTTCGTTAGGTATCCAGACACTGGTCATTATGTTGAGCGTTAAGGCTCCGATTATTAAGTTGTGCATTCAGGCTCCGGTCATTTTCGTTGGGTATCCATACTCTGGTTATTACGTTGAGCGTTCAGGCTCCGGTCATTACGTTGATCGTTCAGGCTCCGGCCAGTTTCGTTGAGTATCCAGACTCTAGTTATTACGTTGAGCGTTCAGGCTCTGGTTAGTTTTGTTGGGTATCCATACTCCGGTTATTACGTTGAGCATTAAGGCTCTGGTAGTTTTTGTTGAGTATCCAGACTTAGGTTATTACGTTGAGCGTTTAGGCTCCGGTTAGTTTATTAAGTATCCAAACTCCGGTTATTAAGTTGAGCGGTCATGCCCCGGTCATTTTCTTTGAGTTTCTAGACTCTGGTTATTACGTTGAGCGTTCCGGCTCTGATCATTTTCGTTGAGTATCAAGACTCCGGTTATTACGTTGAGCGTTCAGGCTCCGGTCAGTTTCGTTGAGTATCCAGAATCCGGTTATTAAGTTGAGCGTTCAAGCTCCATTCAGTTTTGTTGGGTATCCAGACTCCGCTTATTACGTTGAGCGTTCAGGCTCCAGTCTGTTTCGTTGAGTATCCATACTCCGGTTATTACGTTGAGCACTCACGCTCCGGTCAGTTTCGTTGGGTATCCAGACTCCGGTTATTACGTTGAGTGTTAAGGCTCCGACCATTTTTGTTGAGTATCCAGACTCTAGTTATTACGATGAGCGTTCAGGCTCCGGTCAGTTTCGTTGAGTATCCAAACTCCAGTTATTAAGTTGAGCGTTCAAGCTCTGGTCAATTTCTTTGTGTTTCCAGACTCCGGTTATTACGTTGAGCGTTCGGGCTCCGGTCATTTTCGTTGAGTATCCAGACTCCGGTTATTATGTTAAGAGTTTAGGCTCCGGTCAGTTTCGTTGAGTATCCAGAATCTAGTTATTAAGTTGAGCGTTCAGGCTCCATTCAGCTTTATTGGGTATCCAGACTCCGGTTATTACGTTAAGCATTCAGGCTCCGGTCAGTTTCGTTGAGTATCCAGACCTCGGTTATTAATTTGACCGTTTAGGCTCCATTCAGTTTTGTTGAGTATCCAGACTCCAGTTATTACGTTCAGCGTTCAGGTTCCGGTCAGTTTCGTTGAGTATCCAAACTCCGGTTATTAATTTGAGCGTTCAGGCTCTGGTCATTTTCTTTGAGTATCCAGACTCCGGTTATTACGTTGAGCGTTCGGACTCCGGTCGTTTTCGTTGTGTATCCAGAATCTGGTCATTACATTGAGCGTTCAGGCTCCGGTCTGTTTCGTTGAGTATCCATACTTCAGTTATTAAGTTAAACATTCAGGCTCCGGTCAGTTTCGTTGGGTATCCAGACTCCAGTTATTACGTTGAGCATTCAGGCTCCGATCAGTTTCGTTGAGTATCCAGACTCCGGTTATAACGTTGAGCGTTCACGCTCTGGTCAGTTTCTTTGGTTAACCAGACTTCGGTTATTAAGTTGAGCGTTCAGGCTCCGGTCAATTTTGTTGAGTATCTAGACTCCGGTTATTACGTTGAGCATTCAGGCTCCGGTCATTTTCATTGAGTCTCTAGATTCCGGTTATTATGTTTTGTGTTCAAGCTCCGATTATTTTTGTTGAGAATCCAGACTCCGGTTATTACGTTGAGCACTGCCGCTCCGGTCAGTTTCGTTAGGTATCCAGACACTGGTCATTATGTTGAGCGTTAAGGCTCCGATTATTAAGTTGTGCATTCAGGCTCCGGTCATTTTCGTTGGGTATCCATACTCTGGTTATTACGTTGAGCGTTCAGGCTCCGGTCATTACGTTGATCGTTCAGGCTCCGGCCAGTTTCGTTGAGTATCCAGACTCTAGTTATTACGTTGAGCGTTCAGGCTCTGGTTAGTTTCGTTGGGTATCCATACTCCGGTTATTACGTTGAGCATTAAGGCTCTGGTAATTTTTGTTGAGTATCCAGACTTCGGTTATTACGTTGAGCGTTTAGGCTCCGGTTAGTTTCGTTAAGTATCCAAACTCCGGTTATTAAGTTGAGCGGTCATGCCCCTGTCATTTTCTTTGAGTTTCTAGAATCTGGTTATTACGTTGAGCGTTCCGGCTCTGATCATTTTCGTTGAGTATGAAGACTCCGGTTATTACGTTGAGCGTTCAGGATCCGGTCAGTTTCGTTGAGTATCCAGAATCCGGTTATTAAGTTGAGCGTTCAAGCTCCATTCAGTTTTGTTGGGTATCCAGACTCCGCTTATTACGTTGAGCGTTCAGGCTCCAGTCTGTTTCGTTGAGTATCCATACTCCGGTTATTACGTTGAGCACTCACGCTCCGGTCAGTTTCGTTGGGTATCCAGACTCCGGTTATTACGTTGAGTGTTAAGGCTATGACCATTTTTGTTGAGTATCCAGACTCTAGTTATTACGATGAGTGTTCAGGCTCCGGTCAGTTTCGTTGAGTATCCAAACTCCAGTTATTAAGTTGAGCGTTCATGCTCTGGTCATTTTCTTTGAGTTTCCAGACTCCGGTTATTACGTTGAGCGTTCGGGCTCCGGTCATTTTCGTTGAGTATCCAGACTCCGGTTATTACGTTGAGCGTTCAGGCTCCAGTTAGTTTCATTGAGTATCCAGAATCCGGTTATTAAGTTTAGCGTTCAGGCTCCATTCAGTTTTGTTGGGTATCCAGACTCCGGTTATTACGTTGAGCGTTCAGGCTCCTGTCAGTTTTGTTGAGTATCCAAACTCCAGTTATTAAGTTGAGCGTTCAAGCTCTAGTCATTTTCTTTGAGTTTCCAGACTCCGGTTATTACGTTGAGCGTTCGGGCTCCGGTCATTTTCGTTGAGTATCCAGACTCCGGTTATTACGTTGAGCGTTTAGGCTCCGGTCAGTTTCGTTGAGCATGTAGAATCTAGTTATTAAGTTGAGCATTCAGGCTCCATTCAGCTTTGTTGGGTATCCAGACTCCGGTTATTACGTTAAGCGTTCAGGCTCCGGTCAGTTTCGTTGAGTATCCAGACCTCGGTTATTAATTTGAGCTTTTAGGCTCCATTCAGTTTTGTTGAGTATCCAGACTCCAGTTATTACGTTCAGCGTTCAGGTTCCGGTCAGTTTCGTTGAGTATCCAAACTCCGGTTTTTAATTTGAGCGTTCAGGCTCTGGTCATTTTCTTTGAGTATCCAGACTCTGGTTATTACGTTGAGCGTTCGGGCTCCGGTCGTTTTCGTTGTGTATCCAGAATCTGGTCATTACATTGAGCGTCCAGGCTCCGGTCTGTTTCGTTGAGTATCCATACTTCGGTTATAAAGTTAAACATTCAGGCTCCGGTAAGTTTCGTTGGGTATCCAGACTCCAGTTATTACGTTGAGCATTCAGGCTCCGATCAGTTTCGTTGAGTATCCAGACTCCGGTTATAACGTTGAGCGTTCACGCTCCGGTCAGTTTCTTTGGTTAACCAGACTTCGGTTATTAAGTTGAGCGTTCAGGCTCCGGTCAATTTTGTTGAGTATCTAGACTCCGGTTATTACGTTGAGCATTCAGGCTCCGGTCATTTTCATTGAGTCTCTAGATTCCGGTTATTATGTTTTGTGTTCAAGCTCCGATTATTTTCGTTGAGAATCCAGACTCCGGTTATTACGTTGAGCACTGTCGCTCCGGTCAGTTTCATTAGGTATCCAGACACTGGTCATTATGTTGAGCGTTAAGGCTCCGATTATTAAGTTGTGCATTCAGGCTCCGGTCATTTTCGTTGGGTATCCAGACTTTGGTTATTACGTTGAGCGTTCAGGCTCCGGTCATTACGTTGATCGTTCAAGCTCCGGCCAGTTTCGTTGAGTATCTAGACTCTAGTTATTACGTTGAGCGTTCAGGCTCTGGTTAGTTTCGTTGGGTATCCATACTCCGGTTATTACGTTGAGCATTAAGGCTCTGGTAATTTTTGTTGAGTATCCAGACTTCGGTTATTACGTTGAACGTTTAGGCTCCGGTTAGTTTCGTTAAGTATCCAAACTCCGGTTATTAAGTTGAGCGGTCATGCCCCGGTCATTTTCTTTGAGTTTCCATACTCTGGTTATTACGTTGATCGTTCCGGCTCTGATCATTTTCGTTGAGTATCAAGACTTCGGTTATTACGTTGAGCGTTCAGGCTCTGGTCAGTTTCGTTGAGTATCCAGAATCCGGTTATTAAGTTGAGCGTTCAAGCTCCATTCAGTTTTGTTGGGTATCCACACTCCGCTTATTACGTTGAGCATTCAGGCTCCGGTCTGTTTCGTTGAGTATCCATACTCCGGTTATTACATTGAGCACTCACGCTCCGGTCAGTTTCGTTGGGTATCCAGACTCCGGTTATTACGTTGAGTGTTAAGGCTCCGACCATTTTTGTTGAGTATCCAGACTCCAGTTATTACGATGAGTGTTCAGGCTCCGTTCAGTTTTGTTGAGTATCCGAACTCCAGTTATTAAGTTGAGCGTTCATGCTCTGGTCATTTTCTTTGAGTTTCCAGACTCCGGTTATTACGTTGAGCGTTCGGGCTCCGGTCATTTTCGTTGAGTATCCAGACTCCGGTTATTACGTTGAGCGTTCAGGCTCCGGTCAGTTTCATTGAGTATCCAGAATCCGGTTATTAAGTTTAGCGTTCAGGCTCCATTCAGTTTTGTTGGGTATCCAGACTCCGGTTATTACGTTGAGCGTTCAGGCTCCGGTCAGTTTTGTTGAGTATCCAAACTCCAGTTATTAAGTTGAGCATTCAAGCTCTGGTCATTTTCTTTGAGTTTCGAGACTCCGGTTATTACGTTGAGCGTTCGGGCTCCGGTCATTTTCGTTGAGTATCCAGACTCCGGTTATTACGTTGAGCGTTTAGGCTCCGGTCAGTTTCGTTGAGTATCCAGAATCTAGTTATTAAGTTGAGCGTTCAGGCTCCATTCAGCTTTGTTGGGTATCCAGACTCCGGTTATTACGTTAAGCGTTCAGGCTTCGGTCAGTTTCGTTGAGTAACCAGACCTCGGTTATTAATTTGAGCGTTTAGGCTCCATTCAGTTTTGTTGAGTATCCAGACTCCAGTTATTACGTTCAGCGTTCAGGTTCCGGTCAGTTTCGTTGAGTATCCAAACTCCGGTTATTAATTTGAGCGTTCGGGCTATGATCATATTCGTTGAGTATGAAGACTCCGGTTATTACGTTGAGCGTTCGGGCTCCAGTCAGTTTCGTTGAGTATCCAGACTCTGGTTATTAAGTTGAACGTTCAAGCTCCATTCAGTTTTGTTGGGTATCCAGACTCCGGTTATTACGTTGAGTGTTCAGGCTCCGATCTGTTTCGTTGAGTATCCATACTCCGGTTATTACGTTGAGCACTCACGCTCCGGTCAGTTTCGTTGGGTATCCAGACTCCGGTTATTACATTGAGCGTTAAGGCTCCGGCCATTTTTGTTGAGTATCCAGACTCCGGTTATTACGTTGAGCGTTCATGCTCCGGTCAGTTTCGTTGAGTATCCAAACTCCAGTTATTAAGTTGAGCGTTCATGCTCTGGTCATTTTCTTTGAGTATCCAGACATCGGTTATTACGTTGAGTGTTCGGGCTCCGGTCATTTTCGTTGATTATCCAGACTCCGGTTATTACGTTGAGCGTTCAGGCTCCGGTCAGTTCCGTTGAGTATCCAAACTCCAGTTATTAAGTGGAGCGATCATGCTCTGGTCATTTTCTTTGAGTTTCCAGACTCCGGTTATTACGTTGAGTGTTCGGGCTCCGGTCATTTGTTGAGTATCTAGACTCTGGTTATTACGTTGAGTGTTCAGGCTCCAGTCAGTTTCGTTGAGTATCCAGAATCCGTTTATTAAGTTGAGCGTTCAGGCTCCATTCACTTTTGTTGGGTATCCAGACTCCGGTTATTACATTGAGAGTTCAGGCTCCGGTCAGTTTCGTTGAGTATCCAAACTCCAGTTATTAAGTTGAGCGTTCATGCACTTGTCATTTTCTTTGAGTTTTCAGACTCCGGTTATTACATTGAGCGTTCAGGCTCTGGTCATTCTCGTTGTGTATCCAGAATCTGGTCATTACATTGAGCGTTCAGGCTCCGGTCTGTTTCGTTGAGTATCCATACTTCGGTTATTAAGTTAAACATTCAGGCTCCGGTCAGTTTCGTGGGGTATCCAGACTCCAGTTCTTACGTTGAGCATTCAGGCTCCGATCGGTTTCGTTGAGTATCCAGACTCCGGTTATAACGTTGAGCGTTCACGCTCCGGTCAGTTTCTTTGGTTAACCAGACTTCGGTTATTAAGTTGAGCGTTCAGGCTCCGGTGAATTTTGTTGAGTATCCAGACTCCGGTTTTTAAGTTGAGCGGTCATGCCCCAGTCATTTTCTTTGAGTTTCCAGACTCCGGTTATTATGTTGAGCGGTCCGTCTCTAATCATTTTCGTAGAGTATCAAGACTCCGGTTATTACGTTGAGCGTTCGGGCTCCGGTCATTTCCGTTGAGTATCCAGACTCCGGTTATTACGATGAGCGTTCAGGCTCCGGTCAGTTTCGTTGAGTATCCAGAATCCGGTTATTAAGTTGAGCGTTCAGGCTCCATACAGTTTTATTGGGTATCCAGACTCCGGTTATTACGTTGAGCGTTTAGGCTCCGGTCAGTTTCGTTGAGTATCCAAACTCCAGTTATTAAGTTGAGCATTCATGCTCTGGTCATTTTCTTTGAGTATCCAGACTTCGGTTATTACGTTGAGTGTTCAGGCTCCGGTCATTTTCGTTGAGTATCCAGACTCCAGTAATTACGTTGAGCGTTCAGGCTCTGGTCAGTTTCGTTGAGTATCCAAACTCCAGTTATTAAGTTGAGCGTTCTTGCTCTGGTCATTTTCTTTGAGTTTCCAGACTCCGGTTATTACGTTGAGCGTTCGGGCTCCGGTCATTTTCGTTGAGTATCCAGACTCCGGTTATTACGTTGAGCGTTCAGGCTCTGGTCATTTTCTTTGAGTATCCAGAATCCGGTTATTAAGTTTAGCGTTCAGGCTCCATTCAGTTTTGTTGGGTATCCAGACTCCGGTTATTACGTTGAGCGTTCAGGCTCCGGTCGGTTTCGTTGAGTATCCAAACTCCAGTTATTAAGTTGAGCGTTCATGCTCTGGTCATTTTCTTTGAGTTTCCAGACTCCGGTTATTACGTTGAGCATTCGGGCTCCGGTCATTTTTGTTGAGTATCCAGACTCCGGTTATTACGTTGAGCGTTCAAGCTCCGGTCAGTTTCATTGAGTATCCAGAATCCAGTTATTAAGTTGAGCGTTCAGGCTCCATTCAGTTTTGTTGGGTATCCAGACTCCGGTTATTACATTGAGCGTTCAGGCTCCGGTCAGTTTCGTTGAGTATCCAGACTCCGGTTATTAATTTGAGCGTTTAGGCTCGATTCAGTTTTGTTGAGTATCCAGACTCCAGTTATTACGTTGAGCGTTCAGGTTCCGGTCAGTTTCGTTGAGTATCCAAACTCCGATTATTAATTTGAGCGTTCAGACTCTGGTAATTTTCTTTGAGTATCCAGACACTGGTTATTACGTTGAGCGTTCAGGCTCCGGTCATTTTCGTTGTGTATCCAGAATCTGGTCATTACATTGAGCGTTCAGGCTCCGGTCTGTTTCGTTGAGTATCCATACTTCGGTTATTAAGTTAAACATTCAGGCTCCGGTCAGTTTCGTTGGGTATCCAGACTCCAGTTATTACGTTGAGCATTCAGGCTCCAATCAGTTTCGTTGAGTATCCAGACTCCGGTTATAACGTTGAGCGTTCACGCTACGGTCAGTTTCTTTGGTTAACCAGACTTCGGTTATTAAGTTGAGCGTTCAGGCTCCGGTCAATTTTGTTGAGTATCCAGACTGCGGTTATTAAGTTGAGCGGTCATTCCCCGGTCATTTTCTTTGAGTTTCCAGACTCCGGTTATTACGTTGAGTGTTCTGGCTCTGATCATTTTCGTTGAGTATCAAGACTCCGGTTATTACGTTGAGCGTTCAGGCTCCGGTCAGTTTCGTTGAGTATCCAGACTCCGGTTATTAAGTTGAGCGTTCAAGCTCCATTCAGTTTTGTTGGATATCCAGACTCCGGTTATTACGTTGAGCATTCAGGCTCTGGTCTGTTTCGTTGAGTATCCACACTCCGGTTATTACGTTGAGCACTCACGCTCCGGTCAGTTTCGTTGGGTATCCAGACTCCGGTTATTACGTTGAGCGTTAAGGCTCCGACCATTTTTGTTGAGTATCCAGACTCCAGTTATTACGATGAGCGTTCAGGCTTCGGTCAGTTTCGTTGAGTATCCAAACTCCAGTTATTAAGTTGAGCGTTCATGCTCTGGTCATTTTCTTTGAGTTTCCAGACTCAAGTTATTACGTTGAGCGTTCGGGCTCCGGTCATTTTCGTTGAGTATCCAGACTCCGGTTATTACGTTGAGCGTTCAGGCTCCGGTCAGTTTCGTTAAGTATCCAGAATCCGATTATTAAGTTTAGCGTTCAGGCTCCATTCAGTTTTTTTGGGTATCCAGACTCCGGTTATTACGTTGAGCGTTCAGGCTCCGGTCAGTTTTGTTGAGTATCCAAACTCCAGTTATTAAGTTGAGCGTTCATGCTCTGGTCATTTTCTTTGAGTTTCAGACTCCGGTTATTACGTTGAGCGTTCGGGCTCCGGTCATTTTCGTTGAGTATCCAGACTCCGGTTATTACGTTGAGCGTTCAGGCTCCGGTCAGTTTCGTTGAGTATCCAGAATCCAGTTATTAAGTTGAGCGTTCAGGCTCCATTCAGTTTTGTTGGGTATCCAGGCTCCGGTTATTACGTTGAGCGTTCAGGCTCCGGTCAGTTTCGTTGAGTATCCGGACTCTGGTTATTAATTTGAGCGTTTAGGCTCCATTCAGTTTTGTTGAGTAACCAGACTCCAATTATTACGTTGAACGTTCAGGTTCCGGTCAGTTTTGTTGAGTATCCAAACACCGGTTATTAATTTGAGCGTTCAGGCTCTGGTCATTTTCTTTGAGTATCCAGACTCCGGTTATTACGTTGAGCATTCGGGCTCCGGTCATTTTCGTTGTGTATCCAGAATCTGGTCATTACATTGAGCGTTCAGGCTCCGGTCTGTTTCGTTGAGTATCCATACTTCGGTTATTAAGTTAAACATTCAGGCTCCGGTCAGTTTCGTTGGGTATCCAGACTCCAGTTATTACGTTGAGCATTCAGGCTCCAATCAGTTTCGTTGAGTATCCAGACTCCGGTTATAACGTTGAGCGTTCACACTCCGGTCAGTTTCTTTGGTTAACCAGACTTCGGTTATTAAGTTGAGTGTTCACGCTCCAGTCAATTTTGTTGAGTATCCAGACTGCGGTTATTAAGTTGAGCGGTCATTCCCCGGTCATTTTCTTTGAGTTTCCAGACTCCGGTTATTACGTTGAGCGTTCTGGCTCTGATCATTTTCGTTGAGTATCAAGACTCCGGTTATTACGTTGAGCGTTCAGGCTCCGGTCAGTTTCGTTGAGTATCCAGACTCCGGTTATTAAGTTGAGCGTTCAAGCTCCATTCAGTATTGTTGGATATCCAGACTCCGGTTATTACGTTGAGCGTTCAGGCTCTGGTCTGTTTCGTTGAGTATCCACACTCCGGTTATTACGTTGAGCACTCACGCTCCGGTCAGTTTCGTTGGGTATCCAGACTCCGGTTATTACGTTGAGCGTTAAGGCTCCGACCATTTTTGTTGAGTATCCAGAATCCAGTTATTACGATGAGCGTTCAGGCTCCGGTCAGTTTCGTTGAGTATCCAAACTCCAGTTATTAAGTTGAGCGTTCATGCTCTGGTCATTTTCTTTGAGTTTCCAGACTCCAGTTATTACGTTGAGCGTTCGGGCTCCGGTCATTTTCGTTGAGTATCCAGACTCCGGTTATTACGTTGAGCGTTCAGGCTCCGGTCAGTTTCGTTGAGTATCCCGAATCCGATTATTAAGTTTAGCGTTCAGGCTCCATTCAGTTTTTTTGGGTATCCAGACTCCGGTTATTACGTTGAGCGTTCAGGCTCCGGTCAGTTTCGTTGAGTATCCAAACTCCAGTTATTAAGTTGAGCGTTCATGCTCTGGTCATTTTCTTTGAGTTTCCAGACTCCGGTTATTACGTTGAGCGTTCGGGCTCCGGTCATTTTCGTTGAGTATCCAGACTCCGCTTATTACGTTGAGCGTTCAGGCTCCGGTCAGTTTCGTTGAGTATCCAGAATCCAGTTATTAAGTTGAGCGTTCAGGCTCCATTCAGTTTTGTTGGGTATCCAGGCTCCGGTTATTACGTTGAGCGTTCAGGCTCCGGTCAGTTTCGTTGAGTATCCGGACTCTGGTTATTAATTTGAGCGTTTAGGCTCCATTCAGTTTTGTTGAGTAACCAGACTCCAATTATTACGTTGAACGTTCAGGTTCCGTTCAGTTTCGTTGAGTATCCAAACACCGGTTATTAATTTGAGCGTTCAGGCTCTGGTCATTTTCTTTGAGTATCCAGACTCCGGTTATTATGTTGAGCGTTCGGGCTCCGGTCATTTTCGTTGTGTATCCAGAATCTGGTCATTACATTGAGCGTTCAGGCTCCGGTCTGTTTCGTTGAGTATCCATACTTCGGTTATTAAGTTAAACATTCAGGCTCCGGTCAGTTTCGTTGGGTATCCAGACTCCAGTTATTACGTTGAGCATTCAGGCTCCGATCAGTTTCGTTGAGTATCCAGACTCCGGTTATAACGTTGAGCGTTCACGCTCCGGTCAGTTTGTTTGGTTATCCAGACTTCGGTTATTAAGTTGAGTGTTCAGGCTCCGGTCAATTTTGTTGAGTATCTAGACTCCGGTTATTACGTTGAGCATTCAGGCTCCGGTCATTTTCGTTGAGTCTCCAGATTCCGGTTATTATGTTTTGTGTTCAAGCTCCGATTATTTTCGTTGAGAATCCAAACTCCGGTTATTACGTTGAGCACTGACACTCCGGTCAGTTTCGTTAGGTATCCAGACACTGGTCATTATGTTGAGCGTTAAGGCTCCGGTTATTAAGTTGTGCATTCAGGCTCCGGTCATTTTCGTTGAGTATCCAGACTCTGGTTATCACGTTGAGCGTTCAGGCTACGGTCATTACGTTTATCGTTCAGGCTCCGGTCAATTTCGTTGAGTATCCAGACTCCAGTTATTACATTGAGCGTTCAGGCTCCGGTCAGTTTCGTTGGGTATCCATACTCCGGTTATTACGTTGAGCATTAAGGCTCTGGTAATTTTTGTTGAGTATCCAGAATTCGGTTATTACGTTGAGCGTTCAGGCTCCGGTTAGTTTCGTTAAGTATCCAAACTCCGGTTATTAAGTTGAGCGGTCATGCCCCGATCATTTTCTTTGAGTTTCCAGACTCCGGTTATTACGTTTAGCGTTCCGGCTTTGATCATTTTCGGTGATTATCAAGACTCCGGTTATTACGTTGAGCGTTCAGGCTCCGGTCAGTTTTGTTGAGTATCCAGACTCCGGTTATTAAGTTGAGTGTTCAAGCTCCATTCAGTATTGTTAGGTATCCAGACTCCGGTTATTACGTTGAGCGTTCAGACTCCGGTCTGTTTCGTTGAGTATCCATACTCCGGTTATTACGTTGAGCACTCACGCTCCGGTCAGTTTCGTTGGGTATCCAGACTCTGGTTATTACGTTGAGCGTTAAGGCTCCGGCCATTTTTGTTGAGTATCCAGACTCCAGTTATTACGATGAGCGTTCAGGCTCCGGTCATTTTCGTTGAGTATCCAAACTCCAATTATTAAGTTGAGCGTTCATGCTCTGGTCATTTTCTTTGAGTTTCCAGACTTCGGTTATTACGTTGAGTGTTCTGGCTCCGGTCATTTTCGTTGAGTATCCAGACTCCGGTTGTTACATTGAGCGTTCAGGCTCCGGTCAGTTTCGTTGAGTATCCAGAATCTGGTTATTAAGTTTAGCGTTCAGGCTCCATTCAGTTTTGTTGGGTATCCATACTCCGGTTATTACGTTGAGCGTTCAGGCTCCGGTCAGTTTCGTTGAGTATCCAAACTCCAGTTATTAAGTTGAGCGTTCATGCTCTGGTCATTTTCTTTGAGTTTCAAGACTCCGGTTATTACGTTGAGCGTTCGGGCTCCGGTCATTTTCGTTGAGTATCCAGACTCCGGTTATTACGTTGAGCGTTCAGGCTCCGGTCAGTTTCTTTGGTTATCCAGACTTCGGTTATTAAGTTGAGCGTTCAGGCTCCGGTCAATTTTGTTGAGTATCTAGACTCCGGTTATTACGTTGAGCATTCAGGCTCCGGTCATTTTCGTTGAGTCTCCAGATTCCGGGTATTATGTTTTGTGTTCAAGCTCCGATTATTTTCGTTGAGAATCCAGACTCCGGTTATTACGTTGAGCACTGACGCTCTGGTCAGTTTCGTTAGGTATCCAGACACTGGTCATTATGTTGAGCGTTAAAGCTCCGGTTATTAAGTTGTACATTCAGGCTCTGGTCATTTTCGTTGAGTATCCAGACTCTGGTTATTACGTTGAGCGTTTAGGCTCTGGTTATTAAGTTGATCGTTCAGGCTCCGGCCAGTTTCGTTGAGTATCCAGACTCCAGTTATTACGTTGAGCGTTCAGGCTCTGGTTAGTTTCGTTGGGTATCCATACTCCGGTTATTACGTTGAGCATTAAGGCTCTGGTAATTTTTGTTGAGTATCCAGACTTCGGTTATTACGTTGAGCGTTCAGGCTCCGGTCAGTTTCGTTGAGTATCCAAACTCCAGTTTTTAAGTTGAGCGTTCATGCTCTGGTCATTTTCTTTGAGTATCCAGACTTCGGTTATTACGTTGAGCGTTCGGGCTCCGGTCATTTTCGTTGAGTATCCAGACTCCGGTTATTACGTTGAGCGTTCGGGCTCCGGTAAGTTTCGTTGAGTATCCAAACTCCAGTTATTAAGTTGAGCGTTCATGCTCTGGTCATTTTCTTTGAGTTTCCAGACTCCGGTTATTACGTTGAGCATTCGGGCTCCGGTCATTTTCGTTGTGTATCCAGAATCTGGTCATTACATTGAGCGTTCAGGCTCCGGTCTGTTTCGTTGAGTATCCATACTTCGGTTATTAAGTTAAACATTCAGGCTCCGGTCAGTTTCGTTGGGTATCCAGACTCCAGTTATTACGTTGAGCATTCAGGCTCCGATCAGTTTCGTTGAGTATCCAGACTCCGGTTATAACGTTGAGCATTCACGCTCCGGTCAGTTTCTTTGGTTATCCAGACTTCGGTTATTAAGTTGAGTGTTCAGGCTCCGGTCAATTTTGTTGAGTATCTAGACTACGGTTATTACGTTGAGCATTCAGGCTCCGGTCATTTTCGTTGAGTCTCCAGATTCCGGTTATTATGTTTTGTGTTCAAGCTCCGATTATTTTCGTTGAGAATCCAGACTCCGGTTATTACGTTGAGCACTGACGCTCCGGTCAGTTTCGTTAGGTATCCAGACACTGGTCATTATGTTGAGCATTAAGGCTCCGGTTATTAAGTTGTGCATTCAGGCTCCGGTCATTTTCGTTGAGTATCCAGACTCTGGTTATCACGTTGAGCGTTCAGGCTACGGTCATTACGTTTATCGTTCAGGCTCCGGTCAATTTCGTTGAGTATCCAGTCTCCAGTTATTACATTGAGCGTTCAGGCTCCGGTCAGTTTCGTTGGGTATCTATACTCCGGTTATTACGTTGAGCATTAAGGCTCTGGTAATTTTTGTTGAGTATCCAGAATTCGGTTATTACGTTGAGCGTTCAGGCTCCGGTTAGTTTCGTTAAGTATCCAAACTCCGGTTATTAAGTTGAGCGGTCATGCCCCGATCATTTTCTTTGAGTTTCCAGACTCCGGTTATTACGTTTAGCGTTCCGGCTCTGATCATTTTCGTTGATTATCAAGACTCCGGTTATTACGTTGAGCGTTCAGCCTCCGGTCAGTTTCGTTGAGTATCCAGACTCCGGTTATTAAGTTGAGTGTTCAAGCTCCATTCAGTTTTGTTAGGTATCCAGACTCCGGTTATTACGTTGAGCGTTCAGACTCCGGTCTGTTTCGTTGAGTATCCATACTCCGGTTATTACGTTGAGCACTCACGCTCCGGTCAGTTTCGTTGGGTATCCAGACTCTGGTTATTACGTTGAGCGTTAAGGCTCCGGCCATTTTTGTTGAGTATCCAGACTCCAGTTATTACGATGAGCGTTCAGGCTCCGGTCAGTTTCGTTGAGTATCCAAACTCCAATTATTAAGTTGAGCGTTCATGCTCTGGTCATTTTCTTTGAGTTTCCAGACTTCGGTTATTACGTTGAGTGTTCTGGCTCCGGTCATTTTCGTTGAGTATCCAGACTCCGGTTGTTACATTGAGCGTTCAGGCTCCGGTCAGTTTCGTTGAGTATCCAGAATCTGGGTATTAAGTTTAGCGTTCAGGCTCCATTCAGTTTTGTTGGGTATCCATACTCCGGTTATTACGTTGAGCGTTCAGGCTCCGGTCAGTTTCGTTGAGTATCCAAACTCCAGTTATTAAGTTGAGCGTTCATGCTCTGGTCATTTTCTTTGAGTTTCAAGACTCCGGTTATTACGTTGAGCGTTCGGGCTCTGGTCATTTTCGTTGAGTATCCAGACTCCGGTTATTACGTTGAGCGTTCAGGCTCCGGTCAGTTTCTTTGGTTATCCAGACTTCGGTTATTAAGTTGAGCGTTCAGGCTCCGGTCAATTTTGTTGAGTATCTAGACTCCGGTTATTACGTTGAGCATTCAGGCTCCGGTCATTTTCGTTGAGTCTCCAGATTCCGGGTATTATGTTTTGTGTTCAAGCTCCGATTATTTTCGTTGAGAATCCAGACTCCGGTTATTACGTTGAGCACTGACGCTCCGGTCAGTTTCGTTAGGTATCCAGACACTGGTCATTATGTTGAGCGTTAAAGCTCCGGTTATTAAGTTGTACATTCAGGATCTGGTCATTTTCGTTGAGTATCCAGACTCTGGTTATTACGTTGAGCGTTTAGGCTCTGGTTATTAAGTTGATCGTTCAGGCTCCGGCCAGTTTCGTTGAG